>CAWUFW010010343.1:0-703951 GCA_963921515.1 Calotriton arnoldi | reverse complement strand
CACCAGTGCATGTGTACTTCACTGCTGCACATTGTTGGAGGTCGAGGGGTGTGGTCTTGAGTGTGTGCAGATGAGAGTTGTTGCCCGGCTAGTCCCCTGCCTCCATGTTGGCCTTGGCTTACTGGCCATGCTGATTGATTTGTGCTTGTGTAGGTGTGATGGTAGTTAGTTGCTCAGGACACCTGACTGTGGTTCACAGTGTGAACGACATTTAGCTTTGTCATCACAGTGGTATTTTTATTCAGCCCAGGGTCACCACATTGTGGGGGCCCTGGGGGTGGTGCTGTGGTGTGTCTGTGACTTGCTGTGTCAGTTGTTGTTCCTACGTGCCTGTGTGACATGTGTGTTTTGTGCTCCCTCTCACCTGTCAATGCCTGCTTGCCCACATAGGGGATTTGGATCCATGAGTTACCTTAGTGTGGCAGTGTATGCACATCTGTATGATTGGTATTCAGCTCTCCTCATGTGTTGTGTTGTTGCCTGGGGACACTGGCACCCCCACCCCTCACCTGCTGTGTATGATGACAGTGTTGGTCTGCCTGTTTGTGTTTGTGCATCTGCACCACTGCATTGGCATATCTTGGGTGTGCCATTGGCTGTATGTTGTTTGGTGTGTTTCCCCTGCTGTCCCTGGGACTCCTAGGTCATCGGTCAGCACAGTGATCATGGTTTGTGTGTCCCATTGCTGCCATGGTATGGTATCTGTATATTTAAACAACAAGGGAACCCCAGTATTATGACCAGGGGTGATTACGTATATGATAAGGACAAAGGTCAAGAAGAGGCCGCTTCGGTCCTCGGGTAGCCTAGGCTACTGAATTATTTTTAGGCAGCATTAATCAGATAGCACAAAGTAGTATAGTCCAAACGGGACTAATTACGCAATAGATGCTGGGACACAAAGTAGATATGGTATCACATTTATTAACGGCATAAATGGATTAACATAACTTAATTGCATAATAATAGTTCTGGTGCTCACACATAGAAGTGAAAGTGCGTGAAGTGAGGAGTGTTTGTGACATTAAAAACTTTACATCGCATTGAAGACAACCATGTAAAAACTCCTAAGTAATTAGTTGCAATAATGGAGTTTTAAGGTGTATAGGTCGACGGCGTTTCGATCTTATGAATGTAAGATCATCATCAGGACGGAGCAAGTGTGAACAAGTAGAATCTATTAAAGGAAAACCAAAAATCAAACAATGGTCCCGAAAAGAACAACCAAGTTAAGAGCAAGACCTAAATTACTAAGGGATTCTTGAGGTAACCTGAGTACAAATTGAGTTAAGGATTGCTAATGAAGGATAACGCAATTGGGGAGGTCTCAGCGCAGGGAAAATTGAATGCGCGTAAGGGGTGAATTGGAGAATAAGACAAGTGAAGCACGACTAGTTAAGGAAGTGCTGCAAGAGGGGCAGGGGCCCAGGGGCAATGCGGTAGTGGAAAGGGACTTACTTGAGCTGATCAGTCTCCAAGGAGCATCCTGAGTTCAGAGGATAAACAGGTCAAGCGCGCAGGACGGGACCTGGTGAGTTCTGCAAGGGAGGGAAGGGGGTTAGTGTTGGGCCTGAGCTACTGAAGTGCGAGCGGCATGGATAAAAAGAGTACTTACTTCACGGCCAGGAGGGGCCGCTGGCGGAGGAGACCCAGAAATTTAAGGGCTTAATTGCAGGTAGAAAAACGGGTCAATCTTTACTCCAAGGTTGAGAACCAAGGGTGTCACGGACGTTAGTTCCGGAAGAAAGCAGGAGAGTCAATCTCTACGGGGGAAGGGAGGCAGGCGGCACAATGTTAAGGGCGCCGTGTGCAGAAGAGAATCAAGGGATACTGCAGAAAATCAATTGCATGAAGGGCGAAGGCTAGAAACTTACTAGTGAGAGCCTGCTGGTGAAGAGCGACGGAGACCGCGAGTTGCTCGAGCGTTGAGCCGATACTGACCAGTGGCAGCTGTGAGACTTAAATGAAATGCCGCGAGTGACGCGCATGGGCAAGGTAGCAAGGCTGAAACTAGACTGTATAACGCCGCCATCTTGGGAAGGCACTAGTGAAGACCCAGTAACGCGCCTGTGCAGAAAAAAGGGGGGCGCGGGGCTAAGTTCTCGCACTACTAAAGAACTGTTGAGGGCGACTAACGAAGAGTCCCAGTGAATTAATTAAAATAAATTAAAGAGAGCGATTCAAGGGGTTATTGAAGAGCCCATATGTAGGGGAGAAGAAAAGACATTTTGCAACACGGTGAAATCAAGATTCCATGATATTAGCACAATACAAACAATTAAAAATTAAGAATATATATAAAAATTATTATATACATAGGACTGAGAGATTTCAGAGATTTCACAGGATCATGTTCCATTCTTCAACGGTATTAAGTCCATTTTCGATGGAACGACAGTTGAACATCCATTTACATTCCAACCTGTTAAGAGTAGCTTGGGGGTCACAGCCTCTCTTGTGTGGGCGAAGGCTGTCAATCACTTGCCAACGTAGATCCTGTTCAGAATGTCCTTTCTCAATGAAATGTTCCACCAATGGGGCCGTCAAGATACCGCAGCGTATCCGGCTTTTATGTTGACTGATTCTCGCTTTTATTTTCTGGGTGGTTTGTCCCACATAGATGAGGTTGCAAGGACATTTGACACAGTAAATTACATTCATTGAGTTACAGTTTGAGAAGAAGCTCAATTGGTGCGTAGTGGTGCCATATTCAAAAGTTTTTGTGTTTCTCGTGAGTGGGCATGCAACACAGTTACCACATTTAAAATGTCCTACTATAGGAGGGAGACCTAAGAATGATTGCACAGTAGTCTCAACTCGGGCTTGTTTATATGCCCGGACAATGTGGTCTTTAATGTTGCGCCCACGTTTAAAGGAAAACAAGGGAGCTTCATTAGTGATGTCAATTGAGGTAAGAAGAGGCCAGTGTTTTTTTATCATTTTGGTGATTTTATTGCTGGCAGGACAGAATGTGGTCACGCATGCAATACGTGATATGGTTTTCTTTGGTCTGGTTTCCAAAAGGAATTCCCTATGTGAGAACCACGCACGTTTCATGGATCTTTTCACTAATCTTCTAGGGTAGCCTCTGTACATGAGTTTGTCACAAAGTATGTCTGCTTCCCTGAAGTAGTCTTCTTTTAGTTTACAGTTTCTCCGTATTCTTAAGAATTGGCCATACGGAAGGCCGTCCCTCAGTGCTCTAGGGTGGGCACTATTGTAGTGGAGAAGAGTGTTGCGTTCTGAGGGCTTTCTGTACAGGGTCGTGTAGAGACCTCCCTCAGTAGGTTTGACAGAGACATCGAGATAGTCAACTTGAGTGTTGCTAGAATTGTAGGTGAATCTAAGGTCAGGCTGGCAGCTGTTAAGCCATGAGACGAAGCTGTCTAATTCAGTTGTGGTGCCTTGCCAGATCATAAAAACATCATCGATGTATCGGTGCCAGCTTCTTATGTGATTACGATGTGGATTGACTTGATTAAGGACCAGAGATTTTTCAATGTCGTCTACATAGAGAATAGCAAAATTTGGGGCGAAAACTGCTCCCATACTAGTACCCTTGCATTGTTTGTAATATTTGTCATTAAACATAAAGTAATTCTTGGTGAGTGCTATAGTCAACAGGGAGATGATGAATTCTGTCGGTACTTTATGTGGTCTGGGTCTGTTGTTAAGATGTGTCTCAATAACTGTTGCTCCCTTATCCTGTGGGATGTTGGTGTAAAGGGATTCTATATCCAGAGTGACTAGAAGTTCTTGTGTGGGATCAAAATGTTCCTGCTCTACCAGATTGATGAAATGTGTAGTGTCTTTCACATAGGCTACGGTGTCAAGTACTAGGTCATGAATGAAAAAATCGATATATCTACCTAGTGGCTCAAGAATAGAGCCACAACCAGATAGGATGGGTCTTCCAGGTGGATTATCTTGATTTTTATGGACTTTCGGAAGTGTGTAAATTACTGGAGTCCTAGGATTTTCATTGTTAAGGTAGAGAAACTCTCTGTGACTGATATAGCCTAGGGTTTCGGCTTCTTTGGTTACATTCTGGATAAGACTTTTTATTTCAGCTAAAGGGTTATGTCTGAGCAATTCATAGTGGGTCGTGTTATTTATTTGGCGTATAATTTCATTGTCATAGGATGTTTTGTCTTGAATGACAATGCCACCGCCTTTATCACATGGCTTGATGACGATGTTGTCCATGTTTTTTAATTTGAGCAGACTATTCTTTTCTTCTAGACTGATATTATAGGGAATGAAATCGTGTTGTTTCCTCAGTTTATCTAAGTCCTTCAGGACTAAGTTTTCGAAGGTAATAACCTCCGGAGGGAGGGAGCTGGAAGGTGGGTTAAAGGTTGATTTGGGACGCAGACCCGTCGCGTCGTTGTTAGTTTGGGACTCTTTGTCAAGAAAGAAGGATTTTAATCTTATTTTCCTGAAAAGTTGGAAAATTTCGGTTTGTATCTTAAACCAGTCAGGTTTCTCTGTGAGTACAAAGGACAGACCTTTGCTAAGGAGCGACATTTCTGAGGATGCTAGTTGGTGGTTAGACAAATTGAAGATGGGAATCTGTTCCATGTTTTGTTGGTTAACATCTATGCCAAGGGAGTTCAATACTGGTAACCCCATTGATAGAATTTCCGTCGTGTTTGACGTTCCCCTGGTGGGAAGTTGTATCGTGGTTTGACCCTCCCTCTCTCTGTTTGGAATGGTTGGCCTCGGCCTAAAAAATTAGGATTGGAGGAGGAAGAACTGGGTCCAGCCCCTTGGTCAGAGGAATCAGAGTCTGCAGAGGAGTCAGAAAATGACACTGGTTGTTTGTTTTTAAATCGCCCCCAGGTACCTGCCTGTCGTCTCTGCATGTACTGGGGATTTGTAAAATAGTCGTCCAGGAGATATGGGTAGGTATTTTCCTTGCTATAATTTTTGATGTCTTTTGTAACTTTGGTCGCTTTTTTGTGGTGTTCAAATTTTTGGAAGTCAGAGATGCTTTTTTCTAATTTTTCTAGAATAGCCTTGGCGTCAGCCAGGTTGTCCAGTTCCAAAATAGCTTTCTCTAGTGCTAGTATTTCTTCCAGTTCTTTCTTACTTTGTTCAAGAGCGGTGTCTATGCCTAGGACCATCCAGTGGCGTGAACAAGTAGTACCTATATGGGCAAATCCATGCTTAAACTTAGGGTCTTGTAGAAAAATTGCCGGGGTATTGCGGACTTGTAAGCCGACGGGTATTATGTCTGCTTTTAAGTACTCTGTAAGCATCCGTGCATGGAGTTCGGTACGGATGTGTTTCTTTTTAAGGTGTTCTAAAGCTGTTATTTTGTTTGTAGCTGCATCTGTAGGTGCTGTTGATAGAGAAGTTGTTTGGAACAGGGAAGGGCCACTTTTAATTTTGGCAATGTAGTCTTCTGTGTAGGTGGGTACAACTGGTATGGACATACTCAATGGGAATAAGGAATAGAGAATTAATAAGGAAAATGAAAAAACCACTAAGGAGTGGTACCCCTTGCAGTGTAGTCACTGCACATAGTATATTTAAACCCAGTATTATGACCAGGGGTGATTACGTATATGATAAGGACAAAGGTCAAGAAGAGGCCGCTTCGGTCCTCGGGTAGCCTAGGCTACTGAATTATTTTTAGGCAGCATTAATCAGATAGCACAAAGTAGTATAGTCCAAACGGGACTAATTACGCAATAGATGCTGGGACACAAAGTAGATATGGTATCACATTTATTAACGGCATAAATGGATTAACATAACTTAATTGCATAATAATAGTTCTGGTGCTCACACATAGAAGTGAAAGTGCGTGAAGTGAGGAGTGTTTGTGACATTAAAAACTTTACATCGCATTGAAGACAACCATGTAAAAACTCCTAAGTAATTAGTTGCAATAATGGAGTTTTAAGGTGTATAGGTCGACGAGCGTTTCGATCTTATGAATGTAAGATCATCATCAGGACGGAGCAAGTGTGAACAAGTAGAATCTATTAAAGGAAAACCAAAAATCAAACAATGGTCCCGAAAAGAACAACCAAGTTAAGAGCAAGACCTAAATTACTAAGGGATTCTTGAGGTAACCTGAGTACAAATTGAGTTAAGGATTGCTAATGAAGGATAACGCAATTGGGGAGGTCTCAGCGCAGGGAAAATTGAATGCGCGTAAGGGGTGAATTGGAGAATAAGACAAGTGAAGCACGACTAGTTAAGGAAGTGCTGCAAGAGGGGCAGGGGCCCAGGGGCAATGCGGTAGTGGAAAGGGACTTACTTGAGCTGATCAGTCTCCAAGGAGCATCCTGAGTTCAGAGGATAAACAGGTCAAGCGCGCAGGACGGGACCTGGTGAGTTCTGCAAGGGAGGGAAGGGGGTTAGTGTTGGGCCTGAGCTACTGAAGTGCGAGCGGCATGGATAAAAAGAGTACTTACTTCACGGCCAGGAGGGGCCGCTGGCGGAGGAGACCCAGAAATTTAAGGGCTTAATTGCAGGTAGAAAAACGGGTCAATCTTTACTCCAAGGTTGAGAACCAAGGGTGTCACGGACGTTAGTTCCGGAAGAAAGCAGGAGAGTCAATCTCTACGGGGGAAGGGAGGCAGGCGGCACAATGTTAAGGGCGCCGTGTGCAGAAGAGAATCAAGGGATACTGCAGAAAATCAATTGCATGAAGGGCGAAGGCTAGAAACTTACTAGTGAGAGCCTGCTGGTGAAGAGCGACGGAGACCGCGAGTTGCTCGAGCGTTGAGCCGATACTGACCAGTGGCAGCTGTGAGACTTAAATGAAATGCCGCGAGTGACGCGCATGGGCAAGGTAGCAAGGCTGAAACTAGACTGTATAACGCCGCCATCTTGGGAAGGCACTAGTGAAGACCCAGTAACGCGCCTGTGCAGAAAAAAGGGGGGGGCGCGGGGCTAAGTTCTCGCACTACTAAAGAACTGTTGAGGGCGACTAACGAAGAGTCCCAGTGAATTAATTAAAATAAATTAAAGAGAGCGATTCAAGGGGTTATTGAAGAGCCCATATGTAGGGGAGAAGAAAAGACATTTTGCAACACGGTGAAATCAAGATTCCATGATATTAGCACAATACAAACAATTAAAAATTAAGAATATATATAAAAATTATTATATACATAGGACTGAGAGATTTCAGAGATTTCACAGGATCATGTTCCATTCTTCAACGGTATTAAGTCCATTTTCGATGGAACGACAGTTGAACATCCATTTACATTCCAACCTGTTAAGAGTAGCTTGGGGGTCACAGCCTCTCTTGTGTGGGCGAAGGCTGTCAATCACTTGCCAACGTAGATCCTGTTCAGAATGTCCTTTCTCAATGAAATGTTCCACCAATGGGGCCGTCAAGATACCGCAGCGTATCCGGCTTTTATGTTGACTGATTCTCGCTTTTATTTTCTGGGTGGTTTGTCCCACATAGATGAGGTTGCAAGGACATTTGACACAGTAAATTACATTCATTGAGTTACAGTTTGAGAAGAAGCTCAATTGGTGCGTAGTGGTGCCATATTCAAAAGTTTTTGTGTTTCTCGTGAGTGGGCATGCAACACAGTTACCACATTTAAAATGTCCTACTATAGGAGGGAGACCTAAGAATGATTGCACAGTAGTCTCAACTCGGGCTTGTTTATATGCCCGGACAATGTGGTCTTTAATGTTGCGCCCACGTTTAAAGGAAAACAAGGGAGCTTCATTAGTGATGTCAATTGAGGTAAGAAGAGGCCAGTGTTTTTTTATCATTTTGGTGATTTTATTGCTGGCAGGACAGAATGTGGTCACGCATGCAATACGTGATATGGTTTTCTTTGGTCTGGTTTCCAAAAGGAATTCCCTATGTGAGAACCACGCACGTTTCATGGATCTTTTCACTAATCTTCTAGGGTAGCCTCTGTACATGAGTTTGTCACAAAGTATGTCTGCTTCCCTGAAGTAGTCTTCTTTTAGTTTACAGTTTCTCCGTATTCTTAAGAATTGGCCATACGGAAGGCCGTCCCTCAGTGCTCTAGGGTGGGCACTATTGTAGTGGAGAAGAGTGTTGCGTTCTGAGGGCTTTCTGTACAGGGTCGTGTAGAGACCTCCCTCAGTAGGTTTGACAGAGACATCGAGATAGTCAACTTGAGTGTTGCTAGAATTGTAGGTGAATCTAAGGTCAGGCTGGCAGCTGTTAAGCCATGAGACGAAGCTGTCTAATTCAGTTGTGGTGCCTTGCCAGATCATAAAAACATCATCGATGTATCGGTGCCAGCTTCTTATGTGATTACGATGTGGATTGACTTGATTAAGGACCAGAGATTTTTCAATGTCGTCTACATAGAGAATAGCAAAATTTGGGGCGAAAACTGCTCCCATACTAGTACCCTTGCATTGTTTGTAATATTTGTCATTAAACATAAAGTAATTCTTGGTGAGTGCTATAGTCAACAGGGAGATGATGAATTCTGTCGGTACTTTATGTGGTCTGGGTCTGTTGTTAAGATGTGTCTCAATAACTGTTGCTCCCTTATCCTGTGGGATGTTGGTGTAAAGGGATTCTATATCCAGAGTGACTAGAAGTTCTTGTGTGGGATCAAAATGTTCCTGCTCTACCAGATTGATGAAATGTGTAGTGTCTTTCACATAGGCTACGGTGTCAAGTACTAGGTCATGAATGAAAAAATCGATATATCTACCTAGTGGCTCAAGAATAGAGCCACAACCAGATAGGATGGGTCTTCCAGGTGGATTATCTTGATTTTTATGGACTTTCGGAAGTGTGTAAATTACTGGAGTCCTAGGATTTTCATTGTTAAGGTAGAGAAACTCTCTGTGACTGATATAGCCTAGGGTTTCGGCTTCTTTGGTTACATTCTGGATAAGACTTTTTATTTCAGCTAAAGGGTTATGTCTGAGCAATTCATAGTGGGTCGTGTTATTTATTTGGCGTATAATTTCATTGTCATAGGATGTTTTGTCTTGAATGACAATGCCACCGCCTTTATCACATGGCTTGATGACGATGTTGTCCATGTTTTTTAATTTGAGCAGACTATTCTTTTCTTCTAGACTGATATTATAGGGAATGAAATCGTGTTGTTTCCTCAGTTTATCTAAGTCCTTCAGGACTAAGTTTTCGAAGGTAATAACCTCCGGAGGGAGGGAGCTGGAAGGTGGGTTAAAGGTTGATTTGGGACGCAGACCCGTCGCGTCGTTGTTAGTTTGGGACTCTTTGTCAAGAAAGAAGGATTTTAATCTTATTTTCCTGAAAAGTTGGAAAATTTCGGTTTGTATCTTAAACCAGTCAGGTTTCTCTGTGAGTACAAAGGACAGACCTTTGCTAAGGAGCGACATTTCTGAGGATGCTAGTTGGTGGTTAGACAAATTGAAGATGGGAATCTGTTCCATGTTTTGTTGGTTAACATCTATGCCAAGGGAGTTCAATACTGGTAACCCCATTGATAGAATTTCCGTCGTGTTTGACGTTCCCCTGGTGGGAAGTTGTATCGTGGTTTGACCCTCCCTCTCTCTGTTTGGAATGGTTGGCCTCGGCCTAAAAAATTAGGATTGGAGGAGGAAGAACTGGGTCCAGCCCCTTGGTCAGAGGAATCAGAGTCTGCAGAGGAGTCAGAAAATGACACTGGTTGTTTGTTTTTAAATCGCCCCCAGGTACCTGCCTGTCGTCTCTGCATGTACTGGGGATTTGTAAAATAGTCGTCCAGGAGATATGGGTAGGTATTTTCCTTGCTATAATTTTTGATGTCTTTTGTAACTTTGGTCGCTTTTTTGTGGTGTTCAAATTTTTGGAAGTCAGAGATGCTTTTTTCTAATTTTTCTAGAATAGCCTTGGCGTCAGCCAGGTTGTCCAGTTCCAAAATAGCTTTCTCTAGTGCTAGTATTTCTTCCAGTTCTTTCTTACTTTGTTCAAGAGCGGTGTCTATGCCTAGGACCATCCAGTGGCGTGAACAAGTAGTACCTATATGGGCAAATCCATGCTTAAACTTAGGGTCTTGTAGAAAAATTGCCGGGGTATTGCGGACTTGTAAGCCGACGGGTATTATGTCTGCTTTTAAGTACTCTGTAAGCATCCGTGCATGGAGTTCGGTACGGATGTGTTTCTTTTAAGGTGTTCTAAAGCTGTTATTTTGTTTGTAGCTGCATCTGTAGGTGCTGTTGATAGAGAAGTTGTTTGGAACAGGGAAGGGCCACTTTTAATTTTGGCAATGTAGTCTTCTGTGTAGGTGGGTACAACTGGTATGGACATACTCAATGGGAATAAGGAATAGAGAATTAATAAGGAAAATGAAAAAACCACTAAGGAGTGGTACCCCTTGCAGTGTAGTCACTGCACATAGTATATTTAAACAACAAGGGAACCCCAGTATTATGACCAGGGGTGATTACGTATATGATAAGGACAAAGGTCAAGAAGAGGCCGCTTCGGTCCTCGGGTAGCCTAGGCTACTGAATTATTTTTAGGCAGCATTAATCAGATAGCACAAAGTAGTATAGTCCAAACGGGACTAATTACGCAATAGATGCTGGGACACAAAGTAGATATGGTATCACATTTATTAACGGCATAAATGGATTAACATAACTTAATTGCATAATAATAGTTCTGGTGCTCACACATAGAAGTGAAAGTGCGTGAAGTGAGGAGTGTTTGTGACATTAAAAACTTTACATCGCATTGAAGACAACCATGTAAAAACTCCTAAGTAATTAGTTGCAATAATGGAGTTTTAAGGTGTATAGGTCGACGAGCGTTTCGATCTTATGAATGTAAGATCATCATCAGGACGGAGCAAGTGTGAACAAGTAGAATCTATTAAAGGAAAACCAAAAATCAAACAATGGTCCCGAAAAGAACAACCAAGTTAAGAGCAAGACCTAAATTACTAAGGGATTCTTGAGGTAACCTGAGTACAAATTGAGTTAAGGATTGCTAATGAAGGATAACGCAATTGGGGAGGTCTCAGCGCAGGGAAAATTGAATGCGCGTAAGGGGTGAATTGGAGAATAAGACAAGTGAAGCACGACTAGTTAAGGAAGTGCTGCAAGAGGGGCAGGGGCCCAGGGGCAATGCGGTAGTGGAAAGGGACTTACTTGAGCTGATCAGTCTCCAAGGAGCATCCTGAGTTCAGAGGATAAACAGGTCAAGCGCGCAGGACGGGACCTGGTGAGTTCTGCAAGGGAGGGAAGGGGGTTAATGTTGGGCCTGAGCTACTGAAGTGCGAGCGGCATGGATAAAAAGAGTACTTACTTCACGGCCAGAAGGGGCCGCTGGCGGAGGAGACCCAGAAATTTAAGGGCTTAATTGCAGGTAGAAAAACGGGTCAATCTTTACTCCAAGGTTGAGAACCAAGGGTGTCACGGACGTTAGTTCCGGAAGAAAGCAGGAGAGTCAATCTCTACGGGGGAAGGGAGGCAGGCGGCACAATGTTAAGGGCGCCGTGTGCAGAAGAGAATCAAGGGATACTGCAGAAAATCAATTGCATGAAGGGCGAAGGCTAGAAACTTACTAGTGAGAGCCTGCTGGTGAAGAGCGACGGAGACCGCGAGTTGCTCGAGCGTTGAGCCGATACTGACCAGTGGCAGCTGTGAGACTTAAATGAAATGCCGCGAGTGACGCGCATGGGCAAGGTAGCAAGGCTGAAACTAGACTGTATAACGCCGCCATCTTGGGAAGGCACTAGTGAAGACCAGTAACGCGCCTGTGCAGAAAAAAGGGGGGGGGGCGCGGGGCTAAGTTCTCGCACTACTAAAGAACTGTTGAGGGCGACTAACGAAGAGTCCCAGTGAATTAATTAAAATAAATTAAAGAGAGCGATTCAAGGGGTTATTGAAGAGCCCATATGTAGGGGAGAAGAAAAGACATTTTGCAACACGGTGAAATCAAGATTCCATGATATTAGCACAATACAAACAATTAAAAATTAAGAATATATATAAAAATTATTATATACATAGGACTGAGAGATTTCAGAGATTTCACAGGATCATGTTCCATTCTTCAACGGTATTAAGTCCATTTTCGATGGAACGACAGTTGAACATCCATTTACATTCCAACCTGTTAAGAGTAGCTTGGGGGTCACAGCCTCTCTTGTGTGGGCGAAGGCTGTCAATCACTTGCCAACGTAGATCCTGTTCAGAATGTCCTTTCTCAATGAAATGTTCCACCAATGGGGCCGTCAAGATACCGCAGCGTATCCGGCTTTTATGTTGACTGATTCTCGCTTTTATTTTCTGGGTGGTTTGTCCCACATAGATGAGGTTGCAAGGACATTTGACACAGTAAATTACATTCATTGAGTTACAGTTTGAGAAGAAGCTCAATTGGTGCGTAGTGGTGCCATATTCAAAAGTTTTTGTGTTTCTCGTGAGTGGGCATGCAACACAGTTACCACATTTAAAATGTCCTACTATAGGAGGGAGACCTAAGAATGATTGCACAGTAGTCTCAACTCGGGCTTGTTTATATGCCCGGACAATGTGGTCTTTAATGTTGCGCCCACGTTTAAAGGAAAACAAGGGAGCTTCATTAGTGATGTCAATTGAGGTAAGAAGAGGCCAGTGTTTTTTTATCATTTTGGTGATTTTATTGCTGGCAGGACAGAATGTGGTCACGCATGCAATACGTGATATGGTTTTCTTTGGTCTGGTTTCCAAAAGGAATTCCCTATGTGAGAACCACGCACGTTTCATGGATCTTTTCACTAATCTTCTAGGGTAGCCTCTGTACATGAGTTTGTCACAAAGTATGTCTGCTTCCCTGAAGTAGTCTTCTTTTAGTTTACAGTTTCTCCGTATTCTTAAGAATTGGCCATACGGATACAACTTCCCACCAGGGGAACGTCAAACACGACGGAAATTCTATCAATGGGGTTACCAGTATTGAACTCCCTTGGCATAGATGTTAACCAACAAAACATGGAACAGATTCCCATCTTCAATTTGTCTAACCACCAACTAGCATCCTCAGAAATGTCGCTCCTTAGCAAAGGTCTGTCCTTTGTACTCACAGAGAAACCTGACTGGTTTAAGATACAAACCGAAATTTTCCAACTTTTCAGGAAAATAAGATTAAAATCCTTCTTTCTTGACAAAGAGTCCCAAACTAACAACGACGCGACGGGTCTGCGTCCCAAATCAACCTTTAACCCACCTTCCAGCTCCCTCCCTCCGGAGGTTATTACCTTCGAAAACTTAGTCCTGAAGGACTTAGATAAACTGAGGAAACAACACGATTTCATTCCCTATAATATCAGTCTAGAAGAAAAGAATAGTCTGCTCAAATTAAAAAACATGGACAACATCGTCATCAAGCCATGTGATAAAGGCGGTGGCATTGTCATTCAAGACAAAACATCCTATGACAATGAAATTATACGCCAAATAAATAACACGACCCACTATGAATTGCTCAGACATAACCCTTTAGCTGAAATAAAAAGTCTTATCCAGAATGTAACCAAAGAAGCCGAAACCCTAGGCTATATCAGTCACAGAGAGTTTCTCTACCTTAACAATGAAAATCCTAGGACTCCAGTAATTTACACACTTCCGAAAGTCCATAAAAATCAAGATAATCCACCTGGAAGACCCATCCTATCTGGTTGTGGCTCTATTCTTGAGCCACTAGGTAGATACATCGATTTTTTCATTCATGACCTAGTACTTGACACCGTAGCCTATGTGAAAGACACTACACATTTCATCAATCTGGTAGAGCAGGAACATTTTGATCCCACACAAGAACTTCTAGTCACTCTGGATATAGAATCCCTTTACACCAACATCCCACAGGATAAGGGAGCAACAGTTATTGAGACACATCTTAACAACAGACCCAGACCACATAAAGTACCGACAGAATTCATCATCTCCCTGTTGACTATAGCACTCACCAAGAATTACTTTATGTTTAATGACAAATATTACAAACAATGCAAGGGTACTAGTATGGGAGCAGTTTTCGCCCCAAATTTTGCTATTCTCTATGTAGACGACATTGAAAAATCTCTGGTCCTTAATCAAGTCAATCCACATCGTAATCACATAAGAAGCTGGCACCGATACATCGATGATGTTTTTATGATCTGGCAAGGCACCACAACTGAATTAGACAGCTTCGTCTCATGGCTTAACAGCTGCCAGCCTGACCTTAGATTCACCTACAATTCTAGCAACACTCAAGTTGACTATCTCGATGTCTCTGTCAAACCTACTGAGGGAGGTCTCTACACGACCCTGTACAGAAAGCCCTCAGAACGCAACACTCTTCTCCACTACAATAGTGCCCACCCTAGAGCACTGAGGGACGGCCTTCCGTATGGCCAATTCTTAAGAATACGGAGAAACTGTAAACTAAAAGAAGACTACTTCAGGGAAGCAGACATACTTTGTGACAAACTCATGTACAGAGGCTACCCTAGAAGATTAGTGAAAAGATCCATGAAACGTGCGTGGTTCTCACATAGGGAATTCCTTTTGGAAACCAGACCAAAGAAAACCATATCACGTATTGCATGCGTGACCACATTCTGTCCTGCCAGCAATAAAATCACCAAAATGATAAAAAAACACTGGCCTCTTCTTACCTCAATTGACATCACTAATGAAGCTCCCTTGTTTTCCTTTAAACGTGGGCGCAACATTAAAGACCACATTGTCCGGGCATATAAACAAGCCCGAGTTGAGACTACTGTGCAATCATTCTTAGGTCTCCCTCCTATAGTAGGACATTTTAAATGTGGTAACTGTGTTGCATGCCCACTCACGAGAAACACAAAAACTTTTGAATATGGCACCACTACGCACCAATTGAGCTTCTTCTCAAACTGTAACTCAATGAATGTAATTTACTGTGTCAAATGTCCTTGCAACCTCATCTATGTGGGACAAACCACCCAGAAAATAAAAGCGAGAATCAGTCAACATAAAAGCCGGATACGCTGCGGTATCTTGACGGCCCCATTGGTGGAACATTTCATTGAGAAAGGACATTCTGAACAGGATCTACGTTGGCAAGTGATTGACAGCCTTCGCCCACACAAGAGAGGCTGTGACCCCCAAGCTACTCTTAACAGGTTGGAATGTAAATGGATGTTCAACTGTCGTTCCATCGAAAATGGACTTAATACCGTTGAAGAATGGAACATGATCCTGTGAAATCTCTGAAATCTCTCAGTCCTATGTATATAATAATTTTTATATATATTCTTAATTTTTAATTGTTTGTATTGTGCTAATATCATGGAATCTTGATTTCACCGTGTTGCAAAATGTCTTTTCTTCTCCCCTACATATGGGCTCTTCAATAACCCCTTGAATCGCTCTCTTTAATTTATTTTAATTAATTCACTGGGACTCTTCGTTAGTCGCCCTCAACAGTTCTTTAGTAGTGCGAGAACTTAGCCCCGCGCCCCCCCTTTTTTCTGCACAGGCGCGTTACTGGGTCTTCACTAGTGCCTTCCCAAGATGGCGGCGTTATACAGTCTAGTTTCAGCCTTGCTACCTTGCCCATGCGCGTCACTCGCGGCATTTCATTTAAGTCTCACAGCTGCCACTGGTCAGTATCGGCTCAACGCTCGAGCAACTCGCGGTCTCCGTCGCTCTTCACCAGCAGGCTCTCACTAGTAAGTTTCTAGCCTTCGCCCTTCATGCAATTGATTTTCTGCAGTATCCCTTGATTCTCTTCTGCACACGGCGCCCTTAACATTGTGCCGCCTGCCTCCCTTCCCCCGTAGAGATTGACTCTCCTGCTTTCTTCCGGAACTAACGTCCGTGACACCCTTGGTTCTCAACCTTGGAGTAAAGATTGACCCGTTTTTCTACCTGCAATTAAGCCCTTAAATTTCTGGGTCTCCTCCGCCAGCGGCCCCCTCCTGGCCGTGAAGTAAGTACTCTTTTTATCCATGCCGCTCGCACTTCAGTAGCTCAGGCCCAACACTAACCCCCTTCCCTCCCTTGCAGAACTCACCAGGTCCCGTCCTGCGCGCTTGACCTGTTTATCCTCTGAACTCAGGATGCTCCTTGGAGACTGATCAGCTCAAGTAAGTCCCTTTCCACTACCGCATTGCCCCTGGGCCCCTGCCCCTCTTGCAGCACTTCCTTAACTAGTCGTGCTTCACTTGTCTTATTCTCCAATTCACCCCTTACGCGCATTCAATTTTCCCTGCGCTGAGACCTCCCCAATTGCGTTATCCTTCATTAGCAATCCTTAACTCAATTTGTACTCAGGTTACCTCAAGAATCCCTTAGTAATTTAGGTCTTGCTCTTAACTTGGTTGTTCTTTTCGGGACCATTGTTTGATTTTTGGTTTTCCTTTAATAGATTCTACTTGTTCACACTTGCTCCGTCCTGATGATGATCTTACATTCATAAGATCGAAACGCCGTCGACCTATACACCTTAAAACTCCATTATTGCAACTAATTACTTAGGAGTTTTTACATGGTTGTCTTCAATGCGATGTAAAGTTTTTAATGTCACAAACACTCCTCACTTCACGCACTTTCACTTCTATGTGTGAGCACCAGAACTATTATTATGCAATTAAGTTATGTTAATCCATTTATGCCGTTAATAAATGTGATACCATATCTACTTTGTGTCCCAGCATCTATTGCGTAATTAGTCCCGTTTGGACTATACTACTTTGTGCTATCTGATTAATGCTGCCTAAAAATAATTCAGTAGCCTAGGCTACCCGAGGACCGAAGCGGCCTCTTCTTGACCTTTGTCCTTATCATATACGTAATCACCCCTGGTCATAATACTGGGGTTCCCTTGTTGTTTAAATATACTATGTGCAGTGACTACACTGCAAGGGGTACCACTCCTTAGTGGTTTTTTCATTTTCCTTATTAATTCTCTATTCCTTATTCCCATTGAGTATGTCCATACCAGTTGTACCCACCTACACAGAAGACTACATTGCCAAAATTAAAAGTGGCCCTTCCCTGTTCCAAACAACTTCTCTATCAACAGCACCTACAGATGCAGCTACAAACAAAATAACAGCTTTAGAACACCTTAAAAAGAAACACATCCGTACCGAACTCCATGCACGGATGCTTACAGAGTACTTAAAAGCAGACATAATACCCGTCGGCTTACAAGTCCGCAATACCCCGGCAATTTTTCTACAAGACCCTAAGTTTAAGCATGGATTTGCCCATATAGGTACTACTTGTTCACGCCACTGGATGGTCCTAGGCATAGACACCGCTCTTGAACAAAGTAAGAAAGAACTGGAAGAAATACTAGCACTAGAGAAAGCTATTTTGGAACTGGACAACCTGGCTGACGCCAAGGCTATTCTAGAAAAATTAGAAAAAAGCATCTCTGACTTCCAAAAATTTGAACACCACAAAAAAGCGACCAAAGTTACAAAAGACATCAAAAATTATAGCAAGGAAAATACCTACCCATATCTCCTGGACGACTATTTTACAAATCCCCAGTACATGCAGAGACGACAGGCAGGTACCTGGGGGCGATTTAAAAACAAACAACCAGTGTCATTTTCTGACTCCTCTGCAGACTCTGATTCCTCTGACCAAGGGGCTGGACCCAGTTCTTCCTCCTCCAATCCTAATTTTTTAGGCCGAGGCCAACCATTCCAAACAGAGAGAGGGAGGGTCAAACCACGATACAACTTCCCACCAGGGGAACGTCAAACACGACGGAAATTCTATCAATGGGGTTACCAGTATTGAACTCCCTTGGCATAGATGTTAACCAACAAAACATGGAACAGATTCCCATCTTCAATTTGTCTAACCACCAACTAGCATCCTCAGAAATGTCGCTCCTTAGCAAAGGTCTGTCCTTTGTACTCACAGAGAAACCTGACTGGTTTAAGATACAAACCGAAATTTTCCAACTTTTCAGGAAAATAAGATTAAAATCCTTCTTTCTTGACAAAGAGTCCCAAACTAACAACGACGCGACGGGTCTGCGTCCCAAATCAACCTTTAACCCACCTTCCAGCTCCCTCCCTCCGGAGGTTATTACCTTCGAAAACTTAGTCCTGAAGGACTTAGATAAACTGAGGAAACAACACGATTTCATTCCCTATAATATCAGTCTAGAAGAAAAGAATAGTCTGCTCAAATTAAAAAACATGGACAACATCGTCATCAAGCCATGTGATAAAGGCGGTGGCATTGTCATTCAAGACAAAACATCCTATGACAATGAAATTATACGCCAAATAAATAACACGACCCACTATGAATTGCTCAGACATAACCCTTTAGCTGAAATAAAAAGTCTTATCCAGAATGTAACCAAAGAAGCCGAAACCCTAGGCTATATCAGTCACAGAGAGTTTCTCTACCTTAACAATGAAAATCCTAGGACTCCAGTAATTTACACACTTCCGAAAGTCCATAAAAATCAAGATAATCCACCTGGAAGACCCATCCTATCTGGTTGTGGCTCTATTCTTGAGCCACTAGGTAGATATATCGATTTTTTCATTCATGACCTAGTACTTGACACCGTAGCCTATGTGAAAGACACTACACATTTCATCAATCTGGTAGAGCAGGAACATTTTGATCCCACACAAGAACTTCTAGTCACTCTGGATATAGAATCCCTTTACACCAACATCCCACAGGATAAGGGAGCAACAGTTATTGAGACACATCTTAACAACAGACCCAGACCACATAAAGTACCGACAGAATTCATCATCTCCCTGTTGACTATAGCACTCACCAAGAATTACTTTATGTTTAATGACAAATATTACAAACAATGCAAGGGTACTAGTATGGGAGCAGTTTTCGCCCCAAATTTTGCTATTCTCTATGTAGACGACATTGAAAAATCTCTGGTCCTTAATCAAGTCAATCCACATCGTAATCACATAAGAAGCTGGCACCGATACATCGATGATGTTTTTATGATCTGGCAAGGCACCACAACTGAATTAGACAGCTTCGTCTCATGGCTTAACAGCTGCCAGCCTGACCTTAGATTCACCTACAATTCTAGCAACACTCAAGTTGACTATCTCGATGTCTCTGTCAAACCTACTGAGGGAGGTCTCTACACGACCCTGTACAGAAAGCCCTCAGAACGCAACACTCTTCTCCACTACAATAGTGCCCACCCTAGAGCACTGAGGGACGGCCTTCCGTATGGCCAATTCTTAAGAATACGGAGAAACTGTAAACTAAAAGAAGACTACTTCAGGGAAGCAGACATACTTTGTGACAAACTCATGTACAGAGGCTACCCTAGAAGATTAGTGAAAAGATCCATGAAACGTGCGTGGTTCTCACATAGGGAATTCCTTTTGGAAACCAGACCAAAGAAAACCATATCACGTATTGCATGCGTGACCACATTCTGTCCTGCCAGCAATAAAATCACCAAAATGATAAAAAAACACTGGCCTCTTCTTACCTCAATTGACATCACTAATGAAGCTCCCTTGTTTTCCTTTAAACGTGGGCGCAACATTAAAGACCACATTGTCCGGGCATATAAACAAGCCCGAGTTGAGACTACTGTGCAATCATTCTTAGGTCTCCCTCCTATAGTAGGACATTTTAAATGTGGTAACTGTGTTGCATGCCCACTCACGAGAAACACAAAAACTTTTGAATATGGCACCACTACGCACCAATTGAGCTTCTTCTCAAACTGTAACTCAATGAATGTAATTTACTGTGTCAAATGTCCTTGCAACCTCATCTATGTGGGACAAACCACCCAGAAAATAAAAGCGAGAATCAGTCAACATAAAAGCCGGATACGCTGCGGTATCTTGACGGCCCCATTGGTGGAACATTTCATTGAGAAAGGACATTCTGAACAGGATCTACGTTGGCAAGTGATTGACAGCCTTCGCCCACACAAGAGAGGCTGTGACCCCCAAGCTACTCTTAACAGGTTGGAATGTAAATGGATGTTCAACTGTCGTTCCATCGAAAATGGACTTAATACCGTTGAAGAATGGAACATGATCCTGTGAAATCTCTGAAATCTCTCAGTCCTATGTATATAATAATTTTTATATATATTCTTAATTTTTAATTGTTTGTATTGTGCTAATATCATGGAATCTTGATTTCACCGTGTTGCAAAATGTCTTTTCTTCTCCCCTACATATGGGCTCTTCAATAACCCCTTGAATCGCTCTCTTTAATTTATTTTAATTAATTCACTGGGACTCTTCGTTAGTCGCCCTCAACAGTTCTTTAGTAGTGCGAGAACTTAGCCCCGCGCCCCCCCTTTTTTCTGCACAGGCGCGTTACTGGGTCTTCACTAGTGCCTTCCCAAGATGGCGGCGTTATACAGTCTAGTTTCAGCCTTGCTACCTTGCCCATGCGCGTCACTCGCGGCATTTCATTTAAGTCTCACAGCTGCCACTGGTCAGTATCGGCTCAACGCTCGAGCAACTCGCGGTCTCCGTCGCTCTTCACCAGCAGGCTCTCACTAGTAAGTTTCTAGCCTTCGCCCTTCATGCAATTGATTTTCTGCAGTATCCCTTGATTCTCTTCTGCACACGGCGCCCTTAACATTGTGCCGCCTGCCTCCCTTCCCCCGTAGAGATTGACTCTCCTGCTTTCTTCCGGAACTAACGTCCGTGACACCCTTGGTTCTCAACCTTGGAGTAAAGATTGACCCGTTTTTCTACCTGCAATTAAGCCCTTAAATTTCTGGGTCTCCTCCGCCAGCGGCCCCCTCCTGGCCGTGAAGTAAGTACTCTTTTTATCCATGCCGCTCGCACTTCAGTAGCTCAGGCCCAACACTAACCCCCTTCCCTCCCTTGCAGAACTCACCAGGTCCCGTCCTGCGCGCTTGACCTGTTTATCCTCTGAACTCAGGATGCTCCTTGGAGACTGATCAGCTCAAGTAAGTCCCTTTCCACTACCGCATTGCCCCTGGGCCCCTGCCCCTCTTGCAGCACTTCCTTAACTAGTCGTGCTTCACTTGTCTTATTCTCCAATTCACCCCTTACGCGCATTCAATTTTCCCTGCGCTGAGACCTCCCCAATTGCGTTATCCTTCATTAGCAATCCTTAACTCAATTTGTACTCAGGTTACCTCAAGAATCCCTTAGTAATTTAGGTCTTGCTCTTAACTTGGTTGTTCTTTTCGGGACCATTGTTTGATTTTTGGTTTTCCTTTAATAGATTCTACTTGTTCACACTTGCTCCGTCCTGATGATGATCTTACATTCATAAGATCGAAACGCTCGTCGACCTATACACCTTAAAACTCCATTATTGCAACTAATTACTTAGGAGTTTTTACATGGTTGTCTTCAATGCGATGTAAAGTTTTTAATGTCACAAACACTCCTCACTTCACGCACTTTCACTTCTATGTGTGAGCACCAGAACTATTATTATGCAATTAAGTTATGTTAATCCATTTATGCCGTTAATAAATGTGATACCATATCTACTTTGTGTCCCAGCATCTATTGCGTAATTAGTCCCGTTTGGACTATACTACTTTGTGCTATCTGATTAATGCTGCCTAAAAATAATTCAGTAGCCTAGGCTACCCGAGGACCGAAGCGGCCTCTTCTTGACCTTTGTCCTTATCATATACGTAATCACCCCTGGTCATAATACTGGGTTTAAATATACTATGTGCAGTGACTACACTGCAAGGGGTACCACTCCTTAGTGGTTTTTTCATTTTCCTTATTAATTCTCTATTCCTTATTCCCATTGAGTATGTCCATACCAGTTGTACCCACCTACACAGAAGACTACATTGCCAAAATTAAAAGTGGCCCTTCCCTGTTCCAAACAACTTCTCTATCAACAGCACCTACAGATGCAGCTACAAACAAAATAACAGCTTTAGAACACCTTAAAAAGAAACACATCCGTACCGAACTCCATGCACGGATGCTTACAGAGTACTTAAAAGCAGACATAATACCCGTCGGCTTACAAGTCCGCAATACCCCGGCAATTTTTCTACAAGACCCTAAGTTTAAGCATGGATTTGCCCATATAGGTACTACTTGTTCACGCCACTGGATGGTCCTAGGCATAGACACCGCTCTTGAACAAAGTAAGAAAGAACTGGAAGAAATACTAGCACTAGAGAAAGCTATTTTGGAACTGGACAACCTGGCTGACGCCAAGGCTATTCTAGAAAAATTAGAAAAAAGCATCTCTGACTTCCAAAAATTTGAACACCACAAAAAAGCGACCAAAGTTACAAAAGACATCAAAAATTATAGCAAGGAAAATACCTACCCATATCTCCTGGACGACTATTTTACAAATCCCCAGTACATGCAGAGACGACAGGCAGGTACCTGGGGGCGATTTAAAAACAAACAACCAGTGTCATTTTCTGACTCCTCTGCAGACTCTGATTCCTCTGACCAAGGGGCTGGACCCAGTTCTTCCTCCTCCAATCCTAATTTTTTAGGCCGAGGCCAACCATTCCAAACAGAGAGAGGGAGGGTCAAACCACGATACAACTTCCCACCAGGGGAACGTCAAACACGACGGAAATTCTATCAATGGGGTTACCAGTATTGAACTCCCTTGGCATAGATGTTAACCAACAAAACATGGAACAGATTCCCATCTTCAATTTGTCTAACCACCAACTAGCATCCTCAGAAATGTCGCTCCTTAGCAAAGGTCTGTCCTTTGTACTCACAGAGAAACCTGACTGGTTTAAGATACAAACCGAAATTTTCCAACTTTTCAGGAAAATAAGATTAAAATCCTTCTTTCTTGACAAAGAGTCCCAAACTAACAACGACGCGACGGGTCTGCGTCCCAAATCAACCTTTAACCCACCTTCCAGCTCCCTCCCTCCGGAGGTTATTACCTTCGAAAACTTAGTCCTGAAGGACTTAGATAAACTGAGGAAACAACACGATTTCATTCCCTATAATATCAGTCTAGAAGAAAAGAATAGTCTGCTCAAATTAAAAAACATGGACAACATCGTCATCAAGCCATGTGATAAAGGCGGTGGCATTGTCATTCAAGACAAAACATCCTATGACAATGAAATTATACGCCAAATAAATAACACGACCCACTATGAATTGCTCAGACATAACCCTTTAGCTGAAATAAAAAGTCTTATCCAGAATGTAACCAAAGAAGCCGAAACCCTAGGCTATATCAGTCACAGAGAGTTTCTCTACCTTAACAATGAAAATCCTAGGACTCCAGTAATTTACACACTTCCGAAAGTCCATAAAAATCAAGATAATCCACCTGGAAGACCCATCCTATCTGGTTGTGGCTCTATTCTTGAGCCACTAGGTAGATACATCGATTTTTTCATTCATGACCTAGTACTTGACACCGTAGCCTATGTGAAAGACACTACACATTTCATCAATCTGGTAGAGCAGGAACATTTTGATCCCACACAAGAACTTCTAGTCACTCTGGATATAGAATCCCTTTACACCAACATCCCACAGGATAAGGGAGCAACAGTTATTGAGACACATCTTAACAACAGACCCAGACCACATAAAGTACCGACAGAATTCATCATCTCCCTGTTGACTATAGCACTCACCAAGAATTACTTTATGTTTAATGACAAATATTACAAACAATGCAAGGGTACTAGTATGGGAGCAGTTTTCGCCCCAAATTTTGCTATTCTCTATGTAGACGACATTGAAAAATCTCTGGTCCTTAATCAAGTCAATCCACATCGTAATCACATAAGAAGCTGGCACCGATACATCGATGATGTTTTTATGATCTGGCAAGGCACCACAACTGAATTAGACAGC
Organism: Calotriton arnoldi; assembly: GCA_963921515.1. Classification (NCBI taxonomy): domain Eukaryota; kingdom Metazoa; phylum Chordata; class Amphibia; order Caudata; family Salamandridae; genus Calotriton; species Calotriton arnoldi. The sequence goes on along the minus strand of CAWUFW010010343.1, from coordinate 680,186 downwards.
TTCGTCTCATGGCTTAACAGCTGCCAGCCTGACCTTAGATTCACCTACAATTCTAGCAACACTCAAGTTGACTATCTCGATGTCTCTGTCAAACCTACTGAGGGAGGTCTCTACACGACCCTGTACAGAAAGCCCTCAGAACGCAACACTCTTCTCCACTACAATAGTGCCCACCCTAGAGCACTGAGGGACGGCCTTCCGTATGGCCAATTCTTAAGAATACGGAGAAACTGTAAACTAAAAGAAGACTACTTCAGGGAAGCAGACATACTTTGTGACAAACTCATGTACAGAGGCTACCCTAGAAGATTAGTGAAAAGATCCATGAAACGTGCGTGGTTCTCACATAGGGAATTCCTTTTGGAAACCAGACCAAAGAAAACCATATCACGTATTGCATGCGTGACCACATTCTGTCCTGCCAGCAATAAAATCACCAAAATGATAAAAAAACACTGGCCTCTTCTTACCTCAATTGACATCACTAATGAAGCTCCCTTGTTTTCCTTTAAACGTGGGCGCAACATTAAAGACCACATTGTCCGGGCATATAAACAAGCCCGAGTTGAGACTACTGTGCAATCATTCTTAGGTCTCCCTCCTATAGTAGGACATTTTAAATGTGGTAACTGTGTTGCATGCCCACTCACGAGAAACACAAAAACTTTTGAATATGGCACCACTACGCACCAATTGAGCTTCTTCTCAAACTGTAACTCAATGAATGTAATTTACTGTGTCAAATGTCCTTGCAACCTCATCTATGTGGGACAAACCACCCAGAAAATAAAAGCGAGAATCAGTCAACATAAAAGCCGGATACGCTGCGGTATCTTGACGGCCCCATTGGTGGAACATTTCATTGAGAAAGGACATTCTGAACAGGATCTACGTTGGCAAGTGATTGACAGCCTTCGCCCACACAAGAGAGGCTGTGACCCCCAAGCTACTCTTAACAGGTTGGAATGTAAATGGATGTTCAACTGTCGTTCCATCGAAAATGGACTTAATACCGTTGAAGAATGGAACATGATCCTGTGAAATCTCTGAAATCTCTCAGTCCTATGTATATAATAATTTTTATATATATTCTTAATTTTTAATTGTTTGTATTGTGCTAATATCATGGAATCTTGATTTCACCGTGTTGCAAAATGTCTTTTCTTCTCCCCTACATATGGGCTCTTCAATAACCCCTTGAATCGCTCTCTTTAATTTATTTTAATTAATTCACTGGGACTCTTCGTTAGTCGCCCTCAACAGTTCTTTAGTAGTGCGAGAACTTAGCCCCGCGCCCCCCCCTTTTTTCTGCACAGGCGCGTTACTGGGTCTTCACTAGTGCCTTCCCAAGATGGCGGCGTTATACAGTCTAGTTTCAGCCTTGCTACCTTGCCCATGCGCGTCACTCGCGGCATTTCATTTAAGTCTCACAGCTGCCACTGGTCAGTATCGGCTCAACGCTCGAGCAACTCGCGGTCTCCGTCGCTCTTCACCAGCAGGCTCTCACTAGTAAGTTTCTAGCCTTCGCCCTTCATGCAATTGATTTTCTGCAGTATCCCTTGATTCTCTTCTGCACACGGCGCCCTTAACATTGTGCCGCCTGCCTCCCTTCCCCCGTAGAGATTGACTCTCCTGCTTTCTTCCGGAACTAACGTCCGTGACACCCTTGGTTCTCAACCTTGGAGTAAAGATTGACCCGTTTTTCTACCTGCAATTAAGCCCTTAAATTTCTGGGTCTCCTCCGCCAGCGGCCCCCTCCTGGCCGTGAAGTAAGTACTCTTTTTATCCATGCCGCTCGCACTTCAGTAGCTCAGGCCCAACACTAACCCCCTTCCCTCCCTTGCAGAACTCACCAGGTCCCGTCCTGCGCGCTTGACCTGTTTATCCTCTGAACTCAGGATGCTCCTTGGAGACTGATCAGCTCAAGTAAGTCCCTTTCCACTACCGCATTGCCCCTGGGCCCCTGCCCCTCTTGCAGCACTTCCTTAACTAGTCGTGCTTCACTTGTCTTATTCTCCAATTCACCCCTTACGCGCATTCAATTTTCCCTGCGCTGAGACCTCCCCAATTGCGTTATCCTTCATTAGCAATCCTTAACTCAATTTGTACTCAGGTTACCTCAAGAATCCCTTAGTAATTTAGGTCTTGCTCTTAACTTGGTTGTTCTTTTCGGGACCATTGTTTGATTTTTGGTTTTCCTTTAATAGATTCTACTTGTTCACACTTGCTCCGTCCTGATGATGATCTTACATTCATAAGATCGAAACGCCGTCGACCTATACACCTTAAAACTCCATTATTGCAACTAATTACTTAGGAGTTTTTACATGGTTGTCTTCAATGCGATGTAAAGTTTTTAATGTCACAAACACTCCTCACTTCACGCACTTTCACTTCTATGTGTGAGCACCAGAACTATTATTATGCAATTAAGTTATGTTAATCCATTTATGCCGTTAATAAATGTGATACCATATCTACTTTGTGTCCCAGCATCTATTGCGTAATTAGTCCCGTTTGGACTATACTACTTTGTGCTATCTGATTAATGCTGCCTAAAAATAATTCAGTAGCCTAGGCTACCCGAGGACCGAAGCGGCCTCTTCTTGACCTTTGTCCTTATCATATACGTAATCACCCCTGGTCATAATACTGGGGTTCCCTTGTTGTTTAAATATACTATGTGCAGTGACTACACTGCAAGGGGTACCACTCCTTAGTGGTTTTTTCATTTTCCTTATTAATTCTCTATTCCTTATTCCCATTGAGTATGTCCATACCAGTTGTACCCACCTACACAGAAGACTACATTGCCAAAATTAAAAGTGGCCCTTCCCTGTTCCAAACAACTTCTCTATCAACAGCACCTACAGATGCAGCTACAAACAAAATAACAGCTTTAGAACACCTTAAAAAGAAACACATCCGTACCGAACTCCATGCACGGATGCTTACAGAGTACTTAAAAGCAGACATAATACCCGTCGGCTTACAAGTCCGCAATACCCCGGCAATTTTTCTACAAGACCCTAAGTTTAAGCATGGATTTGCCCATATAGGTACTACTTGTTCACGCCACTGGATGGTCCTAGGCATAGACACCGCTCTTGAACAAAGTAAGAAAGAACTGGAAGAAATACTAGCACTAGAGAAAGCTATTTTGGAACTGGACAACCTGGCTGACGCCAAGGCTATTCTAGAAAAATTAGAAAAAAGCATCTCTGACTTCCAAAAATTTGAACACCACAAAAAAGCGACCAAAGTTACAAAAGACATCAAAAATTATAGCAAGGAAAATACCTACCCATATCTCCTGGACGACTATTTTACAAATCCCCAGTACATGCAGAGACGACAGGCAGGTACCTGGGGGCGATTTAAAAACAAACAACCAGTGTCATTTTCTGACTCCTCTGCAGACTCTGATTCCTCTGACCAAGGGGCTGGACCCAGTTCTTCCTCCTCCAATCCTAATTTTTTAGGCCGAGGCCAACCATTCCAAACAGAGAGAGGGAGGGTCAAACCACGATACAACTTCCCACCAGGGGAACGTCAAACACGACGGAAATTCTATCAATGGGGTTACCAGTATTGAACTCCCTTGGCATAGATGTTAACCAACAAAACATGGAACAGATTCCCATCTTCAATTTGTCTAACCACCAACTAGCATCCTCAGAAATGTCGCTCCTTAGCAAAGGTCTGTCCTTTGTACTCACAGAGAAACCTGACTGGTTTAAGATACAAACCGAAATTTTCCAACTTTTCAGGAAAATAAGATTAAAATCCTTCTTTCTTGACAAAGAGTCCCAAACTAACAACGACGCGACGGGTCTGCGTCCCAAATCAACCTTTAACCCACCTTCCAGCTCCCTCCCTCCGGAGGTTATTACCTTCGAAAACTTAGTCCTGAAGGACTTAGATAAACTGAGGAAACAACACGATTTCATTCCCTATAATATCAGTCTAGAAGAAAAGAATAGTCTGCTCAAATTAAAAAACATGGACAACATCGTCATCAAGCCATGTGATAAAGGCGGTGGCATTGTCATTCAAGACAAAACATCCTATGACAATGAAATTATACGCCAAATAAATAACACGACCCACTATGAATTGCTCAGACATAACCCTTTAGCTGAAATAAAAAGTCTTATCCAGAATGTAACCAAAGAAGCCGAAACCCTAGGCTATATCAGTCACAGAGAGTTTCTCTACCTTAACAATGAAAATCCTAGGACTCCAGTAATTTACACACTTCCGAAAGTCCATAAAAATCAAGATAATCCACCTGGAAGACCCATCCTATCTGGTTGTGGCTCTATTCTTGAGCCACTAGGTAGATATATCGATTTTTTCATTCATGACCTAGTACTTGACACCGTAGCCTATGTGAAAGACACTACACATTTCATCAATCTGGTAGAGCAGGAACATTTTGATCCCACACAAGAACTTCTAGTCACTCTGGATATAGAATCCCTTTACACCAACATCCCACAGGATAAGGGAGCAACAGTTATTGAGACACATCTTAACAACAGACCCAGACCACATAAAGTACCGACAGAATTCATCATCTCCCTGTTGACTATAGCACTCACCAAGAATTACTTTATGTTTAATGACAAATATTACAAACAATGCAAGGGTACTAGTATGGGAGCAGTTTTCGCCCCAAATTTTGCTATTCTCTATGTAGACGACATTGAAAAATCTCTGGTCCTTAATCAAGTCAATCCACATCGTAATCACATAAGAAGCTGGCACCGATACATCGATGATGTTTTTATGATCTGGCAAGGCACCACAACTGAATTAGACAGCTTCGTCTCATGGCTTAACAGCTGCCAGCCTGACCTTAGATTCACCTACAATTCTAGCAACACTCAAGTTGACTATCTCGATGTCTCTGTCAAACCTACTGAGGGAGGTCTCTACACGACCCTGTACAGAAAGCCCTCAGAACGCAACACTCTTCTCCACTACAATAGTGCCCACCCTAGAGCACTGAGGGACGGCCTTCCGTATGGCCAATTCTTAAGAATACGGAGAAACTGTAAACTAAAAGAAGACTACTTCAGGGAAGCAGACATACTTTGTGACAAACTCATGTACAGAGGCTACCCTAGAAGATTAGTGAAAAGATCCATGAAACGTGCGTGGTTCTCACATAGGGAATTCCTTTTGGAAACCAGACCAAAGAAAACCATATCACGTATTGCATGCGTGACCACATTCTGTCCTGCCAGCAATAAAATCACCAAAATGATAAAAAAACACTGGCCTCTTCTTACCTCAATTGACATCACTAATGAAGCTCCCTTGTTTTCCTTTAAACGTGGGCGCAACATTAAAGACCACATTGTCCGGGCATATAAACAAGCCCGAGTTGAGACTACTGTGCAATCATTCTTAGGTCTCCCTCCTATAGTAGGACATTTTAAATGTGGTAACTGTGTTGCATGCCCACTCACGAGAAACACAAAAACTTTTGAATATGGCACCACTACGCACCAATTGAGCTTCTTCTCAAACTGTAACTCAATGAATGTAATTTACTGTGTCAAATGTCCTTGCAACCTCATCTATGTGGGACAAACCACCCAGAAAATAAAAGCGAGAATCAGTCAACATAAAAGCCGGATACGCTGCGGTATCTTGACGGCCCCATTGGTGGAACATTTCATTGAGAAAGGACATTCTGAACAGGATCTACGTTGGCAAGTGATTGACAGCCTTCGCCCACACAAGAGAGGCTGTGACCCCCAAGCTACTCTTAACAGGTTGGAATGTAAATGGATGTTCAACTGTCGTTCCATCGAAAATGGACTTAATACCGTTGAAGAATGGAACATGATCCTGTGAAATCTCTGAAATCTCTCAGTCCTATGTATATAATAATTTTTATATATATTCTTAATTTTTAATTGTTTGTATTGTGCTAATATCATGGAATCTTGATTTCACCGTGTTGCAAAATGTCTTTTCTTCTCCCCTACATATGGGCTCTTCAATAACCCCTTGAATCGCTCTCTTTAATTTATTTTAATTAATTCACTGGGACTCTTCGTTAGTCGCCCTCAACAGTTCTTTAGTAGTGCGAGAACTTAGCCCCGCGCCCCCCCTTTTTTCTGCACAGGCGCGTTACTGGGTCTTCACTAGTGCCTTCCCAAGATGGCGGCGTTATACAGTCTAGTTTCAGCCTTGCTACCTTGCCCATGCGCGTCACTCGCGGCATTTCATTTAAGTCTCACAGCTGCCACTGGTCAGTATCGGCTCAACGCTCGAGCAACTCGCGGTCTCCGTCGCTCTTCACCAGCAGGCTCTCACTAGTAAGTTTCTAGCCTTCGCCCTTCATGCAATTGATTTTCTGCAGTATCCCTTGATTCTCTTCTGCACACGGCGCCCTTAACATTGTGCCGCCTGCCTCCCTTCCCCCGTAGAGATTGACTCTCCTGCTTTCTTCCGGAACTAACGTCCGTGACACCCTTGGTTCTCAACCTTGGAGTAAAGATTGACCCGTTTTTCTACCTGCAATTAAGCCCTTAAATTTCTGGGTCTCCTCCGCCAGCGGCCCCCTCCTGGCCGTGAAGTAAGTACTCTTTTTATCCATGCCGCTCGCACTTCAGTAGCTCAGGCCCAACACTAACCCCCTTCCCTCCCTTGCAGAACTCACCAGGTCCCGTCCTGCGCGCTTGACCTGTTTATCCTCTGAACTCAGGATGCTCCTTGGAGACTGATCAGCTCAAGTAAGTCCCTTTCCACTACCGCATTGCCCCTGGGCCCCTGCCCCTCTTGCAGCACTTCCTTAACTAGTCGTGCTTCACTTGTCTTATTCTCCAATTCACCCCTTACGCGCATTCAATTTTCCCTGCGCTGAGACCTCCCCAATTGCGTTATCCTTCATTAGCAATCCTTAACTCAATTTGTACTCAGGTTACCTCAAGAATCCCTTAGTAATTTAGGTCTTGCTCTTAACTTGGTTGTTCTTTTCGGGACCATTGTTTGATTTTTGGTTTTCCTTTAATAGATTCTACTTGTTCACACTTGCTCCGTCCTGATGATGATCTTACATTCATAAGATCGAAACGCCGTCGACCTATACACCTTAAAACTCCATTATTGCAACTAATTACTTAGGAGTTTTTACATGGTTGTCTTCAATGCGATGTAAAGTTTTTAATGTCACAAACACTCCTCACTTCACGCACTTTCACTTCTATGTGTGAGCACCAGAACTATTATTATGCAATTAAGTTATGTTAATCCATTTATGCCGTTAATAAATGTGATACCATATCTACTTTGTGTCCCAGCATCTATTGCGTAATTAGTCCCGTTTGGACTATACTACTTTGTGCTATCTGATTAATGCTGCCTAAAAATAATTCAGTAGCCTAGGCTACCCGAGGACCGAAGCGGCCTCTTCTTGACCTTTGTCCTTATCATATACGTAATCACCCCTGGTCATAATACTGGGTTTAAATATACTATGTGCAGTGACTACACTGCAAGGGGTACCACTCCTTAGTGGTTTTTTCATTTTCCTTATTAATTCTCTATTCCTTATTCCCATTGAGTATGTCCATACCAGTTGTACCCACCTACACAGAAGACTACATTGCCAAAATTAAAAGTGGCCCTTCCCTGTTCCAAACAACTTCTCTATCAACAGCACCTACAGATGCAGCTACAAACAAAATAACAGCTTTAGAACACCTTAAAAAGAAACACATCCGTACCGAACTCCATGCACGGATGCTTACAGAGTACTTAAAAGCAGACATAATACCCGTCGGCTTACAAGTCCGCAATACCCCGGCAATTTTTCTACAAGACCCTAAGTTTAAGCATGGATTTGCCCATATAGGTACTACTTGTTCACGCCACTGGATGGTCCTAGGCATAGACACCGCTCTTGAACAAAGTAAGAAAGAACTGGAAGAAATACTAGCACTAGAGAAAGCTATTTTGGAACTGGACAACCTGGCTGACGCCAAGGCTATTCTAGAAAAATTAGAAAAAAGCATCTCTGACTTCCAAAAATTTGAACACCACAAAAAAGCGACCAAAGTTACAAAAGACATCAAAAATTATAGCAAGGAAAATACCTACCCATATCTCCTGGACGACTATTTTACAAATCCCCAGTACATGCAGAGACGACAGGCAGGTACCTGGGGGCGATTTAAAAACAAACAACCAGTGTCATTTTCTGACTCCTCTGCAGACTCTGATTCCTCTGACCAAGGGGCTGGACCCAGTTCTTCCTCCTCCAATCCTAATTTTTTAGGCCGAGGCCAACCATTCCAAACAGAGAGAGGGAGGGTCAAACCACGATACAACTTCCCACCAGGGGAACGTCAAACACGACGGAAATTCTATCAATGGGGTTACCAGTATTGAACTCCCTTGGCATAGATGTTAACCAACAAAACATGGAACAGATTCCCATCTTCAATTTGTCTAACCACCAACTAGCATCCTCAGAAATGTCGCTCCTTAGCAAAGGTCTGTCCTTTGTACTCACAGAGAAACCTGACTGGTTTAAGATACAAACCGAAATTTTCCAACTTTTCAGGAAAATAAGATTAAAATCCTTCTTTCTTGACAAAGAGTCCCAAACTAACAACGACGCGACGGGTCTGCGTCCCAAATCAACCTTTAACCCACCTTCCAGCTCCCTCCCTCCGGAGGTTATTACCTTCGAAAACTTAGTCCTGAAGGACTTAGATAAACTGAGGAAACAACACGATTTCATTCCCTATAATATCAGTCTAGAAGAAAAGAATAGTCTGCTCAAATTAAAAAACATGGACAACATCGTCATCAAGCCATGTGATAAAGGCGGTGGCATTGTCATTCAAGACAAAACATCCTATGACAATGAAATTATACGCCAAATAAATAACACGACCCACTATGAATTGCTCAGACATAACCCTTTAGCTGAAATAAAAGTCTTATCCAGAATGTAACCAAAGAAGCCGAAACCCTAGGCTATATCAGTCACAGAGAGTTTCTCTACCTTAACAATGAAAATCCTAGGACTCCAGTAATTTACACACTTCCGAAAGTCCATAAAAATCAAGATAATCCACCTGGAAGACCCATCCTATCTGGTTGTGGCTCTATTCTTGAGCCACTAGGTAGATATATCGATTTTTTCATTCATGACCTAGTACTTGACACCGTAGCCTATGTGAAAGACACTACACATTTCATCAATCTGGTAGAGCAGGAACATTTTGATCCCACACAAGAACTTCTAGTCACTCTGGATATAGAATCCCTTTACACCAACATCCCACAGGATAAGGGAGCAACAGTTATTGAGACACATCTTAACAACAGACCCAGACCACATAAAGTACCGACAGAATTCATCATCTCCCTGTTGACTATAGCACTCACCAAGAATTACTTTATGTTTAATGACAAATATTACAAACAATGCAAGGGTACTAGTATGGGAGCAGTTTTCGCCCCAAATTTTGCTATTCTCTATGTAGACGACATTGAAAAATCTCTGGTCCTTAATCAAGTCAATCCACATCGTAATCACATAAGAAGCTGGCACCGATACATCGATGATGTTTTTATGATCTGGCAAGGCACCACAACTGAATTAGACAGCTTCGTCTCATGGCTTAACAGCTGCCAGCCTGACCTTAGATTCACCTACAATTCTAGCAACACTCAAGTTGACTATCTCGATGTCTCTGTCAAACCTACTGAGGGAGGTCTCTACACGACCCTGTACAGAAAGCCCTCAGAACGCAACACTCTTCTCCACTACAATAGTGCCCACCCTAGAGCACTGAGGGACGGCCTTCCGTATGGCCAATTCTTAAGAATACGGAGAAACTGTAAACTAAAAGAAGACTACTTCAGGGAAGCAGACATACTTTGTGACAAACTCATGTACAGAGGCTACCCTAGAAGATTAGTGAAAAGATCCATGAAACGTGCGTGGTTCTCACATAGGGAATTCCTTTTGGAAACCAGACCAAAGAAAACCATATCACGTATTGCATGCGTGACCACATTCTGTCCTGCCAGCAATAAAATCACCAAAATGATAAAAAAACACTGGCCTCTTCTTACCTCAATTGACATCACTAATGAAGCTCCCTTGTTTTCCTTTAAACGTGGGCGCAACATTAAAGACCACATTGTCCGGGCATATAAACAAGCCCGAGTTGAGACTACTGTGCAATCATTCTTAGGTCTCCCTCCTATAGTAGGACATTTTAAATGTGGTAACTGTGTTGCATGCCCACTCACGAGAAACACAAAAACTTTTGAATATGGCACCACTACGCACCAATTGAGCTTCTTCTCAAACTGTAACTCAATGAATGTAATTTACTGTGTCAAATGTCCTTGCAACCTCATCTATGTGGGACAAACCACCCAGAAAATAAAAGCGAGAATCAGTCAACATAAAAGCCGGATACGCTGCGGTATCTTGACGGCCCCATTGGTGGAACATTTCATTGAGAAAGGACATTCTGAACAGGATCTACGTTGGCAAGTGATTGACAGCCTTCGCCCACACAAGAGAGGCTGTGACCCCCAAGCTACTCTTAACAGGTTGGAATGTAAATGGATGTTCAACTGTCGTTCCATCGAAAATGGACTTAATACCGTTGAAGAATGGAACATGATCCTGTGAAATCTCTGAAATCTCTCAGTCCTATGTATATAATAATTTTTATATATATTCTTAATTTTTAATTGTTTGTATTGTGCTAATATCATGGAATCTTGATTTCACCGTGTTGCAAAATGTCTTTTCTTCTCCCCTACATATGGGCTCTTCAATAACCCCTTGAATCGCTCTCTTTAATTTATTTTAATTAATTCACTGGGACTCTTCGTTAGTCGCCCTCAACAGTTCTTTAGTAGTGCGAGAACTTAGCCCCGCGCCCCCCTTTTTTCTGCACAGGCGCGTTACTGGGTCTTCACTAGTGCCTTCCCAAGATGGCGGCGTTATACAGTCTAGTTTCAGCCTTGCTACCTTGCCCATGCGCGTCACTCGCGGCATTTCATTTAAGTCTCACAGCTGCCACTGGTCAGTATCGGCTCAACGCTCGAGCAACTCGCGGTCTCCGTCGCTCTTCACCAGCAGGCTCTCACTAGTAAGTTTCTAGCCTTCGCCCTTCATGCAATTGATTTTCTGCAGTATCCCTTGATTCTCTTCTGCACACGGCGCCCTTAACATTGTGCCGCCTGCCTCCCTTCCCCCGTAGAGATTGACTCTCCTGCTTTCTTCCGGAACTAACGTCCGTGACACCCTTGGTTCTCAACCTTGGAGTAAAGATTGACCCGTTTTTCTACCTGCAATTAAGCCCTTAAATTTCTGGGTCTCCTCCGCCAGCGGCCCCTCCTGGCCGTGAAGTAAGTACTCTTTTTATCCATGCCGCTCGCACTTCAGTAGCTCAGGCCCAACACTAACCCCCTTCCCTCCCTTGCAGAACTCACCAGGTCCCGTCCTGCGCGCTTGACCTGTTTATCCTCTGAACTCAGGATGCTCCTTGGAGACTGATCAGCTCAAGTAAGTCCCTTTCCACTACCGCATTGCCCCTGGGCCCCTGCCCCTCTTGCAGCACTTCCTTAACTAGTCGTGCTTCACTTGTCTTATTCTCCAATTCACCCCTTACGCGCATTCAATTTTCCCTGCGCTGAGACCTCCCCAATTGCGTTATCCTTCATTAGCAATCCTTAACTCAATTTGTACTCAGGTTACCTCAAGAATCCCTTAGTAATTTAGGTCTTGCTCTTAACTTGGTTGTTCTTTTCGGGACCATTGTTTGATTTTTGGTTTTCCTTTAATAGATTCTACTTGTTCACACTTGCTCCGTCCTGATGATGATCTTACATTCATAAGATCGAAACGCCGTCGACCTATACACCTTAAAACTCCATTATTGCAACTAATTACTTAGGAGTTTTTACATGGTTGTCTTCAATGCGATGTAAAGTTTTTAATGTCACAAACACTCCTCACTTCACGCACTTTCACTTCTATGTGTGAGCACCAGAACTATTATTATGCAATTAAGTTATGTTAATCCATTTATGCCGTTAATAAATGTGATACCATATCTACTTTGTGTCCCAGCATCTATTGCGTAATTAGTCCCGTTTGGACTATACTACTTTGTGCTATCTGATTAATGCTGCCTAAAAATAATTCAGTAGCCTAGGCTACCCGAGGACCGAAGCGGCCTCTTCTTGACCTTTGTCCTTATCATATATGGTATGGTATCTGTTCACCTCACATCTGCTGTCTCCACAGGGTATCTGCATTTGTGTGCCCATTGGTGCAAATATGTGGGTCTGCATTCGGATGGTCACTTCTGTCATTGTGTCATTGATGATTGTTGACGGTGTCAGCCCCCATGGGTGTTGTTTGTCTGCACATGGCCAAAGTTATGTCTTATTTGCACTGCAGGATTTGGCTCCCCCAATTTATGTTGCAATGGGACACATACACTACTTTGCCACTGATGTGTTTGTTGGTTCTGTGACCAGGAATCATCCATGCAGTTTGGCAGTTGCACCTCTTACTTTGTCAACACTTGCCTTTTGGTCACTGTGATGATGGGGGTTTGGACCCCATTGCCACAATGTTCAAAATGTGCTTCAGCTATGGACCCCACACTTACATTTTGGTCACTGTGATGATGGGGGTTTGGACCCCATTGCCACAATGTTCAAAATGTGCTTCTGCTATGGACCCCACACTTACATTTTGGTCACTGTGATGATGGGGTTTTGGACCCCATTGCCACAATGTTCAAAATGTGCTTCAGCTATGGACCCCACACTTACATTTTGGTCACTGTGATGATGGGGGTTTGGACCCCATTGCCACAATGTTCAAAATGTGCTTCTGCTATAGACCCCACACTTACATTTTGGTCACTGTGATGATGGGGGTTTGGACCCCATTGCCACAATGTTCAAAATGTGCTTCTGCTATGGACCCCACACTTACATTTTGGTCACTGTGATGATGGGGTTTGGACCCCATTGCCACAATGTTCAAAATGTGCTTCAGCTATGGACCCCACACTTACATTTTGGTCACTGTGATGATGGGGGTTTGGACCCAATTGCCACAATGGTCATGGCCTGCTTGCATTGTGGGTGCCACACACATATATGTGTGGCACATGTGCTAGGGGGTCACATTGTATGTTCAAAGTCATGTTCGGTGTTGTAGGCATTTGACACAGTCTACACACGCTTGTCATGGTGTTGGGGGATGTCTTCTTCTTGCATTCCCTAGTTTGTGGTGTGCTGGTTGTGTCATGCATTGTCCATCCTATGAGTGGGGGTGGTAGTAGTGGTAGGCATCCTGCCCCCTGGCTAAGGGTGGTGGTAGGCATCCAGCCCCCCTGGGTGAGGGTGGTAGTAGTGGTAGGCATCCTGCCCCCCCGGGTGAGGGTGGTAGTAGTGGTGGGCATCCTGCCCCCCCTGTGTAAGGGTGGTAGTAGTGGTATGCATCCTGCCCCCCTGGCTAAGGGTGGTGGTAGGCATCCAGCCCCCCCTGGGTGAGGGTGGTAGTAGTGGTGGGCAACCTGCCCCCCCTGGGTGAGGGTGGTAGTAGTGGTGGGCATCCTGCCCCCTGGCTAAGGGTGGTAGTAGTGGTAGGCATCCTGCCCCCCTGGGTGAGGGTGGTAGTAGTGGTGGGCATCCTGCCCCCCTGGCTAAGGGTGGTAGTAGTGGTAGGCATCCTGCCCCCCTGGGTGATGGTGGTAGTAGTGGTAGGCATCCTGCCCCCCTGGGTAAGGGTGGTAGTAGTGGTAGGCATCCTGCCCCCTGGGTAAGGGTGGTAGTAGTGGTAGGCATCCTGCCCCCCCTGGGTGAGGGTGGTAGTAGTGGTGGGCATCCTGCCCCCCTGGCTAAGGGTGGTAGTAGTGGTAGGCATCCTGCCCCCCCTGGGTGAGGGTGGTAGTAGTGGTAGGCATCCTGCCCCCCCTGTGTAAGGGTGGTAGTAGTGGTAGGCATCCTGCCCCCCTGGGTGAGGGTGGTAGTAGTGGTAGGCATCCTGCCCCCTGGGTGAGGGTGGTAGTAGTGGTAGGCATCCTGCCCCCCTGGGTGAGGGTGGTAGTAGTGGTGGGCATCCTGCCCCCTGGCTAAGGCTGGTAGTAGTGGTAGGCATCCTGCCCCCTGGCTAAGGGTGGTAGTAGTGGTAGGCATCCTGCCCCCCTGGGTGAGGGTGGTAGTAGTGGTGGGCATCCTGCCCCCCTGGGTGAGGGTGGTAGTAGTGGTAGGCATCCTGCCCCCCGGCTAAGGGTGGTAGTAGTGGTAGGCATCCTGCCCCCCTGGGTGATGGTGGTAGTAGTGGTAGGCATCCTGCCCCCTGGGTAAGGGTGGTAGTACTGGTAGGCATCCTGCCCCCTGGGTAAGGGTGGTAGTAGTGGTAGGCATCCTGCCCCCCTGTGTAAGGGTGGTAGTAGTGGTAGGCATCCTGCCCCCCTGGGTGAGGGTGGTAGTAGTGGTAGGCATCCTGCCCCCCTGGCTAAGGGTGGTAGTAGTGGTAGGCATCCTGCCCCCCTGGGTGAGGGTGGTAGTAGTGGTAGGCATCCAGCCCCCCTGGGTGAGGGTGGTAGTAGTGGTGGGCATCCTGCCCCCTGGCTAAGGGTGGTAGTAGTGGTAGGCATCCTGCCCCCCTGGGTGATGGTGGTAGTAGTGGTAGGCATCCTGCCCCCCTGGGTGAGGGTGGTAGTAGTGGTGGGCATCCTGCCCCCCTGTGTAAGGGTGGTAGTAGTGGTAGGCATCCTGCCCCCTGACTAAGGGTGGTGGTAGGCATCCAGCCCCCTGGGTGAGGGTGGTAGTAGTGGTGGGCATCCTGCCCCCTGGCTAAGGGTGGTAGTAGTGGTAGGCATCCTGCCCCCCTGGGTGAGGGTGGTAGTAGTGGTAGGCATCCTGCCCCCTGGGTGAGGGTGGTAGTAGTGGTAGGCATCCTGCCCCCTGGGTGAGGGTGGTTGTGGTGGTGGGCATCATGCCACCCCTGGGTGAGGGTGGTAGTGGTGGTAGGCATCATGCCACCCCTGGGTAGGGGTGGTGGTGCGCATTCAGGCCCCTGTGTGCATATGTGGCATTGGTGATGGGCATCCCGCCCCTATGGTGCTGCTGTTGCTGGTGTAAGTATATTCAGCATCCCCGTGTGTGTGTGTGATGTGTCGTGTACGTGTTGTATGTGTTTTGTGGTTGGTGTCTGGCTTACCTTCTGCGCCGTACGCGTCCGTGCCTGTTCCGGTAGTAAATGTAGAATATTGGTATGATCGGGACGAAGGGATTCATGGTTGGTTCGTGTCGTTCGTCCTTCTCGTTGCTTCGCGTCGTCCTCGTCGCTTCGCCTCGTCGCTTCGCCTCGTCCTCGTCGCTTCGCCTCGTCCTCGTCGCTGGCGTGTTCGCCTCGTAGCCGTGGATCGTGTTGTGGCGCGAATCGGAGCTTATGTGCGCCTCTCCCGGATGCTTTGACGTGCCGTGCGTAGCGACGGGTTCGGCGCGTACGGAAAGCGCATCGTACTTGTCCGGACGGACGGGGCTGCATTTTTCCTTCCGTGCGACTCGATTCGGCGTTTCCGGATTCGCCTCGGTCGGAGAACAGGACCTGGTCTGGGTGAGTACGGCTCGGCCGGATTTTTTGCTGTTGTGCGCATCGTACTTACTCGTTCGGTGTGCTGTACGGATCGGTCGGGAAACAGGCTTTCGCATGGCTTTTTTCCCGACCGAATGGTATTGGGTGCGCCTCCGACCGAGATCGGAATCAGCCCCTCAGTCTGTGCTGCAATGTGTGTGGCCTTGTGTATTTGCCATATCAGTTAACCAATGCTGTAGGAAAATACCTGTACTTGCTAGACATTACTAATTTCACATAGGTTAAGACCATAGAATATACCCTGTTGCATGCTGCATAACAAACTCTATTGAGTTTGTAAGTGCACCATGTGTACCATTCCATGTGTACACCGCATCATAGTTCCTAATTGGTCTCAGTCTTCTTATGGTTATGCTTTTATTTGTGCAGACACTGCCATTTCATATACCTACATGCCAGGACCTGAGTACCTTTGCATTGTTACATTAGAAGTATATGTTTCTTATGAGGATTTGTCATTTTTAGTTCACTAAATGTTGTTCTGGCTGGAGATGCCACATGTGATGTTTTAAAACACTAAAGCCTATTATTGATGACAATATGTACAAGATCAGCTGTGTCTGATACATATTTCCTTCCTCTCCACCAGACAACATGACTGCCGTACAGGAAAAGGCCTATGCAATCAGGATGGAGAGGTACCGCCACATCAGGCATATTGACTGGGCCTGCAGGCACATGAGAAGGTTGTACGTGGAAGGGAAGGCAGCCGGGTCAGAGAAGTCTGGACCTCAAGGCCAACAAAGACCGGCCAAGGGAAGCACCAGCCAGGATGGGGATGTGCACCATGGTGGCGAAGCAGTGGCACTTCCGGGCACCTAAACAGCTCAGCCAGCACAAGCACCACAGCTCGTGACCACAACCCCCGGACAGAGATCAGATTTTAAAACAGAGGCACTGAAAGACCTTGCAGACCTTAATCAAAGAATAGCTGGAATGGAGTCCGTACTTGCTACAATGCAGCAGATGATGCAGACATTGCAGCAGTCTGTGGACCGGATTAACGCACAGATTTAGCCCTCCCTCGGACATTTAGCCTTTCGTCTGTTTTTTACATCTTGGTTTTACAGTTTAGCATTTTAGAATAAGTTAGGATAGGTTCTAGCATGGGGATAGGTTAGTTTTACATTAGTAAGTTTAATATTTTATTAGTGAGTTGTTGTTATGTGGGAATATGGATAGGTAGGTTTTTAAGTGGGTGGGGGTTGATGTTTAGGATATGTTTATTAAAATAAAAAAATACAAAACACCCTAAAAAATATATTTATTTATGTTTTAATGTTTAGGTAGTTTGTAGATAGGTGTATTTTATTTTTGTATTGTGTGAATATGTGTATTAAAGGGGGTGGGGCTGATGTTTAACATGTCTGTTGTGGTATATGTGTAGAGTAGTGTAAGATAAAGTTAGGTAGGTTAAGATAGAGTTAAGTTAAGGTACTGTTGGTCAGTTAGCATAGATTAGTTTACTCATAGTTTAGATAGGGTAAATTAGTGTAGGTAGTTTTAGATTTAGATTTTTTATAATACTTATATTAAAAAAAATCATCTTTTGCGACTGCTTTATGATTTACTGTGTAGGAGTTGTCATTTAGGCTTAGATTGATTTGAGCAAATGCTGTAGTATTTCTATGCAGTGTTTGTAGATATGTGTAACGTTTTGAGACGCCTATGGACAAGAATCAGTCAGTTTTGCAATGGAGCCACTTTAGGAATCTTCAAACATGTTTGGGCAGTGTAAGTGGCACTCTTTGTATGAATGGACACACAGCCCAACACAGGTAGTTACCCACTGATGCACTGTGTGTGTAAGTTATGCTACATGCATTGTATGGATGAATATGTCAACCCATAGTGACAAATAATGCATGTGTTGTTTCACATAGTGATGCCAGCCACTTACACACTCACCCTTGCACCATTTCAATGTAACATCGGTGTTGCTTACTGCCTAGTATCCATGGAAGTGGCCCCTACCTGCCCGGATATGTCAATCACCATTCCCATTGACTATTTGGTAATTGTGAGACTTCCTGCTTGTCAACTTGAGAAACTACTTGCTAGTTTGTCTGCACATAGGGCTCACCTTACCTATTCCCCTTGGCATGTGTAGATGCTTCCATGGGTCTGCGACCTTGATCATAACATTTGATATGTATGTTAATATTAATGATGATGTCATGTGTGGTTACACTCACGCTCAATGCATGTGAGGGCTCTCAGAGGCAGATTAACACATTGACCCTACATATGCCAGTGGGCCTTACTATACCATTTGTCATTTGACACAGAAAGATGATTACTTAGTTGTTGCACTTTATGCTTACTGACATCCAACTTGTATCACTGAGCTTCTACATCCTTCAGTGGCAGAGAAATAATAATATACAGGAGGGGTCTTCCCATTAATATTGGCCTTTTCTCAGTGAATGGTTTATGATGGTACTAATATGTAAACTTCAGTTTGAGCAGTGATGCTGACATATGTGCATGATGACGTTTGTCATGATACCTGAGCAAGGTATGCGTGGATATATGAGGATGTGTTAGTGGCTCTCATGCGCCACAGGTACAATTAGTACAGTTCTGCTATTGTGTGATTAGTTGGCCTATTTCACTGTGTGGCACTCAAGGTACCAGTGCTTATTGTCACATCATAATGTTCTATAGTTTAAAGGGATTTGCCACCTATTGCCATGGCAGGGAAGGTGCATGATACTTGCACTTGTCAGATCAGAGCATGTGATTGGGACAGTAGAGATTACCAATCACCAATTACCAAGAGATGCTGAGAAGTGTATTTTTATATATACACATCCACCAAAGTCTAGTTCATACTATCTGCAACAGACATAGAATACACTGGTTCATGTTAGTGCTTTTATTTACAAATGTTCCAAGGAGCAATGAGCAAGTGGCAGTCCTTGTAGCTGCAACCCCAACATTTTTTGAGAGCCATAGGATGTCCAGACAGAGTCCATGGGGGATGCATGTCATGTGACATGTTGAGGAGAGGAGTGTTACAGTGAGGAGGAGGTCCATATTGCCATTAAGAAAGGTAGGCCAAATTGTCAGCCCACAAATGTGTGAGTTCAACAGGTGGATAAGGAAATAAGGGACAGTACCAGTTGACAAGAGCACTGGCATGAACATAAACACAGGTCCAGTGAGTGGCACAGACAAATGTTACCGGCCAGTTCTTCGGTGAAAAATGTAGGAATCCACATCTTCGTCCTCCGATGTGTGTGGTGACTCCCCTGAGGTGGGTGCTGTTAGTGCAGGCGATGACTGAGGCACACACACATCAGGGGCATAAGATGTGGATCCTGTGTCCTCAGCAGCATTTGTCTGTGCCAACAAGGAAGGCAGCATAGAACCGAGGAGGGCCTGATGGCTTGCCAGCATGGCAACAACATCACGGTGTAAGGCACCCATTGTTGCAGTGTAGGAGTCCTGCTTTCGCTCCATTGATTCAAGGATTATGTGTATCACCCCCAGCTGGGTGGCAACCTCAATGGTTCCACTTTGGCAGGGCATTTGTTCATGCCTCTACCTCATGATACCAGTGATGTCAGCCAGGGACTGATCTAATCTATGGAGCGGAAGGTATGTGCCTCTTATTGCCTCAGATGTGTCCTTATTGTGACTGAGGCACCTACAAACTCCCTCTAGGGTGCCCGCAATGGTCTCCATCCCTGCCTGTATCTCATCTACCAGCTGCCACTGGACTTCTACCGCACACCATTGGAAGTCAACTTGGGACTCCTTGGAGTCCAGGTCTGGACTTGGGCTGTCAGATCGGGGGGTATGTCTGGTGGTAGTTGGATTCTCTGGAGCCCCTGCGCTGCTGTCTGCCCGTCCTACAACCAGAGATGAAGAATCTAAGGAGGCCAGGATTTGCTGTAAGGTGTCTTGGTCCAGGGTTGGGAGGCTGATATCCTCAGCAGGTTCCTCATCCCACACAGGCAGCTGGTCAGGAGGTGTTGTTTCTGCCTCTGTCTGTTTGGTATTGAGAGTTATTTATTTATTTGTTGACACGTTTCATTGGTATTTGTATGTTTAAAACCATCTTCTTCAGAGCAACACCATTTTTATATATATGTAATCCTCCCTGCTACACCAGTAGGCTTGTAGCAGACTATATCAGGAAGTCGAGGTCTTAATCTTAAACATGACCTAAAATAAACATAAAAAAACAAACACAAATAATTATTGCACAGGACATACTGCACACAAGATTGCAAAAATCCACTTAAATTTACTACAGAACATTTACACTTAGGGCCCGATTCCGATCTCGTAAGGAAGGCCTCCAAACGTGATTTGTAAAGACCAAATCCGATTCGGAGCCTATCTTTCCACCCGAATCGTCCCCCGTTCCTAGCGAGCAAGTACAATGCGAGTATCCTGAATGTGCCGTGCAAATCGTTTACGAACCCGAACCTGTCCATCCGACACGTTCGTAGCCGAATCGTGCCACGCAATGGAGCCGTTTTCCGACCGAGCGAGTACGATGCACAAATTGGACAGCTGTATCGCCTTGGTCTCATTGAGACAAAACGGCTGTCGGATTCGGACTTTGGGGGGCCATAGCAGGCCCCCCTTTACCCGGATCCCCCCGATCCGGTCACGGGGGTGTGTGCATGGGTCCCCACGATCCAAGCATGCACAGTGCGGTGGGCCACATGGGGTGCCCGCCACACGGTGTACTCTTTTCCCCGCCCACTCCTTTTTTGCTATGGGAGCCTGTGTACGCGTCTGTACACGGGCTCTCATGGAGTCCATTGGGAGTTCAAGCGAGCCGAGTCCGTAAGCATACGGCTGAATCGTACTCGCTCGTTCGGACTCTCGGAGCACTTCTCGCTCGGAAAGCCCTCCAGATCTGAGTCGTATGGAGGGCTTTCCTTACGAGATTGGAATCGGGCCCTTAGTGTTACACTTCTAGACAGAAAACACATCTTATTATTATTGCATTAATATGGGTATTCCTATTATACATTGTTTTAAGCTATAAAGATAATACACTCAAAAAGCCATCTCATAATACTTTGCAGAACAATCTTTTCATCTTTGACTGCCCATTGCGAAATGTTAAAAAACATGCTACAAAAAACATAAAGACTTTTTTTATTTCAAAATTCTTGAATCATGTGGGTTAACTTCTTCAGATATAATCCCTGAACTGGTTTTACTTTCATGGGACACTACTGAACAATTTTCCAACCCATCTTCTGAACCACCACCTTTACTCAGTGTATATATATAAATATTATATGAAATCATACCAGTGTGTCTTCTTCTGTCAGTATTTTCTTTCTCTTATTATGGTTCACTGATAGAATATCGACGCCCAAAATATCCCCATACACAAATATCGAGTCATAAATATCGATGTAAAAAATATCGACATTCTATATTTATAATGGTGAGTATAAAAATAGCGTAAAAAAATATCGGTGTACAAAATATTGAAGTAAAAAAATATAGATTTTTTATATATTTAAAAAATAATGTTAAATATATTAAATAATAAAATTTACTTTTAAAAAATTATTTGGATTTAATAAACATTTTAACAAATATAAGAAATACATTTAATCTAAAAACAATTAAACATACATATATACAATGTAATATATATATATATATACTTTAAAACAAATAAACTATTAATTTTAATTTATTTTTAAATTTTATAAATATATATAATTTACAAAAAATATATATACATAAACCTATAACATAAAATCTAATAAAAAATATATTATAAATTAAAATATTAATATATTTAATAGTCTTTAAACTTAAATTTTTCACTCCATTGAGTAGGGAAAGTATTGGATAGGGGAGGAGTAAAAATTATTATTCTCACTCCAGTGAGTGCAACAGTACAGAAAGTGTTGGATAGCGGAGGGGTAAAAATTACTATTCCCACTACAGTGAGCGCAAAAGTAGGGAAAGTGTTGGATAGCGGAGGGGTAAAAATGACTATTCCTACTCCGGTGAGTGCAAGAGTAGAGAAAGTGTTGGATAGCGGAGGGGTAAAATTTACTATTCCCACTCCAGTGAGTGCAACAGTAGGGAAAGTTTTGGATAACGGAGGGGTATAAATTACTATTCCCACTGCAATGAGTGCAACAGTAGAGAAAGTGTTGGATAGCGGAGGGGTAAAAATTGCTATTCCCACTCCAGTGAGTGCAACAGTAGGGAAAGTGCTGGATAGCAGAGGGGTAAAACTTACTATTCCCACTCCAATGAGTGCAACAGTAGGGAAAGTGTTGGATAGGGGAGGAGTAAAAATTATTATTCCCACTCCAGTGAGTGCAACAGTAGAGACACTTTTGTATAGCAAAGGGGTAAAAATTACTATTCCCACTCCAGTGAGTGCAACAGTAGGGAAAATGTTGAATAGCGGAGGGGTCAAAATTACTATTCCCACTCCAGTGAGTGCTACAGTAGGGAAAGTGTTGGATAGCGGAGGGGTAAAAATTACTATTCCTACTCCGGTGAGTGCAAGAGTAGAGAAAGTGTTGGATAGCGGAGGGGTAAAACTTACTATTCCCACTCTAGTGAGTGCAACAGTAGAGAAAGTGTTGGATAGCGGAGGGGTAAAATTTACTATTCCCACTCCAGTGAGTGCAACAGTAGGGAAAGTGTTGGATAGCGGAGGGGTAAAACTTACTATTCCCACTCCAGTGAGTGCAACAGTAGGGAAAGTGTTGGATAGCGGAGGAGTAAAAATTACTATTCCCACTCCAATGAGTGCAACAGTAGGGAAAGTGTTGGATAGGGGAGGAGTAAAAATTATTATTCCCACTCCAGTCAGTGCAACAGTACACAAAGTGTTGGATAGGGGAGGGGTAAAAATTACTATTCCCACTACAGTGAGTTCAACAGTAGGGAAAGTGTTGGATAGCGGAGGGGTAAAATTTACTATTCCCACTCCAGTGAGTGCAACAGTATGGAAAGTGTTGGATAGCGGAGGGGTAAAATTTACTATTCCCACTCCGGTGAGTGCAACAGTAGGGAAAGTGTTGGATGGCGGAGGGGTAAAAATTACTATTTCCACTGCAGTGAGTGCAACAGTAGAGACAATTTAGTATAGCAGAGGGGTAAAAATTACTATTCCCACTCCAGTGAGTGCAACAGTACAGAAAGTGTTGGATAGCTGAGGAGTAAAAATTACTATTCCCACTACAGTGAGTGCAACAGTAGGGAACGTGTTGGATAGCGGAGGGGTAACATTTACTATTCCCACTCCAGTGAGTGCAACAGTAGGGAAAGTGTTGGATAGCAGAGGGGTAAAATGTACTATTCCCACTCCGGTGAGTGCAACACTAGGGAAAGTGTTGGATAGCGGAGGGGTAAAAATTGCTATTTCCACTGCAGTGAGTGCAACAGTAGAGAAAATTTTGTATAGCAGAGGGGTAAAAATTACTATTCCCACTCCAGTGAGTGCAACAGTAGGGAAAATGTTGGATAGCGGAGGGGTAAAAATTACTATCTCCACTCCAGTAAGTGCTACAGTAGGGAAAGTATTGGATAGCGGAGGGGTAAAATTTACTATTCCCACTCCGGTGAGTGCAACAATAGGGAAAGTGTTGGATAGCGGAGGGGTAAAAATTACTATTCCCATTACAGTGAGTGCTACAGTAGGGAAAGTAATGGATAGCGGAGGGGTAAAACTTAATATTCCCACTCCAGTGCGTGCAACAGTAGGGAAAATGTTGGATAGCGGAGGGGTAAAAATTACTATTCCCACTCCAGTGAGTGCTACAGTAGGGAAAGTGTTGGATAGCGGAGAGGTAAAACTTAATATTCCCACTCCAGTGAGTGCAGCAGTAGGGAAAGTGTTGGATAGCGGAGGGGTAAAAATTACTTTTCCCACTCCAGTGAGTGCTACAGTAGGGAAAGTGTTGGATAGCGGAGAGGTAAAACTTATTATTCCTACTCCAGTGAGTGCAACAGTAGGGAAAGTGTTGGATAGCGGAGGGGTAAAAATTACTATTCCCACTCCAGTGAGTGTAACAGTAGGGAAAGTGTTGGATAGCTGAGAGGTAAAACTTACTATTCCCACTCCAGTGAGTGCAACAGTATGGAAAGTGTTGGATAGCGGTGGGGTAAAAATTACTATTACCACTCCAGTGAGTGCAACAATAGGGAAAGTGTTGGATAGCGGAGGAGTAAAAATTAATATTCCCACTCCAGTGGATGCAACAGTAGGGAAAGTGTTGGACAGCAGAGGGGTAAAAATTAATATTCCTATTGGAGTCAGTTCAAAATGAAAAACAAACAAAAATATCAACTACAACACAAAAGATTTTAAAAAGCAAAAAAAGAAAACATATATAAGAATATTAAAAATTTACAAAAGATAAAAACATATTATAATGTTAAAAAGATCTAACAAATACCTAAAAATATATATTTTTTTTAAATTAAAAATAATTTACAAACAAATAACTATTTTTAATACAAATTATTTATAATCAAAAACATTAATTATTACATAAATGTAATCTTTTTTATTTCCTACCCTATAACACCCCACAATTCACAACACACATCTAAATTAAAAACAATGTACCTCCATGATTAACATCATTAATTATCAATTAAAGAAATATAGTTAATTAAAAAACAAAGTAAAACAGATAAAAATTAATTTACTTCCCAAACGTTACCGCTATAAAACCGAAACCCACACACAAAATAAAAGTAAACAATTACCATCAATATTTATGAATTGATGAATTAATATTAATGATCAACTAATTATTAATTAATTAAACATAAATAACTTTCCGCCCTCTACCCCAATAAACACCACAACCCACACCTAAAAATCATTACACAATTTCCATAACTAATTTAACATTAATAAATTAATATCAATTAACAACTTATTAATTCATTAAAAGATATTACTTCCCACCCTTTACCACTACAAACCCCACAACTCACATCTAAAATTAATTACACAATTGCCATATTTACATTTTAATTAATTAATTAGCATTAATTAACAAATATTAATTAATTAATTATAAATAGATTACTTCCCACCCTATTCCCATATAAATCCCACCAGCCGCTTCTAAACAAATGACACAATTAACATAATTACCAATTAATTAATTAACAACCAATTAATAAATAATTAATAATAATTGAATTCCCACAATTAACACTATAAAATGTAAATTAAATAAATATTAATAAATAAATAATTGTAATAAATTTATTATAATTAAATTACTTCTCACCCTATTCCCCTACAAACCCACAACCCGCTCCTAAACAAATTGCACAATTAACATAATTACCAATTAATGAATTAATAATAATTAACAACCAAAGGGTGGTGGAGGATTCTAAACATTCTATATGTTGCTATGTTTAGTGACTCAAATGTGAGACAATATCTGGATAGGTGTAAGGCAGCAGCACGTGCAATTCTGTCAGTATCCTACAGTAGGTGATTTGTAATCAGTGGATTTAAGGTATATCAGTTTACAGTATATTTTTTTTCTTTTTTTTAACTATTTTATCTTTTTATGAGCACAGAACAGATTAAAGCACGAAACATTGCTAGACATAGTTTGCTGCAAGACAGTGAGCCCCTGTCACATTTTCCATAATAGTCATAAGCCTCAATATAGACAATAATCATGGTCCATGCAAAAAGTAAAGCACGCAAAAAAGGAAAACTTTTGCAAACAAAAACAATAACAATGTCAATGGAGTCTTCGCAGGTCAGTATCGTGGCATCGTTCCAAGGATAGCAATATTGAAAAAGAGCCATTGGGGGTGCGAGTATCGTGTTTTGAGCGACATCCCGTGGAGGTATGCTTCCCAGTATGTCATCGTTACAAGCAATGTCGACGTGTGCAGGTGCAAATCGCCCTGCCCTTGGGAGTGTGTTGCTGGACTTGGTGAAGAGATGAACTAACGTGTGGTGTGGTGCATCCTTTGGCTCACAGGATCCAGTCAGGATGTCTGATTGTCATTTTGCACCTCCAGGTTCAAGATGTATGTCTCCCAAGCCCCTGTGATCCCTGGGCCCCTCCCCCTCATACCCGCTGTCTCCATGGTGTCATATTCAGCTCGCGCCCACTTCGGCAGTGCGGTCAGCCAGCCTTTAATCGCTGGGGCTGTGGGCACATTCCACGTCATTGCTATGCTTGAACAGTACTAAGGCCAGCTCAATAAACCTGTGTAGGTACTTATAACCCTTGGCTTTGGGACGGATTCCCAGAAGACACGACTCAGGGAAAGCCACCAATGTCTGATCAGTGATTTCTGCAGTAACCCCTGTGACCTCATCCCAGGCCATTCAGATCATTGTACATTCCCATACTATGTGAGTAAGTAAGTAAGTAAATTTTATTGTTTGGTCAATTAAAACCTTAACAATGTTAAAAAAGTAAACACAGATACATTAAATATTTTAAAATTAAAAATTCATAAGTCAGTTTCACATCTCTAAAAACCCTTAAGATTCCATTAAAATTATTACTCTTCGACCAGGCTTCTGTTTTTTATAGTCTGTTTATATGCCTGGTCGCAAACTTTCAGGAATTTAATCAATTTACAGTTCAGTTGAGGATCTGATGGGTTTAGACAAGCACATATTGCAGCTCTGCAGGTTCTAATGCCTCTTTCCTTGAAAGATTGTCTGAGTAAAGTGGCTCGTGCTTTTTGCAGTTTATTGCATATACAAATTATATGTATGAAATCTTCCTTATAGTATCTGCAAAGTCGACATGATTTTGGGCCTTTATACACCCATGTAGGCTGGTCTGCTAATGATGGCAGTTTTCCAAAGCGTATTGCCATTAATTTATTTTTCAAATAAATTGAAAATGTCATATTCAGGTAATGGGCTGATGTAAGTGTCTTATAATTATTTATCACCATCCACGCATGAGACCTTAGCCTAAAGATGTTTTTGTCGAATAGCGATGAATGAACTTTCGCTGCCTTATTTAATGCCTGCTTAAAGGCCTGATATGGCAAGTTTTTATTCCATAGTTCTTTTGTACTAGTTTCTTTTAATGATTTATAAAAATATTGATTATAAGGTGATTTTTATCCTCTTCTAATTCCTTCCAGAGAGCTTCATTAATTGGTGATATTGCTGCACTCGATTTTAGCCGATGCCAGAGCTTTACTGTTGTGTACATTCTCCCTATGATTTCAATTTTTTAGGCCAAATTCAAGTCGAACTTGAGCTGGGGAAGCTGCTCGTTGTAACTGGAACACTTTCTTATAGATGGATGATATTAATTGATTTAGCAGCTCCGCATCCTTGCCATGGAGGGCTGGGCTGGCGTATGTTATTGTGGGCAAAATTTTCGCCGCCATTACCTCTAACAAAGGTTTATACGAAGGCCCTCTTAACTTCTTAGCTAGTTGGCTAAAGGCAAATATGAGTGCACTAGTTCTCGCAGTCATATACTTTTTTGCTCCTTATGATTTAACTGATTGTCCATGTAGTATCCCAAGTATTTGTAGTTCTGTACTTCTTCTACTTGCTTACCATTAAGCCAAATGATCTGCTTTCTTCTCCTTTGGCTACCAGTCACCATTATTTTAGTTTTTGAGATGTTAATTTCTAATTTATTCTCCACAATGTAACCAGACATTTCATTTATTGCTCTTTGAAGACCGATCTTTGTTTGACTCATTAAGACCACGTCATCAGCGTACGAAAGGTGTGTAAGTACTAACTTTCCATGTTTCGGCGGGTGAGAGTTGATGCAGTCTAGCCTCTGTGCGAGATCCGACAAAAACAGATTAAACAATAGCGGGGCCAATACACAACCTTGTTTAAGGCCTTTGTTTGTAGTCAGCTTTCTCGATAATCTGGTGCCATCTCCTATCTTAATTCTTATCCATGTGTTGGAGTAAAATAATAATATGCCATTCAATAGTCTTTTCGGTATATTCCATGCTCGCAGTTTTTTCCACAACAGGTGGCGATCTACACTATCAAAGGCAGCTTTTAGGTCAATGAAGCAGAGGTGTAGTTGACCACTCCTCTGCTTACATTTATTTGCTATTAAAGATAATGCTAGGACGTTCGATATAGTCCCTATGCCTTGCCTAAAGCCTGTCTGGTTAACTGGAATTAGTTTGAGGTTATCAGCCCAATCATTCAGATCTTCCAAAATTAGTGAAGCATGGTATTTAGCTTCAACATCCAGGAGTGCTATTAGCCTGTAGTTGGATGGAGTCGATCTATTTCCTCCTTTAAAGATTGGTGTTACTATCGATCCTTGCCAATTTGATGGTATAATGTGTAGAAGCTCTATATCTCTATACAACTTGATTAGATACTCACTCCTAAAGGATGGATCATATTTAAAAACAGCTTGTGGGATTCCATTAGGTCCTGGAGCGCCGTTTCCTCTTCCTTTCCTAATTATCCTTATTACTCCTTCTTCTTGTGTAAGAAATTGATTTATTTTTCTATTCGGTTCTCCATAACCAGTTATCTCATGCATTTTATTTTTTTCCACCGTTAGCTTGACTTCAAGGTCCG
Organism: Calotriton arnoldi; assembly: GCA_963921515.1. Classification (NCBI taxonomy): domain Eukaryota; kingdom Metazoa; phylum Chordata; class Amphibia; order Caudata; family Salamandridae; genus Calotriton; species Calotriton arnoldi. Next base: position 651,957 of record CAWUFW010010343.1, on the reverse strand, counting down.
TTATCCGTTTTTCGTGCCGCCTATTGGCCTCTCTCAGGGTGTGTATGTCTCTTGCCCATTGTGCGTTGGATTCCGGAGGAATTACCTCCTCTGATTGCCCTATGGTACTCACTTCTAGACTGTCCTGAACTGCATTTTCTGTAAATTTCATGGTTAAAAATTTGACCCATTCTTGTTCTTGGATGTTAGATGATAACATGTTCACCGGCCTTTGTAGTGTATTTATGATTTCCCAAAACTTCTTTGAGTCAGAGATCTTAGCACTACAGAGCAATTCAGCCCAACATTTTTCACTCCTTGCTCTTTTTGTTTCCCAAAGTAACTTTTTGTAGGTTTTCCTCAACTTCCTAACCTTATCCCAAGCTAAGTTGTCATGCTCAGTCGCTTTTAATCTCCTTATTGCTTTCTTAAGATCTTTCTTCAAGGCGCTCAACTCGACCGATGATCTTTGGTTTATCCCCAATTTTTTTTGTATGTAATTTTTATTTCGCTGTTGACTGCAAGGCATTAGTGATGTGAGCTCCGAGGTGAACTTTACCCAGGCTTGGATTTTATTCGTGGTCTCAAGTTCGCTTGCTGTTAACATCGTCTTTAATTTGGACTGAAGTGTTTCCATGGTATCATTTGACCTTTTCAGGCGTTTAAGGTCTGTTGTAAAAATACTTCCTTCTATAATCATATTTAATTCATATTTGGGAATTTTTAGCCTGAATTGTATTTGCTGATACGAGTGATCACTCCTGGTCGTATATTCTATGGAGAAGTGAGTTAGAAATGGCATCAGTGTTACTGAAATAGCAGTATAATCCAATCTTGATCGTGACTTTCCTCCATGAAAGGTGTATTTTGGTGGAAAGTCATCAGTTGTTCTACCATTTACTATTCTCAGGCCAAGAAATTCTAGGGCTATTACCAGTCATTGACCTTCTAGATCTGATGGAGCTCTTTTTAGCAGATATTGCCGGGGGACATTCCAATATATGTTTTCAGCGGTTAACTTCACGTCTTCATCCGGAGTGTAAATTAAATTGGAATTAAAATCCCCTGTCAGTATCATGTCCCAAGAGGGGTGTGTACTCCTTATTTCTGTTATTATACTGATCAACTGAGCGTTATGAGTTGTTTTGTTCCTGGATTGCGGGTGCACATATGTATTAATCAACAGTACCGTTTTAGTTCTACCAATGGGACCCAAAGTTAATTTTATCAATTGAATATTTGGACCTGACGGGGAAATTTGTTCTGATTCAATTTTTAATGTTGTAGATATATATACTGCTAGTCCCCCTTTTGGCCGTCCATAAGTCTTGTTTTTATTGCGTGGACTGTGTGGTGTATATAGTTTACCAGGGGCCAATCTTCCAGAGCCCATGTCTCCTGGAGCACTATTATGTCATATTTTTCCCAATTATCAGGTTGGCTACCGTTTTCTAACCATTTTTTTAACCCTGCGATGTTCCAGGAGAGCAACTGTAACAATTCCGGGTTTTGCTTAAACGATGATTTAGCCAACGGTCAGTGTCCATTCTCAGTACTTAGTGCACCTGGCAGCCAGCTCCATCTGTCCTGAACTGGCTCATTTTCAGTTGTCTGTTCACTTTTTAAGGTTGCTAGATTACTACCTATTGCTCCTTTAAGGATCGTGTTATTATTTTTATTATTAAATCTTTCTGATTGTCCATGACTCTTAACGTGATTAGAGTTAATAACCAACGGAACGGGGTAGCGTGGAGTTATTGGTCTTGTCAGTTTTATTCCCCAAGCTTCGAATTGCAGTTTGGAATTCATTATGTGTCGAACATCGTCTTCTGACTGCCAAGTAGTCAGAGTTTGTTCTATATTTTTTTTTTTTCCTTTGCTATAAATTCTACTGTAAGCAAATTCGACGAGTTCAAGTATTTTAATGCTGAAATGTTTGCTGTTAATTTCAATATATTCCCCTATTCAGCGTGTCTTGTGGACCTCTCGAGTCGTATTCCGGGGTTAATATAATTTGCTGTTTCCAGAGATTCTGCCATTGCTCTGTTTCTGTCTTTGGATCCTCTTCCTTATCGATAACAATTATTTGTTTCTTGTTGTCTTTTATTAGGACCCTTAGATTTACATAATTCGCAGCCTTTCCCGTTCTGGAGGTTTGCTCTGGGGTGTCCAATGCTGCCAAATTCTTCTGATCGTTCTCTTCGGGATTAATTATAACTTCCTGCCTTATGATTCCCGATTTATTACTCCCTCTATGTTCCCTTTGTAATTTTGGTTGCATTATTGTTCCTTGACTGGTCTCTCCTTCTCTGCGAGCTATAGCCATTTTTTTTCTTGTTAAATGCCCTACCATAGAGCTGTTTTCATAGATGGAAGCCTCCAGGTTTATGCAATCTGTTTTTTCTTGTACCTTTTTGGGTTTTTGTGTTCCAATCTCCTCAATTTCCGTTGAGTGTAGTCCATTTTCTGGCCCTCTTTGTTCCTTCACTACCTTGTTGTCCTCCCTTTTCGGGGCACGGTTGTTGTTTTCCAATGGTGTTTCCACGATTACTTCAGTCTGCTCGTTAAAATTCTGATCACTTTCATTGGGGTCTTTGCCACGCCAGATTTTGTTTTGTGGCTGGGCCTTACTCGCTTCTCTAATATGTGTCATTTGTTTACTTCCTATATTATTCCTTACTACCTTGATTTTTTTTTCGTGTCCATCAGATTTCTCTCCCTTTTGTTTTTGTTCTCTAAAATTCCTCTTTTGACTATGTCCGAGTCTATATTTATATCTGCTCTCTCTCCTGATATCTGGGCTGTTTCTGTTCTATTTTCCATATCGGCCATTTTTTTACTTTTAAAACTATTCGTGTCTTCATCCGAACTTGTTATGAGACTCGACTGGTGATTTTCCGCCTTATTCGAGCTTGCCATGCGAAAGATCTGATACACATCGGTAGGCTCCTGCTGTGTTGTCTTTAGAGCCATTTTATTTCTTGCCTTCCTATCTCTTTTTTTTGTTTCCGAGACATTTTTCCTGCTGTTATACTAGCCTCTCGATTTGTTATTTTATCATATTCCAATTTAAGATCATGAATTTCGTCTTTTCGCTGATCCAGGCTAGGCTGAGCTTGCCTTTCTTCCGGATTTCTTTCTGCTTTGTTTTTTTTGGTACCTCTTGAAAGGGGGACTTTAAATAGTGCAATGTATCAGTTGTACTCTTATCTTGCACATCGGGTTTGTTATCCCTTGAGTCCCAGTTAGTTTTGTTAAATAATATTATTTGCTCTAGTAGTTTTGGTAAGAGACTCAATTTATCAATAATTGGGCTACAAGTACACTGGACTGAGTATTTAGCTTGGACTCTTGATATTAGGTTGTTCATATTGTCCAGTTTTGTATTGATACCTGAAATTTGTAGTGCGATGATATTCATTAATTCAATTTGAATGTCCATTTTATCGGTTTGCATATTAAATGCCTTTATTGTTGTCTGTAGTGTTTGTAATAAAGTTTGAAAAAGCTCTAGCAGGCTGCTTTGCTCGCTCGGGATCTCTCTTTGTAACGACAGTTTTTTTTGTTCCTGAGTAGAGTTTTGATTGTGGTTGAGAATATAACTATTTACGTGGTTCTCCCCTACCGGGGTATTATTTTTATTTGTTTGGATAATTTTTGAATCTTGGAGCTCCTTATTATTGTGTGTTTTTTCATTTTGTGCTACCCCCACCGGGCATTTAATTCAATCGCTGACATTTGCATTTGCATTTGCATGAAGTCCTCAGTTGTTGCCAAGTTACAAACCTTCTGCCATGCATCTATCGGACCTTCAAAATCGTCTAAGTCTTTTTGATGGATCTGTACTGAAGTTATTATGCTCTGTATTGTCCCGTTGTTTCTTACAGATTTAGGAGTAGATGACATCTGGTTATCTTGAGGTAACTTTCGGGGGGATTCCTCCTTGTTTGCTTTATTTATGCCAACTTCATTCTCCACTACCTCCTCCACTTCCACATCCACAGCCTCGTTGTTAATTACATTATTATTTCCAAGCTTGTCTATAGCCTGGTTCCAGTTTTGGTAATTCCCATAGTTGGTTATGTTGAATATATCTTGAGAGACATTATTTTGAGTGGTTTCTCCTTGAGTGGTGACTAAAGATACTTTCTGAGGAGCTAATGGTGTCATTAGGCCTAGGACCTCTGTTGTTGAATAAATTACCGAACCAGGGTCTTTGAGGAATGAGAATCTGGTGTCCAAGGCTGACTTCTTTTTATTATCCGCCTCTATTTTCCTAAACATTGTTATAATTGGAGGTATTAATGGACTTTTTGCTTAATGTCCTGCTCGTCTGACTCAGTTGTTTGTTTTAGTGCCTTTTTCTTTTTACTTTGTTTCTCGTTCTTATCCTTCTTATCCTTCACCGGTTGCACCTGTCTGACTCTACCTGATCTCATTTCTCTGTGGCCAAGCTGTTTCAAGACACCGTTTCGTGATTTTCCTATTTCTCTGTAACCGGTATCTCCTCTTTAATTAGGTTTCTTTTTTTGTTACTCTGTATAGTCAGGGTAATTCATTACCCAAAAAAAAAAAGGTTTCCTTTCTTAAATCACCCTCTCTGCTCTGATGCACTGTTCTCTCTGGGTACTCTCTGAGTTAAGCCCGACCGACCAAAGGCCGTAGTAGTCACTGTTTAACTGTTTAACTATTTGACCAAGTAGCAGGGAACACAAGCACTGGCACAGTCACAGTCACATTCAAAGAAAAGGGCAGACGGCAGGACCAAGCACTGGGGACCACTGAAGTGCACAGGCAGACACCGGACTCAGGTGGTCGCTATACTGGCACTATTCTGGCACCAGAGACTCCTGCCTCCAGAACGATCACCTCATGCCACCTCACACCTCCTCGAACCCCTCTTTTGTCTGCCCCGCTTACCCTTTTATCCTTTTGTCCTATGAGTGTCAAAAGCCGGGTGAGAGGTGAAAGGTAAAAGGTGAGGAGACGGTTGAGACGGTTGATTCTGGAGGGCCACGGAGCTCCCGCTCCCGCTCAATCCACTCGTCCGCTCAAGGTTTTCGTGCGTCGCAGAAACTACCGACACAAGTTGCCACCGTTACCGGCGGAGCGGGCAGGCAAGCAACAAGCGCCCCTCCTTGCTCTTCACCTTCACCTTTCTCTCCAGCGGCGGTGGTGGTGGTGGTGGTGATGGCGATGAAAAGACGTCTCAGCTGCCTTCACAGCCTCCGCAGCAACCGTTCACTTTTGCTCAGTCCGCCTCAGTCCACCTCAAGACACCTACAACCCCCCCACTCGCCTCGCCCTCCTCGGCCGGAGGCAAAGCGGGAGAGGCAAAGAGCAAGGAGCAAAGGGCAAGGAGCAGCGAGCAGCGTGCAGCTTCAGCAGCGTGCAGCTCCAGCAGCACCAGCTCCAGCCGACGTTTCCAGTGGACGTAACCAGCGGACCAAGCGAACCAACGGCTGAAGGGCGACGAGGCTAAGAACCCACAGTCGATGCCGAGTCCAGGTAAAGGTAGAAATCAGCATTTGGTATGTTGCACCTAGGGCAGACATGCAACACCATAGGGAACAAGTGATGGAGTCAGTGTGGTGTCATGTAAGTTCATTGGAGGTAATTAAATTGAGTGCAGCAAAATCAAGTGTTTTGAGACACCTCTTGAACCTGTGTCAGTGCCTGGTCTCACAGTTTATGTGTCAGGTGTTGTGGGAGGTCTGCGGTCCATCCAGTTCTAGCCTTGTCCAGTTCTCCTGGCGAGATGAAATTTAGGGTAGCATATAATACGACTACAGTGCATCGTGCCCCCTCAATGTGTCAGCAAATGTGTGCAGTGTGGAGGATTGGGATGGTTGTACCATGTCTGGTCCCCAAACCGCATGAATCATGTGTTGTATTTAATGGGAGGCCAAGAATTGCCCTTCTGTCAGTCCATAAGTGTCCATGGTGTCTTGTAGGGACATCAGGGTGCTGTTATCATAAAAGCCTCCAAGGCAGTCTATACCAGCATCTTTCCAGGGCACCAGATCAAATAGTTGAGTCACTGCACGGAACTCTGGGTGTTGCCACACTGGAATTAGTGGGGAGTTAGATGGCTGGGATCCCTGCCTGCATACAAACCTGTGCCAGGTAAGGCGAGCCACTCTCATTTGGAGTGCCTCATTTTGAGTGAGGATCTTAGGTTCCGACAACCATGTGTAGGTCGGGGTTGCCCCAAGAATCTTTTGTACCGTCACCCTTTCAGGGCAGCCAATATCACTCATCCACCGCATTGGCCACTCTGATTGTGCCGCTGCATAATATGATTCATAATTGTGGGCTCCTATGCCTCCCTCAGTTAGTGGTTACTGCAGTATGTAGAGCACCACCCTGCATCTGTTTGGGCCTCATATCAGTTCCATCAAGAGTCCATGTAGTTCCCAAATAAAACTCCTAGGTAAAGAGATTGGTAATGCAATAAAAACAATATTAGAATATTGGCAATTGCCACCCTCCCCAATGGAGATAGTGGCAGGGACCCCCAAAAAGAGAGAGATTTACTAATTGAACCCATTGCTTTGACTATAATACCCTCTTTGAGGTTAGCATCAGTATTGTTGACCTGGACCCCTACCTACTTAAATGAGTCAAAGCACCATTCAAGACGTGCTATCAGTGTGCTTTCCCTTTCGTTTTCTGGGATCGGGGTAAGGGGGAATAGAAATGACTTGGCCCAGTTCACCCAGAAGCCCGAGGCTGCGCCAAACTCCTCCAATAGCTCCATCAGTGCAGAGAGGGAGATGGTAACATCCCTAAAGAAAATGAGGAAATGAGGGCATCATGTGCATACAATGAGACTATGTGTCGCACACCATGTGCCAGGATACCCCATTGATGTGCTTGCAGACGCAAGCTACAAACCAATGGCTCCACGGCAAAGGCGAATATCAGAGGCGATAATGGGCATCCTTGCCTCATGTCTCTTTGGATAATAAAGCTCTCAGTGTTCGAATGACCCATCCGAACAAGGGCCATCGGATTTTTGTAGAGTGCGTGAATCCATTCAAGATTCTTCAGTCTCATGCCCATCCTCTCCAGTGTGGTCAGTCACTAATCCCAGCCCAGGGTATTAAAAGCTATCTCAACGTCCAAGGATACCGCTATTGGAGTCGGAATCAGTGTTGAGGAAGTCCCTATGTGGCTTAAGAGCTGCTGGATGTTTAAGAAGATACTTTGCCCCGGGATAAACCCCGATTGATCATTGTGAACAAGGGTGCCAATCATGGTGAGAAGCCTGTTGGCTAGTACCTTCCCCAGGATTTTATAATCTAGATTAAGCAGCGACAATGGGAAGTATGACCGAACATCCAGTGATCGCGTCCCGGTTTAGGTAGGACCATGATCGATGCCTCACGGAAAGAGTCTGGAAGTTGGCCCATCATCTGTCCCTCCTCATACATGTCTAGAAGATGTTGGAGAGTTGAGCATTATAAGTCAGTAGGCTCACAGTGCCAGGTGTTTTGTTCCTTGCATTCTGAGCTATGGCTGCTGGCACTCCCTCATATTGGAGGGTCACCACCAGGTCAGCTCATTGTACGGGTCTAAACTGAGCAATGTGAGGTTCTGAAGGTATTATTTCATATGGTCGGGGGGAGGTGTTTTGCATACAAGGACTGGTAGTAATCTCAAAACACATTGTTGATGTCTGTTTAAGTGTTAACCACTGTACCATCGTCGAGTTTGATGGCACCTATTGGTATCCTTTATTGATCCTCCTTTACCAGCCAGGCCAGTAATCTACCAAACTGGTCTACATCCGCAATTAGGAGCGCTGCCGGCCGCTTGCAATTGTGTTTCCCCGATCTTGTCTCAGTCTCCCTGTGTGTGGATTAGAGTTGCCGAAGTCATTTAACATCGACGGTCTGCCATTTGCAAGTCACAAATTGTGAGTCGCAAACACTGATGTACAACAGTGTCTGAGACACTGTGATTCCTAAATGGGTCGCAAAGGACCTTCCTCATTAATATTCATGAGGCATTTTGCGACCCTTTGGGAATGGCCGGCACTCACAGGGATGGTGGCCTGATAGGGTCAGCTGACTACCATGTCTGTGACTGCTTTTTTAATAAAGCAGTTTTTTTTTAAAAATGCATCCCGTTTTCCTTAAGGGAAAACGGGATGCATTTATAAAAATGAAACATTTCAGTTTCCTTTTTTAAGAGCAGGCAGTGGTCTGTGGGAACACTGCCTGCTCTTAAAAAACATTTTTGCTGCCGATCATAAAGGGGAAGGGATCCCCTAGAGACCCCTTCCCGTTAGCGAATGGCTTACTACAAGTTTGAAATTGGTGGTAATGCAATTGTTTTTCTACTGCATTTGGGTTTGCAAAACAATCTTACATCCCCCTGTGACTCGCTATTAGGAAGGAATGCCCTTGGCATGCCCCTTCCTAATAACGACTTGCAAATCCTCTTTGGCGAGTCTGTAACAGGTTACTGACTCGCAAAATAGGTTTGGTGCATGCTCCAACCCTTTTTCCGGTCGCAAACAGGCCGATTTCCCATTTGTGACTACTCAAAAAGGTCATTCATCTGGCCCTGCGTGTTTAAAGATGTGCTGCAAAAAAAGAGGTCCAGTATTGTGTGTATCCCATGGCCCGGGAAGCAGAATTAGAATTCTGTGTCATGGGGATGTCAGAGGCTCCATGAGTCATATAGCTGTGTGTGCATCATCCAGTCTCGGAAGTGATGTGCTGTGCGGATACAGGGAGCGCTGTCAAGAGGTGGGATAGAGCTATCATGAGGGATACCTGGTACACAATTAAAGTCACCACCCCAATACCTGGGTTACTTAAATCTCTGAAGAGTGTTGGTTTAGGTGTATCATAAAAGGCTGTTTGATTAGAGTTAGGTACCTAAATGCCCAACAGTGCCAATGGTGTCCCATTTAAATGGCCCTCATTGATCATGTATCATCCCCCTTCATCAACCTGATGTGTGTCCTCCACAAAGGGGATCCCCGGGGCTGTCCAGATGAGCACTCCTCACACGTATGGCTATGTCGTGCCATGAACCTGACCTCTCCATTTAGTTTGCAGAGTTCTGTATGTGTCAAGTGCATTTCTTCTAAGAATGCAAAGTGGGTGTGACCGAGCTTAAGATAGGTGTGCACTCGGTATCGTTTTGTGGGGGCAGCTATACTGTGCACATTGCATGTGAGCATGTTATAACTGCATAAAGTGTTAGGTAACAGCGGTGTTGTGTGGTTACATAGGCCCGAGCATGTCCACTTCCATTTTGCATGCTCACATTTAAAGTTAACATATTTTTAAAAATTGACTTTTAACACACATTTGCTTGCCTGGCCTCATGAGATAAAGTGCTCAGAAATGATTTTGCCTACCATTACACTTCTTCGTAGGCACATTATCAGGCTTTAGAACATTCTGTACAAGGACTTTGTGCATAGAGCAAATTCTTGTGGTTTGGTCTTGTCCCTTTGGCGACCCCTTTTGAGAGATAGAACAAACATTGACAACAGGACAGGACCAGGACTCGGGCACGGAATGAATGGGTCCAGTTTAATATTTAATCTGTGGCAGCATTTGTTTAGACAGAGGAGCATCTCTATGGATTGTCGATGGTCACCCCATGCCTGAATTCTAGCCCAGCTGCATTCCAACACAATCCTGAGAAGAATGGTGGCCTGTTGCAAGACTGGCTACCAGCTGACACCTGCCTGCAGGTAAATGGGAAGTTAGACCACTCTATCATATTCTGGCAGACCCCCACACCCTATGCTTATTAGGATGGGAAGCGCTAGGTAGGAGTACGTTGACGTATTCATTTAATCAATGCAACAGCACAATGGTTGTAACATTAATTTTTTCATCATTCTAGTAATGCTGGTTACTCTGTTTTGTTTCCTTCAATTAATCATTGCAGGACACATATTTTATACAAGAGTGCAGCTGCTTCAATAAATATTTGAAATGCCAATCTGTGTACTTCTTGTATTTCTCTTTGGGCATGCCTGAGTTACTACCAAAAAGGTAAGATCTGTTTCCACGATTTCCTTGAGGAAATTTGGATTGTCATGTTTTGAGGTTTCAGACACCATCCATCACCCTGTTATTATTATTATTTATAGATTTATAAAGCGCACAGCTACCCAACAGGGTTTCCCGGTGCTGAGCGAGACAATACGCAAGCCACACATTGCAGAAGGAGCACAGAGCAAGTTATGCTGAGTTGTAAAGGAAGGTCTATAATTTCTTACGGAAGGCTAAAAGCGAATGACACAACCTAAGTTGCATTGGAAGAGAGTTCCACAGTTTGGGACCAAGATAGGTGAACGAGCGACCTCTCATTCGAGTGAGACGGACTCTGGGAACAGAAAACAGAGACAGGCTCGCTGATCTCAGCTGTCGAGTGGGCACGTAGGTTATGACCAGACTTTGTATGTAGGGAGGCACCAAACCATGGGGGTCATTACGATGGCGGACGGAAAAAAATCCGACCGCCATGGTAGCGGGAAATTACCGCCCGCCGCTACAGCGGGAAAACCGACGGCTAGATTAGGATCCTCGGCGGTAAAAATCCAACCGCGGCGGAAAGGAGACCCGAGAAACCACTGTTCGCCTGCGGAGAAGGCCCAAACTCGTCCGCGGCGGTCGGTTCCGCAGCGTAAACAGCCCAAACGACCGCAACCACAGCGGAGACACCGCCATCGAAACTATGATATTCCCGACATCGCCGCGGTGCAGTGCGCTGTTTCCGTCCGCCGCGGTCGACAACATTGATGAATGAGTGAGACGGCGGAAGCGCCGTAGCCGAGCCACCGCTGCGGACGCCCCATTAAAAAAATGGCGGTCGCGAGAAAACCACACAACATGGCCACAAAGTGCACCAACCAAACAAGGCATGCACCCAAAAATACCTAACACAGCCCAAAGACACACCCCCATGGGAAAATCCCAAACTACAAATCCCAGGTCCACACACACACCACACCTGCTACCAATACCCCATCCTGACACATCCACAGAGACCAGTATAAATCCAGCCCCCAACAGACCACAATCCTTTGCAAAACTCCACAACTGAGGGGACATCCAACACAGATGACAGGAGAGGCAAATCTGCACAACACACACACATCACCACCACCACCACTTCCACACCTGCACCTCTAACACCTTTGCACAGCACACACCATACACATCACAACCATCACTACCGCTTCCAAACCTGCACCTTAAACACCTTGACACATCACACACCATGTCACCACAGAGAATGCCCAAATTCACTGACAGTGAGTTGAGGGTCATGGTTGATGAGATAATCAGGGTAGAACCACAATTGTTTGGTAACCAGGTCCAACAGACACCACTAGCAACAAGAACGCAAATGTGGAGAAGGATAGTAGAGAAGGTAAATGCAGTAGGGACCGTGCCACGCAATAGAGATGAAATCGTGAAGAGGTGGCACGATCTGAAGGCAGTGGTCAAGAAGAAGAGAGCCAAGAACCATGAGCTGGCTCACAGGACAGGCAGTGGCCCTCCCGTTCCACTCAAAACATTCACTGAATGGGAGGAGAAGGTGCTTGGCATTCTACATCCAGAGAGTCTCTCAGGAATACCCGGGGAGTGGAGGCTGGTAAGTACAAACAAATGCCTAACATCACACAAATGTACTGTCTTGCACTACTACAAAATAATACCTACTAGGTTCAAATGTATTCATGTGCACAACACTCCCCCAACACATCTCTCACAGATTCAACAGACACTCCCCCTGAAGCCCCCCAAAGGTAGTTAGCAACATCACCATGGGTACATGTGTAAATGCTGCCATCACTACAACTCCCACCAGGCCCCCTTGTCCCACAGCTGCGCAAAATGGAGCCCTCCACCCCAACCCATGTGCCAACCATAGCATTGCTCACCTTAACCTAACAGGTAGGTAGCCATCCCTACAGGGAGGTGGGTGGGTGTTTGGGAAGCCTGCACTACAACTCCCACCAGGCCCCCTTGTCCCACAGCTGAGCAGGATGGAGCACTGCCCCCACCCAGAAACATGCCTCAGCCATTGTGTGCTTCACCCTCACCTAACAGGTAGGTAGCCATCCCTACAGGGAGGTGTGTTTGGAATAGGGAGGCCTGCACTACAACTCCCACCAGGCCCCCTTGTTCTACAGCTGCGCAAGATGGAGCCCTCCACCCCAACCCATGTGCCAACCATACCATTGCTCACCTTAACCTAACAGGTAGGTAGGCATCCCTACAGGGAGGTGGGTGGGTGTTTGGGAAGCCTGCACTACAGCTCCCACCAGGCCCTCTTGTCCCACAGCTGAGCAGGATGGAGCACTGCCCCCCACCCAGAAGCATGCCTCAGCCATTGTGTGCTTCACCCTCACCTAACAGGTAGGTATCCATCCCTATAGGGAGGTGGGTGAGTGTTTGGGAAGCCTGCACTACAACTCCCACCATGCCCCCTTGTCCCACAGCTGCACAAGATGGAGCCCTCCACCCCAACCCATGTGTCAACCATAGCATTGCTCACCTTAACCTAACAGGTAGGTAGCCATCCCTACAGGGAGGTGGGTGGGTGTTTGGGAAGCCTGCACTACAACTCCTACCAGGCCCCCTTGTCCCACAGCTGAGCAGGATGGAGCACTGCCCCCCACCCAGAAGCATGCCTCAGCCATTGTGTGCTTCACCCTCACCTAACAGGTAGGTAGCCATCCCTACAGGGAGGTGGGTGGGTGTTTGGGAAGCCTGCACTACAACTCCCACCAGGCCCCCTTGTCCCACAGCTGCGCAAGATGGAGCCCTCCACCCCAACCCATGTGCCAACTATAGCATTGCTCACCTTAACCTAACAGGTAGGTTGCCATCCCTACAGGGAGGTGGGTGGGTGTTTGGGAAGCCTGCACTACAACTCCCACCAGGCCCCCTTGTCCCACAGCTGAGCAGGATGGAGCACTGCCCCCCACCCAGAAGCATGCCTCAGCCATTGTGTGCTTCACCCTCACCTAACAGGTAGGTAGCCATCCCTACAGGGAGGTGTGGTAGGTGTTTGGGAAGCCTGCACTACAACTCCCACCAGGCCCCCTTGTTCTACAGCTGCGCAAGATGGAGCACTCCCCCAGCCACAAGCATGTGGCAGATATTGAATGTCACTCATCAAACTTACGGGTAGGTAACCATTTCAACCGGGAGTGTTGTTCTCAATTGGTGACACAGCAGCACAACTCACAACAGGCCCCCTACTCCCACAGCTCAGCATGATGGAGCACTTGTCCCACTCATAGGCATGTGACGTCTGTGCAGCCGCACATGACACCATGCCACTTAGTCCACAGTCACCTACATAAATCATGCAAAACAGTTGTGTTGTAGTCACCATGCACAAGTCTCTGTTCAAAAATGACCCACATTGTGTACACTGTGCCAGGCATCACACACTGCAACACTAACAACGATCATGCTGCCCTGCAGCTGTGTCTGGCTGGTTGTTTGGCAAAGTGCAAATCACCCATGTCATACCACAGTGTTGCAATGTAAACAGTGGAAGTGCAGTGTACCCACAAACTACACTGCAGCTGGGACTCACAATGCTAAACTAAGCACATCCCAAATGTCCTGCAACACACCCAGCTACCACAGTGCTGCACTGAATTGCAGAACAGCACCTTGTCTGACTAAAATTGTCAAAGGTGTCTTGTTTGGACCACCAATGTGTGAATGAATTGACAATGTTCACATCTCACACTGTCTGTCTGAACAGTGCTGGTATAGTCTGGCCCCAAAAGCACACATTGTCTGCACAGGGCTGAGTACATCTCACACACACACCACTGTTGACCACAACATGTCAGTGTATGGATGCCCTGGAACAACTGCTTCACCAGTACTGTGCTCATGTTCTCAGGTCCACAAATACCATGAAACCATGGCAGTGTGGAAATGTATGCTGGGTGAGATGTTCACCCTGCTGTATGTCACGACTGTGCTACGAGACTATACCCCTTGCCCTATTGTGCCTTCAAATGTCGGGGGAGTGAACCCCACAGCCAGATAGGTGGGACAACAGTGATGGGGGCTATACCCCATGCCCTATTCTGCCTTCAAATGTTGGGGGACTGAACCCCACAGCCAGATAGGTGGGACAACAGTGATGGGGGCTATACCCCATGACCAAATGTAATCTGAAATCAATGGGTACAAAAAGCCACACACACATTCTGCTCACCACACGCACATTCCATCCAAAAATTTCAACCAAGTCACATAGCCATGTCATTGCTCACCTTCACCTCAAACGGTAGTTAGCCATCTTCACAGTGAGACGGTGTAGTGTGTTTGGCTATCCGTCCCACAAAACGCAACATGCATGCTGTTCCACCACTATGGAGGATGGGACACTACACCCCCAATAAGAATCATGTGGCAGGCAATGTATGCTACCCACCCAACTCACAGGTAGGTAACCGCATCTCACAGGTCGGGGTGTGTGGGGCTGGGAAGCTTGCACAACAACTCACACGGGCCCACCTGACCGCCAGCACTCAAGACCCATTACCTCCTGGCACCAACATGCATGTGTCAGTCATTGCAATGTACACTTCAAAAGAACTGGCATGTGGACATATCATGCTGACTTGTACCACACTGGACCAAGATGGAAGCCATCATCATACACACACAGAGAGGTCTCTCAAATACAAGGAAAAAACAGCAAACACTACATATCAACAGCCACAACATGCAGCCAGATATGCATTTAAAAAACATGTTGGCATAGGACACCAGGCCTCTCAATGCACAACTGCACACCCAGATAGCATTGGCAACTATAGTGTGCACACACCTAAGAAAATGAAACTGTGACAGCAACCAAAGTGTGAAAGTCTGAAACACATGTAGATGGAACTCCGAGCACAACCATGCACACCACTACATGCCATCTGACAGTAGCAGTGGTCCAGACCACCTAGGATCTAATTAAAGCAAACTTAAGCATGTCTGGAATTGCAAATACAGATATGTACACCACATTGAAAAGGTATGCATGAAACTACAATGTTCACTCAATGTGCAGAGTAAACCGCTGCAAGGGCTCAACAAGTGACACATACGCGCAAATGGATGACATATGATTGATCAATAACTGGATGCCAACATGAGACTGTCAATGTAAAAAAATTATATTGTGCATGTCATGTCTTGACAACTCCCAATATGGACAAGTAATGCATGTACCACAACAGCTTGTAATGCATCACTGGATGTCGGTCAATGCAAATTTGTACAGTGAACAACTGCTGGATGTACAAACAGTTGATGTAACACTGCTAACACAAACTTTGCTGGGTGCAACACAATGACCATTTCTCATCTGACCCACAGGTGACCAAGAACTCACTGCAGAGGATGACACCACCCTGCAGAGCCAGTCCCCCTCGGAACAGAGACAACTGGATGAGGACTCCCTGGATTCCTTGGATGAGGAGCTCCAAGCTGGCCCATCTGGTGTGGCAGGCCGCAACCAGTCCCAGGCACCCATTGTCCCCCAACCACATCAGCTGCAGCCCATGACCATCCTCTGACAGCTGCTGTCACGGCCTGTGTGTCAACCACTACCACCACCACCACAGCTGGCCGCAACACCCTCCCTGCCCCAGGGGTTGAGCAGCCCACTACATCGACTGCGGAGGCCAGGGAGAGGATGCAGCAGGCCAATGTGAGGACCGGACAGGACCGTGGCAGCAGTGCAGGTGGTCGGGACAGGGTCATGCAGAGGGGAACTGATCCTGGGACGGAAGCCCTGGGCCACATCGACAGAGTCCTTGGGGCCTACCAACAGGCCCAGGGACGAATGGGCCGGTTAGAGGAAGAATCTCGGGAGCACCTCCTGCTGCTGAGGTCCATGGACACACGCATGGGACAGATTGTGGACCTCTTGGGGCAGCTAGTGGCGGTTCTGAGGGACAGGCCAGCGCAACATTCTACCCCTCCGCCTCCCCCTGTTGGGCAGCAGGATGACACTTCATCATCCTCCCCTGCGTCCACAGAGGGGGGTGAGTCCTCAGACACCACTGTCCCTGCAGCAGTGGCCCCTCCAGTCAAGCGCAAAGGGGCCGTCCAAGGAAAGGCCAGGGGGCCTCACGTGCCAAAGCACCTGCCAAACGCTAGTCCCCGAGCCAGCTATGATGGCAGACCACTGCACCACTGCATTGACCTTTTGGACTATCCTTCACCACACTGCCATGTGAATGGCATCTATCTGTTGGACTGGGTCTCCACATCATTGTGGGGACTACTCAAGTATCTCATCTACCATGACTGTCAACTCACTTCTTCAATTCCCCCCTTCACATTTTCTCCACCCTCGCATGTCACAATTGTAAATAAATACACCTTACACACATGTTGTTGTGTCTGCTCTGTCTTTAATACAGGATGTGCAACCTTCACCGTGTAGGACATGGTCCAGGGGAAAGGAATGTAGGTAGGCAGTGAGATGCTGAAGGGACCTAGGGAAAACCGCAGAACAAGAGTCACTTGTTTGGGTGTGGCATCGCACACATCACACAACACTTGTCAACAAGGTACTTAGATCTACAAACTTTACACAGAGCAACAGTCACCATAGAGACATTCTGTATCACACTAACCAATTACACATACATTGGCAGGCAGCAATGAGTCAACACAAAGCTGCAGTCAGCAAGCTCACATACACCCACACAGCAACTGCAACACCATCAGACCATTTTGTCCCTTCTACATCGTCACTCACCTTCAAGTGAAGTAGCGGGTGATGAGCTGTCGACGCATGTCGACCCCTTCCTCCTCTCCACTGCCCTCGTCACTGGATCCGGGTTGATTTGCAGGCGGGGGCCTTGGCTGCTCATCATCGTCATCCAGGATCAGGGGTATTGCCTTGCGAATGGCCAGGTTGTGGAGCATGCAGCATGCCACCACTATCTGACACACCTTCCCTGGCGAGTACATAAGGGCACCTCCAGTACGGTCCAGGCACCGAAATCTTGATTTTAGGAGACCAAATGTCCGTTCTATCACACGCCGTGTCCTCCCATGGGCATCATTGTATCGCACATCAGCTGGCGTGACGGGATTCCGCAATGGGCTCAGCAACCACGGGTGGTTCGGATATGCCAAGTCACCTGGGTGTGAGAGACACAGATTAACCTTGCAGTCCCAAAATGCCACACGACACCATGTCACACACACCCCACTATAATCCACTATGCATACTCACCGACAAGCCATGCACGCTCTGGAAGCAGATTGGCCATCAGCTGAGGAACGATGCTGCTGCGCAAGATGTGGGCATCATGGGCTGAGCCGGGAAACTTGGCACATACGTGTGAGATGATCATGTCCACCAGGCACACCACTTGAACATTTACCAAGTGTGAATGCTTCCTATTGCGGTAAACCTGTTCACGGGCCTGTGATGGCACAAGCCCAACATGCGTGCAATCAATTGCACCAATGACATGGGGGATATGTCCAAGGGCATAGAAATCACCCTTCACAGCCACCAACTCAGGCCCCCTGGGAAAATGGATATATCTGTCTTTGTAGAGCATCATGGCCGACAGGACATCCCTCAGCACCATGCTGAACATCGGCTGTGACATCCCGCCTGCACTTGCGACCGTGTGCTGGAATGAGCCTGTTGCAAAGAAATGCAGGCATGCCATCACCTTAGATGTTGCGGTGAAAGCTGTTGGATATGTCCGACGTGGCTGCAGGTGGGGCTCCAACATGGCACATAGGTTCTGCAGGGTTTGTCGGTCCAGCCTGAATTTGCGGATTATATCCTCATTCTCCATGTCTGCCAGGACTGTGAACGGACGATGGATATTGGGCCTCCTCCTCCTGGGACAGATCAAAGTGCACAGATGTCAATGCAGAAGACCATGAAATGTGCATCACATCAATTTTTTCTACAGACACATTCCCAAGTCTTACAACATGCACCATTAACCGACAGGGCACTTCACAAGTAGGTACACATCAGGCACACTACTCGTGCACCTGTCCCCTTACCAGCAGCAATTATCTGTGCACCCCTCCGGCTCATTCGCATGCACAGTGTGATATACTAACAGATATGTGTGCACACCTGTGAGTATGACCCCCAGCATATGTTACTAATTGCAATACTACCCTAACACACCATGTTGCTGGCCCTGATACACCTCCCAACACAGGTTGCACATGGCACACATCAACTACACACTGACCACCGGCTGAGTGTGGGGGACACATGTGTGCATGTGCATTGGACAATGTGCCAGTTGCTGATGCCCCTAGTTCAGTAAATGAGACAACATTGTGTGTTACATTGCACACACAGACATTGACCATTATCTACATATGCTATGCAACACATTAACTGGACAGTCTACATTTCATTACACAGCACATGTGACATGTGCGAGTGTATGTGCCCATGCAATGTATTGGCGACCCATATATGGTATGTGTTAGTGACGTGGAGGGACATGTCCCTTTTGTGCATTTGCCCTCATGAGGACCCTTCAATTGTTGAGACACTGGGCACTGTACATGTTGGCCTATGCAGAGAGCTGGAGGACACGTTAGGTGCAGCAAAGCTACTCCACAACTCCATTAACGCTCACTCCAGGCACTGTCTGGCAAACATATGGCGGTGCCTACCGCTTGACACCTGCGGATTGGCACCACCCAGAACCCAGGCACGATCGCGGGAAACACCGCCAGATATGTATGTGACAATGGCGGTCACCATGCACCGCTACCCAAATCACGGTCACTCCAGGCACTGTCTGGCAGACATATGGCGGTGCCTACCGCTTGACACCTGCGGACTGGCACCACCCATAACCCAGGCACGATCGCGGGAGACACCGCCAGATATGTATGTGACAATGGCGGTCACCATGCACCGCTACCCAAATCACGGTCACTCCAGGCACTGTCTGGCAGACATATGGCGGTGCCTACCGCTTGACACCTGCGGACTGGCACCGCCCATAACCCAGGCACGATCGCAGGAGACACCGCCAGATATGTATGTGACAATGGCGGTCACCATGCACCGCTACCCAAATCATGGTCACTCCAGGCAATGTCTGGCAGACATATGGCGGTGCCTACCGCTTGACACCTGCGGACTGGCACCGCCCATAACCCAGGCACGATCGCGGGAGACACCGCCAGATATGTATGTGACAATGGCGGTCACCATGCACCGCTACCCAAATCACGGTCACTCCAGGCACTGTCTGGCAGACATATGGCGGTGCCTACCGCTTAAAATTCCAACAAGGGGGGACAAAGGGGCAAGTTTAAAGAGGTCCAACGTACGTGCCCCAGTTAGTACTGTGTACAAGAAGGGTACGAAGTTCCTCTAATTATAAAGAGAAGGGGCGAGGAGATACTCCTGAGGGGGTTGGTCAACTGTGGTCCCACTCCGAAAAGAAAGGAAGGGGGGAATCCCCTAAACGGAACAAGGGCTCTCACACACCTAGCAAGCTAGGTGTCATGCTTCATCATATGAGCCTGCCCCTCGTCTGGTCGGCGCTGCAATACCTGATGGGCACCCAGTACGGGGCTCTTTGACGGGGATCTTCTGTTCCTGCCGGTGGGTGCAGTGGGGGTGAGAGGCCTAGTGTGTGTAGATGTGAAGGGAAAAGGAAGGTGAGTTAAAACAGGTCAGTCAGTCCTAGCAGTCATTTATTCAGAAGGTAAACTGCCTGATTAAAAATATATATAGACAGTGACAGTAAATATGAAGTAATGTATCTAGCTATCTGTGTCTTACTCTTGATGGATCGACATGTTTCGTGCCAACAGTGTCAGAAGGATCTGGGCACTTCTTCAGGATCAAAACAAATGCTATCTACACAGCGTGGTAAAGTAAAACTTACATACCACGTACTCAGGTCAATAACCTGCAAAAAAACAAAAGGGAAAAAGGGGATATGTTGGTACAACAATACAAAAATGCACATAGGCGTATCTCGTGGACCTTATCTTACAGTGCCAATATGGCACGTTGTGCTTAGGTGAAAAAGATAGTCACACTTGCACTGACACCGCCGTGTGCTAGGTGAGAAATAGGATACAAAATAAGTTCAAAACTCTCAAGCACAGAAGGTGTACGATAAAAATAGAAGATATACGATAAAAACCACCAGGCTCAAATAAGAGCAGTAACAACGCATTAAAAACAAATCACAGGCCAAGGCGGCAACCAAGCTCACCTAAACTGTTGTCTAATAATTACTTGCAACAGCGTCCGGCGGTCAACTAGGACACCAATGTGGGTCCTGTGAAGATAGATAAAACAAAAAGATATACAGGGTGAAGGGGTAAAAAGTAGAAACTCAATATTACGAAGCTTGCAACACGACTAGGCTGCCGGACCCTTTAGT
This sequence comes from Calotriton arnoldi, assembly GCA_963921515.1. NCBI lineage: Eukaryota > Metazoa > Chordata > Amphibia > Caudata > Salamandridae > Calotriton > Calotriton arnoldi. The sequence continues at coordinate 631,541 of CAWUFW010010343.1, read as the reverse complement.
GAGTGATGAGCGTCGAGTAAGGGTTTGGAAGTAATGTCCTCACCCCTGGGGGTCAACAATGATCCCGTGTTGGCCAAGTACACGAGGGCGTAACCACTGTGAAGTGTAGACGCAGGAGGGAGTACTGTTATAGGAAAATATTAACAGTGCCCACCAACGAATAACATCAACAGGAGTATAAGCCGTTATACCATTAGAGGAAACTCCGGGAGTTGATCGCCACAAGGGGGGGAAGAGATTTCAACAGAGGATCTGGTAACTCAAAATTACCCAACAATTCGACTCACCTCCATCATGGTCCAAGACAGATAGAGTGTCCAAACAGGGAGTAAAAGAGTATCTGCTTACCAGCGTTCAAGGAGCTAGGAGGAACTCATCTGATAGCAACTCCAGTACAGGGAGTTGGGGGAGCCATAATGCAAGGAGGAACCAACGACCTAATCAGTACTACAATGTACCCCCATATCAGGGCCCCCCTATCTATCAGGGTCCACCGCTGCCTTTCTGGCAGTTCCCGCCATACCAACATGGCCCACCGCAATTCTTCAACAACAGTAACCCCCCTTTTTTTGACAGAGGTTGGGGCAGAGGAAGAGGGCGCAACAAAAGAGGATCTCAGAAACAAGTTCAATGGCAAGACCAACCAGCCAGCGGCATGGACACCCGGAGCAAAACACGGGACAAAAGGAACTAGTGGTAAACCTCTCACACCGCATCCTCACCAGTTCAGAGATAACAGTATTACAGATGGGCTTAGGCTTTGTCCCCACACCTAGGGTGGACAAATTTAGAGACCATTGCGAGGTTCAAAATTTGTTCCGTAAAATACGACTTAAATCCTACTTCCAGGATAGACCCTTGAATGAACAGGAAGACTCAGGGTTAAGGAACCCCTCTTCTTTTACACCTAACAACAGCATGGTCCCTATAGAGGTTTTAGCCTTTGAGAAAGCAGTACTCAAGGAACTAGCCTTACCGCCCAGTCAGGCTTCCTTCCACAATCTAACGAAGAGTTGAGAACAGCAATGAACCTTTCAGAAGATACAACTATTGCGCTCATCACTCACTAAAGGGTCCGGCAGCCTAGTCGTCTTGCAAGCTTCGTAATATTGAGTTTCTACTTTTTACCCCTTCACCCTGTATATCTTTTTGTTTTATCTATCTTCACAGGACCCACATTGGTGTCCTAGTTGACCGCCGGACGCTGTTGCAAGTAATTATTAGACAACAGTTTAGGTGAGCTTGGTTGCCGCCTTGGCCTGTGATGTTTTTTTAATGCGTTGTTACTGCTCTATTTTGAGCCTGGTGGTTTTTATCGTATATCTTCTATTTTTATCGTACACCTTCTGTGCATGAGAGTTTTGAACTTATTTTGTATCCTATTTCTCACCTAGCACACGGCGGTGTCAGTGCAAGTGTGACTATCTTTTTCACCTAAGCACAACGTGCCATATTGGCACTGTAAGATAAGGTCCACGAGATACGCCTATGTGCATTTTTGTATTGTTGTACCAACATATCCCTTTTTCCCTTTTGTTTTTTGCAGGTTATTGACCTGAGTACGTGGTATGTAAGTTTTACTTTACCACGCTGTGTAGATAGCATTTGTTTTGATCCTGAAGAAGTGCCCAGATCCTTCTGACACTGTTGGCACGAAACATGTCGATCCATCAAGAGTAAGACACAGATAGCTAGATAAATTACTTCATATTTACTGTCACTCTCTATATATATTTTTAATCAGGCAGTTTACCTTCTGAATAAATGACTGCTAGGACTGACTGACCTGTTTTAACTCACCTTCCTTTTCCCTTCACATCTACACACACTAGGCCTCTCACCCCCACTGCACCCACCGGCAGGTACAGAAGATCCCCGCCAAAGAGCCCCGTACTGGGTGCCCGTCAGGTATTGCAGCGCCGACCAGACGAGGGGCAGGCTCATATGATGAAGCATGACACCTAGCTTGCTAGGTGTGTGAGAGCCCTAGTTCCGTTTAGGGGATTCCCCCCTTCCTTTCTTTTCAGAGTGGGACCACAGTTGACCAACCCCCTCCGGAGTATCTCCTCGCCCCTTCTCTTTATAATTAGAGGAACTTCGTACCCTTCTTGTACACGGTGCCTACCGCTTGACACCTGCGGACTGGCACCGCCCATAACCCAGGCACGATCGCAGGAGACACCGCCAGATATGTATGTGACAATGGCGGTCACCATGACCGCTACCCAAATCACGGTCACTCCAGGCACTGTCTGGCAGACATATGGCGGTGCCTACCGCTTGACACCTGCGGACTGGCACTGCCCATAACCCAGGCACGATCGCGGGAGACACCGCCAGATATGTATGTGACAATGGCGGTCACCATGCATCGCTACCCAAATCACGGCCACTCCAGGCACTGTCTGGCAAACATATGGCGGTGCCTACCGCCTGGCCCCTGCGGTGTGTCACCGCCATGGACCATGCCCTTGCAGCCAATGGGAAGTAGCCTCGCAGTAGCCTGATGCGAGTTTGAAAATCGCGGTAGGCGTGCACCTCCACCGTGGAGGCGGTCACTGTAGGCATTCAAAAGATGCACCACCGCGGTAGCACGCGCCTGGCCCCTATGGTGTGTCACAGCCATGGACCATGCCCTTGCAGCCAATGGGAAGCAGCCTCGTGGTAGCCTGATGCGAGTTTGAAAATCGCGGTAGGCGTGCACCGCCACTGTGGAGGAGGTCAATGGAGGCATTCAAAAGATGCACCACCGCGGTAGCGCGCGCCTGGCCCCTATGGTGTGTCACCACCATGGACCATGCCCTTGCAGCCAATGGGAAGCAGCCTCGCGGTAGCCTGATGCGAGTTTGAAAACCGCGGTAGGCGTGCACCGCCACCGCGGAGGCGGTCACTGGAGGCATTCAAAAGATGCACCACCGCGGTAGCGCGCGCCTGGCCCCTACGGTGTGTCACCGCCATGGACCATGCCCTTGCAGCCAATGGGAAGCAGCCTCGCGGTAGCCTGATGCGAGTTTGAAAATCGCGGTAGGCGTGCACCGCCACCGCGGAGGCGGACATTGGATGTATTTGAATGAGGCAGACCTGGTACACCAATTGCAGCACCCTGGGACCACTGACACAGCCCCAGGAACCTATATATGTGTGGGAGGGTGCCCCACATTCCCACAGCTACCAGGGACTGCTGACTGACAACCCTCACCTGCTGCTGCTGCCTCAAGGGACTGCTGGCTGCCACCCTCCACCTGCTGCCTCAAGGGACTGCTGGCTGCCACCCTCCACCTGCTGCTGCTGCCTCAAGGGACTGCTGGCTGCCACCCTCCGCCTGCTGCTGCTGCCTCAAGGGACTGCTGGCTGCCACCCTCCAACTGCTGCTGCTGCCTCAAGGGACTGCTGGCTGCCAACCTCCACCTGCTGCTGCTGCCTCAAGGGACTGCTGGCTGCCACCCTCCACCTGCTGCTGCTGCCACATGTCCATTGTGATGTCAAGGACTCAGAAGATCCGTGCCAGTCCCTTCACCAGCGAGGAGCTTGAAGTCCTGGTAGACGGGGTGCTTGCACAGTACCGAAGGCTTTATGGCGGCCCTAATGTTATGGTAAGTCTCCCAGACTGTGAGTGAGAGTGCAGGGTGGGCACACGTGAGGTGGAGGTGCTTCAGTATGTGTCAGTGGTTGTGGGGCTCTGACATGCACTGCCTAGCATGTTTACTACAGCGGGAAGGGCTTGGTGGGCTCTTTCACACGTTACCCTGCATGCCTATCCTGAGTAGAGGGACATGTTCTGTTGTGTCAGCCATGCAGTGCAGCTGCATTTTGGTGATGCAGGAGTCTGGCCAGTTATCGTTTGTGTGAATGGCTGTGTTGCTCCCAATTTACCCACTCAGTGTCAGTCCACCTGCCCTGCACAGTCTCCGCCGAATGCCACATGTCCACATCACTGCATGTACAGTGTGTTCCATGTGTGTTTGGTTCACGCCTCTTCATCTAAGTCCCATCTCTGCCATGTAGATTGCACAGGAGCAGCCGTGGGAGAAGGGTGTGTGTATGACAGTTGTTATCACTCTATGTGAGTTCCAGGACACAGTGAGGCTTTCACAGGGCTAGGACACTTAGGTCTGCGCAGTGTTGGACACAGTGAGTCCAACAACAAGACACATGTTTTGCTATCTTCTTTATGTGTAGTTGTAGGTAACTGCAGACAGTAGCTGCGGCCAGACTACACGTCGCTTGCTGTGTTGGTATCCTGCATGTGAATGGGATGTGGAGGTACTGTGACCACCATCGACCATGCATGCCTGTACGTCTGATTGACCAATGACATTGTACCATGTTCACAGCAATTGTTGGCTCTGTTACAGTTGTAGCTGGAGTTTTGGATGAGTCACTGTCATGCTACTGCATTTTCGTTGTGTTGTCTTTGTGCACTGTGTCACTGGAACCTCACCCCTCTTGCCTCCCATGCCTGCAGCTGAAGGTCCACCAGCGTAAAGCCGTGTGGAGGGCCATTGCCTCCAGAGTGCGAGATCTGGGTGTGTCAAACCGAAGGCGTACCCACTGTCATAAAAGGTGGGACGAAATCTGCCGGCTGAGCAAGAACGTGACCGAGATGACGCTGGGGCTGCTCCCTCGGACTGGCAGGTTGGCTAGGCGCAGCATGACACCACTAATGGTCCGCATCCTGGCTGTCACACAACCTGAGCTGGACAGACAACTGAAGAAGCATCAGCAGCAAGCTAGGGGTGAGTATGTGTTGCAGGCTGCCTTTGGATGGGAGTGGGTGCATGTGTCTCCAGAGTGTGCAAATTGTCAGCTGTGTGACGTTAGTTGTGTGGTGCAATGTTTTGTTAGTGGCCTCTGTGCTGGGTGTATGTGCCATGCATTTGCCCAAACGGTGCTTCATGAAGTCAGTTTTAGCACTGTGCATCTCTCTTACATTTGGAGTTGTGGCCTTCAGGTACCTTCTGCTGTGGGGTAGTGTGTGAATTCAGATGGATGGGAATGCCAGTGTGCCAATTGTGAATGCATTTCAATGAATGCGTGCAATTCCAGACCACAGATGTCTGCCAATCAGACATCTGAGGCCAATGTGCAACAGTAGATGTGCCCATGAACTCGATATGGTGGATGGCATGTGTGCAGGGTCATTGTGGGCTGGTATGTTGTGGTCTGTGTGGTCCCCTATTGCTCCATCCATGTAGGTGATGTGCACCATGTTGTGGTGTTCATCCTTGCCAACATCGGTACAGTGTGTGTGCACAGGCCATTTTGTGGCTGTGTCTGATGTGAGCCAACAGCAGGATGGTGTGCTGTGTGAGTCACCTGGGGCACTTATGGCAGGTTGTGTGTTGGACATGCACCGTTGGCTTGATATTTTGGGTGGCAAGATATATGTGTGCACAGGGTGGCATGCAATGTGCTGCACACCTCTTCTAGGATGCAGATGTATTGGCACGTGTTAGTTCTGTTGATGCCACTCATCTCACAGTACTTCTCTCTCCTATGCAGCAGCTCCCGTATGTGCAGAGGGAGAGGGGACGGACACCAGTGGTGAGGCTTCCAGTGCAACAGCCGCACCGGAGCAGACTGACACAGATGTGACCAGTGCCGAGGAGGGGGACAGGAGTCTGCTAGAGGATTCACAGCCGGAGACACAAAGCTCTACGTCATCTGACGCCAGCAGTGACGCATCCATGTTGGGGGGTACAGGGAACGGGGACTCGGCCTCCTCTTCCGCCACACAGCGTCCAGTGCCCAGCCTCCCTTCAACCTCCACTGGTGCTGCCCGTGTCCGCACAAGTAGGAAGGGAAGAGTCACCTTCACCCCAGGCACAGCTGCCCCAGCCCATGTCAGCCCTGCTGCCCTCAGTGCAGAAGCAGTCGAGCTATTGTGCCAGCTGTGTGTGGGGCAGACAGCACTTCTCAATGCCTTCCAAGAGCACGACAAAAAGTTGGGGCAGGTTATAGCTTTCATGGAGGGCATACATTCCGACGTAGGTGGGCTACACCGGACTGTGCAGTCCTTGTCATCAACTGTGACAGCAGCCCTGCAACAGGCACATAGTCATGGAGCGGCTCCCAGCACTCGGTGGCCGCGTGTCACTGTACACCTCTGACGACAGTGACAATGCTCAACGGACCCCAAAGTCCCGATACAGAACCCGCAGCACACAGGAGCAGCAGCAGCCCAAGCGTACTAGGGCGCAGACACCATCCCCACATAAAAGTAAGGCCACCCCAGAGCGCAGCGAGAAAAGCCCATCAGGCGACAGCAAGGGCCACAAAGCAAAGAAACAAGCCTCAGGGTCACAGGCCTCACCTTCCTCCCCCGCCAAAGACTCCCTGTCCCAAAGACGTCTCGCAGAGGCAAAATGACAGTTTCCACACCCACTGAGAAGGTGTTGCCTGCAAACATTACACAGGATGAGGGCCCCATGGATAATCCATCCTTGACCTCCACTCCCATCCCAAGCCCTGTGAAGCCAGCACGGGAGGACACTGTAGGGGGCAAAGCTGGTGGACAGAGGGAGGCAGGGTGGCGGCAAACACCAGGCAAGCACACAGCGGGATCCAGCATGTCCCCAGAGGGAGGGTCACCATCCACACCAGAATCAGCTTTCGTAGTGGGGTCACCTGTTGTATCTGCCCCAGTTCACCTCAATCCCCAGACAGGGAAGCCTTTCAGGATCCCCAAGAAGTGGAGAGGCACCCCTCCACAATCTCCGGCACACACTGTGTCTCACCAGGGCATGAGTCCACCTCCCCGGGCCACCACCCCACCTGGTCCAAGCAGCCCCCCAGCTCCCACAAGCACAGTTGGCTCTTCCACAGTTGTTACTCCCACTGCCTAGGGCAGCCCTCCAACTGACCCCAACACACAGTCAGCTATAAAGTCCGACAGACAGCCCCATCTGAGTGGTGGTCACCCTCACACACCTGTCTGTCCACAGGGGTGCGTGTGATGCCCATTGTCAGGCCCATTACTCTGTTGCTGGGCATGGCATGGTAGAGTTGCATACATTCCCTGTGTAGCTTCTGATGTCACTACTCTGCACAATGTCTTTTGCCTTTTTGTTCACTACTGTTTGCCCCCTGCCTGTGCAGCTTCTCATGAACTTAATCTGCACATTGTACTGGCCACTGGCCTTGTTGTTCACTGCTATTTGCCCCCTGCCTGTGCAGCTTCTGGTGTCCCTACTCTGCACATTGTACTGGCCACTGGCCTTGTTGTTCACTGCTGTTTGCTCCCTGGCTGTGCAGCTTCTCATGGACTTCATCTGCACATTGTACTGGCCACTGGCCTTGTTGTTCACTGCTGTTTGCCCCCTGCCTGTGCAGCTTCTGGTGTCCCTACTCTGCACATTGTACTGCCCACTGGCCTTGTTGTTCACTGCTGTTTGCTCCCTGGCTGTGCAGCTTCTCATGGACTTCATCTGCACATTGTACTGGCCACTGGCCTTGTTGTTCACTGCTATTTGCCCCCTGCCTGTGCAGCTTCTCATGGACTTAATCTGCACATTGGACTGGCCACTGGCCTTGTTGTTCACTGCTATTTGCCCCCTGCCTGTGCAGCTTCTCATGGACTTCATCTGCACATTGTACTGCCCACTGGCCTTGTTGTTCACTGCTGTTTGCTCCCTGGCTGTGCAGCTTCTCATGGACTTCATCTGCACATTGTACTGGCCACTGGCCTTGTTGTTCACTGCCATTTGCCCCCTGCCTGTGCAGCTTCTCATGGACTTAATCTGCACATTGGACTGGCCACTGGCCTTGTTGTTCACTGCTGTTTGCTCCCTGGCTGTCCAGCTTCTCATGGACTTCATCTGCACATTGTACTGGCCACTGGCCTTGTTGTTCACTGCTGTTTGCCCCCTGCCTGTGCAGCTTCTGGTGTACCTACTCTGCACATTGTACTGCCCACTGGCCTTGTTGTTCACTGTGGTTTGCTCCCTGGCTGTGCAGCGTCTCATGGACTTCATCTGCACATTGTACTGGCCACTGGCCTTGTTGTTCACTGCTATTTGCCCCCTGCCTGTGCAGCTTCTCATGGACTTAATCTGCACATTGGACTGGCCACTGGCCTTGTTGTTCACTGCTATTTGCCCCTTGCCTGTGCAGCTTCTCATGGACTTAATCTGCACATTGCACTGGCCACTGGCCTTGTTGTTCACTGCTGTTTGCTCCCTGGCTGTGCAGCTTCTCATGGACTTCATCTGCACATTGTACTGGCCACTGGCCTTGTTGTTCACTGCTGTTTGCCCCCTGCCTGTGCAGCTTCTGGTGTCCCTACTCTGCACATTGTACTGCCCACTGGCCTTGTTGTTCACTGCTGTTTGCTCCCTGGCTGTGCAGCTTCTCATGGACTTCATCTGCACATTGTACTGGCCACTGGCCGTGTTGTCCACTGCTATTTGCCCCCTGCCTGTGCAGCTTCTCATGGACTTAATCTGCACATTGTACTGGCCACTGGCCTTGTTGTTCACTGCTTTTTGCTCCCTGGCTGTGCAGCTTCTCATGGACTTCATCTGCACATTGTACTGGCCACTGGCCTTATTGCTCACTGCTATTTGCCCCCTGCCTGTGCAGCTTCTCATGTAAATACTGTGCATATTGAAATGCCCGCTGGCCTTGCTGTTGCCCAAATTTGTTGTCTCACTATGCAAATTGTGAATAAACACAGTTGGTCCTGCTGTGAGTTGTGTCAGTGTCCTTCCTGAATAAAGTTGTTTCTGTGTGTGCATGGTTTACTGTGTCACATGCTCAGTATGCCACTTCAACATTGCCAATAGGTTGTCTCACATTTCATTTTTTTGGCAGGGGTGGGAGGCACTTCATTTCTACCTGACTGTGATACTCATGGGTGCAGTGCAGGTGGTTGGCAATGAATTCTTGTTGTCATCTTCCTTCTTTGCTCATGTTATCTATGGTGGACACATGTCAGGTTTGTGGGCAATGGCAGCACAGGGTGGGAGTTTGGGCACAGGCTTACAGGCAGGCAGGCAGGCAAGGGTCATGGGGTCTGTGTGAGCTTCCTTTCTGTGTGCCAATCAGTGTCGGTGTATGGACATCTTGTGGTGATGAGTTATCCAGGTCCCATGGCTTACTTCCAATGTGTGCACTTGTGTGGTGGAGAAGTGTATGGTGTGAAGGGGTGACTTTGTTGTGACTGTGGATGTGTGTGCACCTGCATTGTCTTGTCAACTACTGCCATGTGTCACCCTCGAGTGGTGTGCCTGTATGTGTACTTGTTGAGCCCTGTGGTTGTGTTTTGTGCACATGGCAGTATTGTGTGGTGCTGTTGTGGGAGGAGGTATGTGTGACATATCCTACTTGTACTTGGCTGTCATGTAGTGTGTCACTGGGCCCTGTGTGTTGTGCAGCAGACATTCTCTTGTCCAGTTTTTGGATGCCTATGTGTGGCTGGTCAGTGTTTGAGTTCAGGGCCTTCCTTACATCCCTGTGCCTATACATGGGTGTCCTTGCTGTCTCCAGGAGTTGTTGCATTGGGGTGACCGTGGTTTGTGTTGACTGACTGTGTCAGCCATGTGTTCTGTGATGGGATGTGTGTGTTCTCACATGTGTCTTGTCTTGCATGAGCATCACACATGCTTGATGGTTGTGTCACTGCCCTTCCATTTGTGGGCACCTCACTTTGGCTTTCCTATATGTTGTCCTCCATTACTGCTGGCATGTGGTGTGTGTATGTAGCTGTGAGTCAGGGTGGTGTGTGTGTGTGTGTGACTTGTCAGGTAGTGTGTGCAGTGAAGTGTTTGGTCCTCATCTGTGTGTGTGTTCATTTTGTGCCTGGCCTCAGTGTTCTTGGCTTGTGTGTGATGTTGTTGTGGTGTGTGTGTTGGCTGGGGCCTGGGCTTCTGTGCTATGTGTTCCTGCTGTGGCTGTATATGCAGTTGTTGGGATGTGGGGCATGGTGTGGCTGTAGTTGTGTGGTTGTTGTGCAGGAGTGGCACTTGGGAGGCACATGTTGTGTCCCTTCAGGGAGGTAGCTGGTGTGTTGTGGATGGAGTTGTGGCTCTGTGCTATTTGTACGGTGCCCTTGGCATGCGCTGGCCCTGGGCTCTGTGTTGTGTGCATGGTTTCCTGCACACTGACCGCGGCGGTGACGTGACCGGGACATTTGTTCATGATGGCGGAACATGGGTGGGCAGTATGTGGTGAGGTGTGTTTGTCACAGGTGGAACATGTGTGTGTGCAGTGATGGCTGTGTGCCTGTCCCCACAGGGGTGTGTGGTGTTCCCATGTGAAGTTTTTCCACCCTGGAGCTGTGTATTGTGTTACTTGCACAGTTGTGTCTGTACGTACCTGCGGAGGCGTCCGCGGCGGACGATGACTTGCAGGTGGTGTATCATGTACAGCACTGGGATGGCGTGTAGGGCAGGATCCATCGCGGTGTGTCCTAGGTGTCTCTTTTCTGTCTCTGCTGTAGTGTCTCCGCCGTCTCTCGCTGTGCGGTTTCTCCGTCACAGTGCGCTGCCATGTTTCCGGCATCGTGATATCTTCGGCGTACGGGACGTCATTCCGCACGGCGGTGTGTGGTTATTGGCTCACTCTGCCGCGGTGGCGGGCGCACTTTGATGGCGGTCGGCATCGCACCGCGGCAGGCGGGAAATGGGCAATGTGTGGCCATCCTAATATGGCGGGCGTGAAGACCGCTGGCGGCGTGCGGTAAATGGGTGTTAACGCCACCGCCGGCACCGCGGTCGTGTCTCCACCCGCCATCGTAATAGGCCCCCATGTTTGGCCCGGGAACATGTAGCAAAGGGCCTTAAACTCAATGCGTTTGTTCACCTTGAGTCAATGAAATTGATGGAGCAACGGTGAAACTGAGGCATGTCGAGGCAACCGGAAAAGAAGGCGGGCGACCGCATTTTGAATGAGCTCTAAGCGATGGACAGAGGCTTTATCAGCACCCAGGTACAAAACATTGCCATAGTCAAGTTTGGAAATCACCAACGCCTGCATTATTGTTCTCTGGGCAGCAGGTGAAATTAACCAGACAATTTTTTTTAGCCACTTGAGAACAGCAAAGCAGGTCGTGGTGACCTCAGACACCTGGGCTCTGAGGGAGAGATTATTGTCAATAATGAAACCCAGGTTCTTAACTTTAGGGACCGGAGCAGGTAAAGGTCCCAGAGTGTCAGGCCAATGGGTAATTCCCCAAAGTTCGGGGTTGTTTCCCAGAATGAGTACCTCAGTTTTAGAACAGTTCAGCTTCAAGGCGTTTCTGGACATCCACAAAGAGATATTGCTCAGTCCGAGCTGGAGCAAGAAAGAGTCCTGATGGTGAGCGGTTAAAAGAGAGAAGATGATCTGGGTATCATCTGCGTATGAAAAAATTGTCAGTCCTGACTTCTCCACAATGTCCGCCAGTGGGCGAACGTAGAGATTAAAAAGAAGAGGGCTTAAAATCGAGCCCTGCGGTACTCCTGAAGTTAGAGCTACTGAATGTGACTTAGTAGTATGTGAGAAGACTTGGAACGAGCGATCTTTTAAAAGAGATCAGCCACCTCAAAGCCACACCCACAATGCCTGAGGCTTCAAGACGATCAACCAAGATGGAGTGTGAGACTGTATCAAATGCAGCGCTCAGATCCAGTAAAATGAGAGCTGCCGTGCCACAACAATCAAGCTGTTGCCTGAGATATTCAGTGACCCCAAGCAGAGCTGATTCGGTGCTGTAGCCAGATCGAAAGCCAGATTCTGATGGATGAAATGGATTGTGAGTAGCCACGTGAGAGGAGAGTTGGGAATTGAAATGCCTTTCCAGGACTTTTGAGAAGACAGAGAGGAGGGAAATAGCATGGTAATTAGCCCAACAGAGAGGATCAAGATGGGTCTTTTTCAGTAGGGGAGCACCAAAGCATGTTTTCAGTTCTGAGGAACTAGACCAGAGCTTAAAGAGGTGTTGAGAAGATTAAGAATCACGCTAAGGACTGACTCGTCCAGAAGTCTGAGCTTTGATGGGGGAAGAGGGTCCAGTGGGGAGCCGGACATGATAGTTCCCAGCGAAGATTGAAGAGTGACCAGGTCTAGAGGGAGTCAGGCCTTGATTTGACGAGTCACGCCAGAAGTGGTAGCCTGAGGGAGTATATCAGCCGGATCCGCATGAGGAGTGGCATGGAAGGTAAAGTTGCCTTGATGGGAAGAATATGAATCAAGCTAGTGGATAATAGACTCTACTTTATTAAAAAAAACGACTCTAGCTCATTGCACTGATGCAACGAGAGTGAAGGAGAAGGCAGAAAAGTACTAGCTGCTGAAAGTTGTTTCACAACCTTAAATAGGGGTTTTTGGCAGTGTTGGGAATTCGTAATCCTTTACGTAGCATGAGCTGATCTACACAGAGCATGGTATTTTTTCAGTGCTGTCAGGTAAACTGGCTTAGCCTCTGGCGCGTAGTGCTTCCTCCATTGTCTTTCTAACACTTTGTAATGTTTTTTATCTTGTTTGAGGGAGTCTGTGAACCATGGGGCAGGAAGATGTACTCTGAGTTGAGGTTTGGCTGACAAGGGAAGGATAGATTCAGTTGCCTCTGAAAGCCAGTGATGCACAGAAATTTGATCAGGGTCGGGTTGGGATGTAAGGCAAAGGATTGTGCTTAAGAGCCGCTCATTTAACCCCGGCATATCAAGTTTGGACCAATTCCTGGATTTTGGCGTTAAAGTAAGTCGAGTAAGAGAGACCAGGACAGAGTTGATGGTAAAAGGAATAGCAAAGTGGTCAGACCAGCTGAGTTGAATAGGAAGTGCAGCAGACAAGGTAGACAGATTGGAAAAAATGGGGTCCAAGAGATGCCCCGCTGAGTGAGTAGGCGAAGAGTTAATAAGCTGGAGGTTAAGAGACTTCAAGTCTTCTATGAGAACTAATGCCGATTTATTATTGGAGTCCTCGAGATGAAAGTTGAGGTCACCAAGCACTGAAAAATTTGCCACTCGGAGAATATGGGGGGCCAGTAATTCAGCAAGAGCTGCACCCCAATTGTTGGAAGGCCCAGGAGGGCGATAAATAAGACCACCCGAAAAGGTGAATTTGGGGGGGAAAGGAATGGAGAAGAGCATTGCTTCACAGTTAGGAATTAGGAGTTCCTCGATTCTGCAATTGTGGAGTTTCTTAAAAACAATGGCGATACCACCGCCTGTTTTATGGGGTCTATTTATACCTAATAACGCAAAGTTGTCAGGGAGTGCAGCGATCACATCAGGCAAGGAGCCATCATGAAGCCAGGTTTCTGTTAAGAAAACCATATCAGAATCAGTGTCAACAAGAAAATTAAATAGATGCAGCTGGTGTTTGGGAAGAGAGCGGCAGTTGATGCTGAAACAGCGAAATTCATTAGGTATACGAAAATCATCTTCGGCATGTGCAGGGGGGGCATAGTGCCTGTGCGCCGGTAAGATGGTCAGAGCCCGCCCGCTGTTGGAAGCTAGAGGAGCTATCAAACTGGAAGCTAATGCAGTACATAGGGCAGGTAATAGGATCAAAGACCTGGCATCGGGCCTTAGGTGTGGGTCTAAGCTCGAAAAGGGCCAAAGAGGAGTAGGTTCTGGGGGCTTGCTGGAAAGGGGCAGGGGTTCTGGCCCCTGCCCCAGGCCAGACGCGAACGGGCACAAATGGGCTTGCCTTAGGCATGCCTTCGGCACGCCAGCAGAGCGCCCGCTGCGCACGTCGACTTCAGCATGGATTAAATAGTGTGGTGGCGCTGAACACTAGACCACGCACCACAGGAAATGCCCAAAGCAAGGCTGGAAGTGAACAGGGGAGCCTGAATGGGGTTGCAATGCCCTCCACGCAAACGGCACACAGCCGCAGCGGAGCGGGCTGTAGCCACTCCAGGACAGGAGAATCGCTGGGGAAGTAGCAGAGGGCGCAAGTGTAGATGCAACAAAACAGTGAGTGACAAAAAGAAAACACACAATGTAACTGGAACAAATTAATAAAGTGGGCTCCAAACTAGAGATTACACTCCAAACTATGAAAGCTAAAAGGCTGCAAAGAGTGAGTAGAGAGCGTTAAAATTAAGGTTGCAATTGAAGTAAAAAGTGCGGCGCCAGCAGCAGACTTACTAATGTCCCCCTGTCAGGTTAGGGGTCCAGATGGCGAACCATGAGCTAGCCAGGAATTAGGTCAACATATTCTGATGGTATGTCGGATTCAGTCCCACATACTTTTGATGCTTATGTTGCCCAAATGCACAGTTTTGCTGAGAAAGTAGGAACCGTACGACATGGTGCCACCTATGTTCTAGTTTGGGTACTTATTTTGTGGGTCTCCCGAGTAGTTTACTTAAAGTGCGGCAGACCCCCACACCCTATGCTTATTAGGATAGGAAGCGCAAGGTAGGAGTACGTTGACGTATTCATTTAATCAATGCAACAGCACAATGTTAATTTTTTCATCATTCTAGTAATGCTGGTTACTCTGTTTTGTTTCCTTCTATTAATCATTGCAGGACACGCACTTTATACAAAAGTGCAGCTGATTCAATAAATATTTGAAATGCCAATCTATGTACTTCTTGTATCTCTCTTTGGGCATGCCTGAGTTACTAATGAAAGGGTAAGATCTGTTTTCACGATTTGCTTGAGGGAATTTGGATTGTCATGTGGTGAGGTTGCAGACACCATCCAGCACCCTGTCAGGTTAGGGGTCCAGATGGCGCACTAAGAGCTAGCCAGGAATGAGGTCAACATATTCTGATGGTATGTTGGATTCAGTCCCACATAGTTTTGACGCTTCTGTTGCCCAAACGCACAGTTTTACTGAGAAAGTAGGAGCCATACGACATGGTACATATTTTGTGGGTCTTCCGAGTAGTTTACTTAAAGTGTTCCCAAAGACCCTACTCACCAATTAACTGGAGACGTCTGTGGTGGTAGGGAAAATTCCTCCTCAGCTGAATAGGGACCCCCTAATTCTGTCTGTAGGTTGCTGAAGTTTGTACCTTTCAAAGGATAACCCCTTTATAGTTACCTTATATGAAATCCATAAATTAAAATGGCTACTGCAGCACCTGTTAGCATACCAGTAAACTGCAGATATGTAGTAACTCAAATGGTACAACAACATGGGCTCACCTTTGTGGGTGGGGAAGTTACCTTCATGGTAGAGAAACACGAAACATACAGAAGAGAGGTATTCTATTTATGTGTAACATTTCCAGCAGTAAATGCATAATCAAGACATTTTCAATAGTAGACCATAGCTGCAGTTCCCAACAACTACACAGCTGATGAAGACCTTGAAATACCATTAGCATTCCAGGAACACAAAATTTAGTTCCAAGGTGCCCTACCACATGCAAGAAACTGGGACTGCTCAGCAATGTGTGAGCAACATGGCTTGTATTAGCTGGATATACACCTTATCTAGACATAACAAACCTTACAGCACCAGAGCTATGAATACTATACACTGGCATAGTTAGGTTCCACAGATGTTTGACACAATACATTATGCAAACAATGACAATAAACCCAGTGAGGAATGCTCAAGCTGCACAACTGCATTTATCAATAACGGCAATTTGTCGATTGACTATTAATTCAATAATGGAAAAGGTTCACATCAGAAAGGAGGAAATCCCGTTCTGGATTGCACAAAAACAAATCAGCTTGAAGCAGTATTTCCCCATACAGGACCACAAGATAAACATAGTATTCTCACAATGTGCCTAGTGTTATGGATGGTTCCCCCTGTAGAATGTGCCACATGGGTCACAGTATCTGCTGTTATGTAATCCACAACACATGGTGCACTAGCCATTGCTGTTTTGTAAAAAATGCTAAAACAGATTCAACATGAATATGGAGCAGCACCAGCCTTGGACTTGGGGATGAAACTTATTGGCAATTTTGCCACGGTCTCCTCAATTATTTTATGTAACATTAAAGTGGAAGCAGCAGCCCTGGCAGTATGTCAGCGTCTCGCACAAGTTCCACCAGTGTATCAAGAGCAAGAACTACCACAAATTATTGCTGACACCTATACGCCTATAGGTCATGATAATTTGAAAGCTACACCAAACAAACCACAGCTTAAGGGGAATTCTGAAAAGGATAACTTAAAATAGGCATATGAGACTTTAAAAAATGCTGGGATAATAAGAAAAATAAAGAAAAGACTAAACCACAGGATGTATCTCCTCCACGACCATGACACAATTAAACAGCCAGATAAGTATCAGTACACTGACACACGTCTTTCTCGTTCCTTTCAGGAGTCATCGGAAACATTCTCCAAGGTAGGAGGATGATCAGAGCACAGAATGAAGGAGTACGTAAAACCAAAGAAGAACTCACAATGCTCTTCTGACTTCATAATAAAAAAGGAAGAAAAACTTCCACAGCAAAAACCTAAATTTAAAAAGAAGACGGTGGCAGGGATAAAAGTTAAACATGCTACAAATATAGAGGACTCTGCTTCTGAATGCAGAGTGGGCTCTGACTCTGCTAGAAAGCGTTGCAGAAGTCACAATAGTTGTCCTAATCTTCAAGAATGTCTGGCGGCAGTAGCAACTAAGGACTATGTCCAGGTGGATACACCAGACCAGAGACTAAGGGCTCGATTCCAATGTCGTTCGGAAGGCCTCCGAATCAGATTTGGCTTTGCCGGATCCGATTCGTAGCCCTTGTTTATGACCGAATCGTACACAGGTCCGAACGACCAAGTACGATGTGAAGATCGCGTAAGCACTGACCGATTCGTTTCTGGACCCGAACCGCTCCGTACGACTCATTCGCAGCCGGATCGTACAGCACGACGGAGCCGAATTCCGACCGAGCAGGTACGATGCACGATTCAGACAGCCGCTTTGCCTCGGTCTCAGCGAGACGAAACGGCTGTCGGATGCGTACTTTGGGGGCCCATGGGTCCATGGGTCCCCCCGATCAAGGCATGCACAGTGTGAAGGGCAACATAGGGTGCCCGCCACAGGGTGTTCGCTTTTCCCCACCCACCCCTTTTCTGCCATGGGAGCCTGTGTACGCGTCTGTACACAGGCTCCCATAGAGTTCAATGGGAGTCCGAGCGAACCGAGTCCGTAAGCATACAGCAGCATCGTACTCGCTCGTTCGGACTCCAGGAGCACGTCTCGCTTGGAAAACCCTCCGGATCTGAGTCGTACGGAGGGCTTTCCTAGCGAGATCGGAATTGGGCCCTAAGTGTTCCAAGTCAGTTGTACGAATTGCATCTCCAAATGGATGGTGATATACCCCACACTATTAATGTTCTCTTTTGGGAGAACTTATCATTTGGTTACGATATACTCTTGGCTGAGAAAGATGGGCCACCTGAGTTTGTTCGACAAGTCCCACAAGGGCAAAGTATAATATTACCAACTTTTTCTGACCTCATTCCAGAATCAGTCAAACATACATATGCCAAGGAGTGGGCCCTTGCACAAGCCCCAGAGTTATATCGCAATCATGTGTGCTGGGATGAAGAATTTCCTTACCATATTATACCCATAAGGTCTAGCCCACATTTGCAACCACAATACCCCATTAAACATGAGGCTAAACAACAGGTTAGAGAAATCTTAACACAACTTGAATATCGGGGTGGAATTGAAACATGCACCTCCCCAAGGAGCAATCCTTTGTTTCCAGTAATGAACCCAGATCATTCATAGCACTTAGGGCCTGATTAGACTGTAGACAATTAAACAATGCTACTCGCACGTTTGCAGTACAAACGCATGGCACTAATGAACCATATAGTGTGCAAGAAATATAAATCCACATTTGATATTTCAAATTACTTTTTCTGCCAAAACATAGGGCCTGATTTAGATCTCAGTGGACAGGTTACTCTGTCTCAATGGTGAGGGATATCCCATAGGCTGAAACATAAATTGCATAGGATATAATGGGAGTTATATTTCGCTGGACGGGATATCTGTCACTGTTGTGAGAGAGTAACCCATCCGGCAAGATTTAAATCAGTCCCATAGCACCTGAAAACAGGTATTTGACTTTCTCTTGGGTCTCAAAAACAATTCTGTTGATTGCCACAAGGTAACAAGAACAGCCCTGGGTTGTTCTCAGCGAGTGTAACAGAATTCCTAAAGTGCCTCATTAATGAAGCATTGTCCTATGTCGATGACATATATCTCACAGACGATGACTCAGAAACACACTTGGCTAGAGTAGATCACATAATCGTAGAATTTGTTCATATTGGTTACAAATAAAATTTCAAAAAATCAAAAATTGCCTATCTCAGTGTCCGTTTTTTATTTATTTGAAGAGTTTTATATAGCGCTGGCTAGACCCGGAGGCATCAGAGCGCTTTACATAAGGATCAGTGAGATACAAGTTACAGATGACATCAGTTACAAAAGCATATTAAAACATGGGAAAAGAAAAACAGAGTTATACAGCAAAACGTGTGTTACTAGAGCAAGAATAACAATAAACATAGAAAACAATATTACACGGTCACATGAGTAAATAGAGCATAGCATAACAGAGACACATGTCCTTTGTGGCATAGAAGGTAAGGGGGGGAATAAAAAGGGGTAAGGAATGCAGCTCGGGTCATGCAGACCAGCAAGGGGAGAACAACTGGGATGGGAGGCAGCCACAGGATCAAGGAGGGAGGAGAGCAGGAGAGCAGGAGATCTCCGGATCACAATCGGGTCGTCTATGTGCAAAGGTTCAGGGCTGAGATTGGCTCCATTGTCGGCAGATCATCGGTAATTCGTCGGAAGGCGGGGCAGGACAGAAACACGATGGAGAGACAAGGAGAATTGTGTCCAATGTCCGGCTGGGTAGGTGACGGCTGAGGGGGTGAACCAGAGCCGATCTCCTCTATAGCTGTCTAGGCAGCTCCACCGGTCATCGGCCATGTTGCTCGGTTTCATACATACATGGATAAGTGTTAGTATAGTTTTGTTTTAATATTATTATGATAAGATGAGGCTTTCTTTTTGTCTGTAATTTTGCAACTCATTTTGCGCTTAGGGGTTCATGTAAAATTTCTAACCCTGTGCTTCCTTCCACTGCTACCTTTGATTAGCGCTTTGGGAATCGCCCTGAGTGCTACTGGCTGCCAGAGAAGGGCGTCTCGAGATTGTCATTTTATTGTGCCCATGAGTTTTTTGGGATATGAGTTGATATGAGCTTAGCAACACACTTCCTGTGGTTCAGACTGCTGTAGTGAGAGAAAGATCATTGACACAGGGGAAACATATAATTGTTGTGACTTCAGTTTCAGTCTTAGAAGCTCTCAAAAAGGCCAGCATTCCCAACACAAAAGCCTTACATCCTAGATGGATACAGTAGGCCAATTCACTAACAGCAACAGATGTAAACTAAATATTTGGCTCTACCCCACAAACACAAGCTCAGTTTCAATATGAACAAAAATCCCCTCTGCCCAGTGAAATAATGCCTCTATATCAGTATAACTTTATATTTTACACTGATGGTCCTGCCCAGTCTGCAGTCGGACCAAAACATCAATACTGCACCGCTTGAGCAGCAGTAAAGGGTAATGAGGGATGGGGAATTCCAGCCTCAAAACAGACGCTAGGGGATTGCTCGGCACAGCTGACTGAACTAAAAGCTTTAATTCTGCCACTTGAGAATATGGATCCAGAATTCCCCACACTTATATTTTGAGATTTCAATTATTGTGTCCAGTCCTATAATGAATATTTACACTATTGGAGCCAGAATGGATTCAGAGACTCAAAAGGTTATACTATCTAAAATAAATTGCTTTGGGGACAGGTGGCAAATCTTAAAACAAGTTTGCAACAGGTTCATGTTATACACACACTGATCCACCAACGTGTAGGAATACACATGCAGGGAATTTATTGGCTGATAAACCCACAAAGGCAGCAGTGCAAACTGCTGTAGTAGCTGCAGTGTCTCGTTCCAGCATGAGGATAGATGGGTAGTTAGTTACCTACCTCCTTTCACTACCTTACAGAAAACCCCACTATAAGCTTTAACCAACACTGAGGTTTCTACTCCTCAGATGGGAACATCTGACACAGAAGTCTTGCTACTTCCACTCACATCTACCAACACCATACAAACACTGTTTGTAAATTCACAAGTTTCAACACCACATGCCAACAAAGAAGTTGTTTATTATGAACTACCATTGGATTTAACCACCAGTTCAATACAACCCCGCAAGGTCCCTGCATTTGCACAAACTGCCTCTGGTTACTTTGTCCATATTGATGACTTTTCCTCTGATTCATCAGACTGACCACTGCATGGAACTCGTGCATTTATAATTTGGCTCAAAAAGTAATTCTTTGTTTTTCCTTGGATTTACATTTAATTGCTATTCCTTTTCCTTTGGATCTATTTTGTGACAGTATTCTTTTGCTTCTGAATGGACACTATCTCCCAGAATGCTATGCTGTTGAAATGGTAACTGAGGTATTGAAGCCTCATTCTTCACCACAGAAAGTGAGAAGAGACCAGTCTCTTGTGAACATTTCAGCGGTTTCTCTCATTGATGGAATTGTTTAGGATAAGGTACCATTTGATATATTCAGACCTACAGAGACTATACAAATTCTATATGTATTTAAACTCTCACTAAGTGATATCATTACTCCAAGCAGCATCTCTGATGATTAGAATGTGTATACTGTCAAAACTATGCTTGCTGAACTAGAACTTTATACTGTATTTGACCATAAATATAAGTATAGAGGAACATCTAATTATGATGAATTGTTTCTGCTTTCACCACTATTGGTACCATTACTTACACAGAGCTAGTACTCCATGTGCACTATTTAATTACATAGAATGGAAACATTGCCCTACACCACCAGTGGGTAGCTCCAAAACGTTCGCACAGAAGGTTGCATATTTTTCTGGCAACATCTCCCCGTGGACCCAGAATCTTCTTATTATAAACTTTTCCCTTCCCCAATGATGAAAAACATGCTAACCGAAATGAAATTGATATTTTCGGCCTTGTTTACTCCGTAGAATTCCGTGGAGTTATCTAAAAGCTCTGTGAGATTCCGCGGAGTTCCACCTGCGGCAGAATGCCCCTGGTCCTACCTTCAAACACAGAACAAACAGCACTTCGTGCAAATGCCTGACTTGCAACTACTCAGCAAACACCGTGGCTGTACATATACCAACAAACAAACATAAGTGCAGCCATTCTAACGCTGGCAAGCAGTAAGCACCTTAAAAGCCACATATTTTGTTTATATTATGGTTGAAACTCTGATGTTTCTGAAAATCAAGCACCTCCTCATGAATCAAGAGAACATTACACATTCTGAAAGAAACCCAGGCTGGACACAAACAATGCCATGCAGCATGCCACCAGAATGTCAGCTCTCTCCTTGTCCATCTTCTATTCCGCATCTCTTTGGGGAACCATTTGGGCCCTCTGAACCCACTCCCCACATTCTAAAGGTTCTGTGACAAGCAGGAAGGTGACAGCTGGTTCTCGACTTCCAATTATCTGCCAAGCATGGGGAACCTTCATGGATTTAGCAGTGCCACGAGCCACAAATCCCTTTCCCATCACTCCTGTACAGGAGAAAAGTGTAGTATGGCAAAGACATGCCCCTGCATCTTGGGCAGTGATACTGTGATACTGATGGATGCATGTTTAACTTAGCGAAGGCAAACAATGCAGAAACTTCTCCAAATCAATCTGTTCCAGACATGCCGTTTTCCACAGGCCTCAGTGGAATGAAAGAAGTCTTCTCTGTTGTAGATTTTCACTGTTAGCGAGACAGCCAGGACCTGGTGTCTGCAACAGGCATCCCTGGGATGAAAGAAAAAGCCTTATCAGCTCTAAATTTTCACTGTTAATGAGGCATTTTGGACATGTGCCTATCACAGCCCTCGATGGAATGAAAGAAGCCTTCTCTGCTGTTTATTTTCACTGTTCACTTGACAGTCTAGGCATGCCTTCTATCACAGGCCTCCCTGGTATAAAATAGGAACCCTCATCTGTTCCAGATCTTCACTGTTAGTGAGATAATCGGGGCAAGCCGTCTACCACAGGCCTCCCGGGTATGAAAGCAGATGCATCATTTGTTTGAGATTTTCATTGTTAGTAAAAAAAGTCTTGCACCCAGGTCTGAGCTCGACATCGATGCCTTCTGGGGCCTACCATTTTAGGCCTAACAGCTTAGAGAAGGACCTCCTGGGTCACTCAGGCCCATCTAGCGACAACTGACTCCATAATGCCAGGTCTGAGCACTGCAAACACAGATCTTTTGAGTTTCCCTGGGTCCATACGTGAGCAGCTAAGCGAGTCCAGGCTACGTTTTCTCTTTACATTCATGCTGAGCAGCTCCTTTCTATGATCCAGTGTCTAGGGAGGATTAAGCATGCCTTGCTCCCCCTGTAAATCAGATCATTGATATATTTTGCTACCAGCTACACCACAGCCGGCTGGAAGCAAAAAACAAAAGCTGCCATAGAGTAAAGCTGGCACTGTGTTTGAAAAGAAGAGTCCTGTCTCTGGACCAAAATGCTGGGTAGCGTTAATGTTTTTTGGACTGTTACCTCTGTTGCCGTCGCAATAACAACATGAACAATACAATTTCTCTTGCAAATAAAACAAATGAGGGGTCATGGGGGTGGGGGAGTCTAGCAAATCTACACACTGTTCTGAAATTGTACTGATCTTTAAGGGACATTTTACAGTCAGCTGAGGACAATTTTTAGTGAGAACCGCACATGGTATGTACGCATGAGAGGGCTTGCTGAGGGTAGATATCTTTTGATGCGGTGCAAGACTGTGCAGTTTGGGTGTGACATTCTTGTGACATTCCGATGTGCACGGAACTTGCTTTGAGTGCCATGAAAAAATTGCAAGCATGTAGTTTTAGCAAGGTGCTGTAACTTTATTCATTTATGTAAAGTCCTCCTATAATGTAATGTGCACAAATGCAGTGCTTGGTTCCTAAAAATGCTTTCTTTCGGAGGTAAATATAGCATCCACTGGGTAGGTTCCCTCATCTGCTTTCTTCAGTTCTCAGCAGGTGGTGCGAGGGTCACAAGCAAACTCCATTGTTAGGCGGAGCCTCAGCAACACCCTAGCACAGCTCTGTTTAATTAATTAATTGAACTGGCAGCTAGGCTACATGCCAGAGTTGCACTGATAGTTCCAAATCCTACCCTTTTTGCCGGAACTATTGTCTGAGAGGAGCCCATCTTCCCCTTCTGGTGCTCCAACCCATAAGCGCGCAATCTGAGTTATCATGGAGCCGAATGGAAAGCCCAAACCACATAATGATGAGGCTTGAGCGCCGGTAAACTCCGCCACATGGCATAGGCAGAGTGTTTGCCAAACTCCACGCTCCAAGCGTGGAGCGGCAAAAACTCTGTGAACTCCGCCTGCAGAGTTAAGTTTACTGCTCAGGCCTACATTCACATTCCAGTGCCGATGGATGACTAGGGTGGCCATTAGATAATAATTGTTGTCATGCACATTTTTTGAACAATACAAAGGGGTTTATAATAAACAGACCAGACCCACTTTATGTGGAGACACAACACTCAAGAATAGTGACAACATATAGCGTAGAAAAGATATGCCTTGAATGGCTTAGAAATTCCATGTTAGATGAGGTAAAAGAACACTTGTCTCTCCTATCTGATGATATAGATCTACAGGATATTTTGTTAGGTCCTAGAAAGCCACGTCAAAAAATCTTTTTGTACGCTATATACTACACATTGTGGAAGAGTTTCACAGCAGGAAGCTGCTGAGTTGATTCGTGAAATTGACAGAGTTAATTTAGAGATGGCTCTAGTAGTAGTCGATAATGGTATGACTACTTCATCCACTCAAATTTATTCTCTGAGTAAGATTGTGTCGTCAGCATTTGACATAATACAGAGTGTCATGTCCCTCTTACAACATGGACAGAGTCAGCTTAGATTCATCATGTTATTAAGCTGGACTTTGCAGACCTTGCACAATGGTTGCATGCATTGGGCACATTTAAACACAACTGACATATTCCTGCCATATAATTTAACAAAAGAGCAGAAAATTACGGCAAAAAAGGATACGACATACACAATGCTAAATTTGAACATCTAGGGGCCGATTCACAGAACTAATCTGAGATAAAATCCTAAACTTACTACTTTTGGTATTCACAGAAGGCATTTAGTAGTAGTAAAGTTAGGACTCCTAACTTTACTACTACTAAACTGAGACAAAATCCTAACTTTACGACTTTCGGTATTCACAAAAGGCATTTAGTAGTAGTAAAGTTAGGAATCCTAACTTTACTACTACTAAATGCCTTTTGTAAATACCAAGGGGCATATTAGCAAGAACGGCGTTAAAATTATCGCCGCTTTAGCGGCAGGAAACTGCCGCTAAAGCAGTGATAATGGGCTTGATAATACCAATAGAAGCCCATGTTCTGCTGTGATCCTGGGCATCTATTGGAATTCTCAAGGACATATTATCAAGCCCATTATCGCCGCTTTAGCGGCAGTTTCCTGCCGCTAAAGCGGCGATAATTTTAACGCCGTTCTTGCTAATATGCCACCGTAAGTAGTAAGCTTAGGATTTTATCTCAGATTAGTTCTGTGAATCGGCCCCTCATAGAAGTTACGATTCACTGTGGCAGAAACACCGTCAGCCAACTGGATAATACATTGGTTCATATCTCTGCCAATTTCATCATTTGACTTAACGTCCTGTTTAAAAAACCATTAATTTGGCAGGTATGAAGTTTTAGGGGAGAGATTTGTACACAAGACATGGGTCTTACCATTCAAGTACAGGTGTAGAAATGATGCAACTGAGGTCTTTCTTAGCGGTACAGACTGCGAAAACACTGTTGGCCATTTATTAGTTTGCAGGGAGGTTACACTTCATGGCACATGTAATGTTTCCAAGGTGAACTTAGCCTGTTATCTGAAGGGTTCCCCAGCTGCTGTAATTCGTCTGGCATTTTGATTACTTTTCAATGGAACTTATTTGATGTTGAATGACCAAGGTTGCAGTGGTATGATACCTGGAGAGCCCTATGTGGTAACGGTTTCCAGAGACAAGAACTGTTGTACAAATGTGCTCTTTCCACCTTTAGAGAAGTGACGATTTGCCCTTCAATTTCTATATTAAACGTGAATTTTGATAATCTGAGCAGGCTGAAATCCTTATTGTTTCAGAAGGAAGTTTCTTTAACATCTGAAAAGGAGACATTTGATCTTCAAGTTGCAAGGCCTTCTGAAATCCAGAAGGGCAGAGTGCATTCTGGGAGTTGTAGTTTCATCATGACAACTGGGGAATTGAGCGACACACGTGCATGATGATCTGTCTCAATCAGAACCCAAACTCACCGAAAGCAATGCAAGTCACAGCATCCAATACCCATTGGCCTCTCATACACATACTGGACAGTGTCTGTACCATTCCTCATCCAATGCACACATCAGTTATGATTCCCTTTGTTCACTATTAGTGGTGCTGGCAGGGCAGATTTCTGTTCAAATGCGCCTGTGTTGCTCAATTCCCCAGTTGTCATGATGAAACTACAACTCCCAGAATGCACTCTGCCCTGTACAGTCAATGCGCTACAGTGAGCCTTTTGCTTCATGATGACTGCTGCATAGACACAGAATAGGTGAATGGAGGCATGGGACACACGATGGTACAGCTCTGTCTTCACTCACATCATACTTCCAGACACATATTGCATATAATGCACATACCAGGTCTCTGCTGCTCATGCGCCTCCTGCTGAGCATGGAGGGTCGGATGAGCTGCACGCAGGACCCTCCTGTACAGTGGTGAGAGGCGAGGACGATGCACATGGTGCTGGGAAGACTGGCCCAGTAGCTCCTCAGCCTTGTGCCGGGCCCAGCGTTTTAGGTCCTCCCAGCGCTTGCGGCTTGCCCTCGAGTTGCTGGTGTGAACGCCCACTGTACTGCAGCGCTCACCAATGTCGGCCCATAGTCTGGCCCGCGCTGCATTACTCAGCTGGTCCTCTGGCCCCCACATATAGCTGAGGATATTTTGGTATCATCCGCTCAGCTAAGATGTCTAATTCCCTTTCACTGAAAGGGGGTGCTTTCTCTTCATAACCCTCAGCCATTTTGGGGGAAATAAGGTCAAAAGGAGCAGAAGGATGGCAGAAGATCTGATCTGTGAGAAAGGATGACTCAGAATGAGCACAAAATGGCTGCCAACAACTTCCTGTGATGTATTTCCTGTCTCCCACTTCCTGTATGTAATTTCCTGTATGAAATAATGGGTTCCGGTTCAATTTCGGAGATTCCGGCCCGGAGGTGGAGATTCCAGCCCAGAGGTGGAGATTCCGGCCCGGAGGTGGAGATTCTGTCCCGAAGGTGGAGATTCCGGCCCAGTGGTGGAGATTCCGCTCCGGGTGCGGAAACTCTGCTCCGAGTGCGGAAATTCCAGCCCGAGTGCGGACGTAAAGTTAGTAGTCGTAAATCCATTCTGTGAATACCAAAAGTAGTAAGTTTAGGATTTTGTCTCAGATTAGTTCTGTGAATCGGGCCCTCTGTTTTGTTTTCTTCTATTAATAATTGCAGCACACGTACTTTATACAAGCGTCCAGTTGCTTCAATAAATATTTGAAATGTCAATCTGTGTACTTCTTGTATCTCTATATGGACATGCCTGAGTTACTAACGGAAAGGTAAGATCTGTTTCCACGATTTCCTTGGGGGAATTAGGGTTGTCATGTTCTGAGGTTGCATACACCATCCAGCACCCTGTCCGGTTAGGGTTCCAGATGGCACACTGTGAGCTAGCCAAGAATTAGGTCAACATATTCTGATGTTATTCACAGACTCAGTCCCACATAGTTTTGATGCTTATGTTGCCCAAGCGCACAGTCTTACTGAGAAAGTAAGAACTATATGACAGCAGAGTGTGGCCCTGTGTATCTGTCCCAGCCCAGCAGTGTGTGGGTTGCATCCACTTTATTCCAGACATGTCCAGGTGTGTGGCGGCTCTCGAGGTCGCAGTTTTTGAGAAAGTGTATTAGACTCCATAACATAAATAAAAACGCAGCTGGACAAACCCTCCCCACCCCAACCCAGGTCCAAAGGAGTACATGTTGCTGGCCAAACTAATAAACCAAAAATAGCAGATATAAATGTAAGCCATAATAGAAATTGTGCCCTGTTCAGAGTGACCATGAGGTGTGGTACTCCTGTTAGTAGGGATCTTCAACAATAGTGGGGTCCCACCTGGGATGTCCCTGCATCCGGCCCAATCAGCCACATCATTGAAGGAGCCAGTCCCTGCCTTGAAGGTGGGGAAGCGACCTCCATTTGAAGCTGACATTATTAAGGGTCATAGAATATCATCCACTGACCTTGGAGTCAGGTCCGGCCCCCGTAGCTGCTCTACGGTGGAAGACTCCGAGTGTTCAGTGTTGGTGTCTGTCGTCAAGGCTCAGTCCAGACCCATAGGGATTTTGACTGTGATTTAGTGTCTCCGCTACTGCCTGCGACTGCCCCAAGGCCACCTGTTTCTGGGATGGGTGGCCGTCCCCGTCCTTTGCATCTCCTATGTCGCGGTGCGGGAGTCAACCATTCACTCATTTCAGGGTCTCCAGCAATATTGGCTATGAGGCTTTTTTCATGCAGTGATGGCCAGATGTCCTCGAGGGAGGAGAAGAAGTGGGAGGACTCACCATCCACCAGCTTGAGTTTTGCTGGGTATAACAATGCATACTTCAAGTTTGACTCCCAGAAGCGATGCTTGACTGCCATGTACGAGTTGCGAAGCCTTTGGACCTCCGCAGTAAAATCCAGGAAAATGATTATAACGTGCTTTTCAAAGAGCCAAAGAGCTTTTGATCTGAACAGTTGTAATATCAGATCCTTATCTCTGAAATTGAGAAGCCGAGAGATGAGTCTTGGTCCGACTGCCGGCGGGGAAGGTCATCCTGGGATCCAATGTGCACACTCTACAGAGAACAGTTTTGGGACCTGTCCAGTCAGCACAGTGTTCAGCATCCAGTTCTCAATAAAGAGCTCCATACTTGGTCCTTTGGAGCATTCGGGGAAGCCCAGGAAAAGGATGTTATTATGTCGCAAGTGGTCCTCCACATCTTTCACTCATCTGTGGAGGGAGGCTATCTCCGACTGCATGTTCTTCAATTATGTCTGGAGTTCGAGCAGGGTTGAACACATGGAGATTAGAGTGGATTTTGCTGCATCCACCCTGTCTGACAGCTTATGGTGCTCTATGCAGATTCACTTCAAATGCTACAGTGTCTATCTTGGTTTCCAGCATTGTCTTAGTGTCTAGTATGGTAATCAGGACCTTCTTTGAACTGACCTTAGTGTTTTCGTAAAGTGGCCTCCAGGTAGGCAGGTGGGCCGAAGCCTGGCTACACTGGGACCTGTATTGTGGCATCCTCAGTTGTGGCCATGGTCAGGCTTTTGCTGGCTTTAGGTTTCACCATTGTGGCACTCGCAGATATGTGGGCTTTGTAGCATGGTAACCTTTCCCCTTCCAAGGCATAGCAGTCTCCTTATGATTCCCAGGGTCAGACCACCAGCCCTGTATGCTTCCGAGGGTCAGTCGTCACCCCCGTTTCCAGGTGGCATATGTGCACAGTGCATGGAGACCCCCAAGAGCAGTGATCTGATGGCAAAGTGCGATCCACCCCTGTCTCAGTCAAAAGAGGGAACAGTGTCAGAGGCACTCTGGTGGGGGGATTTGAAAGCATGTGCTGCTTAGTCAGCCAGGGAGCGGTCCCACAGGCACACAACCTCAGTGGGTGGAGGGTCTCTCTACTGGTGTCATGTCCAGAGTAGCACCCACCAGATCTGGCAGTCTATTTCTGCCTGGTGCTTGGTCTCAGGTTACACAGAGCAGGGAAGTGGTGCCCCAGATCCCCATGGCACTATTCCCTGCCATTTTGGTTGTTCCCCTCACCTCGCTATGACATCAGGAAGCCTCACCCCAGCCGAGGCCCAGATGTATATGTAAGGGGGGTCTCTGCAAGGTCTCAATAGATATCACCAGTGGGCAGATGTGAAGCCCATTGAATGGATTGTCGGGCCCCCTGCGCCGCACTGTAGTTGTTCGCTTGTTCATGCTCCAGATAGGAGCCCTATCAGAGTCCCTGCAGGCCACTGGCACTGTTTGAGGTAGACTAGGGGGGCTCCGTCAGCTCACTCCATCATCCACAGACCCCCTGGCACATGGGTCCCCATATGGGCACCAGGCTTCAGGTACTCCCAGTCGATGTCGGCAGAGCGCGTCAGCCCCGCTCTCACATCAATCACACCAGCCCCTTGTTGTATGCCATGCGGTAATAAATGTCCTCTGGGGTGAGTTGGCATGTGGCTTGAATGCATGCCTCCCACTGTTTACCGCCGCTTCACTGGTCTCACAGCAGACGTCATGTCTCATTTTCTCCCTTATGAAGCCAGTCAGTCACTGCCTGGCAGAGGTGGGGGCCCTCTCATGCATCTGTTTTCCCTATGGGACAGGCTAGAGCATTGTGGTGTGATGGAGTAATTCAGCCCAGCGCTGCCCCTTCACCTCTCAGCAATGATGTAGCCACAGTGTGCATGTGCGGTCCCAGGTTGTTGCAATGAAGTGCTTCAGCTGCTTTCTTTGCAAGCGCTGCAGTTGAGGGCCCAGTCAGGGCTGTGATCTCCAGCCAACTGTATGATGGCCTCAGGGCCCATCAGTCTGTAGTTGCAGCCCTGCGAGGTTTTGGTGGGTAATATTGGGCTTTGTAGGTCCGGATTCGGCAGGAGTTTATGCGTGCCCCATCGTAGCTCTTTAGAGAACGTCTGATGTTGCTGCCATCTTGGCCATGCCCCTCAGTTTACAGTATATAACTAAGTAATACCGCTTTATCTGTATGGGTGTAGGGTCAACTACGGAAACTGCCTGTCAGTAACACTCATGCATAATGAGTGATTAGTCATGCCAAAGACCATGTTCGTTCAGCAAAGGTATGCAAGCTGGAGCTTGCTATTTGAGCATGCTTCAGCAGAACAATGTCAATAAATCTGCCATAAAGACATTAATCATCCAACTTTCATATGAAGAAATCAATATGTGTGAAGTACGAACCTGGAAAGGCTTCTCCCTTTGTTCCCCTAGTTCGGCAGACACTAATCCCAGTGGGAAGTGAGATGCCCCAACTGGTTTGGAGTGACCACAGAGGAGGGACTGCTAATCACCCTGGCCACACCTCTGGTGGGCACACACACTATGAACAAGGAGAGAAGGGTTTCAACATTTTAGAATTTTGAAGTGATGGGCACTGTGCGATAGTTTGCAGTAGGGCATTCAGGAAATGCTGCAAAATTGGTAAGGGTTGCCACTGGTACTTTTATCCCATTGCTTAATGAGGGGCCAGGTGTCACTTTCTCACCACAAGCTAGTGTCAGGCATAAATATTGTATTCCTGGTATACCCTACTCAGAACACTAATGGACCTCAATAAGATCAGAAGAGGACTAAACGTGTTGCCTGTGACCTGGGAGGAGCCCAGAAGGAATGGATGTACTCCTTGTTGTACTCAGGATGAAGACGTGGACTCCAAGGTTGATGATGTAACCTCCTGTTCAAGCTACAGGGATAAAAAAGCCACTTTTCCTGCAGCTACTGTGGGCCATGCTGTTGGCCTCTGCTAGAGTGAACCCTGGCCCCCAAGTGCTATTCCTGAGGTCCTGGAACCCTTAGTTGTGTCTAGCTGGACTTCTCCTAACACCCCTGAAACCTTAGAACTTAAAGACGTTTTCAACTTCCTGAGGACTGGAATAAACTTGCCAAACAGATTTACCCAAGGTGCATTGCCGCTGTGCTGAAGAACACAGGTTTCTATCACTCAAAGTTCTCCACAGCAGCATACCTGATTAGCAGAACCTCGTGGAGAGGGTATCTGGCATCATGGAATCCTCTTTGGCTACAGCCTGCAGCCTTGCCCCTATGAAGGATGTCCAACTCCAAATAAAATGACTAATTGCGAGCGTAGAAATCTTGACCTGGAAAAGGCATCAAAGGTGTGTGAGGACTGCCCTGTGAGTGAAATACAAATTTCTCCTGCTCTTAGCTTTTCCCGCTAAAACCAAGGTCTTCCAGTTTTGAGACTAAGGGCCTGTTTACGAGTTTGGTGGTGTGGGAGCGGGCCGCCATGCCTGAGCCCCGCTCCCACATCACCAAACTTGTTCGCCGACCACCCTCCAGATTAGGAGCTTTCTCCTGGTCTGGTGGGCAGTTCTTTGGCAGTCCCAGGCGGTGAGCATTAGAAAGGCACTGCAGCGGGAACACCAAACCAAGTTTCTGCACAGTATGGACTGTTAAGTCACTGCCATGAAAACCGTGTCAGTGAGGAAGCTTGTAATATGCTTGGCAGTGCTGCAGAAACACCGCCAAGCATATTACAGACCTCAGCAATCCTTTGGTGATCTGACCACCAGTCTCGTTATAGGGTGGTCAGACCCACCTTGGCTACGGCGGTCCAGAGGACCACCGTAGTCATTATCAGCCCCTAAGTCCATCAGTAAAACTTCAGACTGGGTCGAACTTTTTTCTGTAAACGACCCACACAGAGCAGCCAGCCTCAAATAGAGCCTTCGACCTGGCCTACTATGACCAGTTGAGTGCAGTTGGTGCTTAACGCCTTTTGGTGCTAGTTTTATTTAAAATTTTCAATAAATCCTATCTCTGGCCATCCTTATTGGATTTTTGTAATCTAGTGTCATTTTATTTATCGATTCTTTCTCTCTGTTTCTAACTAAGTTTGGGAATTTTATTGCGTAAAGTTGTGACTTTACTACTGTTTTGGTACTGCATAAATGCTTTACACATTGCCCTAAGGTAAGCCTGTCTGCCCTGATCCATAGCTACCTGGGAATTGAGCTCAGGTTACGAGTGAAGGTGAAATACATGCTCAATTACGGAGGCAAAGTGTTGATGAATCTGGATCACTACTGAAGAATGTTGCCAGAAACTGAGCAGATTTGTTATGGGAACTATGATATTGTTTCTGTGTGAAGTAAAAATTCACAGGTGTAGAATGTTTGACTCACATTTGTTTAAGCCATTTCATTAGCTTGCGTTGGTGGATACTGTCAAATCCAAATGAGACACCTGAGAGAGCAAATACTGCATTTCCCTCTTGCCACATTGGATATTGAGATTATCCCAGTGGAACACAGACCTGGGTCTGTCATGCCAATGCAGAGGGACGTTCCAGAATGTTCCACTTAGATGATGAGGACTACCAGGGTGTAGGTTACCATCACCTTTCGTCTGGGGGGGGGGTGTAGAAAAGACATCATTTTTGCCCTGATCATCCCCATTTATTGATTGATGCTGGTGGTTACTGACTCTGAAATTACCCTGGGCTCTGCTAAATAGGCCCAGGACCAGGGCTCTGATCTCTAAATGTATATGGTAATTGGTATAATTCTAACTGGCTAGGACACCCTACCTGTAAGTGCCTAGTATATGGTAGGGCATGTGCATTTAAAGACCCCAGTGGGCTTAATGCACTTAAGTTGCGTACTGCTGTGGTGTCTGGTGTCATTATAAAGTCACGCCTGCCCTCCAGGCTGGTTTTAAAATAAAACTGTGTCTAAATTTGGTTTTGGAATTAAAAGTACGTCCAAAGTCCAAAACTTCCTTTTTATAACGTATACGTCACCCCTACCGTCTGCCCTAGGTGCCCCAAGGGTAGGGTGCATAATTATAAAGAACAGGGATGATATAAAAGATGTTTTATATGCCTTGGTAGGAAAAAAAGCAAAAGTTGTTTTTTCCTATTGTAGTGCTGCTACAACATGGGAAGGCTTTATTAAACTTAATGAAGTCTAACATTTGATTGGAGCTAGCTAGAAATATCATTCAAACTATCAAAATAATGGTTACAATAAATCCAACAACCTGCCAAGATCAGATTTCTTATAACTATTAAAGGAACATAGCTTTAGAACTTACTATCCTGAAGTTACCTAAAACCACTTCTGACTGGCCAGCCTTTCACAGTCTGAGCCAAGCTGCAACCTGAGTAGATGTGTAGAGGCCTGAGGCTGAAACAATAAAGCCATTTGGTATGAGGAGATTTGCCTCCTGGAGAAGCCAGGGACAGGAGGGGGCTGGGGAGATAAGCTTTTCTTCAAAGGCAGGACATCAGATGTCACAGGACCCAGGCCAGCCCCTACTTCCTTGATCCCCAGACAGTTGGGAGCCCTCCGAATTAGATTAGGAGAGGGGCTGTAAGGGGAGTGTAGTGAGTTAGCCACACCTTTGGGTTGAGTTACACAGACACACACTCCAAGAAGAGAATTTCTCCATTTTGATTTTTGGAGAACAGTGCATTCTGGGTGCAAAATTCACCACACATTGCAGGAGGTGGTCATAGCAGAGGGAGGTCACTTTACCCTTATTGGTTGGGGTGTCCCCCCCTTATCTGACCATAATGGAGGATAAATATGGGAGTTCTGCGGGAGCTCCTCAGAACACTGCCTGGAACAAAAGAATGGCAGCCCCGCTGGACCCTTGGATTGCACCACAGAAGGCTTACACTCAAAAGGACTGCACCTGCTGCACTCTCAATGCTCCACAAAGAAAGGACTGTGCCTGACTGTGAGGAAAAGGAGTGGACTCCCTGGCCAGCAACAGGTACAACAGAGCTGGAAGAAGCCACCTACAAGCCCAAAGAGAGGATCACCCCAGCTGACCAGTTGCAACTGGATCTTCCCTGGACTGTGCAAGTGCATTGTGGGAAATTGATTCCAAGCCCCCAAGAGGCAGTTCAGGGTCTCTGAACCCTTGGACTAAGCTAGTGAACACTTATTTTCCACAAAGGAACCAAGAAACCTTTTTGCAGAAAAACTCTGGGAGGAGACAGGCTCGACGTCGAAAATCAAGCCACCATCATCGACTCACGAATCAGCCTGATCGCTCTTGTTTATCTCACTGAAAACTACTGACCTCCTCACCATTGATGACAAAGACTCCCAGAGACTCACTGAGGCATTCACTCCAGTTGACCGCCATAGTCAACACAAACGTTTGATCCAAGAAGCCCGAGAGCCCACGGACGAGCCTGTTGTTGAGAAAAAAGCTACAAGAATAGGAATAAGTTTGAAGGTAAAATGTTGACCGGGACCTAGCGCTCAACCTACCTGATCTGCGCTCCGTCACGATTGACCTCAAACTTTGACTTTGTCAAGCTGCCAAGGGTTGAGCAAGGATTAATTTATTGAGACTTGACTGGACATTATTAGTGATTGTGGTATTATTACTAGCTGAAGGTGAATACCCGATCTACTAATAATCCACTTTCCTATAATGACAATAAGGGTTAGTTTTGTAAATAGATGTATGCCTTCTTAAATGTGTGGAAGAATATTATGTTTAACATGCCTGTAATTGTATGTTTTTATTACACCCCTGAAAACGTGGTTCACCACGGGGAAACACGCAATGGCTGTATTTGCTGTAGAGATCTTTAATACTTAATTAGCATGAGAGATCGATGAATACAAATTACACTCATAATTCTGCAATTTAAACAACAGCACATGAAGGTTCCATGTTACTGTGTGGAAATTCTATGATACAGATATTCATAGGCTGGATTGTGTACATGTTTCCCATTAGTTTTTTGGGATTCCAATATGTAACAATGTGTGATATATAGTGAATAGAGTTAATGTTATTTGAGAAAATGGATATTCTTATAATTTTTCAAATAAAAATACAATAAATAATACACATTGATTTTTATTATTGTTTTCCACGGAAAAAGTGTAATAGTGAAAACAATTGCTCCTAACACATGTATAATGTTTGAGTACAACAAATAACTTTTTCTTAGCCTAGGAAGCAAGTTAGTGTTAGAAAAGTTTTGTAACATCAGGGCTTGGGCTAGGATTAGGTTTTGGCTTTGCTACGAACAGGCTGGGTAACATTACTCACACATCAA
Organism: Calotriton arnoldi; assembly: GCA_963921515.1. Classification (NCBI taxonomy): domain Eukaryota; kingdom Metazoa; phylum Chordata; class Amphibia; order Caudata; family Salamandridae; genus Calotriton; species Calotriton arnoldi. The sequence goes on along the minus strand of CAWUFW010010343.1, from coordinate 596,611 downwards.
GTGGTTAATGGAAGGTAGAAAATGGACCAGAGAAGAATATGGCAGATGAGAAAAAGAAACTTAGGAAAATGTTGTGGGAGAAATGTGGAACATACTTGAATGGGAATTGGATGAGAAACCCTGGGAGGTGGTAGTAGCTATCGGTGGCCAGAGGACTCTAGGCAGCACAACCCTTGTTCCAAACATGAATTTAAATGACAGAGGCAGTGACACAAACAGAGAGGGAAGTGGACAGTTGGACACTTGTAGAAGCGAGGAAGAGAGCAATACCTTAACAAAAAGGGCAGTTGCCATTGAAAAAGTAAAATGATTTCCCACTCATCCCAGCAGCAGCCGCTTCCTCCCCTAAGCCTCCATATCTTGGTTGTTCTCATTACCCTCCTCATCCCCTGAGTCAGCCTAGGTAGGATCTAGACAAATCAAAAGGCATTGATTTAGTAATATCACTACCAACTATTGAACATGCACATGTTAAAAAAAATGGCAAAACAAATCTGAAATTATTGGTAGCCAAATTAGATGAGGAAGGGATAGGAGAGGAAAATGTAAAAGAGGGCTAAAAAACAGGTTGATGCAATAAGAATTAAAATAAAGAAGAGAAAGAAGGAAAACAATAGAGAAGCCAGAACAAAGAAGACAGCAGAAACAGAAGAGAATATGAAAAAAACCTCAGAGTGGTTAGGTGTTAACAGAAACTAAATAAGATACATAAAACGCATTTTAGGTGCAAGAAATGTTAGAAATAGTATCACTAATTAGTAATACAGAAAGAATAGTAATCTAACTTATGCAGTAGATTAGTATCTATCTTTAAGTCTCATAAATGGTTACAAAACACTGACATTCAATGAATGATGTCATCGATGATGCCATTTGAGATGTCATGAGTGATATCACTGACCATGTCATGAGTGATGTAATATGTGAAGTCATAAGCAGTGCATTGTGGGGGCACAAGTTGTAGTTAGCGCAGGCAACTATAACTGCTGAATTTCACTGGTTTTGGACGAGTGAAATCTGAGCCTAACTATAAAGTTCCTGTAACCTATGTTTTTTTCAGTGAATTTCTAAGTTTTTTTTTAATTCAATTTCCAAACTATAACGACCCTGTAACCTTTGTTTTTTTCAGTGAATTGCTAAGGTTTTTCAAATTCTATTTCCTAAATACAACGTCCCTGAATTCCTAAGTTTTTTAACTAGTAATCATGATTGCAGAGTGGTGGAGAAAAAGGGCAGGGCCTCAGAGCAGCTCTCAGGAATCCTGCTGTGTCTGACTTACTGGTGATAACAGAAGGGCTTCTGGGTGCCTGAGAATCCTCACCATCCAAGAGGACTTCATCCCCCAACCGGCAGCGCACCAGGTGGTGCCTTTGCAGAGTGGTGGAGAGAGGGGGCATGGCCTCCAAAGACCTGCCAGCAATTCCGCTGTGTGGGGCTTACTGGAGGTAACAGGAGGGCTTGTTGGCCCCCAAGGACACCCTAGAGCCGAGGGGACTTTATCCCCCCTCCATCAATGTGCCAGGAGGTGCTTTTGCAGAGTGGTGGAGAAAGAGAGCGTGGCCTCCGAAGTCCTCTCAGCAACCACGCTCTGTGGGAGTAATTTTTGAATATGGTTTAAAAATACATTTTTATTAAACTAATTTTTGAAGTTTTTGATAATTTTTTTATAATTGTAATTTTTAAAATGTTTAAAAAATTACCAACTTTTGGGTATCATTTTTTATATATTTTCAAATTTATTTAAAAAAACATTTAAAGAGAAATTCGATTAGTTTATTAATTTTTAATTTATTATAAAAATAGTGTTTGTAAAAAGTGTTTTTTATTATAAATTTGGAGTTGGTATAATAATTTATTATCGTTTATTATCCAGCACTTTTACTGAGTTTAGTTAGTTTTGGAGTTGGAATAGTAATTTAATTAAGTTTATTATCTAGCACTTTCCTTGAGCTTTTTTGGTTTTGGAGTTGGAATAGTAATTTAAATTGGTTTATTATCCAGCACTTTCTATGAGTTTTTTTTTGGATTTTGGAGTTAGAATAGTAATTTAATTGGGTTTATTATCCAGCACTTTCCATGAGTTTATTTGGTTTTGGAGTTGGAATAGTAATTTAATTTGTTTTATTATCCAGCACTTTCCCTGAGTTTATTTGGTTTTGGAGTTGGAATAGTAATTTAATTTGTTTTATTATCCAGCACTTTCCCTGAGTTTAGTTGGTTTTGGAGTTGGAATAGTAATTTAATAAGTTTTATTATCCAGCACTTTCTCTGAATTAAGGGGCCTATTACGATGGCAGGCAGACTTTGTCCGCCCGCCACCGCAACGGAGCACGGGACCGACCGCCGAAGTTGCGTCGGTCCCGCCAGGCAAAGTAGGATGTGCCCACCACACTGGCGGGCGCATCCTCGACTTTGACATTGTGGCGGGCGGTGCTGTAAGCAGCACCTGCCGCAATGTTAAAGTCCATGTCGTGCATTACCATGCACAATGTGACAGGCACCGCGCGGTGCCTGTCACCTTGTGCATGGCAATGATGAGGGTACCATGGGTACCCCCCTGTGCAGCCACCCACCCCCCCCACCCCTCGGGGGTCCGCAAGGTGCCCCCTCGGTGATTTCCCGCATGCCTTTCCATGGCGGAGTCTCCGCCATGGAAAGGCATGCATCCTGCAAGGCACCGCCACCATTACCTGTGCCTTTTCCGCAAGGCCGGCAATTCGACCGGCGGAAAAGCGGCGGACGGTCCTTCCGTCCGCCATGGTGCCCCTCGCCATACTAATATGGCGGGGGTGAAAATGGGTCATTTGGCGGGCGGATCGCCACCACCGGGCCGGCGGTGACCACTGTCGGCCCGGCGGTGGCGATCCGCCTGTGATCATAATAGGCCCCTTAGTTGGACTTGGAGTTGGAATAGTTATTTATCATGGTTTATTATCCAGCACTTCCCGTGAGTTTTTTTGGTTTTGGAGTTGGAATAGTAATTTAGGGGCCTATTACGATGGCGGTCGGATGTCCACCGCCAGGCAGGCGGTGGTGCCCGCCGGACCGGCGGTGGACATCCGCCCGCGATCGCAAGCCAGAAAACTGCCGGTCAAATTAGGATGGCGGTGGTGACCGCGGCGGTGGGAAATTCTGACTGCCGCTTTTCCGCCGGTTGCCATCCGCACTCCTGCCTGGCGGCCGGAGCAGGACCGGGATAATGGTGGCGGTGCAGAGCAGGCTCCGCCGGCATGATTATGATGTCAGCGGTAGCCAGCCTTTCCTCAGCGGTCAGACCGCCATGGAAAGGCATGCGGAGATTGTCTTCCGGGAGCCCATTGCGGGCGCCCAATGTGTTGGGGGGGTGTTGGTGCACAGGGGGGTACCCTCATACAAAAGCGTGGGAATAAGGGTGAGCCATTGATTATTGGGACATCAGGGGCAGTATTATGTATTGGCATTGTTTGCGTCCAGTGCACCTTTGTAAAGGTGCGCTGGGTGCAAACAATGCCAATGCGCCCCATTATGGTGAATCGCTGCCCTGGGGGCAGCCGCGAACTTGTGCTGCTCAGGGGGCAGCGCATTCATGTGAAAACAGGGAGCAGCTGCTCCGTGTTTTCACAGTGTAGGCGGCACCCACCTGCACTTTCAAAGCGGATTAGAAATCCCCTTGCAGGCGGGTGCAGTCAGTGACTGTACCTGCCTGCAAGGGAATGTATGGGGGGTCCATGGGACCCCCTTTACCCCCTCCAGAGGGCTACTGTCAGGAGGCACACTGACAGTGCGCTACCTTTTAAATGGCGCACTGTCAATGCGCCTTCTGAGGGCTTCTTTGACTCTGCACCTGCGTCTGTAATATGGCGCGGGTGCAAATTCCCACATTTGCATAGGGCACGTCCCTATGCAAACGAGGTAACACCCTCTGTTGGTAGCGCTGGCGCTTTAAGTGCGCCAGCGCTATAGGTATTATAGAAGGGGACGCACAAGCGTCTGTTCCCACTTCTATAATACCAAAGTGCCCTGAGGGCACACAAAGCGGGTGCAAACCCCTGTTGCGCCCCCGGTGCACCTTTTGTAATACGGCCCCAGGAATTTGATGCTTTAAAAACAGACAGAGATTATTAATATATTAAATCAATAAAAGGGGGGCCAACACACACCCTTGCTTCACCCCATGAAAAACATCTAGTGTTGACGATACTGCACCTTCGGCAGTGGTCCTAACTTTAGCCTTCATATCAGAGTGCAGATAGTGCACCAATGTCTCGTCCAACCCCTGTTCCAAAAGAATGGGCTAGAGCTAGGAACGGTTTACGCAGTCGAATGCTTGGGACAGGTTTATAAAGGCTAAATTTATGAGTGACTAAAGTGCAATTGTGTACTTCCTAATAATCAGGGAAATCAGATGCTTGCCAGCTCTCCCACCTAAATCTTCAGCAAGTCCAGCAGGTCCTGTTTGCCGTTGAAGATATTGTTTAAGGGGTGCATGACCTGTCACTGAGTCCGACACACACCAGTGAGGTGGAGCATCCTGTGACACACTTGCCCCCAGCACTCCCATTTCTCCTGGAAGGTGTAGTCCTTTCCAAAGCCTACCTCCTGGCACCAAAAAGAGTGGGACGTGGCTCTTCACTAAAAAAACACAAGTGCTGGCACCTCCTCCTTGGAAACAGTTTTGTTTGGTGTAACCCCTCATGCCTAGCTCTTCTGTCTTGGGCTGCTGGCATACTCACAGACTACATAGCTGTGGGCGCAAGAGGCAAGAAAAAAAAGCAAAACAGACAGATGGTGGAAAAAAATCAAAAACAAAAACACAGGGGCACGGAACGAAGGAAAATAGGGACCAGAAAATGGAAAAAATGGATAAAAAGTGCAAAATTGGATAGTGTTGGATAAGGTATACAGCTACGGGAGAACCAAGATCAGGCTTCAATGAGTGGAACGTCTTTTTGAAAAATGCCGTGCATTTTCCTATTTTATTTTTTTTAAAGTGAAATGTGGCTGTGAAATACATTTTGCTTAATTACACGTAATTGCGTTTCATTTTTCGCGGTTTTGCACAATTACGCTAATGGAAATCACACCCCTAATTACTAGGGGCCTCTTCTTTATTCCGATGGGGCCGGTAACCACAGTTACCAGCTACATCGGAATTATAAGACCTGAGGAAATAGCAGCAGTCATTCCGATTTAAACCCCTACAAAGTGCAGGCGTTTGATGAATATTTAAATCACTTATGGGAAAGCGAAACATAGCAAAAATATATTCCGGTTTTAGGCTGTTTTAAATAGCATAGTGCTGCTGCAATACGTCCGTATGCATATGCATATACTGTTGTAACATACTGCACTGAATAATTTTTTTATAAGAATCACACATTTAGGAGAGGCCTAAATACCATTCTCAAATGATTTTATTGCTCCGTCATTTTAACCTTTTTTAACTTATTCAGAACCTACAAAAATGTATCTTAATTGGATTTTGTAATGTAGAGATTTATATCGCACCAGATGGCCCTTGCAGTGGTTCAGATTGTCATTATGACCAGAATGGAGATCTGAACGGTTTCACTTCTCACAATTGCTGTCTCTCCATATTGCGTTGCGTCTCTCATCTCCAAGGCCTTTTATCTTTTTTGATCGCCGTTTATTAATTATACGCACCTCTACGCAGAATATAAAGAACATAAAAGCGAGGGAAGTGTTTTACATTTACTGTAGGTCGTCCATTTATTATGTTACCGCATCGTGTTATTTTAGTTTGCTGTTTCGTGTAATGAGCAGCATAATGCGACAGAGTTACAAAGGAGATATCGCGCTGAAATCTGCATGTGAATAAGCAAGCATTCATTTTTTATGCGAAATATGGCGTTCCTGTTTTTCAAACAAATGCACTTAAACTCTGCGGGAGCCCTGTTGGGATAAGTGCGTCGTTGTTCTTAAAATAATAAATATGATCAGGGCACAAGTCCTAAAAAACAGAAGTGGGGGGACTAACCAAGTTAGGCAGTATGCAAGTGACATCATTTGTGGCATTACAGGAAGTGGCATCACAACCCATGACCTCACAGGAAGTGACATCACAAGAAGTAGCATCAGATCTTAAGACCTCACATATATGTTTAGTAGGTCTATCATGAGCACATTTGAGCGCATTGTAATGTTTTACAAATGAGATTTTGCGTCAGGGTTGTGCCAAAAATGTGACACAACCCCAACACAAAATTTGGGCCTCAACTTATATATTTATTTTTTTAAACCATGCCACAAATAAAAAGCAAGCATTTGCAATGCAATAGGTCTCGCATTTACGCGAGTTTAAGCTATTGACATTGTAAATGACAATGCGTTTTTTTTAATTTTCAAAAACCAAAACATAAATAAAAGTCATTGTCATTTACAATGCCAATAACTGAAACTCGCGTAAATGCGAGACCTGTTGCATTGCAAGTGCTTGTTTATATTAGCACAAGATTATTCTTCCATAAATCAAAAGAATTGCTAGCGTTATAAGAGGTAGCCTAAAAGGAACCTCGAAATAACATTCTCTGCATAGTTCCAGTCTAGATGGACTGCAAATCCGCAAGGCTTTATCGCCCAAGCTTTGCATATGCAGATGAGCAATCTTTCAGACCAGTTGCATGCAAATGGACCTCATACATTATTTTTGCGGGTACTTCGAAACCCTAACTGGTTGGCAGACTGCAAGAAATTGGGGGCATATTCTCAAGGAGCCATCGCCGAGTTAACAGCACTTTATCGCAGCCAAAGTTGAGATAAATTTATCGCCCCATTCACGAGTTGGTGTTAACAGCCCATAACACCAGTTTACCCGCGATAGCAGTCGCAAAAAACATCTCCACAGATGACCCCCGCAACTATCGCTAATGAGATGCAGAGTAGGCGTTCCCGTGCAAAAAGGTGCGAAAACACCACTCCGCAACATTCTCAACGACCAGCCAGATCGGCGACAAGACCACAAAACAGGCGATAAGGCGCGTTAGCAGCAGGAAACTAACACCTGCTCTGACCTGGTGCAAAGTCGGACCTCAGCCTGCACCACAAAATGGAGCCCAGCCCAGAGCCACACCTGAAGGGAAACAGATGCCATGGAGCCACTGATCATGCAGCTCGGAGCCCCAACAGGGCCCCAACACCCACCGCCACCACCCCCAGGACCCCCCCTCCCCGGGCACCCCCCCCCCGGCCAAAGACATGCCACATCAACCACACGGAATCATGTACCAAATAATCCGCCTGATGTCTCACAACCACATTTGGTGACATGCATGTGTCGTCACAAAAATGAGCATCACACATACACCTTCGATGTAACAAATGAAAATGTATTCAAAGAAACACAGAACAGAAACGAAGAAACATGGCGGCTCCCCTCGGGACAATCCGTAGGTCACAGCCTGCAAGACAAAAATCATGATGAGAAGGTGTGTCTTGCACACATCAAAGGACAGAGAGAGAGCGAAGGAGAGAGAGAGAGAAAGAGGGGGAGCGAGAGAAAGACGGACAGAGAGGGGGAGCCAGAGAAAGACGGACAGAGAGGGGGAGCGAGAGAAAGATGGACAGAGAGGGGGAGCGAGAGAAAGACGGACAGAGAGGGGGAGCCAGAGAAAGATGGACAGAGAGGGGGAGCCGGAGAAAGACGGACAGAGAGGGGGAGCGAGAGAAAGACGGACAAAGAGGGGGAGCCAGAGAAAGACGGACAGAGAGGGGGAGCCAGAGAAAGACGGACAGAGAGGGGGAGCCAGAGAAAGACGGACAGAGAGGGGGAGCGAGACACAGATAACAGAAGAGATGGACAGGGAGAGAGAGTACTGACAATGCGCACCCAGGCCACACTGCCCACCTGCTGCCACCGGTGTGTCTCCACCCACGTGCCGGTACGTAGTGCAGTTCGCCAGGTCACACATCTGAAACAGATCCGTCATCTGAAACAGAGTCCAGATACATGAATGGCAAACTACATACAATTGCACAAGACATCATCGCCTGTCCGCCCCTGCGCACCCAGGCAGATGTACCCCAGCCCCTCCCGCCGCCCAGTAGTGCATGCCCGCCCCTGCGCACCCAGGCAGATGTACCCCAGCCCCTCCCGCCGCCCAGCGGTGCGTGCCCGCTCCTGCACACCCAGGCCTCACTGCTCACCTTCCGCCCTTGGCGTGTAGCAATGAGGGCCCACCACGTGCCGCTGCAAGCCACATGCCCGGGGCCCGTGGACATGCCACCCTCCACATCATGCAGCCCCGCTCCGCAGGCCACCAGGTCACACATATGATTCTGGGTCTTGATTTTGCCATGGCAGAGGACATACCAGTGCACCCGGCATCATCGCAGGCTGCACACCCTCTCAGCCCTTGAGGTGCCACTAACTCTGTGATCCGGGATGCGACGCCACGTGGCGGTAGGCCCGCGCTGCCCGCTGGCTCTGGCCTACACTGCGGTCCAGCAGGGCACACAAATCCTGAGCAGTCCGGACCGCCGGGTCCGGGGCATCATCGCAGGCTGCACACCCGCTCAGCACTTAAGGTGCCCCTACCTCAGTGCACCCAAAGTCACCGTCCCGTGGCGGTGTGCCTGTGCTGGCCGCAATGTATCCGGTGCCACCAAGTCTGTGTCCCAAAATCATGGACCCTGTATGATTGAGTATCGTGTTGCGGACGCCATCATATCACCTCCGGTCCTGGGGAATGTGATGTTGCAGGGCCCGAGGCCCTCATGCCTACATTGACACCACACTGATGCACCCAGATAGAGAGTGGAAATGGCGTCGAGCACGTGCGCCCGGCCCTTTTTATTGGCAGGGTCACATGTCCTGTGACGCGTGTGCTGGATGGGTGTGGTGTGGGTGTACACCAGCCGTGAGGGAGTGGCTGTGGCATGCTGACAACTAGACCTGTGAGCAGCAGATCACTACAGGAAAGACATTGGACATGTAGCGTTGCCGTCCCCCCCTGTGAGCGTCAGCAGAGTGGGCTGGCCTGGCGTATGCCAGTCCAGCGTAAGGGTGTGTAAATGACCCCGGGGCCCTGGGCGTGGTTCCTTACTGGGCTGGACAAGGAAGTAACTCATGCGTGTGTCCCTGTTGTTGTGTCAGCGCCACCCGGACTGCATTCGGCAAAGTGTCACCCTGTGACCCCTGTGCTACGACATGAGCCACATGGACTTGAGAGGAGTCCAGTGAGCCTACATTCATCCATACTTTCCACACTTGAAAGACCATAGACATGACACATCTGTGTGAATATGAATGTTTAATGCACATTCAGTGGAGTGTTGCATCTGGAGCAGTACAGGGCCATGCAAACCCCACATGACGATGTTGTCCCATGGAGGGCCAGCCAGGGGCCTTCAGGGAATGACAAGTCCAAAGGAAGAGGAAGAGTTCAGTCCGCAGTCTGATTGCTGTGTCAATGGCGAACAAACAGCATATGGCAGTCCATGTCGAGGTCCAAGGTGAGTGTCGCAGAGTGCATCGGGGGACAGTGGAAGGTGATGATGCAGAGGGCAGTACCAAGCTGAAGCCGGACCTATGGATGAGATGCATGCTGCTGCATCCTTCTTTTTTTTTTTTAAACCTTTATTTATCATTTTATTGCATGAGTACATCACAGTGATCATGGTACATATTCTCAAACGTCTAGTAGAGATTATAGTTGCGTTACCTGCTTTGTCACAATAATATGCTAATTCAAAGTGTAATTATCATTAAGAATGGTTAGCATATAACAGCCGTCATGAGGAGTATTCATCAGTGCATGGTGGTCCAATGATACAATGCAACAGTATGCTGTACACAGACAGCAGTCAGATTTCGGCATATTGTATATGTGCGTTTCAAATATGGCGGTCATCTGGCATATCTAACAAGTAGTCTTGGCTGGACAGTATCAGGGGATTGTATACCTTCAGCCCACCCCAGTTGGCACTATGCCTTGTTTGAGTTGTGTGGCTGCATTGTCGTGTCGTGATGCGAGGTGAGTTTTCAGCGGCCCCCAAATGTCTCTGGGTCTGGAGGATGAGGGAACAGTCGCGGAGTAGAGGTCGCTGTTTGTGTTACAGGTGGCCATGCTTTTCAGCCATCCTTGCACCAAAGGGGCTGTCTTCCGGCCCCAATGGATTGCAACCTCCCTCTTGGCCAGCAATAAACTAAGAGCTGCGAACTTCCGGACTTTTTGGGGAAGTTTACCATGTATCCCATTAGTGCAATCTCAGGGACTGGATCAAGTGGTATGTGTATAATGTCGCCTAACTCTTTATGAACCTCTTTCCAGTACGGTTGCAGCCGCGGGCAAGTCCACGACAGATGTGCAAAGTCAGCATGTGGAAATCCACACTTGCGGCAGCTGTGGGGACGGGACGGATCTATCTTGTGCACGTTGGCCGGGGTGACGTAGGCCCTGCGGAGAAACTTAAAGTGGAGCAACTTGTGCCTGCTGTTTAGGGAGATGTCTTTAGTGAGAGCACAGCACGCGGCCCATTGGTCGTCTGTGATCTGGCCTCCCAGGTCTCCCTCCCAATCACTGCAAATCTTTTCGTCGTTGACCGGGACAAGTTTCATGCATGCTTTGTACAGCTTGGAAATGAGGTGGGAACCTTGTGTGCTTTCAATGACCAGCAAGAGGGGGCCAAAGGAGTCCGGCTCCACGGGGAAACTGGGTATTGTGGCACGCAGCGCTGATATAAGACGTCTAATCACAAATTGGTCCATGAATGTAGCGTCGGGGAAGCGGGCGTCATCATTCCCAAGACATGCATGGCCATCCGGGAACAGGTCCCCAGCTTTCGTTAGTGCGAATTTGGTTAAGGTGCGTTGCACTAGAGTCTCGCCCGTTAGCGGTAGCCAACGCGCATTGGGGAGTGGAAGAGCCGTAGAGTACAGAAAGGCAGTGCCTGTGACTCGCCGAAGCTTTTCCCAAGCCCAGCTTGTTGTAGAGACTGTTTGGATGTCGTTGGGATCTCTGAGGAAGCCTCTGGGGAGGACAGTAGACAGGCGTCCAGGTAGGACGAGGTCCGCCTCCGGGCGGAGGTATGGGATCCTGGCGTCGGGGTGGTACCAGGCATAGGCGTAGCTGCATTGGGCTGCTAAATAATACATGTGGAGATCAGGTACTCCGTAGCCACCGCGGTCATAGGGGAGGGTAAGAACCTGCCATCGAACTCGGGCACGTGCATCACCCCACACCAAGCGTATCAAGTGCGAGCGGAGAGTCGCAAAGAAACTGTTGGGGAGAGGGATGGGGATATTGTTGAAGAGGTATAGGAACTTAGGGAGAACAACCATCTTGATTATGGCCACCCTACCCCTATTGATAGTGGTAACTTTAGCCATTTGTCTATTTGTGTTTCCAGGGCAGTAATCGCTTGTCCATAGTTGAGGCGAACTATCATCTCCACATCCAAATGGATGTGTATGCCCAAGTATTTAGCGGAGTCTGTACACCACTCTAGCGGGAACTCCAGCTCCCAACGGGCAGTGCTGCGAGTAAGGGGGAATATGACAGACTTGTGCCAATTGATGCACAGGCCAGAATACTGGCCAAAGCGAAGTATCTCACGTATGAGGGGGTCTAAATTGACACGCGGCTCGCGGACATACAGAATAGTATCGTCGGCGTATAATGAAACTAGGAGGGGGCCTGTATTAAATTGCAAACCTCTCTGTAGGTGTTTCTCTTGAAAATGCCTGATCAGTGGATCCATGGCAAGGATGAAAAGTAACGGTGATAGTGGGCATCCTTGCCTAGTGCCCCGTGACAGCGAGAAGGGGTTAGAGAGTATACCGTTCAATCGAAGGCGAGCAGTCGGGAGGCGGTAAAGAAGCGCCGTGGTGGCCATGAAGCCCATCGGCATGCCCATGCGACGCATGATTGACATGAAAAAGGGCCACTCCAGTGAATCAAAAGCCTTTTCCGTGTCAAGCAGAATCGCGGCAGCTGGCGTATCCGGGTTGATCCTGTGTAGTACTGAGAAAAGCGTCCTGAGATTCAATGAAGTTGAGCGGTTAGGAACAAAACCGGATTGTGCAGGGGATATGATGAATTCAAGTAATTGAGAGAGACGCCCAGCAACAATTTTGGCAAGGATTTTGTAATCTAAGTTTAATAAAGATAAAGGCCTGTATGAGCTACAGAGTAGTGGATCTTTACCCGGCTTCGGTAGGAGGATAATGACGGCTTCTCGAAAGGTGGGCTTTAATACCTGTCTTTCTAAGGCCTCTGCGTACACTTCAATGAGCTGCGGGGCTAGCAAGTCCTTGAAGGCCTTGTAGAAGTCGCCCGAGAACCCGTCCAACCCTGGGGCCGAAGAGGATCGGAGGGAATCAATGGCCCCCAATACGTCGTTCACGGATATGGGTTCAGCCAGGAAGTCCTGCATATCTTTCTCAAGATATACCAACGCTATCTCGGACAAGTAGGATTCCAGGGCGGTATGGTCTGCCCCAAGTCTGGAAGTGTATAACGTTTTGTAGTACGTCAGGAATTCATCTCTGATCTCAGCAGTGCCAGAGAGCGATCGGCCCGTTGGCGTTCGTAGCTCGGTAACATAGGCTTTACTGTACGGGGGTCTGAGCAGTTGCGCCAAAACCCTCCCCGGTCTCTCCCCCTCCCCGTATTGTTTTGCCGTGTGGTACTTGCCCATGTATAGAATCTCACGGTCGGCAACCTCCCTGTATTCTGCAAGCAGGCCCAGCCGTGCCCGTTCAGTTTCGGGGCTATTCGCCTGAGCCAAATTGGTGTCCAAATCAGCGAGTCTGCGCTCCAATCCCGACAACGTGGTCCGCAGAGCATGTAGCACCCCAGCCTGCTTTGAGATACACACCCCCCGTATGTACGCCTTGAACCCCTCCCAGAGAACTGCCCTGGTGTCGACCGTGCCAGTGTTTATGATAAAATAGTCTTCGGTCGCCTCGCGGATCTCGTGCTGAAACAGGTCATCTGCCAGCGCGCGGCCGGGGAAGCGCCATTGCCTCTTGAATCCCTCTGGGCGAGGCACCTTAAGCGCTAGCACTATCGGGGAATGATCTGAATATGTACGCGGGAGGGTCTGAATCCCATGGTACCAGCCGATGACGCTGGGGGATATTAGCCAATAATCAATTCTGGTTGAGGTGTTGTGGTATCCTGTGTAATGAGTGTATGCTGGGAGGGTTCGGTTGCGCGAGCGCCAAACATCTAGCAGGGACAGCTGATCGCATAAGGACTGCAGCGCGCGCCGCGCGTGGGGCTTAGAGTCCGCAGCAGTGGATGTGCTGTCCAGGGATAAGTCGGGTACAATGTTGAAGTCTCCCCCCAGTATAATGGCCATCTGGCCCAGCTTCAAAAGCTGAGCCAGTAGAGAATGGTAAAAATCAGGGGAGTCAGTGTTTGGGCCATAGACACTTACCAAGCCCACCGTCTGTCCCAGTAATGCCCCGACAACGATGGTGTACCTGCCGTCTCTGTCGTGTATAATCGTGCGCGGGCTGAAGGGGACCCTCTTGTGTTTCAGGACTGCTGTGCCCCTGGCGTAATTGCTGTAGTTGGTAAAATATCTATGGGCACCCCAACTGGCTGTGAAGCGTGAGGGGGTCGAAGCGGGCAAATGGGTTTCTTGCAGGAAGGCAATGTCAATATTATGACGCAGGAGATAGTGCAGGACATGGCGTTTCTTGCGATTGTCATTGAGGCCACGGACATTCCATGACAGTAATGACAGGTTTGAGGGCCCACTAACATTACCTATGGTGGCCATGGAGGAGTAAAAGTGAGGACATACAAAGCAGTGTGCAACATTTCAATAGGAATCGAGACAATGATCAAACATGTGAGCAACCAAGCAAATCTAATCAGTAGCAATCGCCCCCCGCCCCCACCCAACCTTACTACCCAACCTGTAAGGCAAAACTATCATTAGCAAATAGGCAAGGAGTGCCAATCGTGAGAACAGCAAGGGTCTGAATAACCCAACAAAGGCACTTCAAATAACGAAAAGGAGAATATCTGGTATACACCAACGGGGGGAGGCAACGCCCCATCGTCACACCAGCAATATGGAACAATACGGGTACAAAGAAACATCCCAAAATCACTTAGTGCAATATGCAGGATAGCAAAGGACGGATCCTGGAGCCAGTCAGCCATGCCCAGACCCAGTGAACAGTTCCATGCTGGTCTCCGATCCATTCTGCGACAAGGAGCGCCCAGCGCCATCCGCGACCGACTTAGTGTTGTTTTTGTACGTGCGACAAAAGTCCAAGACCTCCGTGGGACTGTCAAAGATGCGGGCTTTACCGTTGATCTCCACGCGCAGTCTAGCCGGGTACAGCATGCCATATCGTAGGCCAAGATTTCTCAGTGTCGCCTTTGCGCCAGTGAACTTGCGGCGGGCCTCCTGGACCATGATGGTGAAATCTGGATAGAGGGACAGCCTGGAGCCCTGCCAGGTGGCATCTCCTTGTTCACGGGCTAGGCGTAGCGCAGTGTCACGGTCTCTAAAGTTCATGATTCGGGCGATGATGGGCCGAGGAGGACAGCCGGGGGTTAGGTCGGGGGCCCAGAGAGCGATGAGCGCGCTCCACCACAAAGCCGGGAGTGAAGGCTGCCCTCCCGAACATATCGGCCAGCAGTGACTCGACAAAGGTGTCCATTCGACCTGTGGCAGTGGACTCAGGCACCCCAAGAATGCGCAAATTATTCCGTCTGCTGCGCGCCTCTAAATCCTCATTCTTCAGCGCTACGTCTTTCAGGACGCGTTCAACTCTCTCCAATCTCTTGAGTGACTTCGCTGTGCCGTCTTCGATATCAGATATGCGAGCCTCTGCGACGTCAAGCCGCCGGTCATGCGCCTGGAGTTGGACACCGAGGTCAGAAAGGTTCCTGTCCAGGGCATCAAACCTGCCACCCAAGGCCTTGAATCCCGCCCTCATCTCTTGAAGCAGCGATCCATCCTGTCCCGTGGAGCCTCCAGGAGGCAGCGCATCCTGTCTGCCCTCCGCCATTATGGGGCTCGTCTCCGGTGCCGTTTCCGTTAGTTTCTCAAACGGGAGGGTCCTTTGTTTCGGGTCTTTGCGGCCCATGCCGCTAGAAGATTCGGGAGACAGAAGGCCAGGATGCGCAACAAGGGAGGATCGTTGACGAAGGTTAGTGAGCAGGTCCGTACCAGTCGAGGTGTCCGCAGGATGGGCCTGCCAGAGGCACGGTGTCGTTGCGGAGGGAGAGCAGTGTAGGCTCGGCTTGGGAGAGAGGTCGGTGACCTCAAGTGGCAGGAACAACACACAATCACCACGCACGTTGTCGCAGTCTATTCAAACTGGGTACCGGTGCAGACTCAGTGGGCGCCGACACAGAGGCCAGGCCAGAGGCAGGAGCTGCGTAGTGCAGTGTGGTTCAGCGCCGCATCGCCCAGGGCCCGGTCGTCAATGGAGGGTAGGATCTGTAAGGGCCATCCGGCGTGCACCCCAGAGCCGCAATGGACGCAGGCGAGTTCCCGGCAGCGGCGCAGCACCAGGGCCAGGGATCACCAATGCCGCCGAAGAGACCGCAGCAGGCAGTAGGGAGGCAACCAGGCGCGGGAGAGGCTAACCCCAGTTAGTCGCGGCAGGCCCAACCCGGCAAGCAACTCCTGCAGTAGGGCCTGTGTGAGACCAGCACCGCGTAGGAGCGCCCCCGCAACCGGCCGGCGAGCGATCTAACGGACCGCCGCCCAAGCCAGCAGCGGATCTTCACAGGCCTGGGATGGGGGCGGGGGGGAAGGATTTAGCCCCGCGCCCGGTGCACTCACCTCGACTCAGCCCCGGAGAGGATGGTGTTTCCCAGGGAGGATCCCAGTGGCGCCAAACGCATCCTCCATCGCAGTTTTACGGGTACACCAGGCTCGCATCATCCGGACGCCTCGCTCTCCATTTACGGCAGCATGAAATTCTCGGTCTGCGCCGCTGCAAATTTCAGCAGCCGGGCTCGCGGTCTCCCGGGTCAGGAACCTCCGCAATTCGGGCAGCGATCCTCAAACCAGCGGGATCGCCGGGATCGCCGGGATCGCGATGGGCTTCCCGGTCCGGCGGCGCCGAATTCCCCGCAGTTTGAGCATTTTAATGGGGGATATCTGTCATGCTGCTGGTGAAGCCGGAGGAGCTTCAATGCCGTGCAGCCATTTTGGTCCACGGCTTGGCCACACCCCTCTGCTGCATCCTTCTTACCATGAGGGCAGAATAATCCGCATCTTCATTCTCTGCTGTTTCATGTGCCTCACGTGTGGGTGGTGGTGTTCTGTCTCCAGCACTGTGTGGCAGTGACACATCAGAGGCCGGAGGTGGAAGGTCTGCTACACTGTGTGGCACTGACACTTCAGGGGGTGGAGATGTGGATGGAGTGGTGGCAGCAGCATGCATCCGCGCCAGGCCTTGTGGCAGCAATGCCATGAGGAGGGTCCTGAGGTCATTGAGGAACCCAGCTACCTCTCGCTGGTGTGCAGCCATGGCAGCCGCTCGTTCCGCATTCGCTCGCTCCATGGTCTCCATTAACCTCCGCATGTTTCCCAGCTCCCGTGTGACATCGCTAGAGCCAGTCGGACTGGACAGTTGTACTATTCTCTGATTCAGGGCTCCATCGATGTCAGCCATGATCCGTTGGAGAGCATGGAGAGGACTGTGGGTGTCCGTTAGGGACCATCAGTGGTCCCTGATGGGACTGAGACACCCACGTATGGCATCTAGTTTGTCTGCCATGCGGTCGATGCCCACCCGCACCTGTTCAGCCAGATTCTCCTGGCACCCCAAAACACGGCGTTGGAAGGCCATGTGTTCTCCGTGGGGGTCCTGGGAGGCAGCAGTGGTGGTGGGTGCTGCCTGCTGTGTGGTCTGTGCAGGGGGTGGAGTCTCCTCGTAGCAGCTGTGCTGCCCAGCTCCTGGAAGTGGGCTGAGTAGGCTGTCCACGAGCAGTTGGAGGGCGTCAGAGTCGAAGCTGTGGTCGTCCTCTTCGTCTCCAGAGAAGAGAGGGTCGGGCTGCTCTGCAGGAGGTGTTGCTTCTCCCTCTGCAATGTGAAGGGGAGATGCAGTTTAACAATGTGTCCACATGTATGTTGTCGCATTGTACATGTTTACATACAGACAGCATGACTGGGTACATTGTGGCTGTTTGGGAGGAGCTGCCTATTTGATGGGGGACAGTGGACATTTCGACAACAGACGTGTGTGTGTTTGTACTTGTACATTATCAACGTACATTTCCCTGCAATGCCAATTGTGATTGGTCAGTGTCTGCACCCAAGCGGCACCAGTTGTGTCCTGTGTTCTGTTATAGGTGTTTTGCGGATTGTGTCACATCTTTGTCAATGTAGATGTGCTCTGCATGTGATGTGTGTGCTGCATTTTGAGGGAGTTGCCCCTGCAGCTCAGATTTTGCTGCCCCTTATCACTTTCATGAGGTGTGCCTTTGACTTAAGTGCTTGTACAGTGTTGACATGTTGCATACTTGGGTACGTTGGTCTCTTGGTGGGAGTTGGTGGTCTGGGGCATGGTTTGTCCGCAGATGTGCTCAACTTAATTGTGCATGTGTGCCATTGTGCCCATCTCCCCCCATCCCCCCAGGCCCTGGTTGTTACTCACCCTGTTGCTGTTGTGTCGGGTCCTGTTGAACAGTGTCCGGGCCCCCAACTCCTGCCACCGTCTCCCCAATGATGACTGTGGACACCATTTCCTCCATGTCGTCCAGCTCCTCCTGTGGCGCTGGGCTCCCACCTCCAGTCTGCATTGCTGCCTTCAGGTTGTTGGCGAGTTTCAGCTTAGTTTTGCGCTTGACATCATTCCAGCGCCTCTTGGCCTCGTCCATTGTCCTCTTCAGCACTCCGACTGCATTCACCTTGTCCACGATGGACTGCCATATTGTATTTAATGTTGCCAATGACACAGTGGAGGTGACGAACAGTTGTTGATGGTGTTCTGTCACCTCCGTTATCAGGATCCTGTTTTCCTGCGGACTGAACTTCGTCTTCCTCTTCTTCTTGTCCTTGCCCTTCCCTGACCCCGAAGTCCCAGGATGGTCCTCCGGGGGGCTTGTGGGGTTCTGGTTCTCCTCCGTACTTGCTCCGGCAACGTCCATTGTGCTTCGCTGTTGTTTGGCATTTGTTTGTCTGTTTTTTTTCTACTTTTATGGTGATTGTTCCCGCCTGACGCGTGTGGATTGCAGGCCTGTAGCTGGGTTTCGCTGATTTTCATATCGCGCTTGGCCTCATCGCAGCTTTTTTTGCGTTAGTGTTTCGCATTTTTGCGGCGTGTCATTGATTTTAATGCGGTCAGTTGACACGTTATCTGGGGACTATCGCATGGTACCGCCGTGTTGTGAAAACTTGGTTAACAAGGCGTTAATTTCCCGCAATAGACTGCGATGTTGAAGGTTGCGTTAAGTTACTTTTGCGATGGTTATCAAACGTTCTTGAGAATATGCCCCTGAGTTTTATCTTCTTAATCCAAAAGGGCTTTTATAATCGAAAGATTTCTCAACACCCATTAATTAAGATAAAAGTCAGTTCGGACTCGAGCTCAGCACGCAGCACCACAATGCATTTAGATTCAAACTTACTAGAAAATACAGGAGAGCCACGAGTGTAAAATCAGTATCATGCTTTGATTATCAGAGAAGTTTGTATAGTGCAAACTCTCCCAAGGGCATTGAAGAGACCCAGATTATATCACACAAGGTCACATTTATTTTTATTTTTTAACACACTGGGAGATTACGTGACTTGCCCAGACTCACAGGATGCTGAGCTGATGCCGAGAATCGAAGCTTTAGACCACATTCCTTCTCACATTAACTAACTATTAAAGTAAAGCTCTTGCACTCTAAAGCACGTAATATTCTTTTCCAGCCTGCAGGCTTTAAATTGGACTGTTGTTCTTGTAAATAATCGGTACATTCTTACTTATTTTGAGCTGCTGTATGCTGTCTTCGTGTTAATGGTAAGTTTTCAATAAAGATTGTTGAAAACAAGACCAAGAGTGTGCCTGCAACCGACCTTGTTGACCACCACCCACCTACCGGCCGCCTTGGCCAATCAGCGTGGAGGTTGTTGTGCAACTGGTGGCTATCAGGGTATGCAGGCAGGTCTTTGTTCCACATGTTGATGTCTGAAACCAAGATGAGAAATGCCGAGCCTCGGAGGAGCGTTTTTATAAAGCAACTAGCATTTGCAATACAATAGGTCTCTAATTTACGCGAGACCTATTGCATTGCAAATGCTTGGCAACTTGGCATCACGGACAACGGGAGGGAGGGAGGGGGGCGTTCAAAGGCATGGACAATGGGAGGGCGGGCGGGCGGGAGGGGGGGAGAAGAGGAGGAGGCACGGACAAAGCTGCGTGAATGGAGAAACTTAATAAAATAAATAGTACATGCCCGTGTAACATCCAAGTAAAGGGGCCAGTAGCCTTGGGAGGATACAATTGACGGCATGGCTGTACTAAGGAGGGACTAACAAGCCTCATAATGAATCAGAAGCCAGCATTTACAAAGGACAAACACACAAGCCAATGAAAAATAAGGGTGGGGGAGTGGGCGAAGCTTCTCTCCATACTCAACTACCACAGCTCTTCGCAGAGCAGCGCTGGCTCATGCTCGACCTAATGACAACAAGGAGAAATGTGGCAGTAAATCTGTTCTGCTTAATTGGTTGCAAAGTCTGCATTTTAGAATATCTTATGGGTTAAGTCATACGCTGCAACGATATATGTGTGGCAACTAAATCTCCGGAGGTTCCCGTTATTTGCTGGAGAGATCTGTGTTTTGTCTAGTCCCAGTATTGAATCAAAGTAGCATAGAGGGTTAATATGTCTCCTGCATAGCACATTATACAACACACAGATGACAGATTTTTATTTTTTGTAAATGGGTAAGTGGGTTACTGCTTTTAACACAGAGATCCTTTTGTTACGTGCAGTTCATAAATTGTAATCCTTCTACTATAGCACAGTGAGTTATGATGAACGTTTGAATGCCACACCTTGTAATCCTCACTGTCATATGTCACACATACTGTACATTCATTTACCCACTTATATGATTTATTGTCAATGTATAATGTGTATGTGTGATGTAAAGCGCTCTGACACCCTGCATTGGGATGAGTAGTGCTATAAAAGAAATAAAACAAAATAGTGGTATTTAATTGTTATTTGTTTAAATTCTGGGACAGACCAACACATCCAACATTCTTACAGTGCATGCATATCTCTTATATACAGGAACTGAACAAAATTCAAAAGCATGCCCCTCTTAAATACTTGTGAAGGATAAGCTGTGCCTTAATTTTCCCTCCATTGCATTTAGGGGTGAGTCTCCCAATAGCTCCCAGCCAGAATACTCCAACAAAAGGAGGCGTGATGGCCCTTAACTTCGTGCTTTGTTGTGGGCCCAGGTGGAATCTGATAAGCCCCTTCCTTGCCTGCACATTGCTTCATGGAACGAAAG
Organism: Calotriton arnoldi; assembly: GCA_963921515.1. Classification (NCBI taxonomy): domain Eukaryota; kingdom Metazoa; phylum Chordata; class Amphibia; order Caudata; family Salamandridae; genus Calotriton; species Calotriton arnoldi. The sequence continues at coordinate 576,173 of CAWUFW010010343.1, read as the reverse complement.
CAGACAATGTGCAGGCCTTGTTGAATGTGTCCCGGTCTCTGAAAATTACACCAGGACATATTTCACAAATTTTTGTGGGGCCCCACTTTTTGGCAGGGTAGACGGCGTCCACCCTGTGAAAAGAATGGGTAGATGCCGTCTGCTCGAAACTAACCTCAACTTGTGCCCTGAATAAATGCCCTCCTATTCTGAAGTAATAGAAAGGCTTTTCGGTTTTAGAATGCCATTTTCATTTCAAAATTGGCAGATGAATGGCACAAGGCATTTTGAATGACCCACAAACTTCTTTACTCCAGCTTTGCCTTCGCCATATCTCATGACAGTGAGTCAGCATTCCATTGTAAGTGGATGGGGGAAGACTGTCTTCTTATACTGTTCCATGATTATTGAATATTTCAACCTCTTTCCTCATAACAGTATTCCACCAACAGAGATTCCCATTTTGTTCTGTCTCCATTTTGAAACAGTAATCCTTCACATTGTTTCATGTCTGTATTATACTATTAGGGTTTATAAAGCGCATGGTGGCCCATAGGCATCCAAGCACTAAGTGAGGCAACAATACTTCAAGAAGTGGCAGTAGAGGGTTAGTTGTCAAATAACTACGTTTTAAGTAATTTATGAAAAGTTCATTCATTGCCAGTAGACCTCAAGACCAGTGGGAGAGAATTCCAGAGACTGGGCTCAAAGAAGGTAACCAACCTTCCACCTCTTCTAGTTTTTCTAATGCGAGGAACAGCTGCCCTATGCTCACTGGAAGAATGAAGGGCCCTCGTCGGGGTGTAGCGGGTTATGAGCTGGCAAGCAATATGAGGCCCCTGTCTTCTCAAAGCTCTAAAAGCGATACAGAGAGCCCTGAATTTGTTTCTGTGGAAGACTGGTAACCAATGAAGGTCCATAAGACCTTTTCTTACTGATGTGTGTCTCGGTATTTGTAACAGGACACGTGCCACAGCATTCTGCACTACTTGTAGTTTGCTTATTACAGATTTGGGAGCTCCTAGAAAAACAGAGTTGCTGTAGTCTAGGCATGAAAGAATGAGCGCCAGGACCACTATTCTTCTGGATATCATGTGAAGCAGAGGCAGAATTTTCCAATTATTCAGAGAATTCCCATGCAACAGGCCAAGAGTTTGGTAGCCTGATTCTCCATCGTAAGGGTTTTATCCAGCCAGACTCCCAAACCTTTTATAGATGTTTTGGGTGTGAAGGTAAAGACCTAAACAGTCTGGCCAGACCAGAGACAGTTGGGGTGAATGGTAGTTCCCCATAATCATCAATTCGGTTTTGTTACCATTCAGCTTCAGACAAGATTTGTCCATCCAGCTGGCCAATGCTTCCATGCAAGGTCCTAGGGTAGATGAGGATGGATCGTGATCAGGTATGAGCGAAAGGACCAGTTGGGTATAATCTGCATATGATACTATAGAAATCCCAAATGGTTTGACAATCTTCACAAGTGGCTAGACTCAGAGAAGAGCCCTGCGGGACACCACAGTGGAGAGGAAAGGTGCCTGAGAAGAAGGACTTCTCAAAGACCTGAAAAGATCTATCAGAGAGAAAGGACTTTAACCAGTACAGGGCAGTCCCGGAAACTTCAAACCTATTGATCCTTTCTAAGAGAACATCATGATGCATGGTGTCAAAGGCAGCACTAAGGTCTAGAAGAATAATAGCTGCAATGTCACCAAGATCAAGCCCCATTTTAGCGTCGTCCACCACCACTAATAGGGCAGTCTTGGTACTATGTTTGGGACGAAGCCCCATTTGAATAGCTAGAAGTCGAATGCTAGATTCAATAAATTCTGAGAGGTGGATATTAACGTGTTTTTTCCTTACCTTATTCAGCCCTGGCAGCAGGCAAATTGGACGGTAGTTTGATGGGCCGGTGGGATCTGATTTTGGTTTCTTTAAAAATCCTTTACCCATTGCCTGCTTCCACTCTGCTGGGTCTATTCCCTTTTCTATAGACAGGTTAGCCATCTGCAGAAAAATGGGAAAAATGACTTCCACAGCTAAAGAGAGGATCCTGGGGGTGCAGGATGATGAGGGGAGCCAGATTTGACGTGGCTAAAAATATTCACAAAGCTGTCATAAGACCGAGGAGGGATTTTCGAGAAAATCCAAGATCTACCTTCCATACTATAGGGTTGATCAATAGGGTCCCAGGTTCCTTTGGCATCTTGAAAAGATTTATAAATATCAATGATTTTGTTATGAAAGAAAGTGGCTAGGCTGTTACATCTGAGATTGGAAAAATCAGGATCCGGGCTGTTAGATCTTGGCTCTAATAGAGCTTTGGTTACTTTGAACATCTCTCTAGAGGATTTTGCAACCCTCTTGGTTTTGAATTATTAGTAAGTACCCATGGCAAGCTTTATCTCAGTATGGTAAGACCTAACTGCTTCATGCTATTTAGCTTTTGAAAATTCACTGCAGTCCTTCCTCCAGGTCCTTTCCAGAGTTTTACACCTTTTTTTCAATTCTCATAGATGCAGAGTATACCAGGGAGCAGACTTACATTTCTTTTTAGAAGCCTGAGTTTTCAGTGGAACAATTTGATTTAAAGAGTACAGCAACCATTCTGAAATTATACTGTAGGTTTCTTGTGGATCAACTCAAGGCCTACCTGAGGTGTACTTCACTCAAAGCATACTTTCATTTAGCAGAATTAAGCTTGGCCCATTTATGGTCAATTTGGATGGAGGTTTTAATGGCTGAGCTTCAGCTATGAATCTCTAAATACATAGGAATAAAGTAGTGGTAAGACCAAATGATGAGACAGGGATATAGAACCTGTAAACAAGGGTGGTTGGAAAAGATAGGATCCAACAGATTTCCCTTTATGTGAGTTGGGCATTGTACTCTTTGAGTAAATTGGATGGCTGCAAGACCTTGCAGAAATCTGGGAGGATATTACCAAGGAATAGCGATAATTATCGCAAAGCGTGCTTAACGCTGCTTTTTTTATCGCCGGCTATCGCTGGATTTCATCGCGGAGATAACGCATTATTATCAACGCTTATCTCCAAGGCGATAAAAAATCCAGCGATAGCGGCGAAACCCAGCAATAGCGCGAGAAATCCAGCGATAAATTCCCTGCGCTAATGAAAAGCTTGCTAATAGGCAGGTGAGGACTTAACCTTACAATCCACCTCCCATTGACAAGAATGGTTAAGTCAAGTTTTTAGCAGGTGTTAAAATCCAGCGATAATCGCGGTTAGCGCGACTTTTTTTAACGCTTTGCGGGGATTGCTAATAGGGGGAAGTTGTGTTTGCGACTGTTTCCAGTCGCTTTTAGTAGGGAACGCCTACTTTGCATGTCATTAGCGATAATTATCGCTGACATGCAAAGCAGCACCAAAACGGTCGCTTTCGCCATAAAGCTGGCGCTAACAGCTGTTAGCGACAGCTTGCTAATAGGGCGATAGAAATATCACCGCTTTATCGGCAAAAAGTGCCGCTAAAGCGGCGATACCGCCCTTGCTAAAATGCCCCATAGTGACTTGTGGGTCAGAAGGCTCATCAAAATGGAGGTTAAAATCTCCCTGGCTGTCAGCGCCTTCTTAACTGCTAAATGGGCGAGGGGCTCAGGAAAATCCTGGGAGAAGGAACACACGGGGCCTGGAGGACAATAGATGAGCACTCCTGAATATGTTACGGTGGGGTAGAAAGCTATCGTGAAAGACAACTTTCTGCAGTTGGGGTTTATGGGAGGGTTCCATCTGACAAGAAAAGTCAGTTTATAGGAGGATCGCCAATCCTCCACCTTTCCTATCCTCTCTATCTTTCTGAATAATAAAATAGTTGGGAGGCAGAGCTAGTGCTACATTTGGTCCAACCCCCCCACCCCATGTGGAGCCAGGATTCAGTTAGAAAAACCGCATCAGGTTTTTCCTCTTCTAAAAGTGAAAAGATGAAAATGTGAAAAGTAAAAATGTGTGCTAAGAGTTTCTTTGTTTACATCATTACTTGCCTTGCATGTGTGTTTTCTAGTTACTTTTCATGCACAGCTAATGGAATGATTAGGGTGGTCAGGTGCGTAGCTTGGTCAGTAAGATTGGGGCGTTGTGAGTGTCAGATTTTACAACAATCGCTTTGGCATATCATGTCAAAACACATTACAGGACAAGCAGGGCGCATGAGGGGGGCTTAAGGGGCAGTGATAAGGGAGAGGAACACAGAGTGTTAGGAGTACTAAGTGAGAGAAAACACAATTGTTTTGTAAAATGACCAACATCTTTGAAGACTTTCAAAATATAGAGAGGGAGAGAGTGTGCGCGCGTTTTTGTCTGTATCTATGCAAAAATTCCTGGTGAGTTCCGACAGACACCTCACCATACCCGACTAAAAGCATGCGTACAGAACTATTTATCAGACAAGAAATATATTATGGGGGAGTAACACCCCAAGCACCCCGAAGCTATGCCCTTGGGTGTGGTGCAGGGTCACAGTTCACCCCACTCACAGACCTGCCAACTTACAAAAAATGCTCCTAGTGTAAGAAGGGGTGGGACCTTGAAGATGGCAGGGCTTAGTGCTGAGGAAAGCCTGAGGCACTTTAAATTAATCACCTCACCTCTCCATCACCATAATACAAAGCTTCTGAGGTTGCTGCTGATGTCCTGGAGAGGTTTCACACCCCATAATGCACACTGGCTGTGCAGAGCCTCCAAACAATCAGTTGAACTTGCTCTGTGCAGGGTTTTCCAGCTAATTGTGAGAACACCATGTAGTATCAGCTCCTCATCGACTGATCGTGTGATGGGAGCTGATATCATAAGACAAATAGTGGCACCATGAGATGGAAGGTTTGCACTCATGTGCTTCTACTGGAGCCTGTTGAGTGTTAATGCAGGCCCTCGTTCTGTGGGCTTTTCCCTGTCTCCGCTCTGGACATTCTATGAGAAGCATAAGGGAAATATCTTGACATGAAGCATGGTTTAATAGTGCATTGCAGTTTCTTGTGAGACTTCTGTGTCAGGTTGTTGCATCCACTTCCTTTCCTTCTCTTTGGGTCATCAACAGAGTATTTTGTTGCAGTAATAACTGGAAATTCATAAATGTGGATATCCATGTTTTCTGTCTCGCTGCTTTCAGTTGGTGTGGGGGTGGGAAGATTTGAGAAGGAGTTTATGCAGGTTCCCACGCCCAACTCCATCCTTTCCATTGTAGAATCTGGGGGCATATTACCAAGGGCAGTATCGCCGCTTTAGCGGCACTTTTTGCCGCTAAAGCGGCGATAATTTTAACGCCCTATCAGCAAGATGTCGCTAACAGCTGTTAGCGACAGCTTACTGGCGATAGCAGCCGGTTTTTTTCCCGCTTTGCATGTCAGCGATATTTATCGCTAATGACATGCAAAGTGGGCGTTCCTCCCTAAAACAACATGGGAACAGTCGCAAACACGACTTCCCTCTATTACCAATGCGGGCCCGGACCTGCGAAGCGATAATAAAAGTCACGCTAAGCGCGATTATCGCTGGTATTTTACGCCTGGTTAAAACCTGACTTAGCCATCTTGACAATGGGAGGTGGATTGTCATGCTGAGACCACACCTGCCTATTAGCAAGCTGTACATTAGCGCTGTGAAATCATCGCTGGATTTCACACGCTAACGCAGGTTTTCACATCGCCATCGTGCTGGAGTTGGCGGCAGTTTTCAGTGCAGTTATCGCTTGTTAGCGACGTGCTGATAATACGTCGCTAACAAGGCGAATGTAAAAGGTGATAGACGGCGATAAAAAAACTAACGCTAACCTAGGTTAGCGATAGTTATCGCCATTCCTTGCTAATATGCCCCCCTGGTTCTTAACCCACCTCTCAGGAGGCTACATTGAAAGATGCTCTAAGCAAAATATGAAGGTGCTCTGAAGCATTCTTTGTGGCCTCTAATTTCTCTATCAATACAATACAGTGCAATATAATACAATGTAATAAAATTTATAAAGCGCACGGCTGCCTCCAAGTAGGCGTTCCGGCGCTAGCTGTACTGAGGTGTGCTGATAGACTAGTCCACGCCGTAACAGGAAGCCTACTTATCAAACAGGTATGTTTTCAGCAATTTGTGAAAGGTTGGTTCAGAGGGTGGGAAGCGAAGGTTAGACGGTAAGGAATTCCAGAGTTTGGGGGTCAGGTAAGTAAGGGAGCATCGACATGTTCTTGTGTTGTTCATCCTTGGTACACATAAAAGTTTTTGCTTGTTAGATCAGAGTGCTCTCGTCTGATGATAGGGAATTAATCTCTTCCTCAGATAGTCGGGCCTTTATGCTCATATGCTCTATAGGCGAGTGTTAGGACTTTAAATTTAATGCAGCTAACAATGTGCAGCTAATAAAGGTTGTTCAGGGGGGTCGTGACAGTGGCACGGGCAGGTAACTTCAGTATCAGACGGGCTGCCTCATTCTGGAGGATTTGTAAGAGGTCGAGCAGGTAAGCTGGCAAACCCAAATACAGGTGGTTTCCATTGTCACGTTTTGATGTTACCAGCGCGTGGATAACAGGTTTGCGGCTCTCCTCTGGGATCAAATGAATCATTTTTCTAACTCATCAGAGCTGGAACATGCACTATTGGTGCTGTTCTGACTAGAATGCAAGATTTCAAGAGCCCACGTGCAGATATAGTGAATTAAGACCTTCTTATTGACATCTAGCGTGATCTGTGGATTACTCGTTCCAATACTGGGAAGACCAGCTCAGCACTATGAGGTTGATAAACTGAGTACTATTAAACTCAATGAATGTACTACATGTTATTTTGAATAGTTAGGAATGGTAAACACTGCTATACATTTAAATATTAAAAAAATACATAGCACTAGTAGAAATCATGGGGCAGATTTACAAGCCCCTTGCGTGACTTTTGCGCTGCAGTTGCGTCACTTTTTTGACGCAACAGCGGCGCAAACAATGCGGCCTATTTACAACGTGACGCATCTAGGGAGATGCGTCACGTTGTAAAGCCCTGCGTCACATTATACCTGCGTCAGGTATAATGTATGCAGGGTGGGCGTTCCCACGCAGGAAGGCCTCATAAAAGTGACTCAGTGAAATCTACAAGATTTCACTGCATCACTTCTAGGACGCCACTGCGTCAAAACCTTACGCCTGCTTGAAGCAGGCGTAAGGGAATGACGCAGTGTAGTGGGACTAAGGCCTCAAAAAGCATTGCTGGAGTTGCGTCGTGCTTGCGACACGACTCCAGCAATGCGTGACTTTGCCCCAACAGATGCGTCAGAATTTCTGACGCATCTGTCAATCTCTGCGCCATGGTGCGCCGTATTGTAAATACGGCGCATCCATGGTGGCGCAAGGGTTTCTCAGTGTGGCGCAGGGAAAGTGACGCATCTCTACAGGTGCGTCACTTTCTTGTAAATCTGCCCCCATGAGTCTAAATAGGTGAGAATGGTCCCATTGTAAATCATTTTTGGAGATATGTTGGAAGCATCAAATATCTGAAGGACAACCAGTACACTCCAGGAAGATGTACTGTATCCTTTAGCCACTCGCTGTCATACTTCTTTTAAAATGAACAAAGCTGCCTTCAGCGCACCCCACACTGTGGCATATGATGGACTTCATTTGCCATGGATCTACAGGATATTCAAGGCTGGCCCTCAGCTACTTAAGCGAATAGTTTTATTTCCTGATTTATACACATTAATAATGAGAAACACATTTGCCTCAAAAATATCAGTATCTAACTTTGCCCGAAATCTTTTTTGCACTTTCAAAGGAATCACAAGCAGCATCTCAAATGGTCCTCAAAATTGGGAAGAACAGGTGTTCGTTTTGAGGAAGTGGTTTTGATTTCAATCTGTCTTCATTTATTTTTATGTATAATAAGTGTAAAAAATGAATTATTAAAGCATACACTTACATTGTAAGAATGCAGCAGAATTTGCCCGTGACAATCCACATCATGCTACATGCCATTTTAAACAAGCAAAGGCAAAGTCAAGAGGTCTGGCAGTGACAGTCAGCATTTAGGTTTGTCGATGCTTGATTTGTTTTGTCATGGTTTTTGTAATTAACATTACCATGGGGAGGCTCTCGGGCCCTCACCAATATAACAAAATATTGGCTAAAAGCAAAATTCTTTTTTTTTCTCAAAAAGCATACATTCCACATTGGATCATGGCAATGAACGGAACTACTTATGTGTGGATGTGAAAAAGCAGAATGCCGTCACTCTCAGTGAAGTGGGCCTACAGCTGAGGTGGGCAGGCTCATTGCCCCATAATATTTTCTGTAGTGGGTGGAAGAAAAATATGAATTACAACAACAGACAAATGGGTGAAGATGGCCTGCTTAAAATCCCTATAAGAAACCCCTAAAAGAAGCAGAGAACTCTGGGTAGTTCTCAAGTTTAGGTGGAAAGCAGCTCCTGTATAGAGCACCCTCAACACCAGCGACACTCTAGATTTGCTCACTTCAAATGTCTGCTTTTCTATCAAAGTCTTTAAGTATAGATTAGCACAGTGCCATCCACACCGAGACAGAAAGGGACAAAGTCTTTTGCCATTCCTACAGCAAGGACTTTAAGCATAGGATAAGCACAGTGCCATCCATGCCGATCTGTAAAATGACAAAAGCCCTTTACCACTCTCGGTACAGAATTACAGCTTTCAATTGGTAAAATACCAGCCAAGCCAACCTGAAATGGATGAAAGCAATACCTGACAAGTGTTTCGCTCTCATTACAGCTCTTCAGAGAGGTATAGCTTTGTCCAGACACAAGGGAGCACCCACTATAAGTCAAAACAATACCCTTTCAGGCATAGAGTGACGCATAAATTATGCAAAAAAGAAGCAGAGAACTCAGGGTAGTTCTCAAGTTTAGGTGGAAAGCAGCTCCTGTATAGAGCACCCTCAACACCAGCGACTCTCTAGATTTGCTCACCTCAAACGTCTGCTTTTCTATCAAAGTCTTTAAGCACAGGATTAGCACAGTGCCATCCATGCTGAGATAGAAAGGGACAAAGTCTTTTGCCATTCCTACAGCAAAGTCTTTAAGCATAGGACTAGCAGAGTTCCATCCATGCCGAGCTGTAAAATGACAAAAGCCCTTTACCACTCCAGGCACAGTATTACAGCTTTGAATTGGTAAAATATCAAACAAGCCAACCTGAAATGAATAAAAGCAACGCTTGACACATGTTTCGCTCTCATTAGAGCTCTTCAGAGAGGTATAGCTTCATCCAGACGCAAGAGAGCACCCAGTATAAGTCAAAACAATACCCTTTCAGGCATAGAGTGATGCATAAAAAATGCAAAAAAGAAGCAAAGAACTCTGGGTAGTTCTCAAGTTTAGGTGGAAAGCAGCTCCTGTATAGAGCATCCTCAACACCAGCGACACTCTAGATTTGCGCACCTCAAATGTCTGCTTTTCTATCAAAGTCTTTATGGGTCACTCTATGCCTGAAAGCGTATTGTTTTGACTTATACTGGGTCAGATGGAAAGATTCTCGTGGCATGAATTGTTTTCCAGTGTGCTCCTTTTCTGAGGACAGAGGTACTTCAGAGCTGGGTGCTACATGAGGCAGTTGCCTAGTGGTGAGGCGTAAGTTTAAAAACAACAGCCATCTTCAGAGACTGTATTTATGTTTTAAAATCAATTGCTGCAAAGTAAAAGAGATGCCGGTTTTAAAATTGCACTTTTTGCACAGTGAGTTATATTACTGCTCATACTGGGATAGAAATGAATTGGTGACACAAGTCAAAAAATGAAAAACATTTACCAACTAGCAATGAGCAGCAAAGTATTTTTACCATGTTGGTCTGATTGGACTCACATGCAGACCATATATATTTCCTGGCATCTTGCTTCAGTTGAAAAAGGCTGACTGCCAAAACGCGTTCTGAACTTTGCTGCCCTAGGAATGTCAGTTCTGAAAATAAAGGAATTTAACACTTACGCCCCGATTGCAAACTCTTCTCTGTATTGGAGAGAACAAGTGTTAATATATATATATATATATATATATATATTATCTACTGGCGGTCGCCAGTAGATAGTTATAGTTAGGACCTATTATCCATAGGAAATCCGCGACATTCTATTTGAAATAACGTTGGCGCCGGTTGACGAATCTTCACGAAAGTTTCCAACTTGTTGGGGCGCTCCGCTCCGCTCCTACCCTGAAAGTCTCGGGTTGATTCGTCAAGCGGGGGCCGAGAAAAAAGGGGGGTCCCAAAACGCGTTTTCCCCATTCATTTTTCCATAGGAACCTTTAGTCGCAGCTACAGCCCGAACTGCTGAACGGAATTACACCAAATTTGGCAAAGAGGTAGCCCTTGGTTCAGACTGGTGCCTTTTGCTTAAATGGTGTAAATCCGTTCAGTAGTTCCTGAGAAATTCACAAGTAAAGTCACATATATATCTATGGCCGAGTAGGGTCCGCGTACCCTCCCGATCACGAGCTGCATGCTAATTGGCTGTCAGCTGGCTGTCAACATTCCGATTCAGGAAGTGTTGGCAGCCATTTTGTCCTCGGTAGAACCGAGGGACAGAAACAAGTGCGTAGAGCGCACAAAGGGGGCAGGGTAGAAACACCCTAACCCCAGGCCTGCTCAGGGGTCCCACAAGGACCCCCTGGGCAAAAAAAGCATTTAAAAAAAAAAATCAGCAGGATGCGCGGATCCTGCCGAAAAAAAATCGAAGCGCGGTCTCCCGCGCTCGATGTTAATTGCCCCGGGTGGGCCAAGTCCCGGGGGCATGGTGGAGGGTTACATTTATGTATGGGGGCCTCTATGGCCCCCAAGCCCCGGGGACCGCCACCCCACGGGGCTTTAACAAAAATGGTGCGGGAGGGCTCTTGCCCTCCCGCTGCCCCGAGGACCGCCACCTCCCGGGGCTTCTGTTTTTTTTAACCTGTGTGGGGGGCTCCAGCCTCCCCACACGCCCGGAGACCGCCACCTCCCGGGGCACTAAAAAATAAAAAATGGGGGTCCGTTTGGACCCCGAAGCCCCGGGGACCACCACCTCCCGGGGCTTTGAAAATGTGGGGAGGGGCCGCACGGCCTCCTCCTGGAGCCAGTGATGGCCCTGGGGACCGCCACCCCCAGGGCCGGCTTCCTGCAGTGTCCCGGGGTGCCTACCCGGGACACTGCTGTTTGCAATGACAGGACGGAGCCTCGCGGCTCCGTCCTGTGATTACAAACTTGCTGGATATTGGAAGAGAGAGCAGGAAGCCTGCTCTCGCTCCAATATCCACAGCTGATTGCTTTTCCACATGGGGAGCAGCATGTTAGCTGCTCCTCATGTGGAAAAGCAATGCCGGCTCGCGCAGGAGGCGGGGAGCCGGCTGGGACTGTGGGGGGATTGGGGACCCCCCACAGTCCCCAACCAGAGGCCAGGCCCCGGGGGATGGGGTCCCCGGGGCCATAAGTGGCCAGGGAGGGGGCCACGCAGCCCCCTCCCCAAATTTAAAAAAAGTGCAAGGCCGGCCCGGGGATGGGGTCCCCGGGGCCTTAAATAGCCTGAGGAGGGGGCCACGCAGCCCCCTCCAAATAAAAAAATAAAAATCGAGGCCATGCCCCGAGGGATGGGGTCCCCGGGGCCAATACAGGCCCAGGGAAGGGGGCCACGCGGCCCCCTTCCCGTTTTTTTTTTTTTAAATTTCAAAAAGAAAATAAAATGCTCAGGCCCCGGGGGATGGGGTCCCGGGGCCAAAAGTGGGCAAGGGAAGGGGGCCACGCAGCCCCCTCCCATTAAAAAAACTAGAAAAAAAAACGACCGGCATCGTGCGGAGGCCCCGCCCCTCCCTGCAGTACTCTGCAAACGCGCCCCCTGGCGCGTTTGCAGAGGGGAAACGAGTTCCCCTTGAATACTGGGGGTCCCTGGGAGCCAACTAGCCCACCAGGAACCTTCCAGTATGCGCCAGGGGCTGTGTTGCAGAGACGTGTATAGAGGCCACGCCTTTTTACACCTCTCTGCAATGCAGCTCTGTGGCGCTTTTGGAGAGTATGATGGTGGGCTAGTTGGACTCCAGGGACCCTCAGGATTCAAGGGGACTTAATCCCCCAACTTAAAATGCGCCACGGGGTGCGTTTGCACAGTGGTGAAGGGAGGGGGCGGGGCTTCAGGTGCCATGTGTGCAAACAGGCGCCGTGGCGCGTTTAAGATGGGGAATAAATTCCTTTTCAATCCTGAGGGTCCCTAGGGGCCAACTAGCCCACCAGGTACCTCCAGTAAGTGCCACGGAGCTGCGTTGCAGAGTGTTGTAAAGGGGCGTGGCCTCTGAACACCTCTCTGCAACGCAGCCCCTGGCGCATACTGGAGGTAACTATAACGGGGAATTTCACGGGTTTTGTACGAGTGCAATGTCCAACTAACTATAACTGTCCCTAAAACCTTATGGTTTTTTCAGTGAATTTCTAAGGTTTTTTAAATGCTAATTTCTAACTATAACGTGCCTGAAACCTATGGTTTTTTCAGTGAATATATATATATATGACTTTCACAGTTGCAGTCTCTTGTCTATTGCCATGTGAATACTCTTACTTTATTCTTGTATATCACAGAGATATATTTGATTAACCACAATCTTGAACATGTACAGCACAAGATTTACTTTCTATTATGAATATTGTTAAGCACTTTCTGTGTTCATGTCACGGGATTATTGCATTTACTCACAGTCTTTTCTTTTATGTTGTGCGTTGTGTGTGACGCGACCTGTATAAAAAAGTGTTAACTCGTAGCAAAGGTCATGTGACCAAGAGCTGTTTAGCTCGAAACGCGTCGTTTGTGCCCAAAAATAAATCGTATTGCGGAACTTGGATCGGAGTGGCTCGTGCTTACTGGAGTGTGTAAGCTTGGTGGTGGATATATATATATATATATATACACATATATATATATATATATATATATATATATATATATATATATATATATATATATATATATCCCAACACTCACTTTCGCGAAGAGACCCGAGCCACTTAGCAATGGCGGGCCGTGGCGGGGTCGCGGGCCCCTACAGATCCAACAACGTCGTTATCCACATCAAACGAAAACAACACGCCGTGGCCCAAAACTTCTTTAAGTGTGATTGATTTGCAATGTCACTCTACGCGTTTCGGAGCGTCCTGCTCCCTGCTCACGAGTCCCTGTGTGCCATGCCTTCAACCCACTGCCCTGGCATAGATCAGTCACCCCTCTAGCTGGGTGCACTATACCAGTGGTGAGGGTACAGGTGCATGAGCCCTGTACCCCTACAGTGTCTAAGTCCATTCTTAGACATTGTAAGTGCAGTGCTGCCATTAATGGTATATGGTGCTGGGAGTTGGTCGTTATGAACTCTACAGCACCATAATGGCTACACTGAAAACTGAAAAGTTTGGTATCAAACTTCTCAGCACATTAAACCCGCACTGATGCCAGTGTGGGATTTAATGAAAAATGCACACAGAGGGCATCTTAGAGATGCCCCCTGAAAAACAACCTACCACTGGTGTCAAGGCTGAGTGGCTGCTTTCTGCTGCCACCACCAGACATGTTTCTGGACCCATGGGTCGAGAGCCAGCTGCCCTCGGGGGCCTGAAACAATGCACACCCTGGGAAGAGGTACCAAGCCTCCTCCCTCAGGATGGGCAGGGTCCACGAAGGGGAAGCTTCAAAGGCTTGCCGCCTTTGTGAGCTTCCCCAGGCCACCTGATGCTTTCAGCATCTGGTCCCCACTGGTTCTGACCCCCACTTTGGGCGGGAGAACCGGCGGGAAAAATAAGTGAGGAAGAGAGGTGTGCCCACCTCTGCCAACTCCACCCCTCAGGTGGGGGAGGCAAGGTGAAGCACAGTTCTCAGTCCCCCCCATCTGGCAGATGGGGGGACCCAGCCAAACAGAGTGAGGCATATGCCCCCTCCCACTGAAGGTTGGCATAATAGTGGGTATACCCACCCCAAGGAAGGGACCCATTGGTCCCAACCTTTACTTACCTGTAACGCCCCTAAATCTAGTATTTAGGGGGCACCCCAAACCTTGCTTACTCAGACAAGAAACCTGAAGAAGAAAAGAAGAAGAAGGACCGAACAGCCGTGCCGAAGCTAACAAAAGGAGGACGCCAACTGACTTGGCCCCAGCCCTACCGGCCTGTCCCCACCTCGAACCTGCAGAAGAAAAACCCCCGTGTGTCCTGCAGCCAGCAGCCTCAAGAACCCCAAGGACCTGCCCTGTCTTCAAAAGAAAAGACCCTGTCTCCCGTGAACACCGGATTTGTTCACCAACAGACTCCAGCTCCGGCAGGATCCGCGAGTCTGCACCACTCTGCACCTGATCCCCACGGCCCGAGTTCGAGTGGCCCAACACCAACAGGAGGTCTCCCCGGCGATCCTGACCCGAGATCCTGTGACCCCTGACCTGCCTCAAGCCTCCAGCCGACGCCTGCAGCCTCAAACTGGAAGGTCCCCCAACCGTGACCAGGAGCTGGTAAGAAGATCTGACCCTAAAAGGCACCCCAGCACCCGACGTCCCACGCCCTTGGGTGGCCCAACCGACGGTGCCTAACCAACCCCCAGCATCCCAACTTACCTCTCTAGGTGGTGGTCGCACCCAGAAGACCTTCGTCCCCGAGCCTGCAGTGTGTTTGCAAACCGGAGACTCCCCATTGAAAGCTACAGGGTGCCCAATGCCAAAACAGCACTCTGCACCCAGCCGCCCCAGTGCCGCTGAGGGTGCACCTTTTGGGCTGGCTTGAACCCCCATTTGTCCTGAGCTTAAGTCCAGGAGCTTTACTCCCACAACCTTGTGGGCTGCTCGTCAGCAGCCACCAACTGGAGGCCCCCTAGCCCCCGTTGGATAACATTGGGCCTCAACATTCTGCACCCGGCCGCCCTAGTGACGCTGAGGGTGTAACAAGAGTGCATCCTTGACCTTGGGGGACCCCTGAGTCTACCCCCAGAATACCAACTCCCACAACCGAATACTTACCTTTGAACCGATAACTCTATTTTCCTCCATAGGATAACGTTGACTGTTTTTCTGTGAAAAGTTTCTAAGTGTGGAGTTGGAAAATCTATGAAACCCTTTAAAACTGTAACTAAATAACAAAAACGCTTTTACTTACCTGTTTATATGAAATGTCCCAGGGCAGTATCCAGGTATACTGCACTGTGTAAGAAAAGTAATCGGTAAAGTAATCTACTTGACATTCTACTAAAAGGCCAATACAAAGTATATGTACAGTATATCAAAAGCATTGCATTACTAGTAGCTCTATTGTAATCAAAGTGCATATACAATTGCAATTCAAACTGTTTACAAACAGCATTACTACTGTAAAGTATTTATTGCTTACCTGTGCCAGGCTTACTTGGTTCTAGAAAATAAAATAACTAAAAGAATATTTATATACAAAACCAATTGGTCTGAAGTTCAGTCTTTGAGTATGTGATATCATTTGCTGATTGAGTTTGTACAACAAATGCTTAACACTACCCTCTGATACAGCCTTACTGCTCGACCACACTAACATAAATAAAGAGTAAGGTGCTATCTACTTCTACCTCTGCCTACCTTTGGGGTTCCACTGGACTCTGTGCACACTATACCTCACTTTGGCATAGTATATACAGAGCCAGCTTCCTACACTCTCTCCTTAAAACATGGTAAAAATGTCCTACACCTAATTGGCACATTTATTTAATTTGTAGGTCCCTAGTAAATGATACCATCTGTACCCAGGGCCTGCAAATTAAATGATACTAGTGGGCAGAAACACTCATTATTCCATCCACTAAAGTAGCCTTTGAAAACATTACTCAGGCCTGACACTGCAGCCTGTGGCGCAGTTTTAAACTGCCATTTCGACCTGGCGAAATAAACCTTTTGCCAGGCCTGAACCTTCCCTTTTAAAACTTGTGAGTCACCATTAAGGTAGGTCCTAAATGCTCATAGAGCTGGGTACCTCGTATTTAAAAAGTGGGACATGTGTATGTTTTTTCATATCCTGGTACTGAAAAACTCCTAAATTCGTTTTTCACTGTTGCAAGCCCTATATCTTCCACAGACTAACACTGGGCCACCTTATTACATGAAATAACTGCTAAATTCAGTTTGGAACCAGAAAGAAATATGTTGTTTACACTCAAATAAATTGTAATTTAAAATCCTCTTTAATGGTAAAGTTGGATTTCAAGTTACTATTCTAAAAATGCCTCCTTTAGAAAGTTGGCATTATTCCCCCTAAACAAAGCTGTCTTTATGCCAGTGTCCTTGGTCACATGCCTGTTAATGGCTCTCGTTATGAGGGTTGTGTATTGCTTCCAGACATGGGAACACATGAAGCCTAGGTGTGAGGGGAATTCCTAACAGGAAGGCTGGGGCGGATGTGTACTCTGCCCTGATTACATTTCAAAGGGCCTGGCCTTCAGTACACACAAAGGAACATGACACCAGGCTTTCCCTTCCCTTTGCCGCCCAAGACAGTTTGGAGCCAAACCCTGGGGAAGAGGAAGAACAGACCAGAACCAATTTTCGGGGTTAGATCAAGGTATTCCCGCACACAAAGGCTGGCACCAGGTATAAAAATGGGACCTTCGTAACCTCTCATCAGAACACTCCGGGTCCTATGGAAGATTCAAAAGAAGGACTGACCTGCTGTCACAGGAAGAGGGTCTACCCTGCTGACTGAAGGGGGATCAGACCTGCTTGCCTTGAACCCAGGCTACCCAGGGTGACCCTAGGGGTCATTTGAGTGACCTCCTGTTTGAGTAACAGGGACACAGCAAGCTTCCAGAGGCCTCCCTGCAGCTGCCCGGGTAACTGGCATCAAACAGATCTGCAATTTGACCTGCCTGAGCCCTGCTGCTGGCCTCTGCTTGAGGGAGCCCTGATCCCCAAGAGGTACCCCCTAGGCCCTGGATCCTGGTTGGCAATATGGAGAACTCCCTGAGAAGAAAAGAGTTACAGACTTTTTTGGCTCCTTGTGACTGCAAAGTGGTTTCTTTTTGGTGAGAATCAACCACCCGCAATAACTGCCAACGTGAGGCTCCAGAGAGACCTGCACTTCACGACGACAGCAACCACCCATGACAACTCGTCAATTAATCAATGCGAAGCTCCACTGACGATTAGCTCCTTACACCACAGCAACACTACGTGATGCTCGACCTGCTCCTCGCATCAACTGCCTCCTAGCCGCCTCAGCCAAAGTGAATGGCACCTTCGTGCTAGACTTCAGAAGGTAACTGCTCAGCAGGACTAACCTGGTTCCTATATCCAACTTGCACTCCATTAGTGTCATCCTGAACTTGTGACTTTCCCCCAGTCTAGCACATTCAGATAACCACAGGTGGCGCTTTGTGGTTCTTGGCACTATTTTCACCTAAAACTTAAAAAACTCATATTTCCGGTTCAACTGCTTGGATTTTTGTTGTTTTGATATAATTGTATTTATTAAATATTGCTCTATTTTCTAAATTGGTTTGGGATATTTCCTGTTTGGTGTTGTCGCTTTATTCTGTTTGAGTGCTTCATAGATACCTTACACATTGCCTCCTAGTTAAGCATGACTGCTTTTGTGGCAGGTACCAGAGGCTTAAGCACGGGTTCATTTAGTGACTTTTGTGGATCTCCCTGACAAGGACAGTGTTCATCATTGGAGTGAGGCTTCCACCCCTCTCAACTAATAACCCAATTTCTTGCAGTTGCATTCTGCATTCATTACTCTTAATATCATTTGTCACTTTTTTGTTCTCTGTGTCTACCCAGAGACCTGCCCATTAACACAATTTATTTTAGTTTGAAAGACTTAGGGGCATATTGTCAAGGACTTATTGCCGAGTTAGCGGCACTTTATTGCAGCCAAAGTGGTGATAGATTTATCGCCCTATGCACAAGCTGGTGCTTACAGCCGATATCGCCAGTTTTTCTGCGATAGCAGCCGCAAAAAACATTGCCACGGATGACACCGGCAACTAACGCTAATGAGATGCAGAGCAGGCGTTCCTGTGCAAAAAGCAGCGAAAACACCACTTCGGAATATTCTCTACGACCAGCCAGATCGGCGATAAGATCCCAAAACAGGCGATAAGGCGCGTTAGCAGCAGGGATTTAACACCTGCTCTTACCTGGTGTTAAGTCGGACGACAACCTGCACCACAAAAGGGAGCCCAGACCAGAGCCACACCTGAAGAACGACAGATGCCATGGAGCTACTGATCATGCAGCTTGGAGCCCCAAGAGGGCCATAACACCCACCGCCACCACACCCAGGCCCGCCACCCCCCCTGGGCCCCCCCTGCTTCCCCCCCGGACTACCACAGAGGCAGCGCAGACAAAGACAGCGGACCTTCAGAAAACGCACCAGCCTCACAGACTTAACACCAGAGGATGTCATTGCCCACTACAGGCTCAAAAGGACAACCATCCTCCGCATCCTGACCATGATTGCCCACAGGCTGACGGTACCAACACAGCGGACAACCAACATCCCTCCGCAGACAAAGCTGCTGGCTGTGCTGCACCTGTTAGCCTCTGGTACCTTCCAACCAACAACTGCCAGAGTCGGAGGAGTCTCACAGCCAGCCCTATCCAAGTTCCTCACACCTGTACACCTGTCTTGGATGCCATCATCATCTCGGTACCCCAGCACCTTCACTTCCCACACACTGCGCATGAACAACTGGAGACCAAGCAAGGCTTCTACGCCATAGCTGGCATCCCGCACTTGTTGGGGGCAATCGACTGCACACATGTACTCCTCGTGCCCCCTGCCGCCACTGCACACAATTACCTCAACAGGAAGCACACGCATTCCATCAATGTGCAGGCAATAGTGGACCACCTGGGACTCTTCACCAATGTCGTCGCCAACTACCCAGGCAGTGTGCATGATTCCTTCATCTTCCGACAGTCCATCATCAACCAGCGCTTTGAGGCTGGCACCTATGGGAATGCATTGCTCGTTGGTAAGTACCAAATGAACACACCACACACCTCAACTACACAGTCATGCAACTCACGACTCTGGGAATGCACACGTTACAAACTCACATACAACATGCCAAACAACATGCCCACCTACCAGACACGACAGCACAACTTACTGTGGTAACCTGGGCTAGCCATGTACACAAGCCATCAACGGCATGGCACCTCAGCCACACAATAGCAGAATGTGGGGAGAGGTGGGAACCAGGCATGTGCGAAGGAGGCAAGTGACCCATGAATGAGAATGTACACAATGCCAAGTGTGGCGTGGATGTGCTGGCCAGACTGCAGTATGCAGACCACAGACATGTCCATGTCGACATATACTGGTGGTGTCTGGAGTGTAGTGGACAGTGGACGCAACCATGTCACCCCAGGCAGTGGGGAAGATCGCGGAAATGTAGCTTGTTACGTCCCCCCCTGTAAGCGTGAGCAGAGTGGGCTGGCCCGGCGTACGCCTGGCCAGCGTAGGGGTGTGAATAAAAAGCCTGTTGCTCTGGGCGTGGTTCTCTTCCGGAATGGCTAACGTGTCTGCCAGGGCGGCGCCTCTGAGCCCGCCACGAGGCCGACGCTGTGAGCGGCGGTGCCTGTGATCCTGTGCGCCTGCTATACCCCAGGCCGCTGATCCCCAGACCCGTCTTGGCCGCCCCTGCACAACCAGGCCTCACTGCTCACCTGCCGACACCGGCGTGTGTCAAAGAGGGCCCACCACGTGCCGGTGCAAGCTCCAAGCCCGAGGCCCGCGACCTTGGCAGCCTCCTCAGACCATCACGGCCTCCGCGACACAGGCCCCCAGCACTCCTTTCTCGTTGACGTACTCCACTGCTGCCTCCGGCCTACACTGTGGTCCAGTAGGTCACTCATTTGGAACTGAGTCTTGATTTCATGATGGTCGAGTTCATATGTGAATGGCAGCATTTATATCACTGTACTCCCTTCGATCTGGTGCCACCAACTCTGTGCATCGCAAGCCAACGACACGTGGCTGTGGGCCCCTGCTGACCGCTGCCTCCGGCCTACACTGCGGTCAAGTAGGTCACACATTTGAAACTGAGTCTTGATCTGTTAATGGCAGAGTTCATACCATTGTACATGCCTCATCGCAGACTGCATCCCCTTTCAGCTCTGGTGCCACTAACTCTGTGCACCGAAAATCATGGACACTCACTGGTTGAACTTTGGTGGCGTCTGAGTCTATGGCCTGGGGGTTGTCTTCATCATCATGTGGCTGGTACTGACTTGGTGTTAAACATGAGTCTGTAGCATTCATCTCCTCCATATTGCCTGTTTCAGCTTGGTTCTGCCCTCTGCATCCTGCCCTGGTAGAACACCTTCCACTGTCCCCCGAAACACTCCGCGACATTCAGCTTCGACATCGACGAGGACCCGCTCAGCTCTCATGGCCCTACCTCAGTGCACCACAAGTCACCGTCCCGTGGCGGTATGCCTGTGCCGGCCGCAGTGCATCCAGGGCCACTAACTCTGTGCAGCTCAAGTCATGGACCCTTCCTGATTGAGTCTTGTGAGTGTGAAACGTTGATCACTGTTGTAGTTGTTGCCAGCACCAACCACTCCCTGAAGGCTGGCTTACACTCACCCCACACCCATCCAGCACAGGCGTCACTGGACATGTGACCCTGGCAATAAAAGGGGCCGGGTGCCCGTGCCCATAGCCAGTTCCACAAACTATCTAAGTGTGTCCGTGTGGTCATTATGTATGCATGAGGGCCCCGGGCCCTACCACATGACATTGTGCTGTGTACAGCGGACGCAACCATGTCACCACAGGCAGTGGGGAAGACCTGGGACATGTAGCTGTTTCGTACCCCCCCTGTAAGCGTAAGCGGAGTGGGCTGGTGTACGACAGTCCAGCGTAGGGGTGTGGATACTCAGCCCAGGGCTCTGGGCGTTGCTAAGTGTTGGCCTTGCCAAGGAAGTAACTAATGCGTGTGTCTCTGTTGTAGTGTCGGCGCCACCCGTTCCGCAATGGACAATGTTGCGATGTAGCATGCCCCCGGAGTGCGGGCTCGGCCGAAGGGATAAATGAAGGAGCGCAAGCCCGCTTGGGGTCCGGGATCATACATGCCAACTGTTGTGTGTGTCGCTATTACCGCAGCATAGGCCAAAGGTCTACCCTCAACCGCATCGCGAGTTCAGCCAGCCATGAACTCTACATCTGTGTCCGCCCTATCCTTACCGTAGGCCTACACACACGTGGCCGCCCACCTTCAACGCACAACATCACAGTGTCGTTGTCAGGCTTGTGGACATGTGCAGACAGGCATGACAATGGTGTGCCGTAGGAGTGCAAGTGATGCAACCGCGCTGCGCACACTAGTAAATAGGCTCGGGGGAGGGAGGAGCAGCAGTGAGGCTACGTAATACACATTGATGCCGCTCATTTGCTACAAGCAGTACCTGTCAAACAGGAATCACTAAGTCACACATATCACACACCAATGAACTAGTGAGCCTGACAACACATCATGCAGAACCAACTTTTGACTCATGTCTCTCTGCACTGTCACAGGTGATCAAGGATATGCACTCTGCCTTTGGATGATGACACACCTCCAAGCCCCGAACACACAGGCCCAGAGGCAGTACAATGCGGCCCACAAACGCACCAGGGGCATCGTGGAACGCACATTTGGCGTGTTGAAGTCACGTTTCAGGTGCCTGGACATCACGGGTGGAAGGCTCCTGTACAGCCCAGGCATTGTGTGCAAGATGATCGTTGCATGTTGTGTGCTGCACAACATATGTGTATGCACCAATGCCCCATGGCTACAAGTGCCAGATGCACCGGACGATGATGAGGAAGATGAGGCAGGTGGACCACACCCCACTGCAGCAGCAGCAGGAATAGCCCGTAGGAACACCATCATTGACAATTTCTTCACATGAGCACGTCACATTGTCACAGTCCTTAGCAATCATGGGACAGTACAAAATGACCACAGGCACAGTATGTGCAAATTAATTCATTACAACACACATTCCCTGTGTGTATGTTACTGCTCTGTACAAGCACATCACTCTGACAAGTGTAAGTGCAACATGAAGTGCTAACAATCTCATAAATTGGAAATAGATGGTGGGTGTGTCACCTCTGTACAGAGAGGCTGTTTAGGGTGTCACGTATTCGAAATGCCATTTCTGTGTGTCAAAGATAGTACGGAATCCCACTCATCAGCGTATCACATGTGTCCCAAATCATTGCATATAGGCTGTCATTTGTGACCTACAATTGACAACAGGGCTTCTTTTGGGGTCAAATATGTACCACCATGATGCAGGGATGCACCCTGTGACTCAAGTCCCACAACATGAGCTACATGGATGTAAGGGGGAATCACTGCCCCTACATTCGTCCATGCTTTCATACTTGATTAATCATAGACATGACACATCTGTGTGTATTAGAATGTATTATTCACGTTCAGTGGAGTGTTGAAGCTGTCTTAGTACTGGGCCATGCAGACAACACTTTACAATGTTGCCCCGTGGAGGGCCAGCCAGAGTCCTTTAGGGATTGACAAGTTACTCGGAAGGGGAAGAGTCCAGTCCGCAGGCTGATTGCTGTGTCATTGTTGAGCATACAAAATATGGCAGTCCATGTCGAGGTCCAAAGTTAGTGTCGCAGAGTGTGTCGGGGGACAGTGGAAAGTGTTATTCCAGGGCATGATGCAGAGGTCAGACCCAAGCAGAAACAAGTCACATGGCGGAGATGAATGCTACTGCTTCCTCCTTACCACTGAGGCATATTCATCCTCATCTTTGTCCTCTGACGTTTCATGTGCCTCACATGTGGGTGGTGGTGTTTGGTTTGCAGCACTGTGTGATACTGACACATCAGGGGCCGGAGATGTGGATGTAGAAGTAGTAGCAGCATTCATCTGCGCAATGTATTGTGGAATCACTCCCATGATGAGGATCTGCAGGGCATGGAAGATCCCATCTACAGCTTTCTCGTGTGCAGCCGTGGTAGCCATTCTTTGCGCCTGCATCCGCTCCATGTTCTCCATGACCCTCCTCATGTTTCCCAAATCACGGATGACATCGCTGTAGCCACTCTGACTAGACAGTTGTTGTTGTCTTCGAGTCATGACTCCAGCGACGCCAGCCATGGAATGTTGGAGGGCATGGGGCGGACTGTGGGTGCCCGTTAGGGAGTGTAAATGGTCCCTGATGGGACTTAGACACCCACGTATGGCATCTAGTTTGGCTGCCATGAGGTCGAACCCCACCCGCACCTGTTCAGCCAGCTCCTTCTGGCAGTCTAACACACAGAGTTGGAACGCCATGTGTTCTTCGGTGAGGTGCTGGGAGCCAGACGTGGTGGTGGGTGCTTCCTGCTGTGTGGTCTGTGCAGGGGGTGGGATCACCTCGATGGTGCTGGGCTGCCCTGCTACTGGAGGTGGGGTGCGGAGGTTGTCCATGAACCGTTGGAGTTCGTCGTAGTCTATGTCCTGGGGGTCGTCTCCATCATCATTGACGTGATGTAGGGTCTGCAGGAGGTGTTGATTGACCCTCTGCAATGTAAAGGGGAGATGCAGTTTCACAGTGTGTTCCATGTATGTTGACGCATTGGCGGAGTTTACATACAGACTTCATGACAATGTACATTGTGACTGTTTGTGAGGAGATGCCTTTTTGATGCGGGACAGTGGACATTTGTACTACATCACGGATGTGAGGTTGTACTCGTACATTGTCATCTCACAGTTTCCTGCTATGCCAGATGTGATTGGCCATTTTGTACACACATGCGGCACCAGTTGTGTCCTGTGTTCTGTTGTGAAAGTGTTGCAGTTTGTACCACATTGTTGTCAATGTTGAGGTGCTCTTATTCTTATGTGTGTGTGCTGCATTGTGGATGAGTCGCCCCTGCAGCTCTGATTTGGCTGCCCCTTATCCCTTTCAGGCAGTGTGCTTTTGACTTCTGTGCTTCTACAGTGCTGAGATGTTGCGGACTTGGGTAAAGTGGGCTCTTGGTCGAGTTGTGACTCTTGGGCATGGTTTGTCCGCAGATGTGTTGTTGGCATGTGTCAGAGTGTGACCTGCTCCTTTCCGGATGTGGTCCACACCTAGTCACCTTAGTGTCGTGGCGTGCACCATGTCATGATGATTGGACTGCAGCCATGCTAATCGTCATGCAGTGTCACTTGCATTGTCAGTGTGGCTCACGGACCCGCAGCTTTGCTGGGTTCAGCACATGTGTATGGGTTTGTTGTGTGATTAGTGATGTGTGGGGAGGGCCCCCTCTGGGCACATTGTCGACGGGGGCCTACTTGCTGTTTCTATGTGTGCTGCAGTATGCCAAGGAGATCAGGGACATGATCCAGAGTCATTGTGGGTGTGCAGTGTGCTCTACTTAATTGTGCATGTGTGCCATTGTGCCCATCTCCCCCACATCCCCCCAGGCCCTGGTCGGTACTCACCCTGTTGATGTTGTGTCAGGTCATGTTGAGCAGTGTCCAGATCCACTACTCCTGGCACCGTATCCCGACTGATGACTGTGGCCACCATTTTCTCCATGTCATCCAGCTCCTGGTGTGCCGCTGGACCCCCACCTCCAATCTGCGTTGCTGCTTTCATGTTGGCATCGAGTTTCTTCTTGGTTTTGCCCTTCACATCATTCCAGCGCCTCTTGACCTCTTCCATTGTCCTCCTCAACTCTGCAACTGCATTCACATGGTCCAAGATAGTCTGCCATGTTTGCGTCTTTGTTGCCAATGACACGTTGGAGGTGACGAACAGTTGTTGGTAGTGTTCTATCACCTCCGTAACGATGATCCTGTTTTCATGCGGACTGAACCACGTTTTCCTCTTCCTCTTCTCCTTGGCCTTCCCCGTCCCCGAGGTTCCTTGCTGGTCGTCTGTGGGGCTTGTGGGGTTCGCGTTGTCCTCTGCACTCGGTCCGGGTGCATCCATGGTGCTACGCAGTTTAACTTTTTTTTTTCTGCTTTTATGGTCATTTTCCCGCATGACGCGTGGGAATTGCAGGCCTGTCGCTGGTTATCGATGATTTTTGTATCGCGATTTGGGGCATCGCAACTTTTTTCGCGTTCATGTTTTGCATTTTTTCGGCATCGCGTTCATTTTAACGCGGTCATTTGGCGCGTTATCGTGAGACTATCGCATGGTGCCGCCGGGTTGAGAATACAACTTTAACACGGTGGTATTTTCCCACGATGGACTGCGATGTGCAAAGTTGCGTTAAGCTAATTTTGCGATAATTATCACACGTTCTTGAGAATATCCCCCCAAGACTTTTACATTTCGTATTTGATCAACCATACATGCTCATGGGCTTTGTCAGTGAAATCACGTTTTAAACATTGAGAGTCAGCGTGGAGTTAGGTATCAATTGTAGCTTGAAAGGAAATGTATGTCCCTTTTTATGAATTCATGTGTTTAAAACTCTCATTTTCCTATACGGTTTGTGTTCAATACGGTTTGTGTTCAAGCTGCAGAAGAACATAGTAAGAATGTTGTGTTTTAATCAGGAAGAGGCAATCAAACATCTGATAGTCCTATGATAACATAATCAGAGTACCCCTTCAATTTTGTAAATGAATGAGAGGGGTATGGCTGGACCAGCCGCTAGTTTTCACACACCTAAAAACCCTGTCTAAATCAGGGGGTCAAATGTGCAAATTTACTCTGAATACTATATTGAAAGTCCTGAGATATTTATACACTATTAATGCACAAGAACTAAACTCTCATTCACATTTAAAGAGTAAAATGGTGTTCCTTGTTAGGAAAATTTTTGTTATTTCTGGGAGCAATTATTTGATTTATGCAAGCCTATTCAGTAAAGGAATCAAGCGTCAACAAAATGTTGTTATTTATTATGCATCTGTCAGTTTCTGATATATTTTGTTGACTTTTTTTGTAATGGCTTGGACTTTCTTTGCCCTACAAAATAAACCATTTTTAGGTTTGGCTTGCCACTGCAGCTGGTTCCATACCTTATGTAAGCTTTTAGAAGCTGTACTTAGAGGGGGGCTTTGGCTCCGTCTAAATGTTTTTCTTTAGTACAGATTTTAATTGGCTAGAGTTTGTGTGCTTCCACGGAAAAAGAGTGCTTGTATTGCACTTTGCGCATCTTGCCAAAGTTTATGTGGAATACAGCAGGACTAAATTGGTTATGGTGACATGCCTTTGATCAAACCTAAGGGTCTAAACTTTTGACAAAGATAGTAGGCCTGAGCTTGTAGAAAGATATTTTGTTCCATGTTCCAGGAAATCTCACAGATTTCCATAGTTTTAAAAATGCAAAGATTTTAGTTTTGTTTCTCCCTGTTACAAACCCCAGGGGTAAAAGCTTTGCACTTTGCAAATCCTTGTTATGCTGTTTTCTGAAGGGTGTATATTGTTTAGCAAATTGTAACTTTATACATATTTGTAATTTTATGACTATTGAAAGAAGGGCCTTTGATCCGCCCAAATTCTGATTTTCTTGAGCACATACTGTGATTGGTCAGAAATTGCATGCTTCTGCTGAAAAAGAGTGCTTGTATTTAAGCTTTTTGTCTTGTTGGAAGGCTTAAGCTCAATAAAGCAGGTCTGAGGTTCTTATAGTGACAAACCATTTAAGAAGGCTATTGGCCTGATCATTGTTTTTGAGAAGTTATGACAAAGGCAGTAGGCCTGAATTATTTATTTTGAATAGCATATGTTAAAGCCAATAGGCCTTTAAGGGTGGATTTTCATTACATGGGGTTAATGCTTGCAAACAAGCATTTTGTTACAAGCAATCTTACAAATTACCATAGTATCCATATATGTGTTTGTGTTGATGACCCCCGTGACTACCTCTTCAGAATAGTATTTTCACATTTGAGAATCTGTGTAATGCTATTTTTTAAAAGGTTGCATATTGTTATGCTAACTGTAATTTTCTACATATTTGTAATTTTAGGAGTGTGTACTGATTGTTGTCTTGTAGGAAAGCTTACGAGGAATACAATAAGCCTTAAATTGTTATGTGACAAGCCAATGATAAAGGTTATAGGCCTGATTGATTCATTGCAAAATGTTATGTCAGATGCCATAGGGCTAATCCTTTAATTAGACATGACTCATTTATTGTGAAAACCATATCTTAAAGACCCTAAATAGGTCTCTAATGATGGATTGTTGTTACAGCACTTCTAAGCCTTTAGACGAGAAACGTGTTACATGGACTCTCACATACTATGTCACATATTAGGTAAGGGTGTTAGTGTTGGTTTCCACCTCTGACAATCCATAGGGGTAGAAGATTTTTTGATAATACTCATTAACCTTCTTAGGAGGGGTTGAATATTGTTTAGTCAACCATAATTTTGTGCACATTAGTAATGTTATGAATGCATACCTGAGGCTTGCCTTGTGGTAAAGCTAATGCACAAGGCACGATTTGGTGACAAGTCAATGAGAAAAGATGGAATGTTGGCCAGTGCTTTTTCTTCATTTATTTCTTTTGTAGGTCTTCTTTAATTTGTTTCCCTCATCTCCTGATTTTAGAGCATCCAGCAGCTCTCCAGACAGCCCTATTGGGCCACTCTCCTGCCACTCAAGTCATCTGCAGTGTGCTTCATCCTGTGCGCCCACTATTTCTAAAGTGGCCAACCGTCTTGAAATGGACTTTGTCCTTGGCGTATCATTAACCATGCAAAGAAGGTCACCCTGTGTAGAAGCATCATGTTGAACACCTTGGATAAGTACATCAGTGATACACTATATGCTTTAGCATTCAAATATGACCTCCCACCTCCCCAGTGCAATGTTTTCTGAGTGGACCTCTTGGATGGGTTGTATATATCGCGTACTATTGTTTTAGTGTCCTAAGATGACCTATATGTTGCTTTTAAATGTGGCAGCTGTTATGGAATCTTAAAACATCTATATACCCTGTCCTATACCAAGAGGGCCACCTCCTGCTATTTTTAATTCTATTTTTGGATTGTAAGCATTTGCACACCAAGTTTAGGTGGCAGCATATTTTTTTACTTTTTTCTTCTGATTTAGCTTCCCTATACTTGTTGAGTGTTTGTGGATATTTTATTGGCACTGGGTAAGGGGGTGAATGCAAGGATGAGTTAGTGGACAGATAGAAGTAGAAGTGCAAGACAGAGTTCATTTATGATCACTTATTGATTGTCTGAACTCACTGACTGAAGAGGCACTTGCATTTATAAGCAAGACCTATTGCATTGCCAATGCTTGTTGTTCTTTTTCCATATGCCGCTCAATATAACTGATGGAGGGCAGCTCAAAAATGGCCACCAACATTTGAATAGTATGTCTCTTTGACATCCAATGTAATCAATAAGGGCTTGATTTACATCTTGGCAGACTGGTTACTCCGCCACAAGGGTGATGGATATCCCGTCTGCCGAAATATAAATCCCATAGGATATAATGTTATTTATTTTTCAGCAGATGGGATATCTGTCACCATTGTGATGGAGTAACCGGTCCGCCAAGTTCTAAATCAGGCCCTAAGTCTTTAAATCTAAAGGCAAAATATTCCAACATAAGTAGTGCACATCACAATGAGTCTAGAATGCAATCTCTGATTGTATGCTGACAAAAAAATCAAATGAATCAATGACATGCTATTAAAATTAGAGGATGAACAACAAAACACCATCATATAAAAGCATATAGTGTATGCTGTTCATTTTTTTCTCACTAGTAATAGAAATATTTCTGAATTCACATTTCTATCTGCTCAAACTGGACATAAATATCACCGCCTTGTGGCCTGCTTTAACTCAATTTTATCGTTTTCAGTATGACCACACAGGAAAAGTCTTTTGGTCGATGGCTGACGATCCAAACACGGCACGTTAATATTATGTTGTGTACAAAAGTAGACAAAATTACTTTGTGAGCAATATTCAGTTGATATAATCTTTTGATTGTTGTATTAATACTTGAATATAGAAAAGGGCAAATTGTTTTGCCTCCAAAGGAAATTTGGGTAATTTATTTCATCAATAAATTTGTGACAAAACTAAATCATTTTCTTTTAAATCAATTTGTGAAACAATATATCGACTTATTCCAAAAATAGGTAGGTCTGCAACCAATTCAAATCTATTAATGAAAGATCTACACTTAACAGAGGAATAAAATATCACATTAAAATCAAATAGATTGTTTACAGTGGGCACATGTGTGGGAGTGACAGGGTTAGAAGATAATTTACACAATGATTTCTATGAAATATAGGGGCTGATGTACTAATTGACAAGTTGCAAATAGACGTTGGAAATTGAGGAACCCAGTTAGGCCCACGGAAAAAGAGTACCTTAAGTCCTGACTGCAGAGCTTTGTAAGATCCCACGTCAAGGATGATGCGTGCAGCCTAGGCGATGCAGACGTTCCAAGGAGCTGCGAAGCTCCGATGCAAGATCTTGTGTCATTGTCGAGGATCCTGCCAATGAGAGCTTATGATGCAAAGTCCAGTGTTGAGGATGTGTCATGCAGTTGAGGCAATGCGTCGGTTCCAAGGAGCTGCGAGGCTACAATGCAAGAACTTGCATCGGGGTAAATTACATAGCGGCGATTCCAATATGGGTAGCGAGGTTGGTGCATAGTTCTTGCTCTGTGAAAATCCCTTCAGCAGAGTGGATGCATTAGTTCTGCTCCTGGTTGGCCGCACAACAGAGGAGATGCATTGTTTCGGCTGGATCCACAGATGGGTTATCAGAGCACCTTCAAGCCCACTTCCAAGGGTCCAGGACTGTGATGGCACCACTTGGCAGGGTAGGAATCACAGATGACAGAGTCCAGGTGCTGGGTTCAAGGTTTTTGGAGCCTTCGATCTCAGAGACTCTATTCTGGAGGCCACCCAACTAGCCCTTGGAATCAGTATCAGGTCCTGGGTCCAACAGATGCAGGTCCAGTCCTTCTCACCCAGGCAAGAGGACAGAAAGCAGCATGTCAGCAGCACAGCACGGCAGCAACCCTTTAAAGCAGCAGTACAGCAGAGTGGCAGTTCTTTCAGCAGCACAGTAGCCCTTCTACCTAACAGAGTCCAGAGGTCCAGAAGTGTACTGAAGAGCTGATGTTTGAGGTGCCATATTTATACCAGATGCCAGCTAGTATGTTGTCCAGGGAGATGCCTGGCTGCCTCAATATAAGACCACTGCGCACTGCTGACTTGCAGCCCTGGATTATCTGGGCACGGATTTCTTCTGGTTGGTTGATGTTCACACACGTGCTTGACAGCTTCCGGAGCCATGCATAGAACATGTTGGCAGATTCTTCTTCTGCCTGTCGGGCCTGGTGTTGTTTGAAACGCTCATTATTAGGATTGAGCTGCGGCTCAAAATGTCTTTTCAGGGTCGCTACTGCCATTTCAAAATCAATGTCTCCCCAGGTGTTGGACAGCTCTACCCCACCAAAAAGCATCAACAATGACCTCTGCACTGCTCCGTCGGGTGGCACGAAAGTAGTGTTGTAAACATCTGATCCATGAGCACCATCTTGGTGCCGTTGTAGCTGGGTCAGGTATTTCACCAAATGGTGGTAGCGCTGCAACAGAGGCATGTGCATATGGGGGTGGGGGCTGTGGTGCTGGGGGTGGTTGTTGATCCGTCATCATGACGGGCGCTGTTGGCAAATGGATGTGACCCTTGCCACCACAGGCCTGTACCTTGGTCTTCACCACTTCCAAACTAGTCCACCTATGTGGTGGTGCTGTCACATACACTGACCAAATATGACCCCACAGTTTACCCATAGGCTTTTTTTCTCTGTTCTATTGTTTCTTTTGTACTCTTGTCTAGTAGCCCCCACCTTTAATACCTTCTAATTTTATCACCATTTCACCATTTCCTTTGCTGCATACCTCAAACACATTATCTGGTTCTCCTTCCTCTTATTTTTTCTTCCAGTGCCCCCTCCACCCAGTAGCCTGTCACAGCTGTGCCACACCGCTGCGTAACTGTTGCCAGCCTTTCAACCCCGTGGTGTGTTGAGGCATTATGGCTGCCAGGTGACGCTGCAGCCACACGTATGTGCCGCATGCCCGTTCTTCACTCACTCCGGGCCACGCTGCCTAAGCGGAAAGACAGATAAACAACTACTGGGGTTACACGCCACCAGACAGGGGAGGGTTGGTGCACCTACATGGCCAAAAGTAGGGTTCTCTTCGCCAACAAATGGGCACACCAGTCGCCGGCCAATTGCCGGTACACACCACGGCTCACTCCTTGCCTGGCCACTGACGTCGCTTCGTGCACCGCGAAGTGCATATTAGACCAAATGCGGAACTCCTTGTGATCCCCAGCATGCATGGACACCACTGTCCTCATCACCAGTGTCATGTTTGCAGGCAGGCATAGTGCCAATATTGGCAACACACCCCACCCACACAAAGCAGAGCATGCATGAATAAATAAATACACAACACAACTTTTGTTTGGGAAAATATTGCTGCAGGTTTATTCCATACAAAAGTATGCAATATGGTGGGTTATCTTACGGGCGATCCAAGGGCAGGCAGCTGTAACCAACCTATGCTGCCCCGCCCGCCTGATGAGCCGAGCACTGTGGAGAACCCAATCAGTGCTACACCTTATGGGGTGATCCTCTTTACCGGATCACGTGACACATTGATCCCTTATTACTCACGCCCCTTTCAGGGCGTAGCGTAGCAAGGCAAGCCCCCGGTTGCTCAGGCCCACAACCGCCTGAAGGACTAGCGGGGCGCCGACACGGTTTTCCAGGAACCTGCCATGAGGCTCCTGGTCTTTGGCTCTGGCACCCCTATTGTGCCCCGCAGAGGTACCCTTCTGTACCCATCTGCTTCCAGATTGCCCTGTAACTCCGCCTGCAACACAAAAGAAAACATTACAACATTCTATGTACCTTGCCTGCCACCCCCACGCCGGGTAAGTGGTAGGGTGGGAGACGGCATGCCCGGTGCAACAGAGGACGCCAGGATGGCCGGGGGAGGCATAAATACCCTCCCCACTTCCTCGGCGCGCCGGAAGTGATGCGCCTAGCACGCCTAAGGTAAGGGGGACTCCTCCCTGAGTCCCGGCATTGGAGGGGTGGGTTAGTGCCCAAATGGCACTAAAGGGCCGCCCTCTTAGGGTGGCCCCCTGCGTGGGCTGCGGGCAGCCGCATAGTGCCATTATTGGCAACACACCCCACCCGCACAATAACAGAGCATGCATGAATAAATAAATACACAACACAACTTTTGTTTGGGAAAATATTGCTGCAGGTTTATTCCATACAGAAGTATGCAATATGGTGGGTTATCTTACGGGCGATCCAAGGGCAGGCAGCTGTAACCAACCTATGCTGCCCCGCCCGCCTGATGAGCCGAGCACTGTGGAGAACCCAATCAGTGCTACACCTTATGGGGTGATCCTCTTTACCGGATCACGTGACACATTTGTCCCTTATTACTCACGCCCCTTTCAGGGCAGAGCGTATCAAGGCAAGCCCCCGGTTGCTCAGGCCCACAACCGCCCGAAGGACTAGCGGGGCGCCGACGTGGTTTTCCAGGAATCTGCCATGAGGCTCCTAGTCTTTGGCTCTGGCACCCCTATTGTGCTCCGCAGAGCTACCCTTCTGTACCCATCTGCTTCCAGATCGCCCTGTAACTCCGCCACAGCTCTGGAGGCGGCCCCCGTCGTCGCCAGAGCCCCCCACCAAAACAGCTCATTTCTCACCTGCAACCTGCTTTCTAGGGCCTCCTGCATGTCCAGTGGAACGTGTCCATGGCCACCTGTGACAAATGCATCCCATATTTGTCAACTTAACCTTAGGCATACGCCTGGATGGCAAATCCATACCCACTGGTGACAAATGGACCCCATCTTTTTCAAAGTAGCCTTTAACATTGGCCTGAATCAGCTCATGTCTGATGAACCCAGACCCCTCTGACCTGCGAACTTATGCTTTGAACTCCTCACTCTCTTTCGGGAATGTTCAACGGCCTCCTCTGACTTAGCCCCGTGGCACACTCTGTGGGAGATAATCTCAGACCACCAGAGCTCATGTATTTGCTGATCCCACCTAAGTCAGCCTTCATTGCTTGCAACAATGTCCCCCTACCCATGGCAGTGAGGTCGTTGCCTGCTAAGTTCCCTTACAGAAATTACGCCTGTTCGGTGGAAAAGGGAGGTCTAACCTTAACCACAGCTATATTACCCTTCAGGCTAATGTAGACTCCAACCTTCTGCAACCTGTAGTTGCCGTCCTTCTAACACTGTATGTGCCTGACCACATGTGTCCCCAATCTATGGGACAGCAGCCCACTTGTTGGGCAACCGCTCCCACAACCCGCCTGCCTACTATGGCTATCAGTGCGAGAAGTTATATACTTAACTGAAGCAACCCGTAACATTCCCAAGGAGCAGAGTGCACGTATTTTGTTGAGGTTGACCCGACATTTGCACAGTCCCTTTGATTGCTAAATCATGGCGCACCGGAATGTTCATAACTAGAAGTATGTGACAATGAGCAAGGGTGTCCTCATGCACTTGCCATGTATCCCTTATTCCTTATGGGAATTTCGCCTGCTCAGCTCCCACTGTGGTGAAACCCCCTAGGCTTACAAGCTTAGTGATTCTGTCTGATTTCATACAGTGTGCACTGTCTGCAATATGGTGCCTAACATTCAGGATTGACTAAGCCCTAGTTTACCCCCATACTAGATTATTCCCAAATTTGGGGGGGTTCACACTGCCCACCCTGTGCAGCCCCACAGTGGAAAATTACCTGCTCCGTTAAATTTTAATTTTGTTGAATCCTGGACGTGCCAAAAGTTTTTACATAGTGGCCTTTTGTGCCTGACACCTTGTTTCCCCGTTTATTGGGACAGCAGCATACTATGTTGGCTGGCAGCGTCCCCACCCAGCCTGGCTAGTACAGCTATCAGGGCGGGGCATTTGAGCTTAACTGAAGCAACATGTCACCTACCATCGGTTCTGGGGTGCACTTACTTCGCCCCCGTTGACCAGACAATTGCAGTGTAGGTGATGCAGCCTGCATATACTACGCTTAAAAGCAGAGTGCACCTGCTCTGTGATCCCCTGGCTGCTTGTCTGGCCTTCCTTTATGCCCCAGGGATACCTAAAGCAACGCTTCAATTCCGAAATGATGGGACTGTGCAAGACTGTAATGAGTCTTTGCCTGCACAAGTCACCCAACAGACAAGTTGGCCCTAACTAACCTTGTGTTCTGGTGCCAGATTTGGGAAAGCGTTTCCCATGTTCTGTCAATTACTGTGCTGTCCGCGCACACTCTTCCCAGGCCATATAAGTTGTACAACTTAAAAACTGCACAGGTTTGCTTTTCCATCACCCATCCTATGCCCCTTTTCAAAACACCATTTGACCTTCTTGCGCAAGTGGTCATTTGGCTGAAAGCCCCCTAGGACCTAGCCGTGCAAAAATTCTCACTTACTACACTGCTGAGTGAGCCCACAGCATTTCACAAAAATTTCTTTAAAATTTCCATTTCTGACTAATTGTGAATACGTTCACCCCATGGTATCTTGGCGCTGAATAACATGGGTATTGTTACCCAACTCAATTGTACTTGTTTCATCGACCTCCCTGGCCCTCATGCTAGCACACAAACACTATCTGGCCAGTAACGTGACAATATGTGTCCACAATGAGATTAAACAAGTCAAAGGCTTTATTGCATCAGCTGGACCAAGAGTTGGAGTCCGAGCAGAATGGTCGTAGTGTGGGCCAGAATGGAAGAGGTATATGAATGGCTAATGGAGGCCCAAAGTTCTGTGAAAATTGCTGCTGCATCCCAATGATGCCAATGGCCCTGGGTATAAGAAAAGATGGTGCTGTTGTGATCCAAGTTATGTAAATGTAGGCAGTGTTAACATCCCTCAGTTAATTGTTCAAGCACTTGTATCATTTGAATACTGGCCAGTGAGGGTAAGTTGTGAATATGACACAATGCAAATTGGAAGGGGATCCCTGCATGTCCTCATTGTTTCCAATGTCTGCAACTGTGCGACATTTGACGTCTTTGACCTGATGGTTCTTCTGCAGTGTGAGAATTACTGGTCTGGGTTGGGCTGCTGATGGTGCTACACAGACTTCGGTTTGTCTAAACACTGGTTGGACCACCCGGTGCCCGCTGTTTCGCTTCCCAATGTAAGAGTTGTCTCCTGTGAATAGAATGGCTGCTGAATGTGCTACAGGAGGTGCTTTATTTGCTGAATTAAGGTTGTACACCACCCAAGATTTTGCCTTCCAATAAATAATGTTGGATGCTCGATGTTACCAAAAGCAGCTGGCAATCATACCTGGGCCTGTACCTTTGACACGCAGACAGTACTAAAGCCCCTGCCATAAAAGATGCATGGTACCCAACGGCCCCAACAGCGCTGGGATGCCTGGCTTCACCCTGGGGGTGCCCAGGAGTGGACATTTCACAGGGAAAAGCCAGGAAGGGTTCCACAGCGGTATGCGTACAGCGCCAGGACACCTCTTTGGGGGTATAAGTGCGCTTTACAAGTACGAATTTCATTCATGGTATGCCTACCTCAGAGATAATCTGATTGAAATCAGAATTTTTTCTTCCATAGACTTTCCTACAAAAGTAAAACCCAGACCGGGCACAGATTTAAAGATTGTCAATGGACTGGCTGCCAAGTAAGGTCTGGAACCATAGGTCCGCCATGGAACCATTCGCTATCGCGACCACCTTGTGTTGAGGGGGGGTGTTCGGCATATCCAACCCATAAAAGACCCACCCAGTATTACCACAACATGAACTACTCCGTGTCAGGGTGTTCCGGTCTTAGAATGGTTACCTACTACGTCTCTCAGCTGCCCATCCCAGTGGGTGTCTGCAGCTTGATGAGTACAGGCCTGATAGTAAGGGCTGCCTACTGAATAATTAATGGCAACCTTCAAAGTGGATTCCATCTAGCACGAAAATGATTGTCTTACGTGAAGCACTATCTGTGGCCATGGGACATGCACTACAATAAATCGTTAATGCATAATATAGTCAAATAAGATGCCAGTCCATAGAGATGGAACGTGGGCCGCACCATTGCTGGCCCCGGGTCAGGTGACCTAGATGGGTGACCACAAGACAGGTATGAGCTGCATCCGTGGGTCAGCATGGCTGCGTCACTGCCCTCGGCCTTACGTTGTGGTGCCATGATACAGTGGTTTGAGAGGCCCCCAAACTCCTCTTGGTCGTTCACAAGAACAGTTTCTCCGCCAAGTCAACCTTAACATTGAGTCAATCCAATTACAGCAAATGCCGAAAAATAGTTACACCTGGAGATTGTCTCTGGAATAAATCTGTAAAATCATGAAAAATGCTGGCTGTAAATCGGTGCCAGGGAAAAAAACTAGGAAACGCAGCTGGTATGGGCGGTTCCGTCCCAGGTAACTACCGGCTGAACTAGGGATAATGCACTGGGTGGCTATGTGCCCCCCCCATGCCTGCCTAAAATACAGGTCCCTCCGGAAACATGCAATACCTAAGGTGGAGGAATGCCCTGTGGGATCCCAGACTGACCAGGGAAATACCAGGCAATAACCATAGCAGGTATACTGAGAGAGTACCTTCATGAGTAATCGGACTGGATGTGTACGCGTGCTGGTGAGGCTCAGGTACACCGCGCCAGGCCTTCGACTGCCCCATCAAACTATGGCCTGCTAACATAACGAAGAATCCGCTTTATTTGGCGTTCCAACGAATAAAACCCACTGCAAATAGAAAAAACTTTTAAAAGGGGTTCTCGAGCCACGTTATTGCTCCATCACTGATACTTCCAGTAAACAAAGACCAAAAGACATGTTACTAATAAATAGAATATGCCTAAATGCGCACCTTGTGCGAATCGGTCGCCATTTTTTGCCGCATGTACATTTGCCAAGTTTTACCTGTGACCTTGTTATACGTTTCGCCACACTGTCCTCCTCACGCTACCACGTCCTTGCAACAAACAATACCTTGTTTCACCTAACATCGGCATGTGAGAACCCCATCGTCCACCGCAGCCCACAATCTAACTCGGCTTAATTTGCAGTTGGCCAGTGATACAAGCTTAAACATTTATACCGTAACGCTGCGTGTTCAGCGCTACCCTGTACCTGAGCAAAGAAAGTACCCAGTTCAAATAAACATCAGCATGGGGGAAACACATATGATCATTTCATACCTACCACACAATATGACTCGTTTAAACAGCAGTTGGCAAGTGAGCACACGTTCGCCAATCTTTTGTGGTCACGATGCATCCAACTAAACACAAAGTACCCAAGCGCTGCGGACAACCTCGCGAAACGCTGCCAACGCCGACTGTAGCACAACAAGAACCGTCATACACATTTATACAATTGGCAAAACATTTAAAACGTGCGCAGGGACACCGCAGCAGGCCTTCACACTTCGCAACCGAGTGAAACAGCGACCATTGCTTCTGCCGGCCGCAGCATGCTCAGTGGTACCTTGACCCAGACGCTCCTGCTAGCCATCGGGACGCCGCAAGTGTCTGCTGCTCTGTACCCCCCAACCACGCACAGTGCCTCAATCACGCAGCCTGCAACAGAAACTACAATCCATCAACAATAGCCACTGATCACCGCATGACACTGAGCAAACCGTCTGTTGATTCGCCCGCACTTCCGCCACACGTAAAGGATAGCCCATGGTGGACCCGGCCTCCTTCCTGTCCCTACAACATTACGTCCAGTTGGCCCTACTGCCACAATCGTAGTAATGCGGGACCCGCAACCTTCGTCCAGTGACCTTCCCATTGACTATTCACAGTCCAGACCAGCTGGCCATGAACTGGCCATGAACTTCCGGTACCATGTTGACCCCTGACCAGTCACCTATGGAATGCGTGCGCAGCGGCTGCCATCTTGGATCCTCGACTTACACTTAATTACCTGCACCTTCAAAACCGACACAGACCCCTGTCCAACGTCCCGCAACCACGTCCCTGCAACATAATACGAACCGTCATTCAAATTTGTACCAGTGGCAAAACATTTAAAACGTGTACAGGGGAACCGCCGGACCAAGGACTGGTGCCGCTCATGATCGGGCACATTTACAAACCACGTAGCAAAATGCATCTCGTTTACCAGCACTCACCCACATGTTGCCGGGTATTTTCCTTGCAAACAACATCCCCTGCGTTGCATTCTTTAATTAATTATACAGGTATAATGCAGTTCTATATTGCGCGGCCTCCACCAGCAGGTATTGGAGCACTCTACATGGGCAATGGTTACATCACACAAAGGCATTGGTCACATTGGTTTAGGTAAACACAGGGTTTTGTGACTCGCCCCGCATCACGGAATGATGAGCCAAATGCCGAGACTCCCAACTTGCTTTCCCCCGCTCCAAAATGGGTACTACGTTTCTGAGCGGCATTAGCTCTTTTTCAAAACCAATGAAAGGTCAAGCGAGAATAACATGAGATCAGAGAACAACTTTTACCAGCCCACTGCACGTTTAGGGGTAATGTATACCTGACCTTAGCTTATATGGCTTAAAAAGATGGCATTCCTAACTTTTGTCACTGTGGAGGATAAAAGAATTAGGTATGTGGGAGGCAACAATGTTAAAATTAGTTTCTTTTTAAAGTTTATAACAGATTAAATTAATTTGGGATTGTCATTGCAACCTGTGGTAATATTGGAAGTGGGGTGAGAAAACAAAGCACCCGGATTGGAACACAGACCCTCCTGCACACATAGGTCCGTAGGAGTCCGAGACCTTAACCGCTGGGCAATGGTGACCCACGAAATGAGGCCTCATCCCAGACCACCAGCGCGCCGCTCCCCGGAACCTGGAAAACATGCTTGCCCCACGTGTGCCAGCACAACACGCACTGGCACACCCAGGCACACACGTGCAGCAGGCGACGCACCGCCGGGCTGAGGACCCCCCTGCTGCCCGCTCTGCTGCTCCCCCCCACACATGCACCCGCTGGGCGAGAGCGAATGCCGTAGTTGGCGTGCCCTCCGAACCAGCGCCGTCACCAAAATACCGCCAGTGCCCCAGAACTTTAAAAATTCAGCCCAGTAAATTAACGGCATGAACAACCTGCATCTGACCCACCAGCCAGCGTGACCCATTGTCCCCACAAAATTACTTAAATGCAAACGCAATGGGCCCTACGTGAACCGAGCCAGCTGGGCACGGCGCCACTCAAAATATGACCGTGCCCCCACTGTGGGACTTGAACCCTTGCCTTTACGGGCGCCGAACACCAAACCCTGAAGACCTTGCCTTTGAGCTACGGCTCCTGATGCTAGCAGCGCCAGGCACCCTGATTTATCAACAGGGCGCGGGGGGCGCAACCTCTGACACAACTCCACCAGGCCCAACCGGAAACGGAGACTCAATGGTCGCCCCCGCTTCGACAGAGAAGTGAAGCGGGCTTGAAACAGCCAGCCGGGAGACCGCAGCCCTGACTCAGCACCGTGAGGTCAAGAGGGGGCCTAAAGCACCACACTCACCTCAGCCCGCCAGACAATCGAACTAACCACAAATATAGCCAGGCCAACCAGCCCCAGCATGGTACCTCCACCGAGCACCCCACCCGAACTGGGCACCCGAGTTTGGGCGAACTTGTCCCCAGGAGAAGCCTCTGCGGCGGGCTCCCATTTACGCTGGCCCATGGTAGGGGCCGGGGGATGCTTAACCCCAGCAACGACTCACCTCGCAAAAAACGCAGCCTCCCCACCAGCGAATCGCGACACGACGGCGACGATCGCACAATCCTTCGAGACGGTGTGCCCGGCGCGACAGAGGACGCCAGGATGGCCGGGGGAGGCATAAATACCCTCCCCACTTCCTTGGCGCACCGGAAGTGACGCGCCTAGCGCGCCTAAGGTAAGGGGGACTCCTCCCTGAGTCCTGGCATTGGAGGGGTGGGCTAGTGCCCAAATGGCACTAAAGGGCCGCCCTCTTAGGGTGGCCCCCTGCATGGGCAGCGGGCAGCCACAAACATGCATTTACACTAAATAAGGCCTGTGACGCTGGCGCTTCGCTGCGAGGTACTGTACACACACTCACTGCATATATGTCCGCAGTGGCCACGAGCGACCACTAGCCCGTTTATTTATACCTTATGGGTCAAGCCCAGCCCTCAGGATGAGTGTGGCTATATTGTATGGTCGAGGCCGGGTGGCACTCTACTCTGCCCTGCTACATCACCTCTCGGCCAAGCTGTGGTGTGGAAGGCTCTAGTGAACCCACAATTCTAGTAAGCATGTGCAATGTGAGATTATAGGCCTGTGTAAGTGATTATCTATATTTATTGATGCACCTCGTTTGTACAGGTATGTTCTTTGAACAGGAAGCTGTTATGTACATGCCCTGTCTGCTCACAGGCCAGGTACCTATTATGTGTGTTTTGAATTGATTGAAAATAAGCATGACCTATACGAAGTTCTTCCTGCAGAGTGCAAAAGTTAAGGCAAATACCCTAGACATACGTTCATAACGCTTATGTCCCGAGCAGCACGTTTGTCAAGTAGTTATGGTTGGTTTGTTGTCTTCTTGGGCCGAATCTCGAATGTGTAGGCTCAAGCGGACACATTTATGCACGTTTTTATACGGTTGCTTGCATTGTCTGCAGAGCATACTTTAAACCTGGAACTTCTCTGACTTAGCGCATAACGCTGCAGACAGCAAAGCCTGGAAACGGTGATTGGCGGGCGCTTCTCAGTGTCGCAGATATGATTACAGTGCTCCTAGTTGCCTCCTGTACACTGTAAAGTAGTGGCTTAGGCCTGGGGTCACTACAATGATGAGACCTGGAGACGTGTGTACTTTGGTGGCCAGCTCCAGACTGCGCCACGCCCAGAGCCCTGGGCTATTTATTTAACCTTGTACGTCGCGCCGGCGTACGCCGGGCTGGCTCATTATGTTTGCGCTCACAGGGGGGGTGGGTTAACAGGACCACCCCTCCATATCGTGAGGGACGTGGAGGCTTCCACTGTCCTCACAACATTACATTCCTCCTTTACCAGGAGGGACAAAGTCAACTGAAACAAAATACCAATGGGTATGTAAGGCAGAACAAAATGAAACATCTAGTCCAGGAAAACACAACCCCACGGGTGGGGTACATATGAAACAGTCTTACTTGGTTTCCATACGCGGCTGTTCCCTCAGGCTGCGACCCGCCCTACTGTCGCCGATTAGCCACAGGATACGTAGTCTTTGTACTTCTGAGATGGCCTTGGACAAGACCGCAAGTTGTATCGGTTCTGACTGCCTCGTGGTATAGGTGTCGGTGACAGCTCGAGTGGGTTGCTGCAGGTTGGGAGTCTCAGGTCACGCTCAGGACTCAGGTCTTGTGTCGACGTGGTTACCGGATTCGAGGGTGGACCCTCAGTGGCTGGGTGACCAGATCCACCCACTCCGCCGTCAGGACTTGGGCACTCATTTGGGAATGTCTCGTGCCTGTCGATCACCGGGAGGTCGTCTTCGTCGTCAAGGGGAACTTTTTTAAAGAAAGATATGTTGCGGGTTACTCTTTCGTGCTTTCTTTGGGCAGTCACCATGGTTCCTTTTACAGCCGTGACAGTCCAGGGGTTGAGTTCAAAGGGTAACCGGAACTTCCCTCCGGGGTAGCGGTCCCGTACAAGTCACGCGGTCGCCAACTGCGATGGGGCTCTCTTTGGCGTGTCTTTTCTGGGATGCTGCTTTGTTGTTCTTCTCCACGCCGGGAGTCTGACTGGTTCGGGGGTTTGGTGTTTCTGCCCACGCCCGGGTGATGCGGGATGGTATCTGTTACCACTCGGCCAAAACACAGTCGACTTGGGGATATACCCGTAGTGCAATGGGGTGTGAGCCGGTACTCTCGGAGGAATTGATACATGGCTTGCTCGAGATTGAGCCCATCAGCTAGGGCGATTTGAATAGTGTTGTTCAATGTCCGCATCAGCCGTTCTACTTCCCCATTGGCTTGGGGCCATCTTGGTGTGATTTTGCGATGCTTCACTTTATGGGAGGCGAGGTACTCTGCCACATCCGCGCTGGTGAACGGTGGTCCATTATCCGTGCGGAGCTCGCCGAATAGGCCATGAGTCGCCATCAGCTTCTCGAGTTTAGGAATCACTTCCGCAGCGGATGTAGATGGGATGAACTCGACTTCTGGATATCGTGAGAAATCATCCACCACCACCAGCATGTACTTTCCACCGGGCAGGCTGCCAAAATCAGCACTAACTCTTTCCCATGGGGCGCTCGGAGCTGCTTCCGTGATTATTGGTGCTGGCCTGCTAGGTAGGCTTGTTGCAAGGCACACTGGGCAGTGCTGCACTACTGACTCTATTTGTTGGTCCAGGCCGGGGAACCAGACTTTGCTGCGGAGTCTGTTTTTTGATTTGACAATTCCCTGGTGCGCGCTATGCGCAAGAAGAGCCGCTTGTCGAGTTAGGCTTTCAGGTAGGACGAGGCGCGGGCCTCTCAGGAGGCAGCCATCAGCGGACACAGACAGTTCCTGACGGACTAGGTGCAGGGACTTCAATGTTGCTTGTGCCAACGCGGTCCGTAGTGGTGAGGGACTTTGTAGGAGCCTCCAGTCGCCTGAGATGACAGCTTGGATAGCGATTTGGAGGCAGTCATCTTCTTGTGTGGCTGCTATGACTTCTTGCAGAGATATTGGGAGAGGCCGAGACCTTTCTACCACCAGCCGTATGTAGTCTTCTGTGGCCGCCGCTTCAGCTGCTTCTGGAGGGGTGACTGGTCGAGCGTGCCGCGACAAAAAGTCAGCAGGATTGCGGGTGCCAGGTCGGTATTCTACTGTAAGCTGGAATTCTTGCAACTGCATGATCCACTTCTCGATCCGTGGGGGAGGGCGAGACGAACGAAGAGCCGCGGAACAGCGGGATCAGTGGTTTGTGATCTGTGATTACGGTGAATGGGTGACCGTACAGGTATATGTGAAAATGGCAGCACCCCCATAGGATCACGATGGCTTCCTTCTCGATCTGAGAATACCGTTGCTCCGTAGGTGTGAGGGTTCGGCTGGCATAAGCGACAGGGGCCCACTCGCCACAGTCTTGTTGTTGCGCTAGGACAGCACCTAGGCCTGTGGGGCTGACGTCTACCACTAATTGGGAGTCGTGTCGTGGGTTAAAG
This sequence comes from Calotriton arnoldi, assembly GCA_963921515.1. NCBI lineage: Eukaryota > Metazoa > Chordata > Amphibia > Caudata > Salamandridae > Calotriton > Calotriton arnoldi. Next base: position 533,105 of record CAWUFW010010343.1, on the reverse strand, counting down.
TAGACTAGCGTGGTATCGGCATACCGGGCAGCTTTCGTCTGTTGGAACGCCTCTTCCTGTTCTGAATCCCACGTCCAGTGGCTGGTGGTTTTGGTGAGATCTCGCAGGGGGCCTGTTAGATCCGAGAGGTTCTTGATGAACCGCCCGAAGTATGTGACCATGCCCAGAAAGCTGCGGACTCCGGACACTGATGTGGGGGCGGGCGCCTCCTGGACATCCTTCACCTTGTCGGGGTCTGGACCGATGCCTTTGTCCGAGAAGCGATAACCGAAGAAGCTGATGTCTCGCCGCAGGAATTCACATTTCTCCCTGTGCAGGGTCAGCCCGCGGTCTCGAAGGCGATTGAACATGGCAGTAAGGCGTATTAGATGCTCTTCCAGGGAGGGAGCGTGCACTAAGATGTCATCGCTCACGTTGAGCACTCCCTCTAGCCCTTGCAGGACGGTCTTGATGATGTTCTGGAATACTTCGGCCGCGCTCGAGATCCCGAAGTTGAGGCGGGTGTAGCGCCAGAGACCAGCATGGGTGGAGAAAGTAGTGATCGGGCGGGAGTCCGGGGGCAGAGGAACCTGGTGGTATCCTGAGCGAAGGTCCATCTTCGAGAACCACTTTGACCCTGCAAGTTCGCCAATGATGTCGCTCAACTGTGGGCGTCAGATGGCGCTCTCGTTTGATGGCGAGGTTCGGGATCCGCATATCTACGCAGATGCGGACTGCGTCGGGCTGCTTCGGTTTCTTCGCAACAACGATGGGGGACACCCACGGGGTGGGGCCGCGCACCCGTTCAATGATTCCAGCAGCTTCCAGGAGGCGGAGCTCCGCTTCGACCTTCGGGCGGAGGTGGAAGGCGATCCTCCGGTGTCTGAGGGCAATGGGGGCCACCGACTTGTCTATGTGTAGCTGGACTGCTGGGCCTTGGAGGCATCCGATCCCTTCGAAGAGAGGTGTGAACTCGGTCAGCAGGCGTCCTAGGTCGTGGGCATGTACGTTGAAGGCAAAGTGAATGAGACGAAGGTCTTGTGCAGTGCGACAGCTGAGTAAGAACCCAGACCCTTCCTGTGATACGTAGACCCTGGACCGCTGGTGGACATTGTCGTGGGAAAGGCCAGCCTGGAAAACACTGCATATCTTGAGCGGGGTGTGGGTGCCGAATGCATACACCTGGACGTTGGTGTGGTGAAGGGCTGGTAGGCCGGGCAGGCGCTGGTAGACACTGGCAGACATGAGATTAATGGTTGCGCCAGTGTCGATGAGCACTGCCACCGGATGTTCTTGCACGTTGATGGTGCACATGGGCGCTGCCTGCGGGGAGGCTGTGAGGGCGTGTAGCATGTGTACCACATGCACTGTTGCAGCCTCGTCTTCGTCCATGTCGCCGCTTGAAGAGTCATCCAAGAGGGGTTCGAGGGTTCGCACGTGGCGGGGTGGGCCTTTCGTTGGTCGTCGTGGCATCGAGCGGCAAACTTTGGAAAAATGATTGAGCTTGCCACACGCACTGCAGGGTTTTCCGTGTGCTGGGCAGGCGCCGTCGTGGGGAAACGGGCCGCCACACCATCCGCAGGGCCGAGGCCTTGGGCTCTGTCTGGAAGCTTGGGTCGGAGGTCTCTTGGACTTCTGTTGAGAGTCGCAGGCGTCTGAGCGGACAGCGCAGACAGGCTCCTCTTTGATGGCAGCCGCGGCTTTGAGTTCCATGTGGGCTGCTCTGACTCTGGAGAGTTCCTTGGAGCGTCCCAGGGTCAGGATGTCCCTCATCGGCATGTTGTGTTCTTGTAGGACACGCTCCCGTAGCTTGGAGGAGGCACAGCCTTGAATGAATTGCGCTCGGATCTCGTCGTCCTCATCGGGGAGGGTGCACGTGCTCGCCAGTTCTTTAAGGCGGCTGTAGAAGACATCGACAGACTCACCTGGATGCTGTTTCGCCTGGCGGAGAAGGAAGCGTTCATAATCGGCGTTGGCGTAGGGCTCAAAGTGGGCGGTGATGGCATCTCGCATCGAGGCATAGTTCCTCGGGGGCCGAGCTTCGCAGACAGTCTTTGCAATTTTGTGAATGTCTGCCCCCCCAGGTAGAGGAGCATGGGACTCCGCCGTGGGGCAGGGATGTCCGCTGCATCGAAGATGTTTCCAGGCGCTCAACCCACGCCTTCCATCGTGCGGCTTGGGAGGGTGGCGGCCCTGTGATGGTGAAGGACTCTAGCGGCGGGATGGACGTCATGCTGGCCAGAGCACGAGCTAGTAACTCACTGCAGGCAGCAGCACCCCCGGTGGCAGAAGGGTGAGCGCAGCGGAGTCTCCCTGGGGCCCTCGACGTGGGCGGGAGAGGCAGTTCACTGGCGGCTGGTAGGCCACGCGGGCCGGGGAACTGGCAAGAGCCTGGGCCTCCGTGGGCGTGGTGGCACGTGTAGCAGCTCAGGCAGCGCTGGGCTGGCAGATGGCAGCAGGCGGCAGCGGGCAGAGCGGCTTACTGGTAGCTGGTGCGCGGATCCGTCGAGCGCACTGGTAGAATGCGGGGCGCCGCAGCGTCACGCGGACCTGAGGCTGAGGATGCACTACCACGCGCGCCCGTCCGCGGAGCCGCAGGAGGCGTATGTGGCGGGCGGGCGGGCGGTGAGCACGTTGCAGAGTTGCGGGGCTCTAGGGCCGGCGGGAGATCAGCTCCGGCTCGGACTGCAGGGCAAGGCGGTCACGCCCGGCGGGAGATCAGCTCCGGCGCGGACTTCAGGGCACAGCGGTCACGCGGCAGGGGCGCGCCGGAATGAAGGCCTGGGAGGCACGGCAGGGGCGCTCCCAGCGGTGCAGCAGAGGCGGGCACGGTGGGTGAGAGGCGGTGCAGCTGGCTGCAGGACCACCTCGTCGACAATGTAAAGTAGTGGCTTAGGCCTGGGGTCACTACAATGATGAGACCTGGAGACGTGTGTACTTTGGTGGCCAGCTCCAGACTGCGCCACGCCCAGAGCCCTGGGCTATTTATTTAACCTTGTACGTCGCGCCGGCGTACGCCGGGCTGGCTCATTATGTTTGCGCTCACAGGGGGGGTGGGTTAACAGGACCACCCCTCCATATCGTGAGGGACGTGGAGGCTTCCACTGTCCTCACAACATTACATACACGTAGGTGGGTTCTCGTGAGGGGTGCAATGACGGTGACGTGCTTTTTCCATATCTGTTTTCCCTCCTCTTTAGACAGCCAGAACATTACATTTCGACTTCACTTTAATAGGTTTAGCGTTTCTATTTTCGCTGTACCGACTCTCATGGGCCTTCATTTGTATTCAAACCCACAACATAATCTTAAAAAAGAAGTGTAGTTCTGAAAAGCGCAATAATGCAGACCGTTTTCGATTCTGTACTGGATATTGAATTGATCCACAAAAAGCCGTCAAAAATACCTATTAAAAGCCTTTTAAAAAAAAAAAAAGTTATTGTAAAGGAGTGCAATGAAGTAGACAGCTTGTGCAATGAAAGTCTCTCGCCAGTCTCGAACAGTGGCTTCCAAAGAATCAATGAATGAGGAAAATAAACTCAAATGAATGTGTTTGTATTCACCTTATTATATCCTGGCATTCAATTCCTGCAGTGTTTACCTCTCTGGTGCAAACAGATCACATCTCAAGCTGGCAAATCGTTTGTTTAAAATTATATTTGAAAAAATCAAAACGAAGAAAACGTTTCTAATCTAAACAAAGTAGTGTACAGATCATTTAATTTGGAAGACAAGCATGAATAATATTTTATACGCAAATATTTCTAAAACTGCGTCGGCCAGTGTCGGTAAAACCTGGGCCGGCCACTACTGAAGTAAGATTATAGGTGCATAATTATATCCATTTATTTGCTTCAGTTTGTCATTTTACAAGCAGTACTTTGCCGAACGTTTCATTGTCCCCACTGCAGGATCTAGAATCAATGAGTCAGGAAGTTTGATTTATATTGTGCCTTTAACCAGACTGCTGCTGAAGGCGCATTAGAAGGCTGTATAATGAGAAGGTGCTGAAAGCTGCCTGATTTCAAAAAGATAAATCGGCAAAGTTGGAATTGTAAGAGGAAGAAAGAAAATAGATTGAAAATATTTCACGTTTTTAGTATGTCATTTGATATTAACACGGGGACTTGTAAGCAGGCGGTGGAGTATGATTGGGCCAGTGATTTTGAGGTATTAAGATTAATTGCGTGGTATGACGTTCGTTTAACTTATTTGGGCTAATTAACAGGCTGTTGTGTAAACTGTAAGTGTCTGAATGGGTGACCCTCCTCCTCCGACATTTACAGTTGCCAAAAGAATGCTGACCATATGCTTTCAGCTGAATCACAGATTACCACAGATGACTGTCAACAGAACGTGTTATTTCTACAGTCAAATTCTAGGTACAAAGCTAAGGAGCAATCTGCAAGAGTGAGGGATTTACAAGGGAGAAGAAAAGAGAGAGGGGCAGGGTCTCAGGCGGATCATCCAAGGTAGAGGATTGCAAGGAATCAAAAGGGTCCTGAGGCAAGCAGGCCTTTTATTCCACTGGGCATTCCCCCGGTGCGCCCTTTGAGATCCGTTTTGAAAGCCCAGGGCCATGCTTGGTCAGTTTCCCTGGCTATCTGGGGGTAATTACGATTGCCATAGCGAGGTTTCAAGAAAGAGAGAAAGAGGGTGAAAGAGGGGGATAGTAGAGAAAGAGAGCAATCAGAGAAGGAGGAGGGAAAAGAGAGAGAGAATGGATGGATGGAAAAAGAGCGATAGCCTGAGAAGGCAAAGGGAATGGGCTTGTTTAAGCATTTTTGCCAGGTCAGTGCTTAATTTGAGTTGGTGATTACTGGTGCTCAACACCAGCACTTAATTGCCAACATCTATATAGTGGCTGTTGGAGGGTGATTTTAGGGTGGTGCTATACCACCTTAATTTGAGCAGGGGTGCGCTATCTAAAATAAGGAAACACACGTGTGTGATGCAGGAACTAAGTCAGAGTGGCACCGTTTATTCAAAAACAATTTAAACAATAAAAAGAGACACATCTCTAGTCAAAAATAACTCTAAGAAGTCTAGTAAGTAACAAGTGTCAAAGACTCACTTCAGATGGGGCGCAAGGTGGCGCGCGACCAAGATGGCCGCACACCAGTGAGGCTCTTGCCGGCCGGGTGCATCAACATCCAATAACACCATCCTGAGTCAACCAACCCTTGCCTAAATCGGCGGAATTGCAAACCTACCTGCCCTGGGTTCCGCTACAGCCTCCTCCTGATCCTCTGCGTCACTGGGTAGCCGTGGGCTGCGGGGTGGAGTTCCGACCGGCGCTGCTGGCCACAACGTCTGGGGCGCTGACCCGGCGTTCTGCCTCGCTGGGGCCCGCGGATCTGTGGCAGCGAACAGGCCGAGGAGCCGCCATCTTCGGTTCATCGGCGCGTGCACAGTGTCCGGGCTGGGTGCACCGCGCATAGAGTACCCCGCTGGGCCGGGGGTGGCTGCGTCGGCCCTGGTGACGGACTCGCTGACTCTGAGCGGCTCGTCGGCACTTCATCGGCGCTCCTTCCACGACGCAACCTCACCCCACGGCTGGTGGGCCTACGTCTGGTGGTGACCCAGGTCCTGCGGTTGCTGTGCCGTCGCGGGAGGAGACCCTTGCACAGCGGCCAGATCCACAGAGTGTGGGACCACCCCCCTGCGCAGAGGTGAGGAGCTGGAGGGGGATTACGGGCGGGAGCACCCAAACTAACTGACCTGGCCCGACATCGCGCTCCCCCCCGGCACTAGCAGCTGCCTCTCCCCATCGGGACAGATAGTCCAAATCCAGCGCGCAATACCCCGGCCCCCCCACAGAGGGGATTCCACAGAGGGAGGACCTAGCTCACCGAGTTGAGCAGACCCGCTGGGCCGTGAACACCCATAACGGCCCAGACATCAGACCAGAGGCCCAGGGAGCCACCACACACGCCGGCCCTGCGCTGACGCTGCCCCGGCGGTGCCTTAGATGCGGTAAGGCCACTTCGCCAGCTGCTTCCCGGGGTAAAAGGCTTAGAAGCTTCTCCACGCCAGTACTTTCCTGGGGGTGGGGCCCCCTCAGCCCCCATTACTACCACCCATCCGCACCGCTATATGTGGCACTGAAACTACTCCCCTGCCCGCGACTGCCGCGACGAGGCATTGGGGATCCACACCCGCTGGACTACTTACCTCCGGAGACCCCAGCCAGGGGCATTACCTCCCCGCCACAGCCTATACGATGGGTAGAACTGAAGGGAAGCAAACAAAAATCCCCTTCGAGGCTCGCAAAACACCCCGGACACAAACAGAGGAACACCCTGCAGATGAGCCAACAGAGTGCCAAGAGGATGACGTGAAGGCACTGCTGATGACTATGAAAAACAGCCTCACGTCCATCGACGCGAAAATCAATGACATGAATATGCGTATGGACTCTGTGGTGCACAAGCTAGAGCAGCATGACCACCGCCTTGAGGAGGCGGAGGGCAGAATCTCCGAATTAGAAGATGGGGCCACGAATGGGCGGAGACAAATATCACAAATGGACAGATTGCTCAAAGTCATAGCGGAGAAGAATGAAGACCTAGAGGCACGCTCTAGGAGGAACAATGTTCGTATTATGGGCCTGGCTGAGTCCGCCAACACGGGACGTATGGAGGATTTTATCGAGACATTACTTACTGACCTATTCGGAACTGAGGCCTTCTCCAGGCACCTCGTGGTGGAAAGAGCGCACAGGTTCCTGGGTACCCGCCCCCCTCCTGGGGCACCTCCACGACCAGTAATAGTTCGATTCCTCAACTACTGAGACAAGGACACAGTGCTACGCCTCGCAAGGGAGAAAAAGAAAGTGGAATATGAAAATACAACCCAGTCATTGTACCCGGATTTCACACAAAACGTGAAGGATGCAAGACGCAAATTCACCAACGTCAAGAAGAAATTGCTCACCCTGAACATACCATACGCCATGCTTTACCCAGCACGACTCCGCATCACGCATTTGGGGAAACAGCATGTGTTCCTGAACCCACAGCAGGCCGATGATTACCTCAAAACCTGCCGTGAGCCCTCCCCTGCCGCGACCTTCAACAGACAACGCTCCAGATCCACGTCCCCACTATCGACACAGGACTGATCCGGTCCCCCCGACGGCGAGGCGCTGTGCTCAGCCCCAGATGATGGAAGCTGTACTCTTTACTGGTTTCAGCCACCCATATATCCTTTTCAGATAAAATGGACAATGAGTAACTGAACTATATCGCCCGGCCCCCTGCCCTCCCCCGATACCTGAGCCTGCCCGGCTAGGGCATGGCGGCAGACGGGTGAGATCATGGGAGGGCGCAGGCAAGTCCAGGGCCCCTAGCTGCACCCGCATGGGAGTACCCCTTTACGACTGTAATACTTCGATTTTATTTTGTTTGTTTATTGTTGTGATTGGGAGGGAACCAATGCCCGACAAATTGGGGAGGTCGGAGTGGGTGGGAGGGAGGGTAGTTTGCCTTGCAAGTCTTCATACCATAAGTATACTTGTCCGTACTTCACAGCGCACAGGACCGTGCCCACACTTAGTACCCGGCGTTAGATTCCATCTCTGCCATCACTAATATGCAGTCTAACATACATTGCATGACATGGAATATCCAAGGCTTAAATAACCCGCGTAAAAAGCGTCACGTTTTAGGATACCTGGAGAGGCATCATGTCCAAATAGCTCTCCTTCAGGAGACCCATCTCGACTCATCTACAACTTCCAATTTTGCCGCTAGATGGGCATCCCACCGCTGTTTTTCGTCCTATTCCACCTACTCACGGGGGTTGCGGTCCTTATTAAACGCACTACCCCTTTTACATTAAGTGGTACTTATACGGACCCTCAGGGCTGATACTGCCTGATGTGGGGGCGTCTAGCCTCTCGCGACGTCACCATCGTTAACTGCTACTGGCCTAATGTGGACGACTCTACATTTCTCACCTCCCTTTGGGGCAAAATACTCTCCGTAGGATTCACCTATCTCCTTTGGGGTGGAGACTTTATTACCGCTATACTCCCAGTAATGGACAGATCCAATCCCGCCGCACTACACTACTCAGTCATGCAAAGGCAGCTCGCAGACATTGTGGCAGAGAACTGTCTCCTTGATGCGTGGCGTTGTCTTGTGGCTCATGGCCTCCTGGCCTGCCTGGATACGTTGGCACAGGCCTGGCTGCCATGATGACTTTTGCGCACGTTACTCTTAGCCGTTGTTCTGTCACCCTCTGCTACTGCCAAGTTATTATACAACTGTCTGCATTTACTGTTTCTCACCTTTTCTCCTGTTCCCTTTGGGCTCAGTCTGAACAACAGTTACAAGGTCGAATAACACGTCCCTGGTTCTTACTGATTTGGCCCATCCCTCGCACCTAGACATAACACCATGTACAGCTGCCATGGAGAAATTAGTGTGCTTTTAATAATGCGGTCGCGCGCTCTAGACACACTTGGAGACGACCTTTCCAGAGAGAAGAGCTGTGATTGTCTGCTGATGTAATTTTGCATCTAGAGACTGAGGTATGGGGGTTCGCTAGTCAAAGCCCAGAGGTCTTCTATTTTCATAATAAACTGGCTTCCAGCACGGGGAGGGTGGTAATGTTAGTTAGACATATATCCACTGCTTTATGAGATGCTTTCCCCATTCGTATTCTATGGAGTAGTAACTATGCTGATTATATTATTCATATGTATTATGCTAGTAGTACTGACACGTGTACTGTATCTTAGAGCACGTAAGTTGAAATAAATATTTTGAACTATACAGCGTCTCTTATTACGCATGTTGTGGACAGGTACGAGTGAGTGACGAAAGAGTGTTCTTGCCTCTGCGAGTCCTGAGAGAGAGATACCGTGTTCTGGGTTGTCTAATCATTGGTACATTGGTGCTAATGGGACGCTAAGGCTAGTTGGGTTGGGGTTTTGGGTGCTAAGGTCTATGGTTGGCTCACCACTATATTCCGAGGTCCTATTATCCTGTGCATAGCTCTGTATGTGCAGAAACCCTATGACATGGCGCGACCAACGAGTGGGGCAGCTTACTTGCGAGACGCTTGAGTAGTACTTGTGCTTGTCCACAAACCCCTCACGTACGCTTCCGGAATATTGTAGATTTTGTAGGTTCTTTCAAGCTTGATGTTATTAAAAAAGGTTTCTTAAATATAACCCTTTTTGTGCTGCCTCGTGTAAGATTGTTGAATAGACCCGTTAGTAATGGCGGGTATAGACATAGCGGCGCATAGCCGCACAGCACTCCGGGATCACTTACGGGTGTATGGAGTGCCAGACGCGGGAGTTGAACTAGTCTTTGTGGTTCAAGCCGATCCGGCTTTCCACTTTGAAGTGTTCTACTCTTGGATCACTTTTCCAGCGGTGGACGCGAACGATAATCTGTTCCATGAATATGAACACACTAACGTCCCCGCTGTCTATCGACCGTATACTACTCTTGAAGTACCGCTCACGGCTTGGCAACACCGTGTTTGGTTTAATGGCGCCCTCCCACAACCGACTACCACGGTTCGTTTAGGCCCCTTATCAATTGAGGGGGCCACTTGGCCTGTTTTGGCCGGGTACACCCCGCATCCGCGTTATATGACATACCAGTCGCGGAGCTGCGCACTATGTATGCGGCCTTGGTGCAGGTGCATCGAGCTTTAGTGCGATATGTTACAGGCAGCATCCATGGAGCCGCTCCTAGAGTTGCCGGCCAACCAGCTGCTGCAGGCGGAGTGACCATAAGTCCTGTCATGGTGAATTCGGTGATGGGCAAACGTCCACAAAATAAGGATGATTTTCCTTATTGGCTTGCAGAAAAGTTTGATCAGTTGGAGGCAGTTTTTCCACATACAACTCCAGTGGATAAACATCGTATTTTAACGATTAGTTTGCCAAAAGACTTAATTCCCGAGTTGACAGCATGTGACAACTGGGGTAAGGTATTCGCAGCAGTATATTCTAAATGTTTTGGTACTCCTTCCATGACGGTTCTCCCCTCTGTAATTAAAAAAGTACAGGACGAACATGGCTCTGAAGCGGCTGTGGAATTAGGGATGAGACTGGTGGGAGTGTTTGAAGTAGTAGCTGAGCTGATCCTTGCGAATGTCAAGGGCGATGCAGTGAACTTTCAAGTAGCTAACGCTTTGGCTCTGGTCCCAGAATTGGACAAGCCTCGTGAATTACCGAAAATTATTACCCAGGCTTACAAAACTATTGGTAGAAATAGCCTGGGTAATAAGCCTTTTGCAAAACAGCAAACACAATCGCAAACACAACAACAACAAACCAAATCTCAGTCTGAGAAAGATGAGAAACCAGTCTTCACTAAAAAGAGCTGGAGGCTGAAAAAACAGGGTAAGCAACAAAAGAAGCCGGGGTCGAGAGGCGCATCCCCGATTTCAGTTTCTTCTGAACGCACTTATGATTTACGCGATAGAGCGAGAATTAAGTCACCGGATAGGTTTCAGATCCCTGATACGCGTTCTCCTCGTTCTTCACAGGCACAGACTTCGTCACAGGCCGGTGGAGGAGACCGCCAGGATAGAGGAAGGGACCGAGAGGCCCCCAGGGACGAGACCAGCCTCGACAACAAGTCAGAGGAAAAGCGGAAGACGCTCAACGTTTTCGACCACAATTTCAGAAGAAGAAAGTTGCCGCTGTAACAGCGAAATATGCCACAGACGGTGAGAACGAGGCTCCTGAATTGGACGTGGGCAGTAACCCTCCTAGACAGCGCCGCGGAAGTTACCATAGTGCGGGAGGCGCTACGTCCTCATATGGAGGCGACAGCAACTGAAACATTCATTACTGTTGAAACAGCAGACACCAGAGTGGCACCCCCTGACAGACTATTTAATATTGTCATTCAAATTGAAGGTGATATACAGCGTGTAATTAAAGGGATTTTTTGGGAAAATCTGACCTCTTCATATGACATTTTGTTAGCAGAGGCGGATTGGCCACCCCCATTCGTTCTTGCTGCGCGTAAAGGGGAGGAGGTAATCCTTCCGAGCTTTTCTCGACATGTCCCAAAGGACAAAGCGGAGGCTCTTGCAGCAGAGTGGGCTGTGTCCCTGGCTCCAGCGTTATTCCGCAATCACGTGGGTTGGGACGAAGATTCTCCCCCCATGAAATACCTTTGCGGTCACTACCGCAGCCACAACCCCAATATCCCATAAAACGTGAAGCCAAAGGCCCCGTTTCCGAAATTCTGACTCAGTTGGAATATCAGGGAGTAATTGAACCCTGTGTATCACCTATGAACAATCCCCTTTTCGCGGTTTCTAAACCCGATGGATCGTACCGCTTAGTATTGGATTACCGGCATTTGAACTCGCATTGTCGGACCTTTGCGGTGCAAAACACCCATAGTTCTGCGCTTGTAGACAGTCTTGTTCGTAAAAATACAAAACGACCCTTGACCTTTCAAATGGATTCTACACGCACAACTTAGCCCCGGAGAGTGGCCAATGGTGCGCTTTTACATCCGGTGGTAAAATGTTCAAATTCAGGCGTCTTCCTATGGGCTACAAAAATAGTCCAGGCGTGTTCGCCGCTCGTGTTGTCTCTTTGTTAGACGGCATTGATCCAGACGCCTGTTCGTACGTGGATGACATTTATCTGACAGACGACGAATTGTTTCCGCATCTAACCCGAGTAGACCGCATTATTCTTGAGTTTGCGGTTCAAGGTTACAAAATTAACTTTGCCAAATCTCATATTGCTGAATTTACCGTTTTGTTCTTGGGCTATGAGCTCAACAATGAAGGTAAGGGTTTAGCCCCCCATTTTCTGGAGAAATGTGCACTTCTGTGCCCTCCTACTAATCTGAAGAAACTTCAGTCATTGCTGGGCTTTCTGAACTTCGGACGTACATATATTCCCGAATACGCCCAGCGTATCAAGCCACTGTATGCCTTGATACAACCTACTTTTTCGAAGTCTTGCTGGCTTCCGGAGCATACCTCCATTCTGCAGTCTTTGCAGACAGACCTTCTTGAGTCCAAATACCTTTTGACGCGTGATAACCACACAAACTTGGTGATTAGAATCATTCCAGGGGCAGTGGGTTTCACATACTTAACCTTTAATGAAGGTGATACAGTACCCATCGCATACAAGTCACATCTGTACACCTCCGCAGAAATGCGCTTTTCATCTGTGGAGAAAGTTCTGACGGCAGTGCAAATGGCGATCCTAAAGGAGCGCGCACTGGCACAGGGAAAACGCATTTTGGTGGTAACACCATATCCTGCTCTAGAGGCAGTGACCAAAGCAAGTGTACCGAACTCTAAAGCTTTGCACCCCCGTTGGATTCAATGGGCAACATCTTTGACGTCTCCGGATGTCACTTTCATTTTTGACTCTTCTCTTCAGACTCAGGAGTTTTTACAGTATGAATTCTTTCATCCTCCTCCTTTGTCTTTATTGCCGCTTGAGGATTACGACTGTGTGATCTACACCGATGGTTCGGCACAACCGGCCACGGGGTCCAAGCATGCTTATTCAGCCGCATGTGCTATTGTTGCAGGTACGTTTGTGAACGGAAAGTTCAAATCCACTGTGGTGCATACACAGACACTCGGGGACAGTACCGCACAATTGGCCGAGTTGCGTGCATTGGTGCTTGCGCTTGAGTTCGTAAATCCTGATGTGACCACTTTAATCGTGTGCGATTCTTACTACTGTGTTCAATCATACAATGACAATCTGTTCTTTTGGTCGCAAAATGACTATAGAGACGCTAAAGGCAACACAATCAAGCATAAAATGCTTTGGGTTCGAGTGGCAGAATTACAACGACGTCTGCCACTCACGCAGGTGGTTCACACCCTAGGCCATCAGCGGGTGGGCGCACACGCTGTTGGTAACAGTCTGGCAGATGAAGCTGCCAGATCAGCAGTACTCACGTGTTCAGTAGCAGCAGTTACTAGATCCATGTCTAAAATAGACACTGATATCTTGGCAGCTATTGCTGCAACAAAAGAAGGAATGAATTACCCTAGAGGTTTCCCTTCCAAATATTCTTACCAGATAGGTCCCGATCAGGCTCCTTATGTAACAATACCTGACGTTGGTGATCGGCTGATCCCCAACGCGGACCGCAGACTTTCCTTGATAGCGGCGGCACACGAAGGCATGGCTTCGGCTCATGCTGGTGTGTCTGCGACAATTTCCATTTTGCAGCAGCGTTACTGGTGGCGTGGTTTATATAAAGATACACGTACATATGTGCTTTCCTGTGACGTTTGTCAACAGATTAAGCCTTCCACGGTCACACGACCACCTCAGACCTCGCTTGGAATTTCAAACAGACCCTTTGGGTGTGTTTACTTGGATCACTGCGGTCCATTTTCTTCAGACACTGCCTATAAATATATCTTAGTGGCAGTGGACTCGTGCACACGGTTCATCTGGGTCTGGCCACAACGGAGTGCTGACGCTCGAAATGTCATCAGGGATTTGCGTGTCTTTGTGGGAATTTTTGCATGCGGCACCTTCCATTCTGACCAAGGTCCGGCGTTTGCCTCTAAGGCTTACAAGGACGCAATGGGCTCCTTGGGGGTGCGGGTGAAATTTTCGTCTCCGTATAGGCCTGAGGGCAACTCTATCGTTGAACGAATGAACCGTGACTTAAAGCAATCCTTGACAGCTAGAGTTATAGGTACTGGCAGGAACTGGCTGGCCCACTTGTATACCGTTCAGCGTGCACTTAATAATCTCCCTAGAAGGCCTCTGGGTGGGCGGACCCCTTACGAAATGCTCTTTGGCATACGAATGTTTGTGCCTGACCTTGATGGTCTAGACATGGCGGCGCAATCCGCCAAGTTTGATGTAGATAATCATTCTACTATGTTACAGGACTTACAAGAAGCCCGAGACAAACTTGCAATTGCACATTTGCCTTCAGCCACAGACCCTGCTCTGCAGATTCCGGTTGCCGGCTGGCTTCCGAAGATTGGTGACCTGGTACGAGAGAAGGTGGAGAACAAAAAGAATTTGGCCCTTCTTTTCGTGCACCGGTTCCAGTCCTGGGCTTGAAGGGAACACGTACAGTCATCTTACCACCGCTTCCCGGTCGCAAGGAAAACAGATACATCTCAGTGGAAAATGTCAAGCTACAACATCTGGCCGATCCTGAATAGTGTCACACCAGCGGTCTCTTGTCCTGCCATTTATCGGACATGTGTTCGAGGCACACCTGCACGAACGGTCACTGATGTTACCATGGAGATGGTTGATTTGCCTGAAAATATATTTGAACCCCTGCATCCCCCTGCATCGACGAGGACGAATATACCTATCCCGCCACAGAGTCGGTGGCACACCAACCAACAACGCCACTGAGCCCGACACGTTATTCCTTTGACTCGGATTCCAACTCATCAACGGTCCCGTCCAAGTTTAGTCTTTTTGTATCCTGGTTTAGAGACAATTTTTTGATTCCACCTTGGACATATATCTGGATGGTGCTTTTCTTGATTTTTTTGTTCATGTCCATTGGCTTTGTCACAGTGTTTTTTCTACTCATCAATGGTCACTATTTACCTGAACGCTCTGCTGTGAACAGTGTTGCTGGAACTTTGGCTCCACATTCCTCTTCACACATCATGAAGCGTGACCACACATTTGTGAACATTTCAGCGTTTCCAGTTGCTGATGGCATCGTATGGGATGCGGTAAACTTTCAAATCCATGGCCCGACGGAAATTATTAATGTACCAAATGTCCTTCGAGTCTCGATGGGTGATGTAGTAAAAAGTAATATTCATTCTGATGATTGGGATGTGCATGCCGTTGAAGCATTGTTTGCTGATTTAAAATATTATGCTTCCTTTAATGCTGAGGACTTGTATATGAATTCTGCGAATTATGCCGATTTGTATTGCTACCAGCATTGGGGCAATCATTTTCTCCACAAACCGAGTGCACTACGCAGCCCTGTTACTTACACCCAATGGGAACACTGCCCAAACCCCATACCAGGTAGCTCCCAGACTCTTCGAAATAAATTCACCTATTTTACTGATTTCAATCGATCGAACCCTGGGTCCTATTATTTTAAATTGAAAACCCCATTGACTCAAAAAATAATGTTGACCCACACCAAATTACTTTATTCGGGTTCCTTTTTGAGCGCCTTGGCGGTGGGTGGTTATGAGTATTGGAAAGACACAGTGGATTTAAAATCAATCTGGGGTTCAAAGCCATGGCAGGTGCAAGGCACCGAGGCCTTGCACCGCGCTTGCCTTATCCCAGCCCAAATTCTGTTTCTAAATGCTTCCATTCATCAAACCACGTGTTGGGGGTTGGCTACCATTAAACAACTAAATGCGCCAGCCATCCCATCCTTGTCGAGTTCTCCAAATGATAGTTTGCGTTTTAATATGTCCCTTTTGACGTTACAGGCTCAGTTCCAAAACAATTCCTTTAACGTTTCTGCACTGATACAGTCACCCTGGTTGGCATGGCCCATATCATCGAATGCATGCCAACTGCGTTTTCATGGCACAGTTCCTGGCTACATACAGGACAAGCCTGATCCAAGATTTACTGAAACTCGTACTGTCACCACGTATTCAGTTGGTAAATTATGTAAACAATGGCTACAACATTCGTCTTTAGACTCTGTTAAGAAACATTTGTCCCTCCTATCAGGCACTATTGATTTGTCCGACTTTATCTTGGGACCTCGTGGTCCCCGACCGAAGAGATTCATTTATGAAGCGTATAATGAACTCTGGAAGCTGTCACAAATGGAAGCTGCTTCCCGTCTTCGGGAAATAGACCAAGCAAATTTGGAAAAGGTGCTTGCTGTTGTTGACAATAGTATAAATACCCTGTCTTCCCGCATTTACACATTAGAGAATATTGTGTCCTCTGTTGTTGATATTGTACAAGATGATGTCTCTATGTTGTATCATGGTCAGAATCAATTGCGTTCAGTGATGCAGTTTGCCTGGACTTTGCAAACCCTTAAGTTAGGTAAAGTTCCTTGGAATTTGTTAAACACCACTGCCCTTTTTCTGCCTTTTAATTTGACTGACAAACAGCAGTTCATGTCCATGAAAGATGCATCTTACACTTTGTTACATATCGAGAAAGTGGATCCTTTACCATTCTCTGTAGCGGAACTAGATTCTGCGGTGTGGCTAGTTCATGGGGTTATAGCTTTACCTTTTTCCCTGTTTGAATTTAGCTCGTGCATGAAACATTATCCTGTGGGCCGTTTCCAGCCTTTGGGTAGTGCTTTCCTGCATGAACTTTGGTCCTTGCCTTTCATGTATAAATGCCTTAGAGACGGCAAGGAAGTGTTTCTCACGGGGGAGTCTTGTGATTCAACTGTGGGTCATTCGCTTATTTGTAAACATATTAAATTGCACGGGGCTTGTAGCGTTTCAGTTCCGAATCTTGCATGTGTGCTAAAGGGTATTCCTGCTCCTGCTATTTCTCCTACTTTTACTTTGCTTACTAACGGTAGCTATTTGCTTTTAAATAACGAAGACTGTTGTGGCCTACAGGCTGGCATTCCGTATATTGTTACGGTCTCACACAGAGTTGTCTGCTGCAAGAATGTGCTTTTTCCTCCCCCTCACGACATCGTTGATAACTCTATTTGGCCTTCCATTCCTACCATGGAGGCAGATTTCAATAAGTTGAGCAGAATAAAGGCCCTATTATTGAATGAGGAGGTTATGCTCACATCCGCCCGGGAGACATTCATTCTCCAGGTGGCGAGTACCCACAGTGAAATACAGGCCCTTTTGAACACTGACCTCCCCCAACATTTTGGGGAGTTGATTCATCGTATTTTTAACGCATCAAACACTGAGGGTCTGGTGCACTTTTTTAAAGTTGTGGGGTCCGGCTTGGTGTCCACCTTCCAAACTATTTTCGGTGTGATACCGGCGTTCATACATTCTATTTTTTCTAGCGTCTTTGGTGGTTTCCCATTAATCCTCGCTTTAGCGGCTGGTGTCTTGCTGCTGGTCTGTTTTCTGCGCAATGGCTGCTCACCACTGGGCCCTTCTCGATCCCGAACGCCTCCAGCTGCTCCGTGAGCGACTTCTGGTTGGCTTCGATGTTCTGCCCTTGGCGACTATCAGTGTGTCCTACACCCTTTCTTTTCGCTTTGCGTATTTCACTTGCGTGCAACCTGTGATGTCTTGCATCCGCTGTCCTTTCACATGGACCATGGATTATTGCCTCTCCAATTCGTCATTGTCTGTTCCGGATTTTGTTCAGTTGGTGGGTCCCTTAGAGGCCCATGAACGGGACTGTTCCGTTGCTGGCTTTATGATGCGTGCGGCTGCACTGGGGATTTTGGCACAATGGGATATCTGGGCGGCTGCTCAGAATCTCCTACAACGAAGTTATATTGAATATCACGCAAGCTGTCCCGCATTGCTTTTGGATGCTCCATCCTCTGAGGAACATTCCTGCAGCTTTGACCTGTTGGACTGGATGGCGTCTACGTTTTTGACGATTCCAATGATGTCCTCTTGGACGGTATAGCATTTTTCTGCACTTCCACGTTTTTGGATTGATTTGCCATTCACTGTCAGTGGACTGCCTCTGTTCTGCTCAGGTGTTTGGAACTCTGTCTTCGTTTTCGTCTTGGCCGATGGACTGTCCAGGGGAGGGTGTCTTGTGGCTCATGGCCTCCTGGCCTGCCTGGATACGTTGGCACAGGCCTGGCTGCCATGATGACTTTTGCGCACGTTACTCTTAGCCGTTGTTCTGTCGCCCTCTGCTACTGCCAAGTTATTTTACAACTGTCTGCATTTTCTGTTTCTCACCTTTTCTCCTGTTCCCTTTGGGCTCAGTCTGAACAACAGTTACAAGGTCGAATAACACGTCCCTGGTTCTTACTGATTTGGCCCGTCCCTCGCACCTAGACATAACACCATGTACAGCTGCCATGGAGAAATTAGTGTGCTTTTAATAATGCGGTCGCCCGCTCTAGACACACTTGGAGACGACCTTTCCAGAGAGAAGAGCTGTGATTGTCTGCTGATGTAATTTTGCATCTAGAGACTGAGGTATGGGGGTTCGCTAGTCAAAGCCCAGAGGTCTTCTATTTTCATAATAAACTGGCTTCCAGCACGGGGAGGGTGGTAATGTTAGTTAGACATATATCCACTGCTTTATGAGATGCTTTCCCCGTTCGTATTCTATGGAGTAGTAACTATGCTGATTATATTATTCATATGTATTATGCTAGTAGTACTGACACGTGTACTGTATCTTAGAGCACGTAAGTTGAAATAAATATTTTGAACTATACAGCGTCTCTTATTACGCATGTTGTGGACAGGTACGAGTGAGTGACGAAAGAGTGTTCTTGCCTCTGCGAGTCCTGAGAGAGAGATACCGTGTTCTGGGTTGTCTAATCATTGGTACATTGGTGCTAATGGGACGCTAAGGCTAGTTGGGTTGGGGTTTTGGGTGCTAAGGTCTATGGTTGGCTCACCACTATATTCCGAGGTCCTATTATCCTGTGCATAGCTCTGTATGTGCAGAAACCCTATGACAGCGTCACATGCACCCAGCAGTCAAAGAAGGTACACACTACTCAGCAGTTCACTCCTCCTGGTCCCGCCTGGATTATTAGTTTGGTTTATTTCAATTGGCATGACTGGCTGGATAGGCACAGTCACTCATTTGTAAACACAACAAGGTCTGAACTCTATGAACAGTCCATCAACACTTTAAGGACTCTTAGGGGGGGTCATATCTATTTGTTAATACCCCTTCCCAAACCAGATCTATTCCAATCATCAATGATCTGGATTGTCCCGACTGTTCTCATTTAAAAATCAATTGTCAATAACCACCAGACAATCATGTTCACTTCATTACTCAGAGTGAACTAAGACAACGAGTGAAAAAAATGTGAGAAAGGTAAGAAAGCACCTCACGTGCGCAAACCAAAAGGGCTCCTGGATGGTACTCGCCAGTAAGCCCACGTTATCATCATCGGTTGCTTTCTTACTCGAAAAGAATAAAAAAAGAAAAAGGTGTGTATAAGAAATCCACCGAGGTGGAAGGTCAAAACAACACATTTATGTGACCCCTAACACTGAGGCTGCAAAGTTCACTCAAAAGCGGTTTTCCTTGACGCCACTAAGACATTTGATTCTGCTGAGTGGGACTATCTCCTGGGTACCCTGCGCTACATAGGAATGCCCCCGGCATTCCTCGGGTGGATAGAACTGCTGTATCAACAGCCCACGGCTACGGTCCTCCTTAATGGTGCACGTTCCCCGGGTTTTGGCATTACTAGGGGTACGCGCCATGGTTGCCCGCTATCCCCTATCCTCTTCGCCTTGGCTATAGAACCCCGCGAAAATTAGACAACACCACAAGGAAAGGGCACTGATCTTCCCATCCAGGCAGCTCCTAATCTCGCTTTACGTGGATGATGTTACCCTATACATTAAGAATCCACAGGAAAACCTAAACCCCGTATTGCGTGAGGTCACGAAATTTGGAGCCATTTCTGGTATCAGCATTAACTGGGCGAAGTCTGCAGTTTTCCCACTCACCGCCTCAACAACTACGTACCCCTTAGACTACCCCCTTACATGACAGACTGAGGAAATTAAATATCTGGGTATCAAAGTCACCAGAAGTCGAGAAGAACTAATACGGGCCAATTATGGGGTCGCACTAGATAAAGCCACTGAGTCGATCACAAAATGGTTATCGCTGCCCCTCTCCATGGCTGGGAGGATTTCCTTAGCTAAAATGGTACTATTACCAAAGTTTCTTTATCTCTTCAACAGCATTCCATACCACCCTGGCACACATTTCTTTCGTGCGCTCAAAACACAAATCATACGCCTAGTCTGGGGCGGCAAACTTGGATACATTGGTTTTGCCCTTCTCACGAGGGGGATATGAAGTCCCTAATTTTGAACTTTATTATCACTGTGCCCAAGCCCACTTCGCTCTATACTGGTTACATCCACCACCCTTTATGCCTCACTTAGCGGTGGAGGAGGGGTATATGGCCCCCACCCCTCTTTCGGGGTTCCTATACACCACGTGCGGGGAACGAGAACGCGATCCCACCACAGTGGCCTGCACCGTTGCAGCCTGGAAGCACATCGCTGCCAAGCTCGAAGTGCCCATGCTCTACTCTCCAAATATGCCTCTGGTATACCACCCCTCTCTTCAAGTCACAAATGAAAAGCAATGTCGCACTATGCTGGAGAAATTAAACTTTACTACATGGGGGGACATGTACACTGGTGGCACATTTCGGTCTAGGGAACAGTTCTTTGGCACTAACACACCCACGACTATGGATATTTTCATGTATGTCAGACTTAGGCGGAGTGTTAAAGCCACCATGCCCATATTCCCCCTAGAACCACCTACACTGCCCCCACTACACGCCCTGCTACAGTCAGTACCCCCTCGACATGTCATCTCGCTAATTTACCGCCATGCACAAACAGCACCTACCCCACGGGCTTTGAAGGCCCGTCATGATTGGGAAGCAGATCTTGAGAACCAGATAACAGATGACCAGTGGGAATACTGCTGCAAGCAGACGGGAGCTATAACAGCCAACAGTCGACTGAGACTCATACACTATAAATTCTTACACAGGCTCTACTATACCCCGGCCAAACTCCATAAATTCAAGCTTAGAGAGGATGATAGGTGTGCCAGATGTAAGGGTGAGGGAGCGGACTTTCTACATTTGGCCTGGCTATGCCCGACCAGCCAACGATACTGGCTACAAGTGTTTGCGGGTATGTCAACAATGATAGGAACTTCTCTACACGCCTTACCAGAAATTGCTCTACTAGGCTACACGCAAAATATAGACACCGTGTATAAGAAGTTCTTAGCCCTAGGCCTCCTGATAGCTAAACGCAAGCTAGCGTGCAGGTGGGGTAGGGGCAGGGCCCCCAAATTTAAAGAATGGATACATGATCTTACAACATGGCAGGAACACTCACTTAACTATGCAGAACTGCTCCCACTTACCTCCAGACCACGTGATATATGTGGCCCCCTTACTTCCTATCTCCTTTTGACAGCAGACAATTCCACTGCTACCCAGGGGACGCAAGATGGGGCCGAAGCCCAAGACCAACGGGATGGGGGCGGAGGCACTACTATTTTTACAACCACAGGGCAGTGAGATATAGATGTCAGCGGCACTTAACCCATATAGGCAGCGACACAGACCCCTGCAGATATTCCAGTCTCTAACTGCTGTTTTTCTATATGCACTGTATATGTTTTTTCTTGTAAACGTGGGCAATGATGTTCAGAGCATGGACACTCAGACTTACCATGGTATGCAAGGTGGGGGAGGGGGTTTCTTTTATAGTTCCTTCAACAGAGATGTACTTTACATACGGCATCAGTATCTAAGACTATTATCGAATGCATATTTTTGTACCATCTCGTTGTATCATGGACAATAAAGCTTTAATAAAAAAAAAAAAAGACTCACTTCAGATGAAGATCAAAAACATGCAATCTAGTAAGTTCTAAAATCATGGCAACGCAAAGGAAAGTAAGAGAGAGAGAGAGAGAGAGAAAATGAATATCAAAATACAATAAGCATTATAGCCTCAGCCAAAGATGCTAGATAAGATGGCTAAGGGGGAATACACACGTGTCATGACCCATGGGTTCACTTGTGCGAGGTAGTCCGTCGAATGGACTGAGGGCAGCTCTTTTATATTATTTTAATGAGGAACTGCTTGACCACAAGTCCAGGTTATGACAGATATTTGATCGTCAATCATACCAAAATTTGTACATTTATCGAAAACAATTTGCATCACTTCTCGGAAATTTTATAAGAAAGCAGAAGAATACAAAAGATTAGAGGTCACCTGTAATTTCTAAAGCTGTGGAAAGTCCCAGTTGGCCCAGTTGGCCCCCACTCCTACTTTTAGCCAATTTTGTTCTTCTAAATGACAGACGCATCCTGTTATTGCTACATCTTGATGTTCAGAAAGATGTACACGAAGAGGTCATAGGAGAGATACATCTGAGTATACAGGAGGGCATGGGGCCTACTGCCTCTGTAGACGCTCAAGGCAGTGTGGACAATTTTAACACAACCCTGTCTGTGGGCTGGCAGGGACAATTGAGGCTCTTATGCTTCAGGTGTGGACAGAATGGGCCTTGGGCACTATATGGTGAAACTAGACCCTGCTTCATGGCGTTTTCTGTCTAATTTAGAGATGAGCACAAGAACACTTGTTTATTAAATCCATATACATTAAAAATGACTGATGCCTGCCTCCCAAGCCATTTGCTTAGGGTGCCTGGATTGGTCTAAATTGTCACACTTGTAGGAGTGTGATGGACAAGGGTGTGTGGGTACTGCAATTGTTTGCCCTGGCAGGGTCAATGAGTGGGGTAAGCTGCAGTGGCCTCCAGACAAAGTCCCTGGCACTTATTTTTTACACATTAAGCACTGCCAAGGCTGCTTTTGGTTCCCCAGTCTGGCCTTGGAAGCAAGGTTTACATAGAGGCTTACAGTAGAGAGTGAAGTGGCAGAGATTTGGTTACATGTGAGTTTTGCTGTGGGAGTGGGGTGGTTGCTGAAATTCTACAGGATTGGTGCATTGATTGGATGGTTACTTTGTGATGGAGATGTTTGTAGAGAGATGGGCTTTCAACTCTTTCCAGTAGTGGAGAAATAATGGAACCTAGTGGGGTGAAATTGTGTGTGATATATCCAAATCCATGTCAGCGCCTACACTTGAGATTTGCGATACTATTCTGCTTAATCAAAGATGCTGAGTTTCTAAGAATTTAGTTTTATCACCTACAGACATATAACAATGTTGGTGTATGCTATAGTATTCTATTATATATGGTGGCAAGAAGTATTTGTGAGAAATTAGACCTCTGCCAGAGTGATAGGAATTAAATGCATGCATAGGCATTGGAGAACTAGCTGACAGCTGCAGTATTCTAAAGCGGTGACTTAATATTGTGCTTCTTGTTTTCAATGTTGTTTCTTAGGAAAAAGTGAGTTGTTCTTATCTTTGGGGCTGAAAGGGAGTGAAAGCAGCGGTTCCCTGGAGTTCTGTGCAGTTGTGCAACCAAAAGATATGTTGCCATCAACTCGGCTAGCATGTTTCCTTCAGAAACAATGCTTTTGTAGGCGTTGGTGCATCTTCCTTCAGAGGTAAGCACTGCATGGGACACCCTGAGCCACCACAAAACTAAGGCAAACATTGTGTGTCTCCTCCATGTTCCCTCACCCTTCCTCTTAGTCTTGTGAAATATCATGAAGCCCAGAGTCCTCAACGTTTCCACAGATTCCTTTCAGTTTATGTGTGCCATGCATCTGCTACGCTTTTCCTAGTACATATACTATCATAATTTGCATCATGCTTTAAGAGGTTTGCCTAGCCATTATTGGTCACACAAAAATTCTACTATCATTCTAACATAATAATACATTTTTTAAGTCTGGCTGTAAGAAATGGGAGTATTAGTTGAAGAGGGTGATTGCCCACTTCAAATAATCATAATCCTCGTCAGAGTGAACTACTAAGGTCATTAAATAAACCTGTGCTTAACCATCTGGTAGCTTGGCACAAAGCAGTGAGGCTTAACTTAGAGACAATGTGCAAAGTATTTAAGCAGCACTGAAACAGTAATACAGTGAAAACACAACACTAGAAAAATCCCAAAACTATTTAGAAAAATAGAGTACATTTTATTAAATACAATGACACTCAAACAACAAAAATCCAATAAGCAGACCTGGAGATATGATTTTTTAAAGGTTTTTATTAAAAATAGCACCAAAAAGAACCAGCTGTGGTTATCTGGTTGTGCTAGACTGGGTTAAAGTCAAAAGTTAAGGCCGACCACGGTGGAGGATGGGTTGGATACAGGAACAAGGTTCGTCCCAATGGAAAGTTAACTTGTGACTTAGAAACCTTTATGGAGAAAAAGTGGTCGTCGATGAGACATTGGCAGGGCAAGCTGCAATCCGGGTCTAAACTGGTGCTCAATGTTGCAGGTTGCTAATGAAGGTGGGAACGCTCCGAACAGGCAAAGTCTGTGCCCAGGAAGGCCTTGAGGTTGGCGGGTTGCTGATGAGTGTCTGTCCTGATGAAGCCCTCTACGTTCAGATTTCGAAATTTTCTGGAAGTCAGATATCCTTCAGCAGGGCAAACCAGCAAGCTGAGGCCCACCTGTGATTTGACATCGATGGCTGGGGCTTTGACGATGATCCCAGTCTCCACCGGTTCTCAAGGCAGAAAGGTGGCAAAAAAGTTTTTAAGACCCAGTATCTCAAACAGGAAGTCAGCCAAATTACCCTTGTGGTCAGTACTGGGGTCCTAGGGTCAAGGAAAGAAGGTCCAGTCTTCCTTCAGAGTCTTCAGAAAGAAAGGCAGTCCTTCTTCTCATTCTCCACAGTCCAGGATTGTTCTGAGAAGAGGTCTGTGAGTCCACTTTTATGCCAAGTTCCAGCCTGTGGGTGAAAGCAAGTCTTTGTTCACCCCTTAATTCACTTCTGGTCATTACCTCTACCCTCATTGGGTTTGGTGCACCCTGAGTAGAGAGACAAAGAGGAGGCAGACCTAGGTGTGAGCTTTATCTGTTGGTGACAAGGTAGGCATCCTTTAAAGTTTAAGAAGGTGTTGGGCACAGCCCTCAGACCATCCTGTCAAGTGAGTAGTCCCTGTCCCCACTGCCAGGGTGGTATGTCTACTGTATAGAACACTACATATCTCACCACAGGGGAGCCATCAGGGGTCAGGTGACAGCTGGATACTTGCAGGAAAGTCTTTTGTTCTTAGGCAGGAAAATGACACCTTTCTAAAAGTCTAATTTCCAAAACATTAATATAAAACCAAATTGGCCATTAAGTTGGAGTTTAAATTACTATTTCAATGAGTCCTTGAACCATTTTTGTAGCTGCCTGCATATAAATTTAGTACTTATTAAATGTAATAGTATAAAGCAGCGAGAGGCAGCCTTGCCACAGTGAAAGACGATTTAGGACGTTTTTTACTGCCATGACTTGTAAAACATTAAATATACAAATCTTATTTTTTAAATGCCTTGCACCCTGCCCTCCTGTCTTTTAAGACCTATATTAGGGGTCCCTTATAAGTACTAAAAAGGAAGGTTTAGTCCTGGCAATTTTTTTTATTTTGACAGGTTGAATTAGCAGTTTTAAACTCAACACCCAGGCTGCAGGGGCAGAACTGAAGACATGTTTTGCAGTGTTTCTGTAGTGGGTAGCATAATAAGCAATGCAGCTCACTAGTAGTATTTAATTTACAGCCCCTGGGTGCAGGTGGTACCATATACTTGGGACCTATAAGCAACTAAATATGCAAATCCGGAGTATACCAAAGTTACCATGTTTGAAGAGAGGAGCACACACACTTTACTTCTGGTCAGCAGGGGCAAAGTGTACAGAGTTTACATACAACAAAAACAGGTTTCAATAAAAAAGCAAAAAATCCTGGGTGACCCTGCAGCTGGGGAACTTTTCCAACACTGGCTAAAGACTGCTCTAGCAATTTGCCACAGCTTATGAAACAATTACAAAATATGTACAGAGAGGGGCCTTGAAGCAGGCCTCTCCAGCTATTGATAGCTTTGGTTCAACTGATTTCAGACACTGCTTGCTGAAAGTGTCATAAACATTTAGGGTTAAAGCAAAATAATATTTCCTCTTTACCATCATGCTTCTGTGTGATTGAGCATTAGGTATATAAGTCAGCGGAGGGAATATTTACATTGCAGTGCATGGATGGTGCATCCATGCCCTACAATAGAAGTGCAGTGTTCTCAGTTATGTAACTATTAAGGACGAGGGATACTGAATTCAGGAGTGGCTATGTAGTAAAATTCTTAAAGGGATGTGGCTATGTAGTAAAATTCCCCAAATAACCTTTCAGTCTGGTCCCACAAACAAATGATTTTTGGGTCCCATTTTCATGTGGCCACTGATTGGAGGATGAATGTTCATCTAGGCAGCATTATGGCTCTGCACTTGACTAGTGTACAGGAAAGAACCAGGGGAAAGAGGTGTGGGAGTTATTTAAAATTGTCTACTGGCCAGCCCCAGTCTGTAAATCACAGCATCACGCTTAATCTAGAAACGCAATGTGCATTGATAGATGGTGGATTTATGCGCCAGTCACCTTCACGTTGCTTTTCATTTAATGACTTACACCAGAAAATTGAAGCTAAGTCTCAGAGTCCTTCTAGCACTCCTTTTCTTCTCCCAACCTCTCTCCAAGTGCAGACCTTGGAGCTGCACCTCATTTAGGCAAATCCTGCTTTTGTGGTGCTGAGCTTGGGAACAGACAGATTCCAAGTAGAAGGTTCTATGAGTGCTGCAGCGTCTGTGTTCCCTATTGTTGCAATTTGAAAAGTAAACACATTTTCTTCTTAGATGTATATCTATGGAATTTTGTATGCCTCATGGAGTCAGCATCAGATAGTACCTTTCTCTGTGCCAGCAGCATCACTGACTTTTGTGGTAATTGACCACTCACAGCTCTGTTGTGCTTCTCTCCAATTTTAGAGGTCATATAAACAGAGCAGTCTGGCATCTCTTGCAGGGTGAAGGGCTCCATAAAGACATAGGGGGATATTCTCAAGAACGTGCGATAAGCATCGCCAAAAAAGGCTAACGCACGTTTTCATATCACAGGAAAATAACTCTGTGTTAACGTCGTATTCTCAACACGGCGGTAACATGCGATAGTCTCCCGATAACGCGTCAAATGGCCGCAAAAACATCACCAGGACGGTGATGAAAATCCAAACCCGAACGCGAAAAAAGTTGCGATGGGCCCAACCGCGATACCAAACTATCGATAAGCTGCGCCAGCCTGCAAGTCCCACAAGTCAGGCGGCCAAAATCACTATAAAAGCGGCAACCAAAAACACAAACAAGACCCAAACAGCTGCGAAGCACCATGGAGGTACCCGGAGCAAGAACAGAGGACAACCAGAACCCCACAAGCCCCATGGAGGACCAGCCTGGGACCATCATTGGGGAGAGGGTGGCAGGAGTCGGGGGACCGGACACTGCACAACATGACCTGAGCCAACAGCAACAGGTTGAGTAACGACCAGGGACTGGGGGGACGGGGGGAGATGAGCACAATGGCACACATGCACAAGTAAGTATAGCACATCTGCGGACAAACCATGCCCAAGAGTCACAACTCCGACCAAGGGCCCAATTTACCCAAGTCTGCAACAACTCAGCACTGCATAAGCACAGAAGTGAAAGGCACACCGCCTGAAAGAGATAAGGGCCAGCAAAATCAGACCTGAAGGGGCAAATCACCCACAATGCAGCACACACACAAGATGCAGAGCACCACAACTTTGACAACAATGTGGTACAAACTGCAACACTTTCACAACAGAACAGAGGACACAACTGCTGCTGCCTGTGTTTTAGAAAATGGCCATTCGCATTTGGCATAGCAGGAAACTGTGAGATGACAATGTACAAGTACAACCTCACATCCCTGATGGCGTAGAAATGCCAAGTGTCCCACTTCAAATAGGCGTCTCCTCATACACAGTCAAAATGTACATTGCCATGCAGTCTGACAGTAAACTTGCACAATGCGTGAACATACATGTGAACACAATGTCAATCTGCATTTCCCTTCACATTGCAGAGGGAGAATCAACACCTCCTGCAGAGCCGACCCAACAACACAGCACTGATGATGAAGAGGACCTCCCCAACATCTACACCAACGCACTCCAACAGCTCAGGGACAGCTCCGGCACACCACCTCCAGGAGCAGGGCAGCCCAGCTGCATCCATGAGACCCCACCCCCTGCACAGGCCACACAGCAGGAAGAACCCACCACCACGGCTGTCTCCCAGGACCCCCACGACCAACATATGGCCTCCCAACGCCGTGTGTTAGGGTGCCAGGAGGAGATGTCTGACTGGCTGCGGGTGGGGTTCGACCTCATGACAGCCAAACTGGATACCATACGTGGGTGTCTAAGTCCCATCAGGGACCACTCACAGTCCCAAACGGACACCCACTGTCTGCTCCTTGCTCCACAACAAGCCATGGCTGACATCGCTGGAGTCATGACTCTGAGACAAGAACAACTGTCCAGTCAGACTGGCCCCAGCGATGTCATCCGTGAGTTGGGACACATAAGGAGAATGATGTAAAGCTTGGAGCGGATGAAGGCGGAAAGAATGTGTGCCACGGCTGCACACCAGCGAGATGTAGCTGTGATCTTCTATGCCGTGCAGATCCTTGTCATGGCATTGCCACCACAAGGCCTGGCGCAGATGGATGCTGGTGCCACTACTACATCCATATCTCCTCCCCCTGAAGTGTCAGTGCCACACAGTGCGGCAGATTTCCCACCTCCGTCCCCTGATGTGTCACTGCCAGACAGTGATGCAGACAGAACACCACCACCCGCATGTGAGGCACCTGACACATCAGAGGACGAAGATGATGATGAATATGGCTTTGTGGCTAGAATCAAGTGTTAGCATTCATCTCCACCATATGGCCGTGTTCAGCTTGGTTCTGCCCTCTGCATCATGCCCTGGAATAACACCTCCCACTGTCCCCCCATACACCGAGCGACACTCACCTTGGACCTCGACATGGACTGCCATATTTGGTGTGGTTACCAATGACACAGCAATCACACTGCGGACTGTAGTCTTCCACTCCCATGAATTTGTCAATCCCGAAAGGACTCTGGCTGTCACTCCACGGGGCAACAATGTAAAGTGGGGTTTGCACGGCCCTGTACTGGCCCAGCTTCAACACTCCACTGAATGTGAATAAAACATCCCAATTCACACTGATGTGTCATGGCCATGACCAATTAAGAATGAAAGTATGGATGAATGTATGGACAGTGGTTCCACAAAAGTGGCACTCCCTGGGTAATGCTATCAATGCGCATGTATGGCCGTGACCCAGATAGGCATTGAGACACATATTGTCATTCAAATCAACACTCATCACAGTTGAATACAAGTGAAGCTGCGTTACGTTATTAGCATATGCGTGTCAGTACGGGCAAGATGAGTGCCACAACATGCAGGCCAATGCAGCAGTAAGTCAGAATGAGGAACCTTGCCAAGCGCCGCTGTCCACTCCGGGGGAGTGCCTCACTTTTCACAGGTGTGTGTTAACACGCGTTGTTGTCCGCTCATGTTTTCGGAGTCCAGGCGAGTGCAGCCATGTCCACTGTTGTCGTGGGATATGTGACCAGATCTCCAAGGTGCAACAAGGTATCGGGACATGTGCAATGTGTTCCAATCAGTTGTGGCTGCAGGTACGTAGTTACTTCGTCCATGAAAGCGATTGCAGCTTCGTGAGGCTAACATTTCCAACATGAGGTCGTTGTCGACTTCATCAAACAGGACGACGAGGCGATCCATTAGCAGGTCCGGACAGATGTGCTGCGTCCACCCTTTCACCACAGTGCACTACAGCCCAATATGGGAGCGGGTCAATGTGGTCACTGCACCACGAGGATTTGTGCAATCTCCCAGGTCCAGCTGTCAGCATGTATGCCAAGTATCAAGGCATCCCATAAACGGGTATCACGGTGATACTCCTGGTCGTGGGCCAACAGGGGGCCCACACACATGTCAAAATCCAGTTCAGCTACCGTCCTGTTGGATAGGCAGACATCCATGGACCACTCAAACATGCA
Organism: Calotriton arnoldi; assembly: GCA_963921515.1. Taxonomy (NCBI): domain Eukaryota; kingdom Metazoa; phylum Chordata; class Amphibia; order Caudata; family Salamandridae; genus Calotriton; species Calotriton arnoldi. The sequence continues at coordinate 503,407 of CAWUFW010010343.1, read as the reverse complement.
CGATCGACAATGCAACACAGGCTGAACGCAGGTGACGTTGGCAAGGCGGAAGCTTAGTCGGTAACGGATCCGCAGCACTGCCAATGGCAGTGCCCCCAGTGAATGCAGCATTCGTGCACGGTACAGTTCCACGTGACAGGAGTTGTGCATGTGTCCGGGATGTTCGGCCATTGCGTTAGTGGCTCTTGTTGAAGCAGCACTGTTCTGACCTGCGCCAGTTCTGTGGATGAAATGCCACATCTTGTATCACTGAGTTGTCGTAGTGTGCACCGGTTGTACGCCTGGGATGTTGTGGGAGTAAGTGTGAAGGCCATTCCATTCAAGATAACTTCGAGCAAGGACTTCTGTGTGTGGGGTGTGTATACGTTGGTCTTCCGTCAGGCTGTGCGTAGTGTGGGAGTCGTCATCAGCTGCTATAGTATCTGTCAGGGGGTGCCGGGCACATGCAATTCCGAGGTCGGAGGTGCAGATGTGCTTCCGCCTGATAGTTCAGACAAAGGAGCTTTCATCCCTAGTGTAAGTTTGTAATCTGCTTGCATTCATGGCATGTGAAGTGGCTTGTTGGGGGTGGGGTCGGATGAGTGGGACTTTGTGATTCATTATTGACATGACTTGCATGTGGCATATGAGCAGCATCACTGTGTGTTACGTTGCCTCACAGCTGCTCCTCCCTCCCCCGTACCCATTTACTTATGTGCGCTGCGCGATTGCATCACTTGCACTCCTACGGCACAGTATTTTCATGCCTGTCTGCGCATGTCCACAAGCCTGACAACGACACTGTGATGTTGGCCGTTGAAGGTGGTGGGCCACGTGAGTGTAGGCCTATGTAAAGGATAGGGCAGACACAGATGTAGAGTACAGGCCTGGCTGAACTGGCGCTGCTAATGTGGCTGGGAATTTTGCTCATGCTGCGGCAATACAGTTACACACAACACTTGGCATGTATGATCCTGGACCCCGAACGTTCTTGTGCTCCTTCATTACTCCGTTCGTGCATGCCCGCCCTCCGGGAGCATGCTACATTGCAACATTGTCGCTTACAGGGGGGGACGACTTAGCTACATGTCCAAGCAATTACCCACTGCCTGAGGTGACATGGTTGCGTCCGCTGTCCACAGCACAATGTAATGTGGTAGGGCCCGGGGCCATTATTCATGCATAATGACCACACAGACACACTTGAATAGATAGTGGAACTGGCTACGGGCACGTGCGCCCGGCCCCTTTTTATTACCAGGATCACATATCCAGTGACGCCTGTGCTGGATGGGTGTGGGGTGAGTGTGAGACAGCCCTCAGTGAGTGGTTGGTGCTGGCAACAACTTGAACAGTGGTCACTATTAAAGCGGAAACAGAATACACCAACATAACACTAACAACTGCAAAGCACCATGGAGGTAGCTGGAGCAAGTACAGAGGTCACTCAATATTCAATCAGAAGGGGCCATGACTTGTGGTGCACAGAGTTAGTGGCACATGTGGCGCTCAGGGGGTGCGCAGCCAGCGATGATGCGTGGTCCGGGCGGGCCGCACTGGGAGCAAAGTATTTTGCCTATTGAATTCTGCCTCAATATGGCCACGTGGCGTTGCCTTGTGGTGCACAGAGTTAGTGGCACCTGTGGCGCTCAGGGTGTGCGCAGCCAGCGATGATGCGTGGAACGGGCGGGCCGCACTGGGGTCAATGTCTGTTGCCTACTGGACTGTGTCATCTGCAATCGCGACTCGATCTGAATTGTGAGCCCTGCTGACTGCAGTGTAGGCCGGAGGCAGAGGTCAGCAAGGGCCCGCAGCCACATGGCGGTGACTTGTGGTGCACAGAGTTAGTGGCACCTGTGGCGCTCAGGGGGTGCGCAGCCAGCGATGATGCGTGGTCCGGGCGGGCCGCACTGGGGTCAATGTCTGTTGCCTACTGGACTGCGTCATCTGCAATCGCGCCTCGATCTGAATTGTGAGCCCTGCTGACCGCAGTGTAGGCCGGAGGCAGTATCCAGCACACTCATAACTCCGTGGTGCTGTGCGGCTGGGTGCGCTGGGGGCCTGTGTCGCGGAAGCCAGCGTTCGGCTGAGGAGGCTGGCAGTCACGGCGGCGGACTCGTGGCAGGGTGAGGGGCGCCGCCCTGGCAGACGCATTGGCCATCCCAGAAGTGAACCACGCCCAGAGCCCCGGCCTATTTATTCACACTCCTACGCTGGGCTGTCGTACGCCGGACAAGCCCACTCCGCTTACGCTTACAGGGGGGGCACAGCTACATGACCGAGGTCTAACCCACTGCCTGAGGTGACATGGTTGCGTCCACTGTCCACGACACTGCCAACACCTGCAGTATATGTCCATATGGATAGGTCTGTGCTCTGCATACTGAGGTCTGTCCAGCACATCACCGCCACACTTGGCATTGTGTGCATTCTTATTCATGGGTGACTTGCCTCCTTCACACATACTTGGTTCCCACCTCTCCCCACATTCTGCTATTGTGTGGCTGAGGGGCCATGCTGTTTTCGGTACGTCCGCTGTCCTGTTCTGCGCTGCCTCGGTGGTAGTTGGGGGGTGGTCCAGGGGGGAGGGGGGGGCTGGGGGTGGTGGCGGTGGGTGTTGTGGCCCTCTTGGGTCTCCGAGCTGCATGATCAGTGTCTCCATGGCATTTGTTGGTCTTCAGATGTGGCTCTGGGCTGGGCTCCCTTTCTACTGCAGTTTTTCGTCCTGCTTAACACCAGTAAAAGGCAGGTGTTAAATCCCTGCTGCTAACATGCCTTATCGCCTGATTTTGGTTCGCATCGCAGATCTGGCTGGAAGTTGAGAATATCGCGAAGTGGTGTTTTCGTGTGTTTTTGCACGGGAACGCCTACTCTGCATATCATTAGCGTTAGTTGTCTCTCTCATCCGTGGCGATGTTTTTTGCGGCAGCTATCGCTGGTAAACTGGCGATGTGGTCAGTTTGCACCAGCTTGGGAATGGGGCGATAATTCTTTCGCCACTTTTGCTGCGCTAAAGTTCCGATAACTCGGCAAGAAGTCCTTGAGAATATGCCCCATAGCTGCATAGCATTTTCAATGAGTTGGTGTGTAGTCATTTATGCTGCTGTGACATCTCTTTATTTCCCTTCTGTGGTCTCTTCTTCCTTTGCCTTAATACATACTCTCTAATGCAAGCATTAGGAGTTTAATGGTATGAGGATTACAAGTCAACATTGCTCCTGGCTGATTTCTCATTCTTGACACTGCTGAAGCTGCTATTGGCACAGGATTGTTTTCAGAAATAGGAAATATCTGACTATGCCTGTTCAGGACAGTGCCAGTCCAAATTCTGGAAGTGGACACATATTTTCAATTACACCAATGCTCTATGTAGCAGAGTTCAGGTGGATTCTGCTGGATGTTCTGTTATAGCTCTGAGATTCTAATTGTCTTAGCCTAACGAGTGATTAAGCATAAGTGAGGGTTACAGGGCTGGTGCAATGGGGTTTGCCATTCCAAGTGAAGTACAATTGTACATACTACCTGAAACTCGTTTGCCAACCCCCCAAACAAATTGAGCACCTATATTCCCCCAGCCCCCACACTCCAAGCAATGGCCTTTCATCTGTGTCAACACTGCATATCAACAGCATGCACATATGCTTATCTGTTTGATGTCCCCAGAAACCTTAGTCTGGGCTGCACTCCAGCCTGTGACAGAATGATGTGAAACACTTACAGTAACCCTGGACTGCAAAGGAAGGGCTGCGGAAGCACACAGTTCTCCATTCTTCCTTGCGCTTCTCTGAGGGCCTCACATTTTGCTGCAGGTCTGCCCACATTAAGGTGGCACCAGACTTCAGCTGAGTTGATTTATCAGCTATTGTAAATGGTTTAACAAAGCAGGTGAGTGACACCCTCATCCTGTTATTTTGCAGTCTTGGTCAGTGAGGTTGGCACATGGCTATGGATTTCTGATCTACTGCACATACTGACCTACAGTGGAAAAAGAAATAAATGAAATCATAACATGATATATCTCCACTACTAAGACAAACTAGGTTTCATGAGAACCCTGCAGTGATGGCCCCAAAACCCCGATAAGAACCAGGTTTGCTATTGCTCATACCTGCTCTGTAGGCTCCCTATAGTGTGTATAGCTTTTACTTCTTCTAAGTACAGCCTATTTAGGCAGAAATACTTCAAAAGGGCAATCATGCTGGCGCTGGCTTTTCTACATATAGGCTGAACCAACAACTCCTTAATATCACCCATTTCATTCCTGTCCACGATAGCTATGTCGATGATTACAGAAAAATATAACTTTCTTAACATGATTTTTGACACATGCATCAGTCATTATGTTTTCTGGTTTGAACACCATTTGTAGGTCTTAGTTATGGATTTTTAAATGTTTTGGCATCCAAATATCATCTTGGCTTTGTTCATAAATATAGTTTGCATTTCAACAAATGTTCATGCCACAACAATAATTGGTTAAACCCGCCAGCAGTAATGATTCTTCTAATTGTAGGGATGTTAATATGTGTTTTCTTTAAATTACCCTAGTGTGTATATGCAACACATTTAGTAAGGTCACTTATTTTGTCTTTAATTACTGCTGTGTAGTTCATTAAAATGTATTACAATGTAGGAAGAAACATCAACGTAACATAATTAAAAATAATAATCTTGTGGGGAAGAGACAGCAGTTGCTTCTCTTAAGCCCTAGTGTGTTAGCCGTTGGGTTTAATGGAACTGGACATTCTCAGAGTTCGATTCCTGAAACCCTACTTATGCCTTCACTGTTTTCTTTGTAACAGCACTCTGGGCAACACCGTAGAGTTAAGATGTTTGTGGTAGCAGATTAAATCTTATATTTTACTAAAAGCATCTGTGAAAATATATATGGGGCAAAGTACCCCCTGCTGTACACAATAAAGATTTTGTAAGTGACTGAAGAGTTCTGTGACCATATGGAGGAATGATACCGAAGACAGAGTTTCTTTATAAGATCATGGAACTCTGAGGTGACATGCAATGGCTTTATAATATATGTTGGGATAATTTATTACTTATAATATATGATCATAGCACCTCCATTCTCACAAACTGCTTAAATCCATGGTGTGTACCACTTTTTATGAAAGAGACAGTTTTGTTACATGCTGCATTGGCTTTGAAGCGCTGCTGGAGTGCGCTACCTGCTCTGTGGGACTCGAAAGCTGGGGTTAAGCTGCCGATGCCTGGGCCGCTGGGGATCACAAGTCCCATTAACATTCCCTGCAAAAGCACTTCCTGTTCCCTGCAAGCGCTACAAAAGTGCGCCGTGGTCCCACTGCTTTGGGGGCCCATTTTAGTTACAGCCTAGATTGGATTTGAAGTGCTGCTGTAGTGCGCTAACTGCTCTGTGGGACTTGACAACTGGGGGTTAAGCTGCCAAAAGTCCCATCAACCCTCCTTGCAACGACACTTCCTGGTCCCTGCAAGCACTACAAAAGCGAGCTGTAGACCTGCTGCTTGAGACGTGCCTGAGCGAAGCACGGGCGAAGGGTGGGCTCCTCCATGCCCATTGGAGCCCAGAGTAGGCTGGGCTGGGCCACCCCTAACTTCAGTTAAAGGGTAACTCTGACCCCCCTCTGGTGTGGTCTATCGCAGTTCAAACACAGTTTGTCTAAAAATAATGAACACGGGTGTGAAACTAAGACCTTGCGTTGAAGTGGCACTTTTATTCATTAAGTCATTAACACAGCAAAAGATATATATTCATTAATGCATTACTTTAGAAAGAATATTTAAAATCACAATTTCAATCAGTCAGAAATAGCAACACAAAATACATATTAATAAACGTGCAAGCCAGGTACTCTTTCGGACCATGTAAAGGGCGCGGCGGGGTCTATGACCTGGGTTTACTCCTTCTCATCTAATTTGGCGGGGAAGGAGGCTCCGGAGGAAAGTCTATCGGCAGATATGACCAGTGGCAGCGATAAGGAATCAGAAGGGATTACACTCTCCACAATATATCAAACCATCATGGCTCTTCGGGAGGAAACCAGAGCAGAGAGCTCCCGTACTCAAGGGGCTTATCGAAAGCTCCATAATTCTATCCGTAGGGTAGCTAAGTCATGCACCGAATTTGCGACAAGAATGGGGGAAGCAGAGACCCGAATTTCTCAGCTAGAAGATGAATTAACCAAGCAGAAAAATCTAACAGAATCTTTGAAATCTTTAAAGGATGATACAGTATGGAAACTGACAGAAATGGAAAATCAATCGAGGAGAAACAATCTTCGCATACTTGGTGTTCCTGAGGGCAAGGAAGGCGCAGATGTCCGACAGTTTGTGATCGAACTTTTCGAGGAGGCGTTCCCAGAACTGCAACACTGGGACTGGAAAATACAGCTCCAGAGGGCTCATCGATTTCCTTTTAACATTCGCAAGAAGCCTGGAGGACAGGCTGATAGCCAACCACGCGCTATTCTCATCTGCCTTAATAATTTTCTGGCTAGAGAAGCCCTTTATGATTTGGCTAGACCAAATAGGAGGCGGATGGGCAAGGGTTGTGATTTTTTCGTGAGGCCTGACTTCTGTCAGGTGACAGTCGAAAATAGATGGCTCATGCGGCAATTAATGCCGGCATTTCAGGCAAAGGGAGTACAGGTCTTTTTACTTAACCCCGCTAAATTGAAGGTGATCTCCCATGGGCAAACGCACTTCTTTCAATCTGAGATCCAAGCGAAGGAATTTTTGTCTTTATTATAGGCAGTTGTAATAGTTGTAATAGTTAAATTCTGTATCTTATCGGTAAAGGGAGAATAAGCTGGATATTATAAGTTATGAGATATGTGACTCTAGCTTTCTCTCTGTCTCCCTGTCTCATGGACTTCCAAAAAATCTTCTCTTCCTTCTTTTTTTTTCTTTTCCTCTTTCTTTTTGATTTTTCCTTGCTTAATATCTCCGCTTGACCCTTTTTTTTAATAGTATGTATGTCATACGGAGGGGGAGGGTTAGGCTTGGCGGAGGGGGTATGGAGTCCTTGCTCAACATCACCAGGGACCGGTGGTTCCCATGCCTCGAGAGTTGGGGGGTGTGGGAGGGGGGTGGAGGTTCCAGGGGTAGAGGGAGGGGACTCATGGGGAGGGGTAGGGTGGGTGGGTGGTGGTGGGTAGTACAATTATTGGTCAATTGGAACATTAAGTGGGTACATCTTCATTTCAATAGGGAAATACGGGAAATAATGAATTGCTTTGTTTTCATAGACAATTTGAAATGTGCTTATCATGCTATTAGCTTAGGAAAGGGATTGGAATTCAATAAGGATCATGGTTAGTGATAAATTACGTATATGTTCTATAAATATATGTGGCCTTATCGATCGCAAAAAAAGGAATTTATTTGCCAAAATGATTAAGCATATGCAACTAGAGGTTTTATGTATACAGGAAACACATATAGCCTGGAGTAAACGGAACTGGCTTAGGGATACTGGTTTTGATTTATTGGCGTGTACACGACAGTGCACTACAACACGGGGGGTAGCAATTTTAGCAAAGCATGGAGTTATAACCTGTAAACGTAAGAAAGAGGATCAATTGGGGCGTTGGGTGATCTTGGAAGCAGACATCAGTGGCGCTCTTTTTACAATCTGTTCCCTGTATGGTCCAAATTTAGACGATCCTGAAGTTTTGAACCATATCAGTATTGAATTAGCTGCGTGGCCATCTCCGCTGATTCTATGCGGAGACTTTAATATTCATTTAAAGAATAGCTTTAATCTTGCAGATAATACTCCTTACCCAGGTCGAAAGAGCAAGACTTTTAAAGCATTGCAGGGGTTAGTTAGGGAATACGGATTAGTGGATGTATGGCATAGACACAAATCTGAGGATCCGGGATTCACCTTTTTCTGTACCTCATAACAGATTGGTTCAAGCTGGATTATTTTTTCGGCTCATATCAGATAGTTGAAAATGCCAGTATTGAATTATATCCCAGAATATTGTCAGATCATAATCCGCTAATAATGGAATTATCATTAAGTGGGCTTTACAGAATTCCATCAAAATGGACATTTGATAGGAAACTTTTATTAGACGAAGCCTACTGTAAACACATGGCCAAATGGATTACTGAATTTTTTAATATCAATAAGGGCACCGCTTCTGAAATAATAGTGTGGGATGCGTTCAAAGCCGCTTTACGGGGGAGACTCTCAGCTTTTCTCTGTATCATCAAAAGATGGCTAAGGCAAAGATTAAGGGATGGATCAATGATTTAAGGCTTGCAGAAGTTGAGCTTGTAAGGAAAATTAGTGCAGCTCAAAATATAGAAGAGTGTCAACATCTTATCGCAGCTATTAAATCTAAAATACATCAAAATTTTTCGGAAGAGCTTGCTGCTAAATATATACAGCATAGGTCTGACATTTACGAATTCGGAGAGAACACAGGGAAATTATTGGTCAAACGTATTCAACAGAGGGCAGCTGCGAATAGAATAAATAAGATTTTGGATTTATCGGATCAGATGCAAGATACCCCATTGGGAATTCTAAGTGTATTTCAAAACTTCTATCATCAGTTATACACTGCAGAAGGGGAAGCTACTACGGGAAACATCAGGGCATTTTTAAGTGAGCTAAATACGGGGAGAGTTACGCCTGTTCAAAATGAGGCTCTCACCGCCCCAATTACTAGGGAGGAGGTTGAGAAAGCAATAGTGTCCTTAGCCACTGGCAAAGCAGTTGGGCCAGACGGAATTCCTCAGGAGTTCTTCAGGACATTTCGGCAACTGCTGAGTCCCATGCTACTATCTTTATTTCAACTTGCTCAACGGGGTCAGACCCCTAAATCATGGCAGAAGACTATCATTGTAGTGTTTAAGAAAAAGGGTAAACCCGAACTTAATCCGGCATCTTACAGACCGATTACACTTATTACGGCGGATAGTAAGATTTATTCAAAAATAATTGCCTCTAGGCTGGGCACAGTTATAACTCCTTTAGTGTCTATCCGACAACACAGATTTATTCCGGGCCGGGATACTACAGACCATGTCAAGAGAGCAATAGCTCTTTCTTGACTGGGCGCAGGCCACTGGATCACCGCTCGGGATGATCCTGTTAGACGCAGAGAAAGCGTTTGACAGGGTCTCCTGGCGATTCCTTTGGTCTGTCTTATACTGGAAGGGATTTACTACAGAATTTATTCAAGCTGTTCAGGTACTTTATGCAACACCGGAAGCTGTAATTCGTATATCTGGACAAGTTTCGCAAGCATTTAGTATTAGCAGAGGGACAAGGCAGGGGTGCCCCTGCTCCCCATTGTTATTTTCATTATACATAGATCCTTTTTTAACTAAGTTGGAAGCGGAAATCAACATCGAGCCGGTTAAGGTTAATAACATTAGTTATAAATCATTGGCATATGCCGACGATATCGCGATCTTTACAAGCAACTTAAGGGCAACTCTTCCAGTAGTTGAAGACCTGGCGAAACAGTATGGTGCTGTATCCGGTTATAAACTAAACATAGATAAGACTCAATGTTTACAATCTGACAGCTCCCTCCAGCAGACATGCCAACGGTAACCGAGGCCATCTATTTGGGGGTCAGATTAACTGCAGCAGTGGAACGTATTCCGGAACTTAATATTTTACCGGTGATCCATACAGTTAGTAGGTTTTTGGAGAGACTGGATCACTTACATTTAACACTACATGGTCGTTGTAATGTAATCAAAATGTCAATTTTTCCAAAATTTTTATATTTTTTTCGAACAGTTCCATTGATATTTTCAACGCTCTGTATTACAAAAATTGAAAGGGTCTGTTTCAGGTTTTTATGGGGTTATCGGCGGCCCAGAAGGGCTATCAAGTGGATGACTCTTCCTAGATTAAGGGGTGGATTTGGGGTGCCAAATTTCTTACTATATCACTGGGCTGCATTATTGCAGCACATGGGAATATTAGTGACTGGTAATTCCGCTAGGTTAGCAGCTGTTGATCCCACTATATATGAAATGCTTTTAGGAGATGAAGCGAGGCAAAGGTTAGTTAAAACTTTGGAACCAAGCTATTATAAGAAGACAAAATTTAAAACAGTACAATCGGCTTACTCAGTTTGGAGGAAAATTCGTCAGTAGATTACGGATACCTAATATTAACGCATATACCCCCTTTTCTGCGAGTGCTCTTTACCAATTATATTCCAGGATAGAATTACATTCAGCTGGGGCAACGCCGGAATCATTGTCTTAGGGGATTTATATTGCGAAGGACAATTAGTCTCATTTTCGCTTCTACAAAAAAGATTTGGACTCCCCAAGGAGGACTTTTTTAAGTTTTTACAGATTCTGAGTTTCTAGGCTCAAGTTTGCAAGGAGATAATGTCAATGTGGGTACCAATGGGTTTATAGAATTATTGAGGAGATCATCACGGATTGGAGCAATTTATCAAGCACTATTGGCAGAGTACCCTGATGATCTAACACTTCAAAAAGCTAACTGGGAGAGGAAGTTAGGGGATAAAGGGTCCAATCTGGAGACATCGTTGGAACTAGCCAACAGTGTGCTTATATCTGGGAGCCTGAAAACGCAGCATTTTATGTCCGCTTTGATTTATATTATACTCCTGCCAAGATCTCGAAGTGGACTCGCTCCCCGGAAATTCATGTAGTAGATGTGGGCTCTGGGGAGCAGATACCCTACACATGTTTTATACCTGTCCAAGGCTGGAATCTTTTTTGAAGGATATAAATTATTTTTTGAATTTGATTCTTGCTATCCCTATAAAATTTTCTTCCGAATTAATAATCCTGGGGGTAGAAAGTGATGAGGACAGAAAACTTTGTGGTAGGGCTGAGACTAATTTTCTTTTCATTGCCATGGCAGTTCTAAGATTAAGTATAACATCTCAGTGGATTAGTCCTGATGCTCCGACTTTTATCAACTGGAGATCAAGGATATTAGCGCTATATAACACGGAATCTTCTGTTTATAAAATGCGGGGGCCTAGGAAACGAGCCTGGGGGCTAAAAATGTGGTCTCCTATTACCAACTTGCTAGAAGCGTTTAAGAAGGTGTTGTTATAATCATATTCTCTTTTCTTTTCCTTTTTTTTTCTTTGGTATTAAAGTTCAATGTATACTGTTGATATGCTAATGAAGCTGTACTCACTGTGAAGTTTAAAAAAAAAAAAAAAAAATAGAAAACAAAAATAATATATGATCATAGCACCTCCATTCTCACAAACTGCTTAAATCCATGGTGTGTACCACTTTTTTATGAAAGAGACAGTTTTGTTACATGCTGCATTGGCTTTGAAGCGCTGCTGGAGTGCGCTACCTGCTCTGTGGGACTCGAAAGCTGGGGTTAAGCTGCCGATGCCTGGGCCGCTGGGGATCACAAGTCCCATTAACATTCCCTGCAAAAACACTTCCTGTTCCCTGCAAGCGCTACAAAAGTGCGCCGTGGTCCCACTGCTTTGGGGGCCCATTTTGTTACAGCCTAGATTGGATTTGAAGTGCTGCTGTAGTGCGCTAACTGCTCTGTGGGACTTGACAACTGGGGGTTAAGCTGCCAAAAGTCCCATCAACCCTCCTTGCAACAACACTTCCTGGTCCCTGCAAGCACTACAAAAGCGAGCTGTAGACCTGCTGCTTGAGACGTGCCTGAGCGAAGCACGGGCGAAGGGTGGGCTCCTCCATGCCCATTGGAGCCCAGAGTAGGCTGGGCTGGGCCACCCCCTAACTTCAGTTAAAGGGTAACTCTGACCCCCCTCTGGTGTGGTCTATCGCAGTTCAAACACAGTTTGTCTAAAAATAATGAACACGGGTGTGAAACTAAGACCTTGCGTTGAAGTGGCACTTTTATTCATTAAGTCATTAACACAGCAAAAGATATATATTCATTAATGCATTACTTTAGAAAGAATATTTAAAATCACAATTTCAATCAGTCAGAAATAGCAACACAAAATACATATTAATAAACGTGCAAGTGCTTAGAAGGCAAACCTAAAATGAGAAAACCTACCATCCAAGGATTACAATTTTAAAGTACATTAAATGCAATGAATTGGGTGAGGATGAAAAGACCGAGAATAAGAGAAGAGGCTAAAAAGGAAAAATGTTAATCTAGACTGGGCTCTACCACCTGAGAGTAGGCTTCTTAGGCCCAATGAAGATATACGGCCGGCCGGGAACCCACGCCGTGCATGGCACTGCAGAAGAGTTCTGTGCACCAACTAGGGTGCAGGTCTTTTATACCTGTTTAATGCAGAACTATCAAACCACATTGACGTAGGTGCTTGACCGCAAACCTACAGTTGTGTCGCTAAAAATCCTGAGAATACAGAAGTGGTACCCTAGTGGGCCAGGTGTTTGATCGGGTGGTTAGCAATGCTTGACCGCAACTTATAAACAAAGAATATTTTTGTCATAAATTTCTCGGAAAATGTATCTGAAAGCGGAACTTGAAACAGGTGTTATCATGCCAAGGTGCCGTCGTGGTTTCGTTTCGAGCAAGCTTGAAAAGTTTCAGAATATAAAAAATAAGGCAAATCGTACTTATGAAATAACGAGAATGTACCAGCTGGTCCTGTCTACGTGTGATATAGGCTATTCTTGTAATTGTGGAAAGTTTCTGTGGTGGGCCGGGCTGCCTCGCCGTGCTGGGTACAAGAGAAATTCATGTTTGAGATTAGTGGGGCCTAGTAGATTTTATATTTGAGGAGGATAAAATGAGGCACTGGCCTTGAGTCTATATGTAGATGTATCAAGGGAGGTGTGAGCTACTATGGCACTCAGTGGCTGTGTATGATAAAATGGTCAAGATAACGCATCTTCCAGGGCTTAAGTGGTGGGGCCTATATAGGGGGCTTCATGCTGGCTGGGTAGAGCAGAATATTGTGTTAGGAATTTATATGGTAAAACGTGACCCTCCTTCATTTCCCTCCTCTTGTTCATTTTTTAACAAACTTTGCACACAGTATCTTGGTGACCCTTCCCCTAGCGTGGGCATCCAGGGTGTGTCGTTAACGTAGCACTTGTATTTGCCCTGGTGTTGTTCCCTTATTTCGGCATATTCTCCATCTGACCTATTAGTCAGACATTCATATTGAGCATCAGCAAGGCCCTCTCTCATGGTGTATCTACCTGGAGGAAGTGGGGGAGCTGCGGGTATGTTGTAATGAGCATCAGGTGCTGTGAGCTCACTCAGTTCTAATTGTGTCCTATTCCCGTCCCCTGGGGCAAGGTCCATGTCCTCATACTGTGTTCTCTGGTAAATCCCTGTGCTAGCGTAATTAATACCTACTACCTTGGTGCTGAATTTTTTAACACACTTAATTACGACCTGTGCACCGCAACACACCAGCATCAGCACGCAACAAATAGGTAGACAAGTTTTCAAGATAGCAGACAGCCTTGAAGGCATCCAATCAAAGTTAAACCAATTATTAAAAATGTCTGCTTCGGCACCTCCCTCCTCACGCATCTTTTTTCCCCAAATTGTCCAAGTCCACAATAGCCTTGGTGAGCGTTCCGTTGTCGGCATCGTTAGATGAAATGAACGTGCAGCAGGACTTCTCTATTTTGTCACAGACTCCACCGTCCATACCAGTCAGTTGATCTAGAACATACCGATGCTCTAGAACCATGAGTCTCAATGGTCTTAGTTCTTCTTTTATGGCATTGAATCCGTCTCGGGTGCTGTTGACGAGCGTCATAAGCTCGTAGCGGGTTACCTGCAGCCACCGGGCATTAGCTGATGTTTGTCATATCGGCCACAGGCCCCCGAAAAATTCCTGGGCGTCGTTGAAAAGGCGAAATTCCTGAGGAACTTCGCGAAAGGCGTTGTTAGCGAAATATTGGGCAATCCTTTGGTGCTGGTGGAGCAGTGTGACATCACCTGTCATCGGGTGGGTATGTACGTGGGAAATGTTGGATGCCGGGACAACCAGATGCAGCTCGTGCACAGTGACCATGGTGCACAGGCCACACCATCGAGGAGGTAACTGGCAATAGAGGCGTTCTCCGCATGCCCAGTAGATGTCCATGAGGCTGGAGGTGCCGTCTTGGAGGTCCAAATTAAAGATGGTGTTATTGCAACCAGTGTTGCGGCCCACAGGAATCGCACCATTGCCTAGGAAGCAAAGGAGAGGAGATTTTAGCTTGTATGTTCTTTTCCATTGGTAGGTGGTGTCTTTACCAAAAGTATACCTCCTAGTTTCTTGTGCCCAAATTTCTTCGCACTCAGTCTCAACATCCCAATCAACACCCTGTTCATATTCTGTCTTTGCAAAGGGTCTTCCTAAGGAAGCTGCCTTACATACCAGGGCGTCTGGGCCGTGCCATTTGTTGTTGAAATAAACATGGGCCTGTAAGAGTAGCACAGTCCTGTACTGACAGGGGCATTGGGCAGCGTGTGAGCTATTGTTGTCGTGCAGCGGGGGCTTGTTGTGGAGTTGTTTGTCTATTTTGTGTTTACATACTGCCGAGGGCGATGTAAAAGTGAAAAACCCAGATGCCTTAAACTCATGCTCATAATTTAGTATGAGAGGTGTTTCCCACCTATACAAATTCTCCATCTCCCTCTCAAATTCTGACACATCAGTGACAACCATGTGAGTTAGATAATTATAATCCCATTCTGTGGTGTTTACAAACACATTGTCAATTTCTGCTGACAGAAGCTGGATCTGTCCGTGTATGCGGCAAAGAAACAGGTGGAGGAGACACCTGGCAGTTGGTGGTATTTCCCTGGGAAAACCATTTTGTCAGCGCCTACTGCATGGGGAATATGTGAGCAAACAAAACATGATTCGTTTGTTACCTTTTTACCCACTTTTGTCATGTCCCGGTACCACATGTTATCTAATAAGGCGTTATGGGCTCCATGATCCTCTGCTAATTTGTCAGGACGTGTGGAATGGAAGGCGGGCATGGGATGCTGGTCTACAACGTGAACTATTGTGTCTTGAAGAGCAGTGGCCCAACTTGCTGCTATCTGTTTGGATCTTGTAGGGGGGCGCCGTTTTGGCGTATAGAACCGGGGGATTGCAAAAGCGAATCGACGTGTTCTGTGCTGGACTATTCTATGTCTGCGGGAGTTGTGGGAGTTGTGGCGGCGGGTGTTGTTTTGGTGGCCTGAGAGCAGGGGGCCTATTGTTAGATCCAGGGTACCATCCCAAGTGGTATCTCTACCGCCTGGGACGGAAGTTGGGGGTCCGGGATACATACTACTAGTGTGTGTGCTGCTAGTGGTACTGTCAGGGTGTTTTGGACCTAGTGTGTTGTTTTGTGCATCTTTTTGGCTATGGGTGACCGCTGGTACAGGGGGTGGTGTTGTAGATGTCATGGCATTGTTACTAGCTGCATTTTGAGGAGAGTAAACTTTTACAGTGATGTAAAAAATGTAGCAATTAAATGTTGCTAGTGCCACTCCAACAATGATACAGAATATTAAGATAGACAAAATACATATCTTTTCATTGCGGCGGCTGTACTCATGGAGCAGCACGTCTTCATCGACAGTGGAAGGGAAGCCGCTGTCTTCATTCAGTGGGACCAAGGGCATGTCATTTCCTTCTTTTAGTCCATTGTCTGGTACTGCTGAGGTGCAGGGTCGAGTCTGACATTGCGGCGATGGATCCATGCCTTCTTTTCAGCTATCCGAATGGCAGTTGGTGAGGAATCCGTGACCTTGAAAGGGCCCTCGAACTTTGGGTCCTTCCAGCGTCGGACGTGTTTCCTGACAAAAATCAGAGTTCCAGGACGGATTGGTGGGAGCTCAGGATTGATGGGGCCCTTCTCCTTCCTCTTGGATACCTGGGTAGAAAGGAACTGCGCAGCGCGGGTTAGTGTGCACAAATAATCGTAAAGCTCTGCCTTAACAATCTCAGAGGATGACTCACTATCTGTTTTGGGCCTAGTAGAAGGGACAGTTACATTTATGGATCGTCCGGTGACAAGCTGATGTGGCGTGAGGTGATGATCCGAACTTGGGGAATTTCTTAGTGAAAAGAGGGCAATTGGGAGGCAGTAGAGCCATTTCTTACCAATTGTGGTGCTTATTTTGCTTATTTTACTTTTGAGCAAGCCGTTGAGGCGTTCACAAATGCCATTGCTTTGTGGGTGATAGGCTGATGTTAATTTGTGTTTGATGCCTAGCATTGTTGTCAGGGAGGAAAAGATAGCGTTCGAGAAGTGACTTCCGTTGTCGGTCCGGATGGCGTTGGGCACGCCTCACCGGGAAATGACCTCACGGAGTAGGAATGTGGCTGCTGCTTTGGCATCACAGTGGACACATGGTCCAGCTTCGATTCAGTGTGAGAATGGGCATACCACTACAATGAGATATCGATAATTTTGGCATCGATCAATCATGTCGACATAGTCAATGTGGAGTTCTTTGAAGGGGCCAGAGGTTTAGGAATGGTGGAGGCGACTGTTTTGAGAGTTGGGTTCGGTGAATATTGTTGACAAAAGAGGCATTTATTAACAAAGAGTTGTATCTGCTCGTGGGCATTGGGAATGAACCAGTCTGTTTGTAGCGTTGTGGACATATTATCTCGGGACACGTGTGTGGGAAGGTGTAGTTGATCCAGTGCCACTTGCAGTAAGGCCAGTGGCATGACAGGCTTTCCTGTCATGGTTTGCCTATAAATGAAGTCAGCAGAGTCCTGCTGTATTCCCCTCTTCTTCCATAACTCTTTCTCTTGATCTGGGGCACTTTCTTGTATTTCTCTGAGATGTAGTTGGGCGATGTGATCATATTGTTGCGTGTTATCGATAGTGTAAGGGGTGCTTGCGTCGGGTGTTCCTTCATTCATGTCTATGTGCTCTGTTGGAGGTACTGTTGTTGGAGGTACTGTTTGGGCAAGTAGGATAGGGGCATACTGGGCGTCTGGTGCAGCTACAGGTGGGGGACCTCTGGCTGCAGCTTTTGCTGCCAAGTCTGCCAAAGCGTTACCTCTGGAGACAAAGTCCTGACCATTAGTGTGTGCTGCACATTTGACTACAGCTACCTCAGCTGGCAGTCTGAGGGCCTCTATTAGTTCTTCTAATAACTGCTTGTGTATTACAGGCGTCCCATCTGATTTAAGGAATCCACGCCTTTTCCAGCGCAAAATGCTGGAGTGTGTTGTTGTTGTGACATATGCAGAGTCTGAATAAACGGTGATGCGGTCGTCAGCCCCATGGTTTAAAGCAGCGATGAGTGCCACTAACTCGGCTGCTTGGGCTGAATAATGTGGAGGTAATGCAATTTGCTGTACAATGTCTAAGGAATCAGAGGACTCATGCTGTTGGACCCTAACCACTGCAGCTCCTGTGTACCTGACCCCTGTTTCTTGGTCAATGGTGGAGGACCCGTCGACAAAATATACGGTGCTATGTGGCAAGGGGTCCTCTTTTGCTGCTCCTGATTCATCTGGAGAATATGTGGCACAGTCATGTGTGTCATCATCCGAGGCTGCAATGGGATGGGCAAAGAACGTGGCAGGATTAACTGTGTGACATTTGACAATTTTCAGGGAAGACAATGATAGTATGACTTCGTAACCTGACACTCTTTGTGTTGTTAATGTTGTCTTGGCTTTCTGAATTATGGCAAAGACGGTGTGTTCAGTGTACAGTGTTAACGGTGATCCCATGACAATGGGGGTGCTTTTCTCTACAGCGAATGCTGCTGCGGCAAGAGCTTGTTCACAAGGGTAATGGCCTCTCATGACAGAGTCCAACATGCCGCTGAAGTAGGCGATGGGCTTATGGCCCATGGGATATTTTTGCGTAAGCACTGCAGTCATGACTTGGCCATTGCAGTGAGTGAATAGGTAGAACTCTTTTGTGTAGTCAGGTGAGCCTAACACTGGTGCGTTTGTTATTTCATCTTTTAACTGCGTGAAGGATGCCCTCATTTCAGGTGTCCAGTCTATTTTGTTGTGTCTGTCTTTGGGCATTTTAATGGATTTCAGCAAAGGGGCGGTGATTGTTGAGAAATCAAAGACCCATTGGCGGACATAATTCACAAGTCCTAGGAATTTCTGCATGTCCTTGACTGTTTGTGGCTCGGGGGTGCATTTTATCGCCACAACTCTATCTGGCGTGACTCGTCTCCCTGATGCTGACAGTAATTGGCCATGGTAGTGTACCTCCTTTTGGTAGTACTGAAGTTTATTTTTGTCCACTTTGTAACCTCTTTGTGCTAAGGTAGTAAGTAGAGAAATGGTGTCCTTCCTGCATTGCTGTTCTGTGGGACTGCAGAGCAAGATATCGTCGACATATTGCAGCAATGTGCTGTCACATTGGAAATTTGATAAGTCACTTTTGACAACTCTGTTAAAGACGCTGGGAGACTCACAATAACCTTGTGCTAACCTTCTGTACGTCATTTGCACATTTCTGAATGTAAAGGCCAATAGGTACTGGCTGTCTGGGTGTAGGGGTACGCTGAAAAACGCATTTTTCAGGTCAATGACGGAAAAGTACTGTGCATCCGGCGGACATTTGTGAGGATGACAGATGGGTCTGGGACAATGGGAAACTCTGGTATGACTATGTTGTTAACGGCGTGGAGATCATGAACTAGCCTCCATTGATTGGTCTTGCCCTTGCGTACGGGGAAAAGACAGGTGTTACAGGTAGAAATACAAGGGTATATGACTCCCTGGTCCAGCAGGGCTTGTATGGTGGGGGCAATACCCTCCTCTGCTTCCTTAGATAACGGATACTGTTTTATTCTGGGTAGGATGGCACCTTGTTTCAGTGTTATCTTGAATGGTGCGGCAGAGTGAATAAGGCCTACGTCATTTGGGCCTGTAGTCCACAATTGTGCCGGGACCTGAGCCAAGTCTGCTTCACGTACAGAGTCATATTTTGTTGCGGCAGTGGGTGTTCTCATTTCCACCGTCACTGAGAGGGGCACTTCATTCAGATAGACTATTTCACTCTTGGAATAGTATTCAGGGGGTCCAAAGAGATGGTCATCTGAGATATCCCTGACTAAGCCACCTGGCTCGATGAAGATGACACAAGCCCAAGTACGAGCATGGTCGTCAAATGCTTGAAATGCTCCGTATGTAGGTGTTATTTCAAGGATGCATATGTCTAGGATCAGGTGTTTGTCAGATATTTGCAAGCCTGACGCTTGGGGCCTGAAAAGGAACTCTTTTGGTAGCTGAACAGTGCGACCTTTTAGTTCTGGAGTGGTGGCAACGATTGTGTGAACTGCCACAGAAAAGGCGTGCTCATCCACTGGACGTGCTCTAACCTGACAGCTCAAGGAGGAGTCTACAGTGACTGCCATCATTCTAGCCAGTGGTGTACCTGGTATTGTACAGATCATTGTTCTGTTCTCATCGAAGTGGATTGTCATGTTTAATTTTGCCATGAGGTCACGTCCTAAGAGATTCACTGGTGACCGTGGTGAGTAGAGCAGTCGTTGTTCCACCACATGGCCTCCTATCTCTATGGGTACTGGCTTAGTGAAAGGGACCCTTGCTATTGCCCCAGAGAATCCTTGTGTGTCCGCTATCTGATCTGAAATGGGCAGTGGTCCGCCTGTAATACAGGAGTACGTAGCGTCTGTGTCAATGAGAAAGCTGTATGTTTTATTGTTTATCGTGGCCAGGACGGTGGGGTCGTCTTCACTGTCCATAGTGCATGATAAAACTGGGCACACAAGAGTTATCTGTGGGCTATCCTAACCAGTGTATCCTCCTGCATGGTATTGCTGGATGGTGCCTTGTGTGAACGGATTGCTGGGGGTGCTCAATGTGTCTCCTTGAGGCACAACATTCTGCGTTTGTTGTATCGTCTGGTATGTAAGTGCCTGTTGTTGCTGTTGCATTGGAACTGGCATCTGCAGGAGTGGTGGCTGGGCTTGGGCCATCATGGGTGCTTGGAGCTGTGCTTGCTGCATGCTTTGTTGCTGGACTGGTTGGGCGTAGGAGTATGGCATTTGGGGCTGGAGGGGCTGTGGATGCATCTGCTGTTGCTGGAATTGTGGTGGTGTTTGTTGGGCAGGACTCATGGACTGTTGATTTTGATCTCGAATTCTAGTATGGCAATCCCGTTGCATGTGGCCTATTTTGTGACAATAGAAACAGGTATGTTGTCCTGGCTGTAGTTGAAACCTCTGTTGTCCCATTCCACTACCTGTTCCCCGCATGCCTGTGTTCCTATTGATACTGTTTCTGTTGTTGTAATAAGGTTGTTGGTCATTGATGTAAGCAGGTTGTGCTGGCATGTATTGTACAATTGGCTGTGCCTGCACATATTATATGGCAGGCTGAGGTTGTGCTTGTACGTATTGTACGGCAGGCTCTGCTTGCATGGGTTGTGGGGCAGGCTGCGTATTGCCTGCAAGAGCATTCATGGCAGCCTGGGGAAATGTGGTGACTGCCGTCATCTGACTGACAGGTGCAGCTAACATGACTGTGTCTGGTGTTTCCTTTTTCTTATTAAGTTTCTGTTGCACCAATTTTGCAGCAGCATTTTCTATGGCCAACTGCCTATTCCTTTCCTGTTCTTGCCTCTTTTTGCAGAAATGTATGATATGGTCTTGTATCTCAGGCCATGGCTTACATTCCATTGCTACTATTCCATCTAGCTTTTCCTGTACTTCAGTTGGCAGTCCCTTTTTTATTGTGTGGTAGTACAGTCTTCCATACCCTCCTGTAGCATTCCATCGTTCCCCTAACTCCTGATGCCATTTTTCTTTCATTCTGGAAAGGTAGTTGGCAGGGTCTTCATTTTGTTGCATAGTCTGTGATAATAGAGCCCCAATATCTGGGACGTCCGGAAATTTTCTGCGCAACTCAGACGCCATCATGTTTGGTGTTAGTTTTTGTGATGTTGGCATGAACGCGTGTGAAGAGGTCTTCTGCGTCTTCTCCAATAAGGGAGATCAGCAGGCTTTTTGCATCTCCTATAGTTATGTTGTTACCTGCAGTGTGTTTTTCAAAAGCCGCAATTCATTTTCCAGCGCCCTCCGTGAGGGGTGGGAGATGCTTTTTAAAATTTTCTTTGTCCAGTGTTGACCACGGGACATAGATGGGGGGATCATTCGCATTTTTGTACAGCAGTGGCATCTGGCGTGTCACCCCTGTGTGTGGCGCAGTAGGCCCTGTAAAGTGGTGCTGGCGGGCGTATTTCTGCCAGACCCTTAGACTATCCCGCATGTAGTCATAGTCCCAATCCTCATCTCCTAGTCCTTTCAGGATACATTCAACTGCTGTTGCCATGTACTGTGGCTCGAAGGAGCCTTCTCTTGGCCAAGGGAGCATCTGTGGTGCTAGGGGCTCCGACCAGCCTGCCAAATCGTCTGAGATGGGGTTGACGGCATAGTCTGAGCCTTCCCCTAATGTTACTATCTCATTGGGCATCAGACCATCGCCAGCTTGCTGCGCAGATGGTCTGCTGAGACATATGTTGCGATAATTTTTCTGTCTAGTGGTACGCATGGAAGCGGAGCCCGAGACGTCATATAATATGCGATCTGGGGGCACCCATGTGACCCTAAGACTTTAAGTTTGTCTGCTTCCGTTAGCCTAGTCTTTTTCCTTACGGCTGGGTCTCCTGCCTGTTTGAGCTCCCTGAGCAGTAGGTGGTATGAGTGTGCTAATGGCGGTGTCCGTGCCAGCCCTGGTGTTTGTTCTTGTGGGTAGGCCTGATGAGTTGTGGCTGCTGTCTGTGTTATCCCAGATGCAGCAGCTCCATAGTTATTGGTGTCTTCACTATCATGTGATCTTCTAACCTCCTTGTCATCCCCATGGGCACCTGTCTGGAAATCCTTCTGGACGAGGTGGTGTAGTGTGGGGTGTTGAGATGGTGTTGGACAGTCAGTGTTGCCGAACAGTTCAGTGAACGTGTCCCTCATTTCTTCTAATTTCATGGACATGAGTCTCATTCTGTCTACCTGGCTTGTATGGCTTGGTGGCTGATGCATGTGTAATGTGCCTGTTTCAGGATTATCTGGTGTAACACTTTCCATGCTTGTGTTTAAGTCAGCCTGCGTTCTCCAGTTGTCATACGGGGTGGTGTTGCTTTTTGTAGGGGCAAGCTGTCCCTCATTCCTGCACAGCAATGATGAGTTGGGGAGATCCAAAATTGGTTGTTGAGTTGTCATGATGCCAGACCACAGTCCCTCATGCAGAGGTACAATGGTGTGATGGGGCAGCTGACTTTGGGGAGCGGGGCACGACATTGAGAGTGGTGGCATGGCGTCGTCAAGGAAAGGGTTGCTGTTAGAGTGTGAGCAGTGAGATGGTGCGTGGGAGGCAGAGTTTGAGTTTTCATCTTCATCTAGGTGCTGTTGTGCAGTATTTAAAGTTGGTGTAAATTTCAGTGAAAGTTGTGCATCTGGAAGTCCTGATACTGCTGTCTCCATTATTGTGCCATGGGTGAGGGGCATGTGTGTAGTCTGGAGTTTGTTCGTGTGCGGGTATAGGTGACTGGGGGTATTTGTGGAGTCTGGAGTTCGTCCGTGTGCGTGATGGCTGTGTCTGGACCGGGGGGGTGGTGAGGGAGGTGTATCATTTGGGAGTGGTTGAGAACCAGCAGCGGGAAAGTCATTGGTGGTAGGTGGTAAGTCTGGTGTTCTGGTGTGAGAGCGTTCAGTATACATACCGCTGATATGGTATGGTGGGGGAGCCGGAGGGGCAGTGGGTATAGCCATGTGCATCATGTCACAGTGTGTTTGAACCTTGTCTTTGAAAATGCGCCAGAGATCTAGGGTAGCCTTCCTTTTCTGTAGCTTGGTGCCGGAGTACTTAGTGTCTAGGAAGGTGGTAGCATGATCTAGTATAGCTGGATCAAAACTCCCTTCTGATGGCCAGGGATGGCTCATGTTTTTAGTGAATTTATGGAGCTCCCTCCAATGCTTGAGTATGCATTGTTCCTGCCCTCCGAATGTTTTCAAAACATGTTGCAATGGAGTGGCCATGCTGGTGTATCGTAATGGGGCGCTATAAGCTAGATCTGAATTGAAGAGGGTGTTGCTGTGGAGACACACTCTACCTATGCTTTTCTTTCTCAGTGGCTGGTATTGAGATCTCGTATAAGTTCTTCTCCTACAGCCTGAAGGACAAGGAGGTATACACCGTCCTGTAATTCGTGCTCCTGTGCAGGGGTGCAACCAGGGAAGTGGACCTGGCCTCCAAAACAGGCTTCAGCAATTTTAGTCTGAAGTGGGTGTCTTGGCCAAGAGCTTGATAGTATGGTGGGGCCCGCCCAGCCTGGGAGTTGTATGATAAAATATATGTGAAAGCCGGCGGTTGTTTTATATACTGTAGAGCTCAATATCCTACTCATGGGGCACTAGTGTGAGAGCGCCTCACTTGTCAGAGTGAGTGTTGCTAGTTAGAAAGAGATGTAGTTAATGATTGGAATTATTGGGATGCACGTCTCGTACAAGTTCGTCTCCTATTGCTTCGATAACGATAAAGTATATTATTTCTCTTAAGTCCAGGTCGTGTGGCCCGGTGTATACGCCTTCAGGGGAGAGATCGGGGAATTGGAGCTGGTTGCGAGACAGGGCAGCAATGATCTTACTTTGTTGTGGGTTGCGTGGCCAGAAGGTAGTTAATGTGGTAGGTATCTCCAAGCCTGGAGATACTAAGCGGATACGCACGTAAATGCTAACCGGTGTTTTGTGCACAGAAGTACCCAGAATTCTATTCATGGGACCTTCTGTGTGGGGGGCGTCTAACAGGAGATGTTATTTTTTGCAGCGCTTTGGTGCGCACGTTTTGGATTTAATGGGTAAGCAAATGCCGGCGCTATGGTGAGCGTGACTTGCCGTGTGTGAGTGTAGTCAATACCTAATGTTTGGAATATGGTGAGAAGGACAGTACTTGTTAAGGGTGTCACGTGGATAAAGCAAGATGGGTGACCGTCTGAAAGACCCACAACATTATTATTAATCAGGTATACCGTGAGTTGAGGTGGTGTATCGTGGTGGGAGTTGTCGGTCATTCCGTTATATTGAGTTGGAGCAAGGGGGTGGACTAGGAAGGGCAGGCCGGGGTGCAGTGTCTTGTGAGTGGTCCTGCAGGAGTGCCCTTAAGAGGGGTGATGGGTTGTCTAGAGAGTGTGCGTGGTCGAATGAAATGTAAGAGGCGGAGGCGGAGAGTGTGGGAGAGGCAGGGGCGTTAGGACATGAGAGAGTGGCTGCTTCGGAGGAAGCCACAGAATGTGTGGAGTCTAGTGAAGACTCCTCGTCAGTGATAATAACAATTGGGGACGTAGCAGAGTGTTCAGAAGAAGCGGAGTGGGAGGTGGACGTGGTGGAAGAATTAGATATGTGGTCAGGCCAGAGAAGGCCAGGGCGAGTGGTGTCCGGGGATGGCGCGGGAGATGTGCGTGCGTGGGCGGGAAGTAAGTCAGTCAAGGAGAGTATAGAGAAGTGAACTTGGGTGGTGGGCGTGAAGGTCACCCCCAGGATATCCCACGTGACGGATAGGATGTCACTCTGATGTTGTGTAAGGGGAATTATGTGATCGAAAGTGGAATTATAGACGGCTGTGTTGGTACCGTGCACTAGATGGATAGCGAAATTAATAATACGTGGAGGGTGGTTGGACATCACAGTCAAGGAGGGCGCGGTGAAGCTCCCCCCTTTGGCTAGCAGTTGCAAACGCAAATGATAGACAAAAATGTGAGAAAAAAATGAAGGATAAGGAATGGAGAGGTGGTAGGGCAACCCAGACACCCTCTACCCAGCAGCCGTGACGCTCAACCAGAGGGGTATGAGAGTGGCAAGGCAGGAACAGCTTCTAGGAGTGAGGGGGTGATGCCTAGCAGGGTTGCAGTCTTAAGGAGTAGAGATGTGTGTTAGTGCAACCCAGACAACTTCTAACTAGCGGGGATGCAGGCTAAGGTGTAGAGATATGTGTCCGTGCAACCCAAACAACTTCTAACTAGCAGCCTTGGCACTCAACTGGTGGGTGTGAAAGTGGGAAGGCGGCAACAGGAGTGGCGGAGGTGAGATATGAAAAGAGCAGCTAGGCACTGTGTTATTAAAAGACCAGCAGGCAGGCAACAAAAGACAATAAAACATGAAAAACAAAGACAATGAATGTTAAACAGAACATATAAATGAAAAATAAATGATGTAGCAATAAATATCATGCATTTGCGAAGAATAAAAGTTCATAAATATTTGCACAGCCTAGATATTGAGGGCCGCGAGCAGGATCACTTTCCGGGGCATAGCAGGTGGTGTAGGAGCAGGTCTGGAATCCTGCTGGCAGGAGAAAGAAACCAGAGAATTACAAGAGCCACAGGAGAAGCAGAGAAGTGTGGCAGAAGCGCGCATGACTCCGTAAGTGCTCGGGGGAGTAGGAAGAGAGCACACGCCCCTGGAGCATTGTGTAGGGGAGGGGAGGGGTGCGACCCGAAAAACGTGGCGAAAGGGAAGAAACTCGCAACTTCGGATTTACAGCTGCAGGACACTAGTATGAAGCAAGGGATAAGCTCAGGGGGGGCCGATAACTGAATGACGAAAGGGGTCACGGGCCACAGTTGCTGCAGCCTCCGCTGCTGCCGTGAGGTGAACGGCTGTTTGTGTCAATCCCAGGCCGTGAGGGGAACGGCCGTACTACATTGCCCAGAAGTCCCTGCATTGTCGCGCTGCCTGACACTGCTCACGCGCCAGGAGGTGCGTTAAAACCAGCGGGGCCCTCCCGCAGCGCAGGACGACAGGGGTCACGGGCCACAGTTGCTGCAGCCTCCGCTGCTGCCGTGAGGTGAACGGCTGTTTGTGTCAATCCCAGGCCGTGAGGGGAACGGCCGTACTACATTGCCCAGAAGTCCCTGCATTGTCGCTCTGCCTGACACTGCTCACGCGCCAGGAGGCGCGTTAAAACCAGCGAGGCCCTCCCGCAGCGCGGGACGCGCGCATCGTGCCCGGGCCGTGCCCGGGCCGCGCCCGGGCCAAGGGCTGCACCCGTCAGCGGCCGGAAGAGGCCGGGATGGGCAACCCTGCTGACATTGTAGATTGCAGATTTCTACTACAATTATGGGTAAGCGGAAACAACCATGTGGTCGGGATCAGGGAGGCATAAAAACAAAAATGCCTCGGAACTCTGCCACCATCATCTCCTATTTGACATCTGCAGTGGGAGCTTTAAATACGGAAATAGCAAATGCAGAAAAAGAACTGGGTATGAGACTTAGTCAAGATACTGGGGAAGGGCAAATTGTTATTAACAATGACCCCAGTACCTCTGTGCCCCTGGAACCCACTGTGTTGATAAAAAATGTTGGGACTGTGAGCACGAGGGAAGTCTCCCTACATGGTGATACTGTGACATTGGTTGGGGTTGGGGAGAATAAAGAAAACAAGCCCTCCATCGCTAAGGCAACGAAAAGGACTTTTGCAGGGGGGCCAGGTAACAAGAGACCTAAAAGGAAGATTAACAAACCTGGTCAAACACTGAATGATGGTATTATTATCCATGAAGGCGGTGTGGACCCGAATACCCAATTGACACTGAAGAATCTTGTTGAGGAAATATTTAGTGCCCGGCTGGAATCCATACTCACGAGTATTGCAAAAGATATCACTGATACATTTAACATTTGTGTGGATGGTATTCTCAAGAAATGTGAGCGCCTTGAGAAATTCATAATGGCCCAAAAATCAAATCAATGTGAAGCCCCTAACCAAGTTATAACGCCTCAGGCCCAAATTCAACTTAACTCCTATATTGTTAGGGGTTATACCAGCAGTCAAATACAAACCAGGGATATGCTAAAGTCTGGCCCTGAGATTAATACGATTGTAACCCCGGGGAGTCAAGAAGAGAAAGCGGAGGGGAGCACCTCTTGCGGGTAGAGAGACCTTTAAGATCTCTGCCGGGTGATATGATCTTTGCTACTACCGGGAGTCAAGGTAACCTAGGTGAGATTGTCACCTCGAACCCCTGCAGACTTAATCTTCCGCCTGAAGCCACTCCCCTGGTAGCGGTTCTTACAGGAGTGCCCCCACTTAGAGAGCGTTGCCGCGAATCAACTTTGGAGTTGTTATGGAAGACTAAATATTGGTGCGATCAGCACTGTATTGGTAATAACAAAGTTTCCCCACATATTATAATGGCTAGACGGGTGGGGTGGGTTGGAAACTGCCCCAAACAGGTTGATGGCGACTGTATAGTCGTTAATTTTGATAAAAGGGATATAGCTGGGGGCTTGTTTGAGGATAGCAGTTTAGAAGGGAAAGGGGGCATAAGGGCTTTCCCCCTTGGCTTCTTCTATCCCCGTCCAAGAGGCTCTCAGAGATTTGGTGGACCACCAAGGGAGTATTACCCAATGACGATCAACCAGGTTGGTAACGGTCCCTCTGTGAGAGTTGAGGCAGGAAATTGTATTACCAACCATAGTGGGCGTCCAGTAACAGCTATACAGCCGCTAATTTTGGCCACAGACCGGACGCAAGAGGGGGGTGGTCTACTATTAAAAAATAGATTTCTCCCACTGTCTCACCTAGATGAGAATGACTGACATGAGATGTCCGAGGGTCAAGAAAATCGCCCCGGGGATAGCCAAAATGTCCAAATCCTAGTCGCAGAGGTAGTCCCTGATTGCAAGATGATAAGTTGGAACATTGCAGGCCTTAAAAATAAGAAAGATGACCCGAGCTGGTTAAATTTTCAAAAAAGTATGATATAATTAGCTTACAGGAGACTTGGGATAAGGCAGATAACTTTTGGGTAGATGGGTATAAATCTTATTGCTCTCCAGCACGTCCTGCTCTGGCAGGGAGAGCAAAGGGGGGTCTTCTAATGCTATTTTCGCTAAAATTAAAAGGGACCCAAAGGAGGGTGGAGGGGCGGTCCCATAATTGTCTTGCAATAGAACTTATAACCCCAAACCTCCCCAAATTGCTATTTGTGAACTTTTATAACTCTGGGGAATGTAGTTTTTTAAATCAACATCTAACACATTTAAAATGTTTTTTAGAAGATTATAGACAGAAGCAAACCACTTGTTATTTTATTGTACTTATGGGCGATTTTAATATTCATTTGTGTGATCTGAATTGTCAGGTTGATGATAAGTTAGGTCCAGCTTATTCCTCTATCCCCCATTTTGAACATTCGCAGCAGGGAGAAGCCCTGGAGGAGCTTCTAGCTGAGGCAGACTTGTTTGAACCTAGCTTTAATGATCCCCTGGACCGGATTCCCACTTTTAAAGGACGGGGGCGGGAGACTATTATAGATTACGTATTTGTTTCTCCCACTCTGTTATCTCAGGTCTTGTTTTATAATGCTAGGTGGTCGCCCTTTAGTGATCACAATTCGGTTATACTGTTGCTACATAAAGAATGTGGTCTTTTGGGGAATCCAGATATGATAGGGGGTGCTATAAGTGTGAAAACGTGTGACCAGGGCCGGAGGCTTAAATGGGCTAAGGTAACTCCGGATCTTTTTTTTAGGGATCTTTGTGAGAAGGTTAAAGATAATATAACTATATGCCTTGATAACACCAACCAAGGAGAAAAGATCCTTAGAGCGTATGAGGGCATCTGTGGACAGGTAGCATCAGACCTGACAAAGACATCTAAATCTAATCCAGTCATGGGAGAAAGGTGGTTCGATAGCAAGTGTTCATGGGCCCATCGTGACCTGGCCCAAGCTCTGAAAACTGTACCTCGAGATAAGGTCCAGATAGCTATGCTCAGGAAACAGTATAAGCTTGCTGTTTCCATACGGAAAAATGAGATCAAAGAGGAGGCCTGGAATGCCCTTTTAACTGTGGAGGTTCTTAAGGATAGCTCGAGATTTTGGGCCATTATCAATAAACCTTTTTTTCTGGAACAGATAATGGCTCTTTGGAATCCAATATTACAGAGGCTGAATGGCTATCCCATTTTGAAGCAATGTATGGGCCCAATGCTGTTGTGGATCTAGTTGAAAGTCCAGAGGTTAATGGGGCCTCCCTCCCTGTGGTTTTTAACGAAGATGATGTAGAAAGGGCAATAATACAGATGTCCAGTAATAAAGCTCCTGGTCCGGATGCTGTCCCCGCGGATTTGTATAAATCTAATCCAAAATTCTGGGCAAAAATATTGACCAATGTATTTAATGCCACTAGTTTTTGGGGATTCCCTAGATCATGGTCCTTGTCTACGATCATTCCTGTTTTTAAAAAAGGCTAGAGAGGGGACCCACGGTGTTATAGACCGATATCCCTTATTGACTCAGCTGTAAAGATTTTAGGGAGAGTGATTCTATCTAGGGTCACGGATTGGGTTAATAAGAATGAGGTCCTGTCAAACCTACAATATGGATTTAGACAGCGCAGGAGTACCATGGACCAGTGCCTTAATTTATATTTAATAGCAGGCAAATATACCATAGCTAAAGCAGGCAAGTTACAGTTGGCCTTTATGGACCTTTCCTCGGCCTTCGATCTAGTTAGGGGTATCTCCGTCCTCCTATACGCTGATGATGCCGTACTATTAGCTCGTACGGCTGTTGGCCTCCAGAGACTATTAGATGCCTTTGGGACTTTTATGAAGTCTTTGGACCTAGTAGTAAATATATCTTAGTCCCATGTTATGTCTATGGGCCAAAGAAACAAAAAGAAAAATATTTTTATTGTAACGGAGCTGAGGTTTCTAGGGTATCCTCTTTTACGTACCTGGGGGTCTTATTTGATGAGAGAGGTTCATGGGTTCCCCAACAGAAAATCAAGAGAGGTGCAATGGTAAGAGCGACGGCTGCAGTTCAAGGGTTTGCACTGCGTTTGGGGGCTAAGCCTGTTGAAGCCATGTTGAATATTTATAGATCAAAATGTTTGGCTATTGCTCTGTATGGTTCTGCCATATGGGGTTATAAGCCTTTTGAGGGGACCCAGATAGTGGAAAATAAATTCTTACGTACCCTTTTGTCGGTCCCTCAATCCACCCCGACTTATGCCATCCATCAAGAACTGGGGTTAGGTTATGTGTCGGACCTGATGAGGTTGGCCCCGGTGGTATGCTGGCTCAAGACTTGGCTGAACCCTGATCTATTATTGAACCACCAGATTATCCGGGATTGTGTTACTTTGGAGAAAGACAGTAGTATTCCATGGCTGCAATATGTTAAGTGTATGCTAATAAAACTGGGGCGCCCAGATCTTTTTAACCATACAGAAAGGATAAAGAAAGAAGATGTTAAATGGGTTAAATCCCAATTTTTGAATTTACTAATGGCAGAACGTGAGGAGCGGGAGTTAGTGAAACCCTTGGTTAGGGCTCACTTTTTGCTGAAAACTTCTCCTCACATTGAGCCCTACCTGAAAATTGTCACTAAGCCCTTTCATCGTTGGCTTTTAACTAGGATTCGTTTTAATTTAATACATTTTTCTTTAGGTAACTTCCAAGGGTGGGGCAGAATAGAGGACTTAGATCCATGTCCTTGTGACAATTTTTCGGTCCAGAACACGATGCATTTCATAATGTTCTGTGATTATTATAGAGAGTTACGTAAGAGGTTTTTAGTGCCTCTGTTAAGGGGGAAGGGGTTTTTACAGGTCAAACCTGCCCTACTCTACCTTCAATTACTCAATGATCCTTGGGAGATTTTTAATATTGCTAGTTTTTTAGTTGCAGCGGTCCGTCATAGAAAAGGGAGGATCCTAATGTTAGAACATGAATTAGCTCCGTTTTTATGGAAAATTTAGGTTGTGTCTTATTGTGAAATTAACTGATGGTGATTTTTATCTTCTTGAAAACTGAGTCTGATATATTAATTCTTTTTATTGTCGCTCATATGTTTTATTGGATAACATGATTTTATTATATTGTGTACTGTGTATTGTGTATTTTGTATTGTACTTTTATGGTTTTAATTAACCGAATAAAGTGGTTTGACTGACTGACTGAGTCTCATTACGAGAAGAGAAAACCCCGAGACCAGAAAACAAGAGGGAGAGAGATACCAAAATGAGAGAGCACAGAGGAGAGAGAGAGAGACCACAGAGCGGGCAGGGCAGAGGTGGGGATGGGACCACAGAATGGGCAGAGAGTGTGTCCCAGTAAAAAGGGAGAATCTTATTTAAGGAAGGGGAGAGCAGCGTAATTCGTAGAAGGTAGAAGGAGAGTCGCAGAGAAAGAAGGAAACAAGAAGAAAGGGATGAACGAGGACTAAGAAGAGACCAGAAGAAAGGGATGAGCGAGGACAGCGCAGCTGTGGGAGCCAGGCTGGAAACCACAGGAGTGAAAGGCGGGTGGAAGCTGCAGAGTAACCACAAGAGTGAAAGGAGGGTGGATACTGCAGAGAGCGAAGACAAAGTTCCCCTTTTGGGACTGGGAACTGCGCAGTTAAAAAATCATTGTCAGGGAAAGAAACGACGTTTACAGATAAAAAGGAGTTTCATAGAAGAAAAGAATACTACACCCAATCCATGCAGAATGAAGTCGTAAAGAGAAGAAATGAATGCAGTCGGAAAGCTCGTGAAGCAGTGAGAGCCGAGAGGACAAAAAGGACAGTAGAAGACAGCACGCATTGAAGAAGGAGCCTTATCAGGAAACCACAACCACAGAGATGATGAATCAGTTGTAAAATACACAGATGAGATAAAAAAAGGAACAGAAAAAAAAAATGTCAGAAGTAAAACTTGTAAACCCAACCTAATAGAAGTAAGGGAAGCGGTGCAACCGAAATCAGGACTCAAGCCTGGACAGCCGATCAATGATTATACAAATAATGTCACAACCAATTATAAAGGCAACACAACCGTAATCAGGACTCGAACCTGGAGGCACAATAACAACCAATAGAAGTGCAATCAGGGCTTGAACCTGGAGACGCAATTAAATGTGACGTGAACGTTCCCGGACTCAAACCGTGAACATCTTCGGACTCAAACCGGGATACCCACAAAAGAAATGTAACCACAAGACGTATTCAACCAAAAGACGTATTCAACTAAAAGTGACACTGTGACATTTGAATTACAAAGCGAGAACCGTGACCACACATGAACCGGGACCACACACAGACGTAGACGGCGGTGGTCGTGGCAGGACAGACTGCCATAGGGGACCAAGGACCAGGCAGGCAGGGGACCCCAGGGGGCTCACCCCTCCCAACCACACACCAGAGACTGGAGTAAATTCAGGGGAAAAAAATAAAAGGGTCCCTGACTTACCCAGCAGCCAGTAGTGGGGAGAGGTGGGGGCAGTCCGGGGCCCAACTGCCGGAGTGGCCCAGGTCCGCGCCGTAGGCTAGAGCAGTCCGCATGAGACCTTCGTGGTCAGCCAGCTATTAAAGGGTAACTCTGACCCCCCTCTGGTGTGGTCTATCGCAGTTCAAACACAGTTTGTCTAAAAATAATGAACACAGGTGTGAAACGAAGACCATGCGTTGAAGTGGCACTTTTATTCATTAAGTCATTAACACAGCAAAAAGATATATATTCATTAATGCATTACTTTAGAAAGAATATTTAAAATCACAATTTCAATCAGTCAGAAATAGCAACACAAAATACATATTAATAAACGTGCAAGTGCTTAGAAGGCAAACCTAAAATGAGAAAACCTACCATCCAAGGATTACAATTTTAAAGTACATTAAATGCAATGAATTGGGTGAGGATGAAAAGACCGAGAATAAGAGAAGAGGCTAAAAAGGAAAAATGTTAATCTAGACTGGGCTCTACCACCTGAGAGTAGGCTTCTTAGGCCCAATGCAGATATACGGCCGGCCGGGAACCCACACCGTGCATGGCACTGCAGAAGATTCTGTGCACCAACTAGGGTGCAGGTCTTTTATACCTGTTTAATGCAGAACTATCAAACCACATTGACGTAGGTGCTTGACCGCAAACCTACAGTTGTGTCGCTAAAAATCCTGAGAATACAGAAGTTGTACCCTAGTGGGCCAGGTGTTTGATCGGGTGGTTAGCAATGCTTGACCACAACTTATAAACAAAGAATATTTTTATCATAAATTTCTCTGAAAATGTATCTGAAAGCGGAACTTGAAACAGGTGTTATCATGCCAAGGTGCCGTCGTGGTTTCGTTTCGAGCAAGCTTGGAAAGTTTCAGAATATAAAAAATAAGGCAAAGCGTACTTATGAAATAACGAGAATGTACCAGCTGGTCCTCTCTACGTGTGATATTTTCTATTCTTGTAATTGTGGAAAGTTTCTGTGGTGGGCCGGGCTGCCTCGCCGTGCTGGGTACAAGAGAAATTCATGTTTGAGATTAGTGGGGCCTAGTAGATTTTATATTTGAGGAGGATAAAATGAGGCACTGGCCTTGAGCCTATATGTAGATGTATCAAGGGAGGTGTGAGCTACTATGGCACTCAGTGGCTGTGTATGATAAAATGGTCAAGATAGCGCATCTTCCAGGGCTTAAGTGGTGGGGCCTATATAGGGGGCTTCATGCTGGCTGGGTAGAGCAGAATATTGTATTAGGAATTTATATGGTAAAACGTGACCCTCCTTCACTTCTATTTCGCATATCCAAAGGTACTGTTGACTCTTGTTCCTTAAATAATATGAATGTCTTTGGTGCTCACCCTCACCTAAATTTCCATGAGTGGTGCTGTATGCCAACGATGTTTTTAGCAAGCGAGTTGCTTTGTTTGTTAATACACTGACTCATTGTCTAACTGTTTCCCAGCTCAACTGCAGCTTTGTCCTTGGGTTGTTTATATCTATTAATGGGGAAAAGGAAGGCCACAGAGGTAGGGGCAGGTTTTGTAAAAGAGATAATCAAAAAAATGCTTGGGACAACTGTGTTTTAGACAGAAATGATAATCTGTTGGTCTAATGTGAGGAGATACTCACTTCCCACTGACCGCTTCCCTCCCATGCATCTCTAGTCCCTCTACCACCAAACACTGAGTAAGCAAAAGAGAATTCCTGGGATGTTTAAAAGATCAAGCAAACAGGGCCATGAATCAAATAGCATGGATAGAGTAGGCTTATCACTCACACCTCCACAAGTGTTCTCTGCCTCTGTTCATCCAACACAGGTCTCTCCTGATGGTGTTTTGCTATGCAGCAGCCATTTCACTCATTTGTGTGATTTGACTATAAGCAGGTTGCCGACAGCAATTCAGAGCATACACCTGTGGCACCTGTTGCATCTGTTCCTTCCTCTTCCGATCAGGCGTACTACATTTCAATCATACTGGATTTGAAAGCTGAGGTAGGGGTGTAAAAGTCTACGGTTTCATCTCTGACAACTTCCCTAAATCAGACCTCTTGCTGTTCTGACTAATTTACCAATGATTTCTTCAAACATGCCCCCCTCCTTCCCTTGGGTCGGGCCCTCACTGAAATCCATGATCGGTGCCCCTTTAGATCTGTGGCATCACAGAATCCTGGGAATAATTGGGCATCCACCAACACTCCCAGCACCCAGTCTCTGAGTACCCATGGTGGTTACATCACACCTGGCAGCTCTTTTTCTCATAGGGCCGTCCACGGCTGTACATTTAACTCTATTTCATGCAATACCAACAGCAGACATATCTCTGCTGATTCCATCATGATGACTAATGTCCCTAAGTTGACCTCCCAAGCCAGCACCAAGGGGAAGACTCCATCTAAAATAAGGTGACACACTGGATTCGACAAGTCAGGGGTTGTCGTTCAAAGGTCCAAGATGACATTATCAGTGCCAAAAGGATAGTAAATCCCAACTCCAACTTTGACACAATCAAACTAATCTTTAGGAGCAACGACTTGGTTGATAATTTGGTGGCTCTTGATGCTAGGACATGACCCCAGCCACTCAAACATCCAATTTAGTATTATAGTACATCCCACCACACTGATGAAGACATCTTGTCTGGTGACAGCAAGCTGCACCTCACATCTCAGTGACAATGACTGATTTAGGGGGGTAGTTGACTCATCCTCTGATCCTCCATTTCCCCCGCCACCAAATGTCATACAGCCTAGTATAGTAGAGGCTAGCGAGTTGCTTGCCTCCTCAGCCTATCTCCCCGCCCACTTAAGATTCTGCCTAATACCAACTCTAATCTTCCGATTACTGTTGAGTCTAAATTTAATATCTCCAACAACTGTGACTCTTTTCTATCTAATAGTACCATCTTGCATGAGATGACCCAGGTTTGTGCCCAAAATAAGGTATCTGTAAGCTCCAAGCCCAGTGACATGCTCCTTGTCTCTTGAAATCAATTTATGGACGATTATGACATCTGTTTATTTCAAGAGACCTGTTCCTCGGACCCGATGCACAGGCTGGGTTATCTTCATTTGTTCACTCCTGCAATTCCTAGCCAGAGGAGTAGAGCCTTAGGTGGTTTAGTCACGTGGTTAGAGCTGCACTGAATTGTCAAATACGCCAACTCAATATTGATTCTCCTGACATTTTGGGCATCTAGATTAACACCAGAACCAAGTCTGGAAAATTATCTCTAATGTTTATGCAAGAGGGGTCAGAGGAGGTATGGTATCAGGCACCCTCCAAGTGCTTGAACGTTTCCTTGAACTGCATTCCTACCATTACTACCTCATTGTGGTGTGTGATTTCAATGTAACATTCGAGTCCCTTGACATCGATGATGTTCATTTAACTAGAGACGAGGATGCTGCATGGGCTGTTCCCCATCCGGATATTCCGCCAATCAACAGATGGTCACATGTAGCCCTTCTATTAAAGGCACCTACTATGGAGCTTGGGCTTAGGGTCCTCAATGGAAGAACAAAATCTGACCGAAAAGGAGCTGCCACGTATAACAAACCAATCCATATGAGTAGAATCAAATTTATTCTAGTTGACTATAGGCTGTGGTCATCTGTTACTGACATGATCATACTAGAAAGATTTTAAAGTGAACTCAACCCTCTCTGTCTGTCTATGCAGGCTCTATGTGAGAATACTCCTTCTGATCCAGGTCTGATTTCCCACTCTAGGGACATTGTTCTGACACCTGACAAATGTCATTTAAAATGGCACCAGGTGGCAGCTCACCCTGATATACTATCAGCTGTAGATAACGATCTTATAACAGTTCTTGCGCATGTTGAGGGAGGCCAAATCAACACCCCAGACCAATTGATCTTACTCACAAGGCTTTCTTTGAGCCTATTCTAGCACATTTCACCATTTTTGGTACACCCAAAAGGAATGGATATTAGCAAGAATTGTTCTTGGTTCAACAAAGAATGTCATACCCTTAATCGCTCTTTAGCCAAAGCCATTAACACCAAGACTATGGCACACATTCCCTTGATTAGGAAAGCTTTTAAGAAGGCTATCAATAATGCCATAACGAACTAAGATCACTAGAGGTGGAGGGCTCCCAAGGATGAATGTTCAGCTAGTGATTTGTCCAAATTTTGGTTACTGGTTGCACAGGACAGCACTTCAACTGCACTGGAACCCACAAACAATGCTGTTCCCTCCATTGGGGTTGATTATTTCCACAATATATTCTGACAACTCTCTAATCACACTTCAGGACACTACTTCAGCTTCATCGTCCTCTATTTGCTCTACACAAATGTTTGACATCTCTGATATTGTCCAATCTTTAAATGCTGTTACGAAGGGCAGGGCTGTCGGACCGGATGGTGTCCAAGCTGACATATTTTTGTCTGACATGGAGACTTGGCGTCGCTACATTCTAATCATTGCCAATGCTATTGCTGAGGAGGCTCCGATCCCTGACTCTTGGAAGGGTGCAAAAGCACTACCTATTAACAAACAAGCATTTGCAATGCAATAGGTCTCACATTTGCGAGAGTTTAACCTATTGGCATTGTAAATGACAATGCCTTTTATTTATGTTTTAAAAACCAACACATAAATAAAAGGCATTGCCATTAGAATGCCAATAGCTCAAACTCTAACAACTGCGGGACCTATTGCATTGCAAATGCTTGTTTTAAAATTGTAATTATTACCGCCCCTCTCCCCGTGAACCCGCATGACCCCCCCTGCGAATCTGCGCGACCCGCACCGTCATGCCAGCCGCGACTGCAGTACAGACGTAGATTAATAACGTACGTTCGGGGTCCGTGTGGCCAGGCCATATTTGCCAGTCCTGTGGCCCCACTGCCTGCAGTGGGTTTGGGGGCTCTAGACCCGGGGCATACATTTGCCAGAGGGTTGGTGCTGAGGGGAGCCCGTATTTTCCTGTGGTCTCTCTTGCAAGCATGGCCTGCATGGCCTGCACTGAACTCAGCCTCACAAACACCCCGTGCCCGGAAGCGGACATCAGACCCTCGCCTTCGATGCCCACCTTCTGGGGGCCAGGGAAGACTCTTTTATTCGAGGGGTTCTTATAAAAGGCACTGTTTAAAGTGGGCTACAATCGAGGGGCCCTGACAGGGTGATTGGGGCCACAGGTTCAGATTCTCGTTGTGTCCCTCAGCTCAGCGGTGCGTCGGCGGAGCCTGGTCTGGTGCTGCATCAGCAGAGGAGTGCGACAGGTCCAGATGGGGGGCATTGACAGAGCTGTTCCAGCCACAGGGGGTGCATTCATAGAAAACGGTACAGCTCAAAGTGGGGTTCGGCCCAGCTGTGTCTGGCCCCGTGTTGGATTGGCAGAGGGCACTGCAGGTCTAGGCTGAGGTGTACTGGTAGAGCTGTGCCTGGGTATAGTGTTGGATTACAACAGGGTGCTAGAGGCCAGGGTTGGGGTGCATTCCCAGCAGCGTTCCACTCTCAATGCTGCAGTAGCGGGGGTAGAGGTAGTGGTACATTAGAAGATTTTAGCAGAGGGTTGCTGCCAGCCGTGCCCAAGGTGCATTGCCAGAGCAGTGTGTGTGTTCTGTGTGTGTGTGCTTGTGTGTGTGTTTATGTGTCTGCCTCTGTATGTGAGTGTTTGTGCATGTGTGTCTGTGTGTGCCTCTGTGTGTGTGTGTCTGTGTGTCTATGTGTGAGTGTGTGTGTCAATGTGTGTGTCTATGACTGTGGTGGAACAACAGGTGTACCACCGCTCAGGGTAGAGGTACTTTAGAAGATTTTGCATGGGAATGCTGCACGCCGTGCTTTGCCTTAGCAGTGTGTGTGTTTGTGTGTGTGTGTGTGTCTATGTGTGTGCCACTGTATGTGTGTGTGTGTGTGTGTTTGTCTGTGTGTGTCTATGTCTGTGGTGGAACAGCAGGTGTACCCCACTCAGGGTAGAGCTATATTAGAAGATTTTGCAGGGGAATGCTGCAGGCCGTGCCTTTCCGGAGCAGTGTGTGTGTTTGTGTGTGTGTGTCTATGTGCGTGTCCCTGTGTGTCTATGTGTGTGCCACTGTATGTGTTTGTCTGTGTGTGTGTCTATGTGTGTGTGTGTGTGTGTGTGTCTATGTCTGTGGTGGAACAGCAGGTGTACCCCCACTCAGGGTAGAGGTACATTAGAAGATTTTTGCAGGGGAAAGCTGCAGGCCGCGCCTGAGGTACATTGCCGGAGCAGTGTGTGTATGTGTGTGGGTCTGTGTGTGTATCAGTATGTGCGTCTATGTGTTTGTGTGTATCAATGAGTAGTAGTAGTGTGTGTAGGCCGAGGTGCATTGCCCGAGCAGTGTGTGCGCCTCAGAGCTGTAGTAAGCAGAGGGGGAGTAACGTCCTGGAATGAGGTGCATTTACAGAGTCACATGGGCTCATGTGCCGGGGTGGGGTGGGGGCTGCTCTGTGGGGCTTGCATGCTTTGGCAGTGTCACCCATGAAGAAGCGATCAACTTTCACAAGAGCTTTCAGTGCACTCATTTTGCATTCTTTTGCGAAAAAATGTGAATCTGTCAGTGGGCTGGAAAGCTTTTTGTGTCCATAATGAGCGTTTAATGAAAAATAATAGAGAGGCTCGCACGGGGCTAGCGCTGGCTGAGGGGTGAGCAGAGGTGAGCCTCGGCACGGGGAGGGACGGGCTGCTGCTGGTGTGTGTGTGTGTGTGCGCCCGGGGGTGAGGGGCCCCTACAGCCCCTCATACTACCTGAGCGGAGGTGAGCCTCGGCACGGGGGAAGGACGGGCTGCTGCTGGTAACTTGTTAATAACATTTCGCTGAAGCAGTGTTTTGCAGAAAGGCAATATGCAAATGTGGGCCACTTTTCTTAGCGTGCCCGGGCCGATTTTTAAACCCAATCCAACCCTGCTCAAAGGTACCCTCCACGCTGCCATCCCTCACTTTCACTGGCCCATCGCTGTTACCAGGCCCATCGCTGTTACCGACCCCATCGCTAGTTGAACACCTGTGCAGCCCTGCGGCAGCCGATAGGGGCCAGCAGAGAGCAGTGTCTGTCCCAGCCAGCCGCGCTCACCTGAGGCTTCTGGGTAGATGCGGCCGCGCCTGGACTCAGGCGCGCTCCCGGCCGCAGCAAGCCCGGCGGAGTCTCCTCCTCAGCGTCCCCTCCCCGTGCTGCTGCCCGGTGCGCTTTCTTCCTGGCCCTCGGCCGTCGCGGAGGTCTGAGCGGGAGGCGGCATGTGGCCGCGGAGGAGAGTGGTGGCCCGGGATGAATATGAACAGGAGACTGCGCCCCAGAAACCGGCCCCGGCCGCCCCTGAGCCCTGCCCCGGCCGCCCTGAGCCCTGCCGTGCCTCAGCCACCAGGGGGCAGCGCCGAGCAGCCCGCCAACTGCACCCTACAGTAAGTTCAAACGCAGGGCCTGCGGGGAGGGAAGCTCTGAGTGCGGGACAGGAAGAAGCATAAAACACAACAATGGGAATATGCGACAGGCACCCTCAGGGGCCAAGAGGAGCGCTGGGCGTCTGAAGAGTAGGGGCAGCCTCATATTTTGCGGCTGGCGAGGACGGAAGGGGACAGGAGATGTGCAGATCGCGTGTCTGTACGTGCGTGTTCATCGCGCACATTGCAGTCCGTTCTGCGCGTGCACATCTCCTGTCTCCCTTCCGAAGCAAGTCGACGACAATAAGTCTCGCTAGCGACAGCGCTTCGCGCTGCGTCGCTAGGTCGAGACCTAAAAAGGAGACAGATCCCAACCAAGCAACTATAAACCTATTAGCTTAATAGACTGCCTTCAAAAAGTTTGTAGCTATTGCGTGTTGGCAAACATCCAAGACTGGATATCCAAGGAAGATATTTTTAGCCCCTTCCAAGCCAGTTTCCATAGGAAAGCTTCTACCATTGATCAGGTGATTCGTATTTTTTTTATTTATTGGAGGACCAATGTATTCGGCAAGGGCAACCTTTAAGTTGCCTTTGTCGATTTAAAATCTGCTTTTGATTTAGTCCCCCGGCCTGGTCTCTGGAAGGCCCTTACTGATCTGTCAATGCCACAGGACATACTATCATTAGTAATATGCCTACACGAGGACAACTACGCATGCATTAGGTGGGGGAACAGGGTCAGTTGACTGACAGGATACCAGTTCTCAAAGACATCCGCCAGGGCTGTGTACTGGCGCCCACACTGTTTTCAATATTTATTAATGATATTGTGCACTTCTTGTCCCAGGTTGGCACGGACACACCTCTTTTGGCCAAAGTAAAAACCCTGATTCTCCTATTTGCGGATGACACCTTGTTGATCTCCAAGACCCCAAGCACACACCAGAAACCTCTGACCCGCTTTGATGAGTTTTGTCTTGCTCACAACTTTGAAATCACTACTTCCAAAATCAAAGTGATGTTGTTTAATCCACATAAATCACACATAAGGAGCATAGTTCTCGAGGGGTTCCCCTTGAGAAGATGAACTCTTTACCTACCTTAGTGTGATGTTCTCTGGTCGCATGACCTGGAAATTTCATGTCAACAAGGCGGCCACAAAACTCAAGCAGATTTTGGATGCATTACTTAAGGAATATTGTACTTCACACACCAAACCCATAAAACCTGCACTCCGAAGCACATAACATATAAATACAAACAGTAAATATACATGTGCATAATAACTTAAATACAAATCGCATTGTAAATCAGTGCCCAATCACAGCAGTGATTCATGGGCCATAAAAATACAAGATAAGGTAGGGTCAAAAATAATAAGGAAAATTCAAGTATAACAATATTCAAATGCGTAGTGAAAGATAAAAATCAGTGCAAGAACCACTGGTTTGTCAGGTAACCAATCATCACTGCAATCGAAATCAAAATTGAAAGACTCTTTTGCTATGATTAGAATGTATTCATGGAGAGGATTGAATCATCATTGTTCAAAATGCATGTGCAATAAGAATAAAATCAATATTAATTCCATCTGGTACAACAACCTCTGGAGGTTTTACCTTAAAAACAGTAGACGCTAAACAATTGCATATTTAATACATCCCTACTACGGCTGTTGTTATTCCTAAGTATTTGTGTCTTAATCACTACAGCTAGCAAGGATATCTAAACAAAAGTACGAAATAAAGCTCAGTGCAAATGTTGCTAAATTATTAATCAAGACCCACTCACAGCCACAATTCATAAATCAAATTCAAACAGTATTTTACTGGAATTAGAATAGAAGCTAGACAAGGCATAAAGAGGGATCGGTCAGCATTTTTCAAGAGCCTGTGCAATGAAAGTTGGAATCAATCCTCTTTACACCTGATACAGTCCTCATAAAAAGATAAACTAGACATAGAGAGTGTTCAGTCAGCATTTTTCAAAGTGCTTGTGCACTAAAGATGATCATCAATCCTGCTTACACCTAATACAATAACCATAAAATATTTACAAACATTTCAAATAGTAAAATAAATATCTAGCGAATGCAAATACAAGCCATTCTGTGCTATCACATTTCAGTATTCTGATAACATTCGTTAGATGTGCGATAGATATATTACAGCAAATATGGAAAATCCAGGTCTTCCTCAGTTTGGTATAGGGGGGACAAAAAACATAAAGGGCTTCTCTGAATGTCAGTCCCTTCTCACCATGTATCACATTACCAAAGCCCAAGGATCACAGGTTAATCATAGTTAATCATAGTTGTATCCAGGTGTCGTACTCCTCCATTTCCTCTATTTCCTCCTCATAGCTCCCTCAAACAAAATCAAGCAGCGTCAAGTGGCGGTGAGGGTGGAGACTTTATTACGTTTTCTTTTCTTTTCCCCCTTTCGTCCTCGTTGCAGCTGCCTTTGTCCTTTTAATCCTGGGTGTTAGTTTTTAAATATTCCAGTTTTCTCCCCTCTCTCTGCCATAGCCGCTCTGCTCTCAGAAGCTCGCCGAGCCGACCGAGAAAGGCTGAAATACGGCCGACTTCGGCACCATTTTCCCCCCTGCGCTCGGCTCAGGCTTGCAGACGCCGCGTTCTCGTCCGGCACCCAGCGTTAGAGCCCGAGAATCAACAGCTCCTCCTGCTCCGGCGGTGAAACCTAGCCGTGGAGCATGGGGGAGCTCTACGCAGAAAAAGCATTTTATATAATCGCAAAACGTTGTTTCTGGAGGAAGAAAGCGCAAAAAAAAAAGCAATAAAAGGAAAAGAGTAGTATCATGATAGTTCATAATTCAAATGCCATTAATAGTCATCATGTAAAATGTAATTCATTAATATTTGGGGGTGGACATCTGTACCTGAGTATTCTTAATTTTTTTTTAGAGTTTTATATAGCCTGAACTAGACTTGAGACATCGGGTATCAGAGCGCTTTACATGAGCACCAGTTTCGTTACATGAGGACACATTCATTTTTTTTTGTTAGGCACAGGGAGATTTTGGCCCACATGCATCAAAGCAAAAACCGGTCGCAAACGGGCAGATTCTCAGAATCTGCCCCTTTGCGACCGGTATTTTTGCATTTGGGATGCGTCATCCCAAATGCAAAAATCGCAATTTAAGTAATCGCAAAATTGCGATTACTTAAATTCCCATTGCATTTAAGGAATCGCAAATTGAGATTCCTTAAATGCAATGCATTAAAGTAAAAAAACTAGCGATTTCGCTAATAGGGGAGCAAATTACCATGAAGTTGAACTTCATGGTAATTTGCAAAGTGTGAAAAATGCACTAAAGTACATTTTTCAAAGTTCCATTTACACACACACATGCCCTTGGGGCATGTGTGTGTGCAAGATGTACTCATATGCAGATTTCAGGGGTGCAACAGGGTGTCTTTTGACACCCTGGCACTCCTGAAACTGCATTCTCAATTTGCGATTCTCTAATTGAGAATC
Source organism: Calotriton arnoldi (assembly GCA_963921515.1). Lineage (NCBI taxonomy): Eukaryota > Metazoa > Chordata > Amphibia > Caudata > Salamandridae > Calotriton > Calotriton arnoldi. Next base: position 460,411 of record CAWUFW010010343.1, on the reverse strand, counting down.
GCAAATTGAGAATGTCTTCCCATTCATTCCTATGGGCCTCTAGGCCCATAGGAATAAATGGGAGGTATTCCTAATTGCGACTCTGCAATTTGCGAAGTCGCAATTAAGGAATGTTTAGAAATCGCTATTTTTAAAGCGATTTCTACATGCATAGCCTTTTGCTATTCCTTATTAGCGAATCCTTATTTTTCGCTAATAAGGAATCGCAAATGGCATTGTTGATGCATGTGCCAGTTTGTGATTTGCCCAGAATCACAGGATGTTGAGCATGGTTGCCAAGACTCGAACCCAGTTCCCCAGCTTCGAGGTCAACCACTCTAGCGGTAAGGCTACATCCTCTCCCCAATATTATCCCCGGTATTAATATAAATACAATGCAATAAATAGTTCATAAGACCGTACTGAGTAGGTATGAATTCTTATAGATGTGATCAATTCTCAACATCTATTTCTTTATTTATGCTATGTTGTAGTACACGTCTCTATTGGTTTTATTCTGCTCCCCATATTTGTGCAAATTTCCGGATAGCCCCTATCCTGTGGGAATAAAGTTTTTCTCTTTCTTTCGTGTTTCTCATTTTAATTACCCATTGAGCATGTTTTGGTGGATCCGATGATTTCCAATTTTGTAAGATCAGTGATCTAGCTATTAGTGAAGCATTGAACACAAATTGTTTTTGTCGCACCGTTAAAGTAGAGTTAGAGATCCCAAATAGAATTACCATAGGATTGGGGTCAATGCTGCATTCGAGTTGTTGACTAATCGACTGAAAGACCCTAGTCCAGTAGACAGTCAATTTCGGGCAGGAGCAACACATATGCAGCCAGTACCCTTTTGAGTGATTACATCTAGGGACAATCTCATGATGTTTCTGGGAACAATTTGTGCAACTTGGCAGGGGTATAGTATGCCATTCGTTTATAATTCGCCCCTCGAATGGCCCTGGTGGACCATTTATTATAGTCTTGCCTTTGGCTTGCGTCTATGCGACAGACCATAGTCTCTTGTATTTTTAGAAGTGCACTCGGGAGTATGTAGTCATATATATTTTGCTGCAAGATATGGTACCAGTTTCCGAAGGCATAGGTGACGGCTTCGGAAAGTTGGACCCGCCAGCAGATTTGAAGATATGAGAATATTAGGGTAGAGAGTTCTTCTATTTTATCTTGTCTAATTTGTCCCCAAGATTTAATCTCTCCTTGTAATTCTAAATCTTTAATTTGATAAATACCCAGCCTTTCCAAGTTCTTCAATGTCTGTGTATCAATTGCAACTCCTAGTTCCCTACAGTGTATCAATTTAGTTTCTGGGTGTAGAGGTGTGAATTGATACTCCTCTTTTAGTCGATTGAGTCTATCATGGATTATGCCGGGAGTCTTATATTGGTAACGTTTGGGTAGCTTAGGGATTTTAATAAAAGATCTTAAATCTGTATTTTTTCCAATAACATTTGATATAGATAGAAGTTAGGGCCATAACCTTGTCCAAGAGTGGCTTAGAAATATTTTTGTATATGCGGTAACCCTAGACCACCTTCTTCCGGTCGCAAGTGCAGTGTTGTTAATTTCGTCTGTGGTTTCTTCCCTCTCCAAATAAAATTTCTAGCTAGTTGATCTATTTCGGTAAAATAAGTGGGAGGAATTTTGATGAGAACATTTGAGAAAACAAAAAAAAATAATGGAAGTACCATCATTTTTATCAGTGCCACCCTTCCAATAATAAATAGAGGTAAATTATGCCAATTATTGAGGATCTTGGTAACTTTATTAAACGTTGTAATATAGTTAAGTGTGAAGAGTTGAGTAAAATCATTTGAGACCTAGATAGTGAATAGGATTATGAAGGGACTGAGGCAGGTCTAGGTGTGGATTCCTCTCTACAACCTACACTGCTAAGCCACCTAGATACCTCCCCAAGCCTTGAGCCAAGGCCTGTGACCAGCAACCAGCAATCAGCGATCAGGAGACCAGACCAGTGTGTGTACCAGATTTACGGAACTGATGTGACGGCTTTCGGTGAGTCTCGGATCAAGGGAGAGTAACATTGATCTGCACATTACTACTACACTACTGTACTCTCTCCTACCCCCCCATTTCCCACCTTATTTTCTTTTCTTTTTCGAGGCATCTGTATTTGTTGCCTAGTGCCCAGCGCGCTCGGGACCTGTGCTCTGTTTCATTACATATACATAGTGACACAATCGGCTCAATGGCAAAAGAGGGGGGTGGAAGGGGGCAAGAAGAAGGAAGGAAGGAGAAGGTGAAGAAAGGGGAAGAAATCTTCATGGGGGCTAGGGCTGGCTGGTCCAATGATATTTGATCAATGATATTTGATCAATAATCGATCACCAATTGGTATTGGTACAACGGTTGATTAGAAGATATTGGAGACCTAGAAATTGGAAACCGGAACCACTAATAAGGGGTGTCATATAACTCAGAGATCGAGTTCTAGGCTCCTCCTGAGTGGAGAAGGGCAAGGTGGTTGTGGAAGCGGTTCTTCTACTGCGGATGCGGCTTAGGACCAACTTGTGCTAACTCCGCATTCCCTCCCTCATTATCAAGTAGCCATGCATTATGAAAGCTATGATAAGTAGCAACAATACGCGCAACTTGCACTCAATGAAGTGCATATCAAGGGATCCCTCGACAGCAAAAAAGAAAGACATCGCTTGGAGGAGGAGGAAATCTCATTCCAAACAAAACACCGCAGACTTTGATTCACGCTCCTACAACCATTCCACTCCTTCTCCATATCCATCTCCCGATCGTGCAAGGCACAGAGCCTTGCGGGTTAGAAAGATCAAAATGGATCTGGTTAAATACATCAATAAGGATAGCCCTACAATGAATATGACACCCTCAGTAGGAGCTGATTCCAGCACTATAACTAAAGATATGAAGGCTCCCGGAACTCCGTGGGGGAACGATAATCAACAGGGCGCACCCCAGAAAACAGAAAGTAAGGAAATGGGGAAATCAACGTACCTTCTTTTCTCTTTGGGAGGGCAAAAAAAGACAGCGAAATCCAATCTCCTCATACCGAGCCCCCCACACTCGATACCCACAGGGGAGGATTCCAACGACGCGACAGCAGAACAAGCAGAACAAGACATATCCGAGGACCAAACAGGGGCGGCGGCTCCAGCGGCTCCAGTACAATCTACCATTCCAGAGGGAGAAAGGACAGCGACAGCAATGCCGGCCTATCCACCGAAATCCACGACTATTGAAATTACTCTAAATCAGATATTATGCGAGCTTCGCGACATGAAACTCTCCCAGGAAATAGCTCATCAGACGACCAACGGACAACTAGGTCAGCTCAATGAAAATTTTCAGCAGCTTTCAACTCGCCTGACTTAATCCATCAATCAGGGAAATTGTAAGCACACTACTCACCCGTGAGGGTCTCAAGGCACTGGGGGTGGGTCAGCAGTTCCGTTCAGTCAAAGAGCCGGGTCTTGAGGGCCTTTCTGAAGGTGTTCAGTGAGGGTGCACGTCTGATGTAGATTGGGAGGATTGGCTGCGATGTAGGAGAAGGCTTTTCCCCCTGTCCTAGCTCTGCAGATGCGAGGGGTCTCGGCGAGGGCGAGCTTGGTGGATCGGAGGTTTCTTTTGGGTACGTGGAAGGTGATTCTCTTGTTGAGGTATTGGGGTCCGGTGTTGTGGAGGCATTTGTAGGCGTGGGTGAGTATCTTGAAAGTGACTCTCTTCTCAATGGGGGCCAGTGGAGGTTCCGTAGGTGTTGGCTGATGTGCTCATGTCAAGGGATGCTGAGGACGAGTCTGGCTGCGGTATTTTGTATCGTCTGGAGCTTGCGGAGCAGAGACTTGTTGATGCCGGCGTAGAGGGCGTTTCCGTAGTCCAGTCTGCTGGTTATTAGTCCCTGTGTGACTATCTTTCTTGACTCGGGGAATCCATTTGAAGGTCTTGCGGAGGATGCGTAGGTTGTTGAAGCAGCTGGAGGCGACGGCGTTGACCTGTCAGTTCATGGAGAGGGAGGAGTCGAGTACGATGCAGAGGTTTCTGGCATGGTCCATGGGGGTTGGAGAGCTGCCGAGGGCAGTGGGCCACCAGGTGTTGTTCCATGCAGACGGGGTGGTTCTGAGGACGAGGACTTCTGTTTTCTCCGAGTTGAGTTTCAGGCAGTTGTTGCTCATCCAGGGTGCAACGTCCTGCATTCCTGCCTGGAAGTTGAGTCTGGTGGGGTCCTTGGTGAGGGAGAGGATGAGCTGGATGTCGTCGGCGTAGGATACTATGCTGAGGCCGTGCTGTCTGACGATGGCGGTGAGTAGGGCCATGTAGATGTTGAAGAGGATTGGGCTGAGTGATGATCCCTGGGGTACTCAGCAGTTGATTACCGTGGGTTCGGAGAGGAAGGGTAGCAGTCTGATACTTTGGTTTTTGCCGGCGAGGAACGAGCGGATCCAGTCGAGGGCGGTTCCTTGTATGCCGGCATCGTGTAGTCTGGTGGCGAGTGTGTGGTGTGAGACATTGTCGAACGCTGCTGACAGGTCGAGTAGGATCAGGGCTGCAGTGTGGCCTTGGTCGCGGAGGGTGTGGATGTCCTCTGTGGCGGCGAGTAGGGCGGTCTTGGTGCTGTGGTTGCTGCGGAATCCGGATTGGGAGGAGTCGAGGATGGAGTTGTCTTTGATGAACCATGTTAGCTGTGCATTGACGGTCTTCTCAGTGACTTTTGCCGCGAAGGGGAGGAGAGAGATGGTCCAGTAGTTCTTGAGGTCCGTGGGATCTGCTGAGGGCTTCTTAAGTAGGTGTCTGACTTCTGCGCATTTCCAGTCGTCGGGGAAGGTGCTAGTCTTGAAGGTGGCGTTGATGGTGTGTCGTAGTTCTGGTGCGATGGTGGTGGCCGCTCTGTGGTAGATGTGTGGTGGGCAGGGGTTGGTGGGGGCCCCCGAGTGGATGCATTTCATGGTTACTGCTGTCTCCTCAGTCGTGACCGGTGGAGGAGATGGTGGGCTGGCTGGCGTTGCCGGAGGGTGAGGTGGTGGCGGAGACAGGTGTTTGGTCGTTGGAGTTACCGTAGAGGTTTTTGATTTTCATATGGAAGTAGGTTCCGAGCGTGTCGCAGAGGTCCTGGGAGGGGGTGATGTCCGTGGTTTCTCTGGGATGCTTGGTGAGTTCCTGGATGACACTGAAGAGTTCCTTGGAGTTGCTGGAGTTGGCAAGGATTTTGTTGTGGATGAAGGTTCTTTTGGTGGTTCTGATGCGTTGATGGTATTCCGTCATGGCGTTCTTATAGGTGTTGTGGTTTTCAAGCATCTTGCAGTTTTTCCAGTTCTTCTCGAGGCGTCTGCTGGTGTGTCTGGCTTCTTGGAGTTCAGCGATGAACCAGGTGGCTTTCCTGGGGCGCTGTCTGTTGGAGTTGTGTAGCGGGCGAGCTTGTCTGGGCAGTTGGAGATCCATGTGTGAAGTTCCCTGGCTGCGAGGTTGGCATCAGTTGCGGCGGTGGGGGTGTCAAGGTTGAGGGTGGAGTTGAGCTGTTCCTCAGTGACTCTGCTCCAGTTCCTTCCTGGAGGGCATGGAGCTGGTTTGGGCAGCTTGGGTTTGTCGACGAGGAAGTGTACGCAGCGATGGTTGGTCCATGGGGGTTGCGTGGTGTGGCTGAAGTGGATGTTATTCCCTCCTGCTAAGATGGGGTTGAGGGTGTGTCCTGCCTTGTGGATGGGTGTGGTGACGAGTTGTTTCAGTCCGATAATGGCGAGGTTGTCCAGGAGGGTGGTGGAGTTGGGGTCGCTGGGGTTGTCGAGGTGGAAGTTCAGGTGTCCGATGAGTATGTAGTCCATGGAGGCGCTGGCGTGGGGTGCGTTGAGGTCGGTGATGGTGTTGGCGAAGAGGGCCCAGGGGCCGGGTGGTCTGTAGGCAAGGGTGCCACGGAATGTGGAGTTGGGGCTGATCTGGACCTGGAAATGCAGGTGTTCAGCGGCGGAGAAGGCGTCTCTCGAGGTGGAGAGGCAGAGGGAGTTTTTGTGTGCGATGGCGATTCCTCCTCCCGGGTGGTTGGGGTAGTCCTTCCTCTGGATTTTGTATCCGCCTGGGATGGCGATGGCGATGTTGGGGGCGGAGGAGGCATTGGTCCAGGTTTCTGTAAAGAAGGCGACATCTGGTGAGAGGGTGTCTAGGAGGTTAAAGGTCTTTATGGCGTGTCTGTACAGGAAGCGCGCATTGAGGAGGATGCACCTCAGTGCATCTGCAGTGTTGGCGGTGGGGGCGGTGGCGAAGGTCTGGCAGCAGTGGTGGCAGGAGAACTGGCCGTGGGTTGTGTTCGGTGTGGACCGCTGGCAAAGGTTGTTCCTTCCGGGGTTGAGTGCGAGGAGGGCAGCTGAGTCATAGCGGTGGATGGTCAGAGATCCAGGTTTCCTGGCACTGGCCGCGGTCAGGTCGCAGACAGGCTCAGACGGGCTTGCCTTTGGCGCACCTTCGGCGCGCCAGCGGCGCGACCACGCAGCAGCTGACATTAAGTAGGGGAGGGAGAGGGATGAGCAGCTGGGAGGCGGGAATGGGCGTCGGTAGGGGCCGCAGGGGCAGCAGCGGCAGGGAGAGAGCCGGGAACGCAGGGACAGAACAAAAACTAGGCACAGGGCACAGAAGTGAAAACAGTCAAAACGAAATGAGCAGTACAATTACAGTGAGCAAAATAGAGGCAAACAACTAGGCACAGCACACAGAAGTTAAACAGTAAAACAAAATGAGCAGTACAATTACAGTAAGCAAAAGGAGGCAAACAACAGTGCAGGACGCAGGGAGGCTGGAACGAGCTGGCAGGCTGGAACGGGCACAGCACGAAGAGGACCGCAGCGGCCTCGAACCCCAGGCAGGGGCGAGGCAATGCACAGCGGAGCTGCTGGGAAGAGAGCAGATCTCGGACCAGAGGTCAGAGGCTGAACAGAAGGTTTCTTTACTAGAGTCAAAACATAATGATCATAGAAGCAATTTGAGTAAATTGCAGACAGAATTCGAGGACATGCAACTGAAATTAGGCGATTTGGAAAATCGAGCCCAGCATACAAATTTAAGATTCATTGGGATTCCCGAAGACCGAGAAGTGAGCAAATCGCCAGTCCAGTTCATAAATGAATTGATACGGAAAATTGTTCTTCCAGAAAGCGCCAAAGACATTGGGGACTTGACCATCAATAGGGCCCATCGAGTACCAGGAAATTGCCCTTCCAATCCCAAATTTCCAAGAACAATTCTGGTTAACTTCGGCGACTGCCGAATAAAAGAACAGATTTTATCAAAAGCGTTTCTAAAAAAATCATCCACTTCCCTTGAGAACTTCACTTTCAGAATTTATTCCGATATGTCAATTTTAGCTGCGCCAAGGCACAAAGATTTTGTGGGGATGATTGACGAATTCAAGTGCTATAATGCACCGGGAGGGATAATACAGCAATCCAAGCACAAAGTGTTGTTCAAAGGGAGGTCATATATATTTCAGTCAGAGTGGGCCCCTGACCTCCTTCATTCAATTAAGGATGGGATAGAGAGAGGAAATAGCAAGTAGCACTTGGGCCAATACTAGGGCCAACAAAAGAGAAATAGAGGGAGGGGAAATTATACAAGATCATAATTATAATGATGTGTTGGGTATGCCTATCCATGTTGCTATAATCCAGCGATGATATCCTTCATTCCCTGTTATTCTGCTCTTCTGGCTGCCTTCTCCTGCCGGGGCGAAGCTTTTAGTACGATGCCAAGGTACTATGGTAGGGGTAAGGGGGGCCATGGTGGGGGGATCCAGGGCACAAGGGGGCAAGGGTTCATGGCGGGCAAAGGCCCGACTCAAGGGGAGGGAAAAGGGAGGGGGCAATCCAGGATGTGTGGCGGGAAAAAAACAAAAAAACAATCACAGATCAAAATAGGAGCAATTTTCACAAGTATAGGGCTCAAAATATTGGAAACAATGGAATCTACCTTCTAAATAAAATAGGAAATATAATATATATAACGGAGAGAAGTCAGATCAAAATAACCAACATGAATGGCTGAATGAGAGGTGTTACGTATTGTTTCATGTAATTTGAATGGGGGCAATAATTTAACAAAATTAAGAGCCACACTTCAATGGTTAATGGTAAATCAACTTCATGTTATTCTTCTCCAAGAAATGCATTTAAAAAAAGTACGCCTTTACCCAAATGGCCAAAATTTATAAAACAGGCCCTTGTGTCTTCAGCTGATGCCGCCAATAGTGGGGTTGCAATTCTTATCACCCGTCATTATCAAGGGGAAGTCATTGAGAGTATGAGTGATCCCCTAGCCAGATGGGTGATGGGGAATTTGAAATTGGGGGAGCAAACTATTCACTTAATCAGCTATTACGGCCCCATACATGATGAAACTCTAGCATTAGAAAAAATGACTGAACTTTTAATCCCTCTACAAGGAGTCATAATCATTGGAGGGGATTTCAATTTTATTCAGAATCTAGGTCTAGACACCTCCCGAAAGAAAAAATCCCAAAATAAACTGTCAACTGCCAGATACTTGAATAGTATGATGCGGGACTTCGCGCTAGTCGATCCATGGCGGTCACAGCATCCCGCTAGTAAGGAATTCACGTGCTTTTCCAAAAAATACAATATCGCATCCAGAATTGACTTTTACTTAATTTCCCATCAGTGCGAAAAAGGGGAATATTGGATTATTCCTAATCCCTTTTCAGACCATTCGGTCCCAGTAGTCGAGATCATGACAAAAATCGGCCCAAGGGAGCGACCCAGATGGACATTGGATAAAACCCTGCTAACTGACGAGGGCTGGATTAAAAAAATGCAGTCACTGCTTGCTGAGTTTGCCATCAGAAATTTGGGATCTGCCTCACCTTTGCAGTATGGGATTCCAGCAAGGCTTATATCAGAGGGGAGGCAATTTCATATAAAGCCAGAATCATCAAGGAAAAAAAAGAATTAGCCAGACATCTTCAACACAATTTCAATGAGACAAGTCGAATCAATCTTTTATTTCATACCGAAGAAACTTCATTCAATTTAAAACAGGCCAGAGTAAATATTAAAAACTTTTATGAACATCAGGAAATAGTAAATCAAAAAACTTGCCTTCAAAATTGGTATGAGGAAGGTGAGCATGTAGGCAAATTTTTAGCATGGTCAGCTAAAAAAAATCATAATAATGCCATGGTTAAACCCATCTTTGATGATGCGAAGGTCAAAATGTCCACCAGGCCGACGAGATCAATAAGGTCTTTCTACACATTATGAAAGACTATATACAGCTCCAACATCCAAATCATTAGAAGAAATTGATAATTTCCTGAATACAATCACGCTGCCATATGTAATTCCTCGCAGAAAACACAAATGGTAGCACAAATTTTAGAAACAGAGATTAATGCAACCATAAAAAATATACCTAGCGCAAAGCCTGTGGCATCGACGGACTACCCATCGAATTCTATAAAATCTTTTTTCAACAGCTAAATAGTCTTTTGCTTTCATTATACAATGCAGTCTTGAAAGGTTGCAGTATTCCCAGGACTTTTGCCGAAGCAGTGGTAGTTAGCTTTGTAAAGAAGGGAAGTCACCAGATATACCAGGATCTTATCTGCCCATCAGTCCTTTAAACAATGACTATAAAATCCTCACGAAAATAATGGCAACGAGAATTACCTCAGTCACCCAAAGTTTGGTCCACACGGACCAATGTGGTTTCTTATCAGAAAGATTTCTTACCAGCAATACAAATTTCTTAACTCATGCCACCGACTTTTTCTCAAATAATAATACGAAAGCGGCAATCATCATGATGGACGCTGAAAAAGCTTTCGATATGGTCAACTGGAATATTCTCTTCGCAGTTCTAAAAACATTTGATTTCCCCCAAGCTTCGGGTGGACCTACTTATGAAATTATATAGCAAGACCCAGGTGAAAAAAGCTATTAATGCATATACTGCTGGTACAGTGGGGATTCAGAGGGGAACCCAGCAAGGTCCTATTTGCCTTGTAAATTGAACCGTTAGCGAATTCGATACGCCAAAACCCCTTAATCACACCTCCAATAATAGGGGAACCTAAATTGAAATTATGCGCTGATGATTTAATCCTCTATCTTGAGGCAGAAATGGCAAACATTAAACAAACATTTGACACGATTGAAGCATTCTCGAAGCTGGGGGTATAAAATTAATGACAGTAAATCGGAGATTCTACTATTTAATTGTCACAACCAGATATGATAATATAGAATGATCTGTGATTTATACAATAAATAAAGATTTTTTTAAAAAAAAAGGTTTCTCTGACTAAGGGGCAGATTCTGATGCGGGTTGGAAAAGCTTCCCGACCGAGGGCCTGATTCTGATGCGGTTAGGAAGGCCTCCTAACGGCATTTGCTCCTTCCAAATCGGATCGAACGTGTCTTCCCGACCGAGGGCCCAATTCTGATGCGGTTAGGAACAAATGTTCCCATTGAAGTCAATGGGAGTTCAACCAAATCGTATCTGGAAGCATCCGGATGCATCCTACTCCGCCGGTCGGACTTTCCCGATCCGAGTGGGTCGGAAACCATTTCCCAACCGATTCGGTCGGGAAGCTTTTCCAATCCGCATCAGAATCGGGCCCTTAGTGCTTGCCTCATATAAAGGGCAGGAAGATGAACTTTGATATTCCATCCATCTGCTTTAATATTTATTTACAGGCAGAATTCCATACCTCAATTTTAGGAAAATTGATTTAGCTTATGGTGGTTCAATTCTATCTAGAAACAATTCAAAACCCAGGTTATTCTTAAAATCTAAAAACCTCTTGGACAAAGCACCAGTATCAGGCTTAAGGCTTACACAACCAGTTCTCCTGAATATAGTTCCAATATCTACTCTTTAACTGGCCCAGTGTATCTTTCTTAATCCGGTCAGGATTGTCCCAAACGTCATGCAATCCTAGTTTACACATCCAGGTTGTAATATGCCTAAGCCATGGTATTAGCCCAGAATTATCCACGGTTTTCACGTCTATAAAGGCTAGCATGAGGGGAATTGGAGAATTGCCAGTCCAAATCCTGAGCCAGTATAACAAGGGTTTAAGAACTGCCACATGCTTTACATTCTTGAGGCCAAGATTTAATCACATGGGTGCAAGACGGGCACTCTGAGGCAACATGAGCACACATTTTATAAACCTATTTACAGTTTTCTCAAGCCCCCCTCCCCCCATTTGGTCCATGACCAGATCTCTGCTCCATTTAGAGCTGGACTTAGTCCTATTGAATGTTAAATTTCTAGGGCTGGTGATATCCATCTGTAATTTGAATTATTTTGTTTTTTCAGAACTGTTGAACCTGCATGTTGTAGAGTCAACTAGCTCCTGGCTATTTGTGGCACCCACAATAGAGTATTAGTAGTTCCCACACCCAGGTAATCAAAATGTTTGACTTGTTCCAAATAAGCTGATCCTATCTTAACCTTCCCTCTAAAAGCCTTATGTGGAGGAAAAGTCATGAATTTTGTTTTGAATACGTTAATTTCCAAGTCCTATTTTTCACAGGAAAATGAGAACCAATTAATTAAATTCTGCAGGCCCATATAAGTTTCAGAGATTAGTAGTGTAGCGTATGCAAAAAGCAGAGCCAGTATCCTTTGATCTACCAATTTCGAGGGATCACCATTACAGTCATATAGTGTCTCAAAGAGTCCATTGATATATAGGGTGAACAGAGTCGGAGCTAATACTCATCCTTGTCAAGCACCCCTATTAACATTTATATGTTCTGTTAGCTCATCTTTCCTACCTTATTTTACTTGAGCATAGTTGTCACTTTATAAGTGTATTATGATATACAGTAAATTGGTCAGCATTACCATTACTTTAAGTGCTGACCAAAGTTTCTCCCGAGAAATTAGATAAAACGCTGCATAAAGATCAATGAAAATGAAATATTTATGTTTCTTATTTAAGGGCCTTATTATGACTTTGGATGTTCTCCTGCAGGCCGCCATGCCAGCGCCCCATGAGAGGACCGCCAAAGCCGTGCCCACACTGCCCGCTGAATTACGATTGTAATCCACGGCAGGCGGTGGCAAGGCGGTGCTGCAATGGAGGCGGTCTGTAAGGCTCATTGGAGAGCTTTACATGCAGACCGCTGCAGTGACAGTGCCATCTGTAAGTTCCTGCACGGTGCGGCATGCACCATGTGGTGCATGTTGCACCATGCAGGAACTGGGGTGCATAGATATAGGAGGGGAAACATGTGCCCCTGATTACCCCCCCCAGGCCTTGGAGCAGCCGGGGGCCCTGTTAGGTCCCCCTTTGTTGCCACTCTGCCACCTTTTTAAAGACGGTCAAACCGCCATGTAAAGGGTGGCAGTGAGCAACCTCAAAATATGCTCAGCAGTGCAGGCTGCGGCACTGCCAGCATACTTTTCCCAGGGAAAGACTGCCGGCCCAGTGGGATCCTTGACCCTGGCGGTGCCAGCGGTCTGGTGGTGGTCCGATTGCCGCAGTTTTAATATTGTGGGCAGTCACACAGTGCAGCGGTCGTTGAACCACCACCATGACTATGGCGATCCAATGGACCGCCGTAGTCGTAATAAGGCCCTAAGACCACAAATTTCCAAAGTACTCAAATAAACTGGAGCACCTGGTCAATAGTGCTTCTGTTTGATCTAAAACTCGCCTGGATATATTCCTCCTCTATCCAAATTTGAATCCTCATCAATAACTGCCAGCCAAGTAATTTCTGTGAATTATCTATCAGGCTAATAGGCTGATAATTGGTTGGATCCCCTTTGTCTCCTTTCTTGTGAATGGGCACTATTTTGTCACTTATCCAGGTAACCGGAATTGTTGCCCCTTTCGGTATGGCATTGGATATCTGGTTCAGAATATAACCCCAGACAACAGGTTTGGAAAAAAGATTGCCTGGTATTTTATCAAGGTTTGGGGCTTTCCCTTTTTTCTTGTAATCTATTGCTGGCATTGTCTCATCCAAGGTGAAAATATCTAAAGTGTCATTTTTCTCTTCACTACCACTAACTGAATGACCTTTAACCACCTCGATACCCACCACGTATGTCTGTTTTGAATATAACTTGCTAAAATGGTTTACCCATATTTGTGGTTGAATATAAAAATCTTCCTCCTTTACCACTTGTGGTGCACCTTTGGTTAACAGGTGACAAAATGACCAACTGTCTTTTAGTGTGACTGTTCTAAACAATTCTTGCCACATCTTATCGTCCAAGTCTTACTGGCCCTTAGTTGTATAGTTTTGTTCTGCTTTCTTCCTTCAACTATGGCATCTCTGTTGCCGCTTTTGATAGCAGTCATCAGTTTTATCCTGGCCAACCTGCAATGTGAGTCAAACCATAAGGCACCATTGGGATTAATCACCATTCCCTTGACATTTTTGAAAAAGTATTCCCTGATCGATTCCATTAGTTCATTAAAAATACACGTGACACAGTGATCATCCTTTACTTGGTTATTAAACAAAATTATCTGATGGTGTACGTCCATTACAAACGTGCAACCCATACTGTAATGTTAAAGATGCAACCTACATTGTTACCTTGGACCTTTTAACTGCTGGAGAAATCATCAGTCTTCCTCCTCTGTGATCATTTGCATCACATCCAGAGGTCCAAAAGTTACATTCATATCAACAGCCAAAATAGTATGACTGGTTCTATTAGAGTGTTCCATACATTTTTCCAAGATAAGTAGAGTCAGGGAGTCATGATTCAGACTAGGGAAATGATTATAGCAGCCTTGTTAGAAATCCTCTACTTGATGAGTAGATATTCAAACCCAAAATATCAGTAGACTTAATATTAAGCCGACTTACTCTACATTTTAATGCTGTCTTTATCCATAGTATCAACCCCATGACAGACTGCTTGCTAGTGAGGGGATGGCCTCTATACTGTAATTCATAAATCCCAGTCTATGAACTGGGTGTAATGCCCAAGTTTCTTGAAAGATGCAGATGTGGAAACCATCTATAAAAGTTCCCCACTCTGCATCATTCTGTTTGTTCCTCTGTCCTGCTATTTCCATGAGAGTATCTTAAGATTTGTGAAAACATCTATTATCAAGGTTGCTTGCGAAGCTTGAGATAATCTACCTTGTCCCCTGAGGTCAGGAGTATCTATTCACACCCCTGAGTGATCTAATGAGTTAATACTAGCAACAGTATACCGGAGCAGGTTCTCTAGTTTGGCATTGGTGGACCCTCTGCATGTCAATCCAGCTCCTGTGACTCAGCAGCAGCAATTCCTTCTCCAATTTCTGCCTGCTCTCTTGCCCGCTGGTGGGTAGTTTGGTCTCCATCCTTGTTACCAGTTAGTCTTTCCTTCTGGGGAGGATATACTTGAATTGAATCTTAGAACCCTTAGGGTGTGAAGTGCACTGACCTAAATTCACTAAGCCTGTTGTAAGTTCCTCTTTAGATAATTCCATGACTATATAGTCTCATTCCTCATCATACTGGTAATGTTTCACAGCAAGGAGGTCAGATCCTATCAGGGAATAACAATGCCTATCGTGCCTAATCGAGTATATAACTTTGTTTGCTGATGAATCATTGTGCTCTCTTGCTCTAACTGACAACCTAGGGACATTGATCATGTACCATTTGGTACCATTACCCTTGTGTGCCTCACTCAATCGCCACTTCCCTGGTCCCATATTGCCCCTTTTTGCTCATCCTGCATAGCTTGTGGTGTACATATGGATTTAGTAAAACAATGCTCTCTATTCTGGGTTCCCATTCAGGAGTCATCCTATGGCTGGTAAAAAGGTTATATGAACTGAGCGGTTTGGGATTAGGTAGACCATTTGTCTGACTCCCTGGTCTACTCTGAATAGGTATACTTTGCTCAGTGGATGTAATACTATTCTTACCCAAGCTTGTGCACCCATTAATAAGAGGCACTGCTGTCATTTCTCAATGATCTCAATGCTGGTCACCTCAGGGGAAAAACTGTGAACACGAATTCCAGGTGTGTCTCTTAACAGAATCAATAGAACGATTAACAATGCTGCCTCTTCCTGTCTCAGGCGCGCCTGTCTTGGCCTGGTCTTCGCCTGGGCACAGCCTGGGTGAGTCCTACACTGCAGGGTGTGCAGTCTCCCCTCCCCCGGCGGTATCATTGATGGCCCTGCAGGCGAAAGTCTCCTGCATTGCTGGGTGTGTTGTTGCGCTTTAAGTGCTGAGGCAGCCCTCCTCTAGGCAGACAGGAGGGAAGCATGGGAGATGTAGTCTTTCCCCTCGGCGGTGTCCTTGATGGCCCTGCAGGAAAAAGCATCCTGTGCTGCGGGATGTGTAGTCACGCTATAAGCGCTCAGGCAGCCCCTCTTCCAGGCTGACAAGAAGCCAGCGTGGGAGATATAGTCTCCCCCCTAGGTGGTATCCTTGATGGCACTGCTCTGCATCTCCCTATATCAAGTGAGGGTACAAAGAAGTCCTTTTTCTAACACCAGCGCGGAAAATGGAGTGATGTCCCTGCAGTATGGGCGGCGAGTGCCTCAGGTTTCATGCTCTCTTTTCAGGCGTCGGACAAACAGGCTACCGCCACCTCCGGTGACTCCCTTCGCTCAGTTATAGTTATTACAAGGCTGTTTTTGATTTGCCTTCGAGACCTAACCATGATCAAAGTATGCTGAATCTGTAGTTTTGTTAATTGTTATGCATTAATTGCGCATAAAACCCCCTGGTTTTGTAGGTTTGGGGGCGACTTTGCATTTTCCTCCTGAGACTCTGTAGAATATTTTGAGACTTTCTTTTCCTCCCTTAAGATACTGTCAGCACTTGCGTTTGATATTAGAATCTAAGGAGATGTAATTACCTAAATAGGGATTTTATTTTGATTTATGATTCTATGTTCTGTATCTGAGCCTTCATGGCAAATTATGCATTTACCTTTTTTGTTTTTATCACCAACTCTGTAATAAATCTTTTAAAGTCTATATTAATCTAGAACTCAGTTATTAAAAAGTCTTAGGAGCACATGCATCAAGCCTACAAAAATCGCAAAATTAGCGAATCGCTAAATCATGGCGTTTATGACCGTAAATACTGTTTCGCAATGCATCAACTGCATAATAGCCAAAACTCAACAATTCGCTAATTTAAAGAATCGCAAAACATTCTTGCGAATAGTATTAGCGAATCGCTATTTGCGCCCTCAAATAGCGATTCGCAAATAAGGAATCGCAAAATAGATGCATGAAAATTCAGCAAATTGCAAATTACCTGAAATTCGCAATTTTGCGAGTGAAAATAAGAAGGATCACAACCAGGTGGTAATCATGAGTGCAAATCAGATACAGCTGCAAATCTACTTAAACCCATTAAAACACACTCAGAATGAGCTACCACATCTCACAATGGCAGGGATGTACCTGATGGCGAGGAGGATGAGGCTGCTGGCTGCTGGACACAGACGGAGGTGAATTAATGAGCGCATCTTCAGAGTCCGCATAACTTTGCTTGGACAGCAAGAGGATGAGATATACGATAAGTATAGGCTCAATGCAGCAATGATCCATGACCTGATCAATGAATTGGATCCCATACTGCAACGACAGACACGTAGGACCAATGCTATCCCAACGCATGTGCAGGTCCTATGTTGCCTACACCTACACCTACTGGCGTCAGGCAGCTTCCAGGGGGTCATTGCAGTAGCTGGAGGTGTGTCGCAAAGCGCACTTTCAAGAATATTCAAAGCATTCCTTGATGCCATGATGGCCAGGATCGGCTCACACATAACCTCCCCACCACCGCGCATGACCTTGCTAAAACAAAACAGGAGTTTTACCAGATAGCTCGCTTCCCCACATGTTATAGGTTGCATCGATTGCACACATGTGGCAATATGTCCCCTGCAGCACAGGAATATATATATACAGAAATAGAAAATGCTATCACTCCTTAATATTCAGGTTGTTTGCAATGCCAAAAACATAATCACTGATATAGTGGCTCAATTTCCTGGGAGTGCACATGATTCATATATTTTCAGGCAAAGTGGCATTCACACCCGTCTGGTCAGGGGAGAATTTGGAGAGGCACATCTGCTTGGTAAATATGTGTAGGTGATACTCACAGTCATTGTACGATATGCCAATGTCAAACTGCCACTGACCCTTTGCTTACCCACATGCAGGTGACAGCGCATACGCCTTGCGTAATTACCTTCTGACGCCTTACCTCAATCCCACAACTGCCAACCAACAGAGGTACAATGCTGCACATATATCAACAAGGCGATACAAAAGGGGATGATGGACGGAACGTTTGAGCCAATCAAACACTCACCTCCAGTCAACTGATCTGGGTTTAATCCATCATCATTCTTTAGCTCACTCCACCAACTCCAGTTCAGACATGGCCATATGCAAATCAGTCTGACCCTGTGCCTCATGGGACAGTCCAGCCCGAACTGCCAAGCCATGTCTTCCCTGGACCGGAAACAAGCATCCTAGGACCGGTCTCTGGCATTTCAGCCGTCATCAGCCAGGCTTGCTTGAATCCAGCGGCAAAGTGAGCAAGGGACCCACGCCTGGGCATACCCCCGCCAACCCAGGGCGACCAAGCGATACAAAAGGGGATGATGGACGGACGTTTGAGCCAATCAAACACTCACCCCCAGTCAACTGATCTGGGTTTAATCCATCATCATTCTTTAGCTCACTCCACCACCCCAGTTCAGACATGACCATATGCAAATCAGTCTGACCCTGTGCCTCATGGGAACAGTCCAGCCCGAACTGCCAAGCCATGTCTTCCCTGGACCGGAAACAAGCATCCTAGGGATCCGGTTTCTGGCATTTCAGCCGCCATCAGCCAGGCTTGCTTGAATCCAGTGGCAAAGTGAGCAAGGACCCACGTCTGGGCATACCCCGCCAACTTAGGGCGACCAAAGCGATACAAAGGGGGATGATGGACGGACGGTTGAGCCAATCAAACACTCACCCCCAGTCAACTGATCTGGGTTTAATCCATCATTATTCTTTAGCTCACTCCACCACCCCAGTTCAGACATGGCCATATGCAAATCATCTCCTTTTGTATCGCTTTGTTCGCCCTAAGTTGGCGGGGGTATGCCAGACGTGGGTCCCTTGCTCACTTTGCCACTGGATTCAAGCAAGCCTGGCTGATGACGGCTGGAATGCCAGAAACCGGTCCTAGGATGCTTGTTTCCAGTCCAGGGAAGACATGGCTTGGCAGTTCGGGCTGGACTGTTCCCATGAGGCACAGGGTCAGACTGATTTGCATATGGCCATGTCTGAACTGGGGTGGTGGAGTGAGCTAAAGAATGATGATGGATTAAACCCAGATCAGTTGACTGGGGATGAGTGTTTGATTGGCTCAAACGTTCCGTCCATCATCCCCTTTTGTATCAGCTTTGTTCGCTCCTAAGTTGGCGGGGTATGCCCAGACGTGGGTCCCTTGCTCACTTTGCCACTGGATTCAAAGCAAGCCTGGCTGATGACGGCTGGAATGCCAGAAACCGGTCCTAGGATGCTTGTTTCCGGTCCAGGGAAGACATGGCTTGGCAGTTCGGGCTGGACTGTTCCTATGAGGCACAGGGTCAGACTGATTTGCATATGGCCATGTCTGAACTGGGGTGGTGGAGTGAGCTAAAGAATGATGATGGATTAAACCCAGATCAGTTGACTGGGGTGAGTGTTTGATTGGCTCAAACGTTCCGTCCATCATCCCCTTTTGTATCGCTTTGTTCGCCCTAAGTTGGCGGGGTATGCCCAGACGTGGGTCCCTTGCTCACTTTGCCACTGGATTCAAGCAAGCCTGGCTGATGACGGCGGGAATGCCAGAAACCGGTCCTAGGATGCTTGTTTCCGGTCCAGGGAAGACATGGCTTGGCAGTTCGGGCTGGACTGTTCCCATGAGGCACAGGGTCAGACTGATTTGCATATGGCCATGTCTGAACTGGGGTGGTGGAGTGAGCTAAAGAATGATGATGGATTAAACCCAGATCAGTTGACTGGGGGTGAGTATTTGATTGGCTCAAACGTTCCGGTCCATCATCCCCTTTTGTATCGCTTTGTTCGCCCTAAGTTGGCGGGGGTATGCCCAGACGTGGGTCCCTTGCTCACTTTGCCACTGGATTCAAGCAAGCCTGGCTGATGACGGCTGGAATGCCAGAAACCGGTCCTAGGATGCTTGTTTCCGGTCCAGGGAAGACATGGCTTGGCAGTTCGGGCTGGACTGTTCCCATGAGGCACAGGGTCAGACTGATTTGCATATGGCCATGTCTGAACTGGGGTGGTGGAGTGAGCTAAAGAATGATGATGGATTAAACCCAGATCAGTTGACTGGGGGTGAGTGTTTGATTGGCTCAAACGTTCCGTCCATCATCCCCTTTTGTATCGCTTTGTTCGCCCTAAGTTGGCGGGGGTATGCCCAGACGTGGGTCCCTTGCTCACTTTGCCACTGGATTCAAGCAAGCCTGGCTGATGACGGCTGGAATGCCAGAAACCGGTCCTAGGATGCTTGTTTCCGGTCCAGGGAAGACATGGCTTGGCAGTTCGGGCTGGACTGTTCCCATGAGGCACAGGGTCAGACTGATTTGCATATGGCCATGTCTGAACTGGGGTGGTGGAGTGAGCTAAAGAATGATGATGGATTAAACCCAGATCAGTTGACTGGGGGTGAGTGTTTGATTGGCTCAAACGTTCCGTCCATCATCCCCTTTGTATCGCTTTGTTCGCCCTAAGTTGGCGGGGGTATGCCCCAGACGTGGGTCCCTTGCTCACTTTGCCACTGGATTCAAGCAAGCCTGGCTGATGACGGCTGGAATGCCAGAAACCGGTCCTAGGATGCTTGTTTCCGGTCCAGGGAAGACATGGCTTGGCAGTTCGGGCTGGACTGTTCCCATGAGGCACAGGGTCAGACTGATTTGCATATGGCCATGTCTGAACTGGGGTGGTGGAGTGAGCTAAAGAATGATGATGGATTAAACCCAGATCAGTTGATTGGGGTGAGTGTTTGATTGGCTCAAACATTCCGTCCATCATCCCCTTTTGTATTGCTTTGTTCGTCCTAAGTTGGTGGGGGTATGCCCAGACGTGGGTCCCTTGCTCACTTTGCCACTGGATTCAAGCAAGCCTGGCTGATGACGGCTGGAATGCCAGAAACCGGTCCTAGGATGCTTGTTTCCGGTCCAGGGAAGACATGGCTTTGCAGTTCGGGCTGGACTGTTCCCATGAGGCACAGGGTCAGACTGATTTGCATATGGCCATGCTCTGAACTGGGGTGGTGGAGTGAGCTAAAGAATGATGATGGATTAAACCCAGATCAGTTGACTGGGGGTGAGTGTTTGATTGGCTCAAACGTTCCGTCCATCATCCCCTTTTGTATCGATATATCAACAAGGAACATCATAGAGCGCACATTTGGGCTGCTGAAGAGCCGATTTAGATGCCTCCATAAGACTGGTGGAGCACTCCAATACAACCCTGAACAATGCTGCAAGCTAGTAGCAGCATGTGCCATGCTGCACAATATAGCAACGAGGGGTGGAATGGAGATCGAGGTGTCTGACAGCGACTCCGACGATGAGGACCAGCAAGTGCCACAGCGCCGTGCAGCACAAGGGGCAAGCGCAGCAGAAGGGCGCAGGAGAAGATTGGACATCACACAAAACTATTTCTGAGGTGAGTAATGATGACACAAACAGTGTATATTACAATCACAGAACAGTTTATTCAAAGGAAATATGGCATGGGTGTCGGAGCACACTTTCAATGTGGCCAGTGGCACAGGATTCTTAAGTAATGGACATAAGTGTTTAGAAATAAATAATGACTTGTCAATCAGTCAAAGGTCCGATCACATCCATGGTTACGTCACCATATCGGTCTGCAATTGTATATAGCAGGCTAGCGCTTTCTCCCACGAACACCCAGACGCCTGTCAGAGAGCATCCTCATCCCTCATGTTGGAAGCTGAGGGGGTACTGCTGCGTGTGTTGCGTCTTCCTGCAGTGGCAACTGGCATAGCTATGCTACTCAAGCTTGAGGCCCCCTCACTACCCTCTTCCTGCGTGGACATGTTGGCCCCAATTGTGGTAGCATTCATCAGTTCCACTGCATTGGTTACCTGATCCAGTGCCTTCGCCACATCCCCGCTCCAATGGCACATTTCTGTTTGCATGGTCACAGACCTACGTGCCAGCAGTGCAGTTGATGTGGCCAGCCTATTGTTGGATTTGGCATAGCTTTTGAGGTGCTGCATTAGTTGCCGATGGTTTCTTCTCTGTGATGCATGTCCCTCCTGCATAACCTTGGTCATTTGCTGCACACTATCACACAGTACTGCAATGTTGTCTGCCATCTTCCCAATTTGTAACTGCACTAAACGTGTGTTCTTGGTCTGCAGGCGCTGCATGCGGAGCATCTGTCCCTCAAGACCACCCCAGACATCATTTGGTTGCTCCTCCTGCTGTGTTCTGCGTGATCTAGCTCTCCTACGCCGGACTCTGACATTACTTCTGCGGCCCTGTGTTTGTGGATTTGGGATGGATGTGGCTGGGCCATGCCTGGACTCATGTGGTGCATTCTGCCTCATCGTCAGACTCCATGGTGACCAGTGGTGGGACAGTTGCCTCTGCGTGTGTTTGGGGCACTGGATGGATTTGTTGGCAACACCGGTGTGTCCATATCCTCAACTGCGCTGATGTCCTGTATGTCCTGGTTGTCACTATCCTCAGCTTCTACACGTTCTGCATCTGTGAGGTTTAACAGTGCAAAACCAGCATTAATTTAAGTATGGGATGTCATGTCACAGTGATCATTTTTTACTTTGGCATTAAATTTGGAATATGTTCACTGTTCTGAGTTGTTCTTAGCCTATTTGTGTGTTTGACATTGTATATGCTTGACCTGCCTACATCTCCCATAATGCACTTCCCTTCATGGATACATTGTGTACTGGATGTTCTGAGTGTGCACTTGTGCTGTACTGGGGTGGTGTACTACCTTTATTATTTAGGTCAATGGTAACATGCAGTCATCTTACCTTCAGATGTGTTTGCTGCTCCTGACGTGTCTAGCTGTGTCACACCGACAACAGCTTCAGGCTGGATAGTGGATTCAACCATTTCCTCCATGGTAGTGTTCCCAGTGTCTATCAGTGTTCCCCCTCCTGTCTTCCTTGCTTCCTTCAGACGGGCAGCTATGCGCTCCTTGGCCCGACTGCGCATGTCGTACCATCTTTTCTTCAGGTCATCGATGGTGCGGTGTGTCACCCCACTGGCATTCACCCGGTTCTGGATCCGGATCCATATTTTCCTTTTCTCCTGCTCTGCCACTTTCAATGATTGTTTCCCAAACAGCTTATCATGGCTGTGGACAACTCCTCAATGAGTGTGTCACTTTTTTTTCTGAGAATTTCATTTTCCGCTTCCTGCCTGATTGGCTGTCCTCTGCTGTTTGTGTGCTTTCCATTTTCTTGCAGTTACCAGGTTTTTCCAATTGCTCACTGCCACTGCTAGTTAGCTCCCAGAGCCAGCTCCCTCCTCTCCCTCTGACTGTGCACTGGAAATGGGGCTTGTGCTGCTCACTTCCTGGTTCTGATGTCATCAAGATGCATCACAAATGCGACTTCGCTAATTGCGAATTCGCTATTTGCGAATTCGCTATTTGCGAAATCGCTATTTGCGAATTCGCAAATATCGGATTCGCAGTAGCGTTTGCGATTTTTAGCGATTCTTTATTTTTTCGCAATTTTTTTGTTGCATCTGTTTTTGCGAGTCGTTATTTGCGAATCGTTAAAATTCGCAAATAAGGATTCGCAAACTTTTACATTGATGCATGTGCCTGTTAGTTCCTATTCTGACATTTACTCTGCTAAATTATTAATTCATTGATGGGGGGAGTAGTGTTTTGCCACTAGATCAATGGGAGATCCTAGAGCCAAACGGCTGAAAGTAAAAATGGGGTGCATAAGATATTGGGGTTCAGAAAATTATTGGGGTTCTGCTCCCACAAAATTTGTTAGCAGAGATGGTTAGCATAAGAGCACCGCCTCTTTAAGAAGTCCCCAAACAATTATTGTAGTTTTTGAGCTCTTAATCCACAGATCAAAAGAGAAAAGAGTTTTTGGAAATTTACCAACTTTCCAGTGCCGGATGCTCATGGGAAGTGACTAGCTGAATTGGCTGTGCATTCCTGAACGAATACGGAGTTGAATATAATTATGGACAGGGAGAAATTCAGTTTGTGAATGTATCCTGAAATATGAGTTTATGATGCTGGATTTTTGTTACTGTGTCGACTTTCTATGATATCTGATGATGATCATGGGTGCACTTGGTGGATTGCTTTCTGTTGTATTAATGTATCATTCATATTTGTAATCCCATTTGATTGAGTTGGTTACCAGATTCATCATAAATCCAAGCCCTCTAGATATTAATTATTTGTCTGTATTGTGCTGTATAGAGTGAGACGCTGCATACACATCTATAGGGACTCTGAATTAACAATTTTCTTTTTAGGCTTGAAAATTTAACTTGAGCTATTGTGCTTACCCTAGGTACAGGGTGTGGGGTACATTAGTGTGGAGGTAGATTTCTGCTAGTCAGAGTTTACTTAGCAAGAACTTTCATGGGCTGTCATGGTATGTTATGTCATTCATTCGTGTTTAAGATTTTGATTTTCTCATATGGCTCGTTATGAGTATCTATGGTTTGTGATTGAGTTGTTTTGCTTAATAAACTGACTTTTATTCCTTTCTAGGGTAAACAGATTAAGGGTTTATTGATTTTAAGTGAGGTAGGGTGGTTCTGTAAATGTTTTCCTGTTTACAAAGAAGTCGCACTGTGATTTGTTGCTCAGTCATGGAGCCACCGTGGGATTGGTGAGACATCACCACAAAGATGTGCTCTGATTAGTAGGTTGGTGGCATAGCTGCGCTGTGATCCTGTTATTTGCTATTGTTCTCTACGTTTGTTTATAGTTTTTTATTGTGATTTGAGGTTTGTTTTGAGTTCATTTAGGTGTAAAACATGGGTGGTGAATTTATAAAGCCCAAACCTAAGGATGATATACCTAGAGAGGGTCAGAAGTTGCCTAGTGTTGGAACGCCAGCAGATGAAATTATGATAGACATCAGGTATTATACTTGCACCTGGATATCTGCTAGAAATAAATAAACAGCACAGGATGAGGCTTTACAATTTCCAATGAATTATATGAGACTAGTTATCAGAACGAAAGTTTGAGGCACTTAATAAGTGGGATCACATGGTGACCAAAAAGAAGATGGAAGAGAAAGATACAACTATAAAGTAGGCAATCAAGAGTTAGCTAGAAAGTAAATTAGATTGTCAAGAGAAAGGATAGAGAGAAGATATAATTGAATGTGTAAAAATAAAAACCTTTCCTGCTGTAGTAACTGAAAAAGAGCAGACTAAAGAGAAAAATAAAAAAGAATGAAGAGTCAGATGACGATGATGACAGCTTCATAAGTAAGCTATTGAGTTCTAGACCTCCTCCATGTACTGATGGATCAATGGAGGCAACCCAGACTGTTGTAGGGGTTGACAAGGGTGTTAGGGGAGATACAGTGAAAGTACCAGCTCCTTTTGGAATAGTGGCAAGTGCCCACACAGAAGTTACAGTGACAATGGCAATGCCCAGTACACATGGAAGTGGGTTGCTCGAGGATTAGACTTAGGTTACATCTAGTGAGAAAAGTGGTAATGGAGCTACCACCTAAAAAAAATTGTATTGGAATTTAAAAAAAAGAATTTGGTGAAATGTTCAAGAGATTGGCGCCTTGAACAGACTGTTGACTTACAATGCGGATTGAATGAGATGTTTGATAAAAGAAGCAGTCAGATGTGCTAATGCATGAAAAATTAGTAGAATTAGCTGATAAGTTAGAGGTTTACATTAGCAAATTGAAAAATGTACAACAATATTATAAAAAGGATTTGACACATGATAAAAGCAAAGAAATGGGCCTGATTTCCTTAAGGGCTCATATTAAAGATTTAATTGAGAAACACAAGACTGGAATGGCTTCAAGAAATATTGAGAGCGATTGAAGAAAGGGACAGAAAATAAAAAGAAAATGAAAGTGATTGAGGGAAAAGCAAGAAGTATTGCAACCTATTAAGAAGTAGGGACACATTTGGTGACAGAGTTCCCTTTAAAGGAAGTTAATGGAGGGAGTTTGGTGCATGTTTCATGGAAATGTGCTGATTTGTATGCATTTTACAAATAACTTTCTAAAATTGTGAGAAGACCCTGCAAAGTGATAGATGAAAAACATAAGCTGACACTCATTTCCCACAATGTTATGGACTCATTTAAATATGTTGTTTGAGATTGTAGTCCCTGGAGATCTGCTGTTAGAATGAAAGGTTGTTGTTGGATGGCCAACACAAGAACCAGCTAGACTTGGTCCTAATAATGCATTCACAACTGAGAGAGTAAACAAATACAAGGCTGTGAGTGAGTATTTGAAAAAGTGAGTTCTTGGAGAAGTTATAAATTGGGATAGGATTTTTGAGAACAACAAAGCAACCCAAAGAATTAGTGCAGTGCATTCCTATTTTGAGAGGTTGATATATGTTCGCAAGAAACACAGCTGAGAGAAAACGCCGCAAATGATGAAATTAGGGGTTTTGTTTCTGCTTTTGTCAATGGGTTGTGATCAGAGATTATTAATCATATTCAACCCAGTGAATTGTGTTGGCAGACGAAGGACATTGATGAGATCATAATGTTGGTGAAAAATAGTAGTGACTCTTTGAGACAAGGCAAAGGAAACTAAAGGAGAACATGATGATCGCTCAAACAAAACAGTTTGAGAGAGAGTCACGGAATCAAATGGGTTTAAATATGAACTTTGTGTAGAATGGAATGAATCAAGTAATGCAAGAAGGGAAAGGAGATGGAGGGAACGCAAACGCTGAGGTGTGGGAAAAGAATACAGCGTACTATTGTTGTGGGAGTATCGGACACTGGAAAAGAGAGAGTGTACAAAAAAGCCTAACAGGATTCAGGTCAATTTAGTACAAATTCAGCACACACAGGAAGGCAATGTGATGTCAAACATGTAGAATTCAGCAGAATATGCAAAATCAGAAATCATTTCAAATGCCCATGCCAACAGCCCCAGTAATGCTACAAAATATGAGAAATAAAATGACATATAATTCAGGGTACCAACAAAATACTATGATTTTAAATGATGAAATGACAGGAAGTAGTTCACAATGACAGTGCCTGAAGAGGGAGCAGGATTGCTTGCCTGGAGCAGTCCTGGAGGTAGACCAGAGCCCATATATTGAAGGAGAAGTCAATGGCTATCCCGTTTCATTTCAGGGCTACCTGCTCTACAGCTTTTTGTGTAGAAGTCCCAAACCTACCCCTCTTAGGAAGAGAAGTACAAGTTGTAGGGATCAGCAATAAACAAATTGTTAATCAGGTTACAGCAGATGTTTTGGTTAAAATAGGCCAGTTGAAGAATAAACATAATTTTATATTATGTGATTCAAGTCCTGTGAGTTTACTCGGAAGGGACCTTCTCTGTAAGATAAATTGCATCATATATTGCACACCAGATGGTGCTACAATTGAAATGCATGATGAGGATTCAGTTTCTAAACTTAGTTCAGAATAACTAAGGGTTGAGCTCTACCCAGTTTTGACAAAAGAGGATCTACCTCTGGATTTTAGACATACTGTCAAAGAAGAGGTATGCTATTCCACAGTTTTGGAGATTGGATTGATTAAAAGAGTGGAATCAGTTATAATAAAGATGCAATATTTCCTAGAATAAGGCAGTATGGACTTACAAAAGAGGCAGAGGAAGTAATGAAACCAGTGATTGAGAAAATGATCAAGCAAGAAATTCTCCAAAACGTGCTTGGAGTCCTTGCAATTCTCCGGTGATGGGAATGAAAAAGCTGAATGGCAAATGGAGAATCAAACAGGATTTCCAAAAGACAAATAAAATAATTGTTCCTTGTTGTCCAGTGGTACCCAATCCAGCAGTAACATTGTTTAAAATTCCATAGAAGCAGAATGGTATACAGTCATTGACTTATGCCAAGTATTCTTCTCAGTTCCATTACATGAGGACTCACAATTCCTCTTCGTATTTCAATTTTTGCATAGTTCTTGTGGAGTGCAGAATCCCACAAAGGCAAACTGAAAGTCCTTCAATTTTATCTCAAATATGGAAGAACGATTTAGAGAGTCTAAAATTGCCATGTAACTCAGTCCTAGGCCAATATATTGATGATTTGTTAATAGCATCTAAGATGAAAGAAGACTGTGAACTGGATACAATTGCCTTGTTAAACCATTTGGCTGAAAATGTGCATAAAGACCCCCCCGACACAAAATGCGGTATTGTAAAAACGAAATCATTTATCTTGGAAACCATATTGAAAAGCTTGTGAAAAAAATCACTAAAGAGCATGTTTCTGCAATTCTGAAATTGAGTCTACTAACCGCCCAGAGGGAGGTTTGGATGTTTCTTGGAAGTTTTGGGAACTGTTGCCAGTGGATTTCAAACTTTTCCCTTGATTGCAAAGCCTTTAGTAAGGTGAATGTGCAATGATGTATAGGATCCAGTACTATTTGATGATGAGTGTCTTCATGCTTTCACAAATTGAAAGACTTTTGTGTCATGCGCGTGCACACTGGGATGCCTGATTGAAATATTACGTTTTTCGTATTTTTCCATGAGAAAGAAGGATGTGCACTTGTGATTGTCACTCAGAAACATTATTTACCCAGTGGCATATTTTTAAAGTGTGTTGGATCCAGTAGCTGTAAGTCTTTCAGTTTGTTTGAAATTGGTTGCAGCTGTTTGGCAATTTGAGCAAAGTGAAGGAATTGTGATTGGCCATACATTAATTTTTCAATGTCATTCATTCTGCTGAGATTCTTTTAACAAGGACAAGAACACAGCATATAGTGAACAGTAGGTTGGCTTATTATGCACAAAACATTCTTGCTGCAGAGAATGTCCTAAATCCACCAACAATGCTTCCAATTTAAGACATAAATTGTGAAGACAGGGAAGACGAAAATTATGATGCATTGGAGCATGATTGTATCGAAGTGACCAACTTATGCACAAAACCAAAACAAGATATTAAAGAAGTTCCATTGGAAATGGCTGATCTGACATTATTTGTTGATGGTTCTTGTTTAAGAGACCAATACAGAGGACAAAAAGCTGCCTAGGCAGTCTGCTGTGACTCAGAGACACTTGAACCATCCTCCTTACCAAATGTGACATCAGCGCAAGTGCAAAAACAACAATTGATGGACAGAATGCAGAACAATGTCATACATTCACCCCAGTACAGAGATCTGGGCCTAAATCCATCGTTTTTTGCTCACCATGCCATTCCAGTTTGAACCCAGCCATATGCAAATCAGTCTTGACCCTGTGCCCCATGGGAACAGTCCAGCCCGAACTGCCAAGCCAGGTCCTCCCTGGACTGGAAACAAGCATCCTAGGACCGGTTTCGGGCTTTCAGCCCTCATCAGCCAGGATAGCTTGACTCCAGTGGCATGGAGAGCACGGGACTCACGTCTGAGCATACCCGTCCCACTCGGGACGACAAATGCAAAAACAACAATTGATGGACAGAATGCAGAACAATGTCATACATTCACCCCAGTACAGAGATCTGGGCCTAAATCCATCGTTTTTGCTCACCATGCCATTCCAGTTTGAACCCAGCCATATGCAAATCAGTCTTGACCCTGTGCCCCATGGGAACAGTCCAGCCCGAACTGCCTAGCCAGGTCCTCCCTGGACTGGAAACAAGCATCCTAGGGACCGGTTTCGGGCTTTCAGCCCTCATCAGCCAGGATAGCTTGACTCCAGTGGCATGGAGAGCACGGGACTCACGTCTGAGCATACCCGTCCCACTCGGGGCGACAAATGCAAAAACAACAATTGATGGACAGAATGCAGAACAATGTCATACATTCACCCCAGTACAGAGATCTGGGCCTAAATCCATCGTTTTTTGCTCACCATGCCATTCCAGTTTGAACCCAGCCATATGCAAATCAGTCTTGACCCTGTGCCCCATGGGAACAGTCCAGCCCGAACTGCCAAGCAAGGTCCTCCCTGGACTGGAAACAAGCATCCTAGGACCGGTTTCGGGCTTTCAGCCCTCATCAGCCAGGATAGCTTGACTCCAGTGGCATGGAGAGCACGGGACTCACGTCTGAGCATACCCGTCCCACTCGGGCGACAAATGCAAAAACAACAATTGATGGACAGAATGCAGAACAATGTCATACATTCACCCCAGTACAGAGATCTGGGCCTAAATCCATCGCTTTTTTGCTCACCATGCCATTCCAGTTTGAACCCAGCCATATGCAAATCAGTCTTGACCCTGTGCCCCATGGGAACAGTCCAGCCGGAACTGCCAAGCCAGGTCCTCCCTGGACTGGAAACAAGCATCCTGGGACCGGTTTCGGGCTTTCAGCCCTCATCAGCCAGGATAGCTTGACTCCAGTGGCATGGAGAGCACGGGACTCACGTCTGAGCATACCCGTCCCACTCGGGGCGACAAATGCAAAAACAACAATTGATGGACAGAATGCAGAACAATGTCATACATTCACCCCAGTACAGAGATCTGGGCTTAAATCCATCGTTTTTTTGCTCACCATGCCATTCCAGTTTGAACCCAGCCATATGCAAATCAGTCTTGACCCTGTGCCCCATGGGAACAGTCCAGCCCGAACTGCCAAGCCAGGTCCTCCCTGGACTGGAAACAAGCATCCTAGGACCGGTTTCGGGCTTTCAGCCCTCATCAGCCAGGATAGCTTGACTCCAGTGGCATGGAGAGCACGGGACTCACGTCTGAGCATACCCGCCCCACTCGGGCGACAAATGCAAAACAACAATTGATGGACAGAATGCAGAACAATGTCATACATTCACCCCAGTACAGAGATCTGGGCCTAAATCCATCGTTTTTTTGCTCACCATGCCATTCCAGTTTGAACCCAGCCATATGCAAATCAGTCTTGACCCTGTGCCCCATGGGAACAGTCCATCCCGAACTGCCAAGCCAGTTCCTCCCTGGACTGGAAACAAGCATCCTAGGACCGGTTTCGGGCTTTCAGCCCTCATCAGCCAGGATAGCTTGACTCCAGTGGCATGGAGAGCACGGGACTCACGTCTGAGCGTACCCGCCCCACTCGGGCGACAAATGCAAAAACAACAATTGATGGACAGAATGCAGAACAATGTCATACATTCACCCCAGTACAGAGATCTGGGCCTAAATCCATCGTTTTTGCTCACCATGCCATTCCAGTTTGAACCCAGCCATATGCAAATCAGTCTTGACCCTGTGCCCCATGGGAACAGTCCAGCCCGAACTGCCAAGCCAGGTCCTCCCTGGACTGGAAACAAGCATCCTAGGACCGGTTTCGGGCTTTCAGCCCTCATCAGCCAGGATAGCTTGACTCCAGTGGCATGGAGAGCACGGGACTCACGTCTGAGCATACCCGTCCCACTCGGGCGACAAATGCAAAAACAACAATTGATGGACAGAATGCAGAACAATGTCATACATTCACCCCAGTACAGAGATCTGGGCCTAAATCCATCGTTTTTGCTCACCATGCCATTCCAGTTTGAACCCAGCCATATGCAAATCAGTCTTGACCCTGTGCCCCATGGGAACAGTCCAGCCCGAACTGCCAAGCCAGGTCCTCCCTGGACTGGAAACAAGCATCCTAGGACTGGTTTCGGGCTTTCAGCCCTCATCAGCCAGGATAGCTTGACTCCAGTGGCATGGAGAGCACGGGACTCACGTCTGAGCATACCCGTCCCACTCGGGCGACAAATGCAAAAACAACAATTGATGGACAGAATGCAGAACAATGTCATACATTCACCCCAGTACAGAGATCTGGGCCTAAATCCATCGTTTTTGCTCACCATGCCATTCCAGTTTGAACCCAGCCATATGCAAATCAGTCTTGACCCTGTGCCCCATGGGAACAGTCCAGCCCGAACTGCCAAGCCAGGTCCTCCCTGGACTGGAAACAAGCATCCTAGGACCGGTTTCGGGCTTTCAGCCCTCATCAGCCAGGATAGCTTGACTCCAGTGGCATGGAGAGCACGGGACTCACGTCTGAGCATACCCATCCCACTCGGGGCGACAAATGCAAAAACAACAATTGATGGACAGAATGCAGAACAATGTCATACATTCACCCCAGTACAGAGATCTGGGCCTAAATCCATCGTTTTTTGCTCACCATGCCATTCCAGTTTGAACCCAGCCATATGCAAATCAGTCTTGACCCTGTGCCCCATGGGAACAGTCCAGCCCGAACTGCCAAGCCAGGTCCTCCCTGGACTGGAAACAAGCATCCTATGACCGGTTTCGGGCTTTCAGCCCTCATCAGCCAGGATAGCTTGACTCCAGTGGCATGGAGAGCACGGGACTCACGCCTGAGCATACCCGTCCCACTCGGGGCGACAAATGCAAAAACAACAATTGATGGACAGAATGCAGAACAATGTCATACATTCACCCCAGTACAGAGATCTGGGCCTAAATCCATCGTTTTTACTCACCATGCCATTCCAGTTTGAACCCAGCCATATGCAAATCAGTCTTGACCCTGTGCCCCATGGGAACAGTCCAGCCCGAACTGCCAAGCCAGGTCCTCCCTGGACTGGAAACAAGCATCCTAGGACCGGTTTCGGGCTTTCAGCCCTCATCAGCCAGGATAGCTTGACTCCAGTGGCATGGAGAGCACGGGACTCACGTCTGAGCATACCCGTCCCACTCGGGGCGACAAATGCAAAAACAACAATTGATGGACAGAATGCAGAACAATGTCATACATTCACCCCAGTACAGAGATCTGGGCCTAAATCCATCGTTTTTTGCTCACCATGCCATTCCAGTTTGAACCCAGCCATATGCAAATCAGTCTTGACCCTGTGCCCCATGGGAACAGTCCAGCCCGAACTGCCAAGCCAGGTCCTCCCTGGACTGGAAACAAGCATCCTAGGACCGGTTTCGGGCTTTCAGCCCTCATCAGCCAGGATAGCTTGACTCCAGTGGCATGGAGAGCACGGGACTCACGTCTGAGCATACCCGTCCCACTCGGGGCGACAAATGCAAAAACAACAATTGATGGACAGAATGCAGAACAATGTCATACATTCACCCCAGTACAGAGATCTGGGCCTAAATCCATCGTTTTTTTGCTCACCATGCCATTCCAGTTTGAACCCAGCCATATGCAAATCAGTCTTGACCCTGTGCCCCATGGGAACAGTCCAGCCCGAACTGCCAAGCCAGGTCCTCCCTGGACTGGAAACAAGCATCCTAGGACCGGTTTCGGGCTTTCAGCCCTCATCAGCCAGGATAGCTTGACTCCAGTGGCATGGAGAGCACGGGACTCACGTCTGAGCATACCCGTCCCACTCGGGACGACAAATGCAAAAACAACAATTGATGGACAGAATGCAGAACAATGTCATACATTCACCCCAGTACAGAGATCTGGGCCTAAATCCATCGTTTTTTTGCTCACCATGCCAGTTTGAACCCAGCCATATGCAAATCAGTCTTGACCCTGTGCCCCATGGGAACAGTCCAGCCCGAACTGCCAAGCCAGGTCCTCCCTGGACTGGAAACAAGCATCCTAGGACCGGTTTCGGGCTTTCAGCCCTCATCAGCCAGGATAGCTTGACTCCAGTGGCATGGAGAGCACGGGACTCACGTCTGAGCATACCCGTCCCACTCGGGCGACAAATGCAAAAACAACAATTGATGGACAGAATGCAGAACAATGTCATACATTCACCCCAGTACAGAGATCTGGGCCTAAATCCATCGTTTTTTGCTCACCATGCCATTCCAGTTTGAACCCAGCCATATGCAAATCAGTCTTGACCCTGTGCCCCATGGGAACAGTCCAGCCCGAACTGCCAAGCCAGGTCCTCCCTGGACTGGAAACAAGCATCCTAGGACCGGTTTCGGGCTTTCAGCCCTCATCAGCCAGGATAGCTTGACTCCAGTGGCATGGAGAGCACGGGACTCACGTCTGAGCATACCCGTCCCACTCGGGGCGACAAATGCAAAAACAACAATTGATGGACAGAATGCAGAACAATGTCATACATTCACCCCAGTACAGAGATCTGGGCCTAAATCCATCGTTTTTTTGCTCACCATGCCATTCCAGTTTGAACCCAGCCATATGCAAATCAGTCTTGACCCTGTGCCCCATGGGAACAGTCCAGCCCGAACTGCCAAGCCAGGTCCTCCTTGGACTGGAAACAAGCATCCTAGGACCGGTTTCGGGCTTTCAGCCCTCATCAGCCAGGATAGCTTGACTCCAGTGGCATGGAGAGCACAGGACTCACGTCTGAGCATACCCGTCCCACTCGGGGCGACAAATGCAAAAACAACAATTGATGGACAAGCGCAAGTGGCAGAATTAATTGCCTTAATGAGAGCTTGCTGTTTATCAGAAGATTTGAATGTGACTATCTATACAGATAGCCAATATGGTTTTGATGTTCTTCATGAGTATGGACAGCAATGATCACAAAGCGGATTTAAGACATCTTCAGGAGGTTCGATTAAAAGAAATTGGCCGGATGTATCAAACTTTGACACAGCACAACACAGCCAGACAACTTGCTGTACTCCGTCAAGTGTAGAGGGCAGGAATGCGCCATAGCTATCAAAATGTGGTGCATTCCTGCTTTCCATTTGTGCTAGAGCACTCAGTGCAGCCTAGTGCCAATGCAGGCATCCTAGAGTCATGGTGCAAGGGTGCCTGCGTTGCTGGCACGATTGTTTTTGTGCAGGAAGGGACACCTTCCTACACAAAAACAAACCTTAGATGTGTTTCCTCTTTCTAAGTGTGCGAAAGAGAGAAAAATTAGGATAACTAAATATATTTCTCCTTGTTGTGCCTCTATTAGGAAGGCGTAGCATTTTGACACATTCCCAGGTTTACCAATCTTGGTAAACCTGGAAATGCACCAAAATCCATTGGTGGACGTGTGAGAGCACCCACGCTCCATCCATGGAATGCCTTCCCAGTGCAGAGTATGCAAGGCAGCAACTTACGCTGCCTTGCGTTACTCCAGATTTATCAAGTAATGCAGGGCCACGCAAAGTGGCCTTGCTGACTTAGTAAATCTGACTTAAGAACTGTGTATCCCTTGCAATACCATGCGTGACGCAAAGGATATGCAATTCAATGATAAATCTGGCCCCCAATGTATATATTGGATTTTTTAGGATCAATCCAGAGACCAAAAGAAGTAGCCATTGTGAAATGTACAGTCCATAAGGCTGGCAAGGACATGTATACATGAGGAAACAGATATGCGGATCAGACGGCAAGATACTGTGCCTTACAAGAAGAGTCAATTGTTCAAGAGAATGGAAGTGATAATTGTACAGCTGATATTAAACAGAGTTTAAATAATGTGAATTGTTTCTTTATGGATTCAATGCAAACATCTTTGAGTGAATTAAGAGATGTACAGGAGGATGCTCCTGAAAATAAGAAAAGGAAATGGGAGAAATTGGGCTATAAAAAGAATTATCAGGATTGGTATGTAATTCAGAACAGGAATATGTCCTACCAGACTCAGTTTTGCACCCCATGTGTTTATATTTGCATAATCAAATTCATGCAGCAAGAGATAGTTTGGGTAGGATCGTTAAGCCATTTTGGAAAAACACAGGATTCAGACATGTCGCAGAAAATCTGTGTCGTTGTTTGATATGACATTTAGAAAATCAGGGTAAGAAAACTGTTACGGATATGAATCACATCGACCAATTATAAGGCCCATTTATGAGACTATAGGCAGACCAGCAACCTGCTTACGGGGGGAGGACTACAGCCCCCAGACTGCTCCCTGTGCTGCCGCTGCCATTCTCGCACCAGGAGGCGCATAACTTCCATCGCGGCTCACGCTTCGCGGGACCCGCATAACACCAGCAACCAGCAACCTGCTTACGGGGGGAGGACTACAGCCCCCAGACTGCTCCCTGTGCTGCCGCTGCCATTCTCGCGCCAGGAGGCGCATAACTTCCATCGCAGCTCACGCTTCGTGGAACGCGCGCGGGCGCGCACGGGCTAAGCCCGGGCCAAGGGCGGACCCGTCTGTGCCCGTCAGGGGCCGACTGAGGCCGGGCTGGGCTAGCCCCCCAAATCCCCACACCGGAATGATATGTGGATTGAGGCCCAAGGACCATCTGTATAAGTAAGCTCAAAAAAATATAAAAAAAGAGAATAATTTTTCTTTTTTTTTTTTTTGTGTGTGAAATCAAAACGCATCGAAAATGCCTAAAAGGAAGCTGAGACAAGCACTCATTAGCGAAAATGCTGACCCAAAGTTAGCGGGCCAAACATCATTGTTGACCTACCTCACCGGGGCTATGGGGGCTATCGAAGAGCAAATTAACACAGTGGAGGAGACTCTATCAAAGGGGAGACGGGGCTTAGAAAAAGAAAAAAAGGAGGAAGGACATAGTTCAAATGCCCCAGCATCCCCAAGTGAGATTTACATTGTACAGGGTACCGGAAATGGCTGCATACAGGAAATTCCTGATTACATAACCCAGAGTGACTTAAGCCATCTCGTGGAGGACTCACGACCTCCCCTGAAACGTTGTAAAAACCCAGAAAGACCAGATGGCATACCGGTTCAAAAATCGGGAAGGTTAAGCCCGCTGAGGCAGACAAAAAACCCGCAAGGAAAAAAAAGGAAGACCCGGGCAAACAGTTATCCCTGAAACAACCCACACGCAAAAACACCGTTAGTACAGGAAAACCCACTATGAATGTCCAAATGGAGGGACAAACACTAGCATTAGAAAAAATATCTAAAAGTATAGATGCACTGCATAGCTATATGGTTGAAGCCCTGGGGAAATTAACAGAGAGAGTGGCAAATCTGGAGGGGCACATAATGGGAAAAACTAGTATTCTCGAAGAGGGCGCATGTTTGCCCATACATACAGGAATACACCGAAATGGGCCAGTTGGCATGACCAGTATAGTTATTCCAAATACATTCACTAGGGACACGACCACTAGATCCCTAGTTCATGGACCTATAACAGATACGAAAGAAGCTTATGATATTTCTGGGCCAAATAGATTGGCTGTAGTAAAGAGTAGATCCAAGGATGAAATAGGAACAACCCTCATAGATCCGAGGTTAATTTCGGGACCTCCAGTGTGTAGCCGCCTTGATTTGCCCCCGGCGGCTACACCGTATGTTGTTATCCTGGCTAATGCCCCTGTTCTGCAGACACCAGAACGAGAATCATGGATAGAACTCCGTAATAAGTCACTCCACTGGCTGGGAAAGCATATCGGCTCCAGTGATGCCCTATTTAAAAATTTCAAAATGGCAAGACGAACTGCATGGCTGGGAAAAGAACGAAAAGAGCTACAGGGTGATTGTATAGTTCTGACATTCTGTGACCCCCTGTTAGTTCGTGATATTTTAACTAGGATAGGAAATGTGTCTTATAATAATGAGGAAATTAATGTATTGCCGTTAGGAGCCTTTTATCCACCTTACTTGCTCCCACATAGGCCTGATGTTAGAAAACCTGTAGGGATTCCCATGTTAGAAAATTTGTAAGGAACCACCAGGTAGAATTCACACCTCAAGGGAATATCCCACTTTGCAACCGCTTTGAACCACTAACATCGATGGAGGACCTAAATTGACCTTTTTTTAATCAAGGGAGGGAGGCGGTGAAAAGGAAAGTGGATATCTTACACCAGCAGGGTGACTCTTTGTATACCCAGGGACTTGTCCCCGACACCCAGAGGGAGAAAGTTAGAGACCAATTAATATTTAATGATAAGATCAGGGAAGATGGGGATACAATTGTATCCCTATCCAAAATCCAAAACAATTTGGCCAAGGGATCTAGTAACAAAATTACACGATCTATGCGAAGGACGAGAGAGGGAGAAACGATTACCCTAAACACCAGCAGAACATGCAAAATATTAACCTGGAATATTGCAGGATTATTAGATAAAGTAAGAGATCCCCAGTGGCTGACCTTTATAGACGAATATGCTATCATCTGCCTCCAAGAAACATGGACTGTTGGGGACTTACATATAAATGGCTTTCAAACCTTTAATATTCCTGCAAGTACCAGTAAACAGGGGCGAAATAAAGGGGGTCTATGCATTTATATCTCAAATGCGGCAGGGGTTTGTAAAGTGAAAAGTGTAATTCTTAATGAGTTTTATCAGATCCTGACAATGAATTTGGAGGGGGAAAAGGATGTTGTGTTATTACATTTTTACAATAATATCCCCAAAACATTGATAATGAATGTCCTCACTGATCTATGTCGATCTTTAAAACACATTGAAGGAACAATGTCCAGGGATATGTTCGTCATATGGGTGGGTGATTTTAACTGTTCCCTGTGTCAGCATAGTGAACATGGTATTTGTGGATTAGGTAATGACATGGAAGATACACCTCACATTTCTCACACACAAACTTAGGGGATTTGTTAAATAATATGATGTTTCAATACGATTTAGGTTATGCAAATGAAATGTGTCTACCCCTAAACCCTTTCAACCAACTTTTAATGGGAGGGGATGCAATTCGACCATTGACTTTGTTTTAATGTCTAATAGGTACTCTGGTAATGTATCTAATTGTAATACCCTCGATATCCGAATGAGTGACCACTACCCAATTTGTGTAGAGTTATCTGTAAGAGGGCTGACGAGAAAAACAGATAAAAATGCACAATATAATTTTTGATACTCATCTTGTCAGTACAAATGGTTACACTATAAATTGGGCAAAAGTGGATTCTACGGTATTTCTTCAAGGACTGATCAAAAATACTCTAGAGGAAATAGAGACATGTCTATCTCAGACTAGGGACGATAAAGACATTTTTAACGCCTTTATTAAGATAACAAACGAAGTCCGAAGATTATTAACGAGGGAAAAGCGACATGGAGCCCATAATCAGCAGGGCTGGTTTGACAAAGAATGCACGAAGGCGCTTACCCATTTGAAAAACACCTTGCATAGTGAACCTAGATGCAGGGAAAAAAGTAAGTCAGGCTAGAATTGCATATCGACTAGTCTTAAATAGAACGGAAGGCACAATTAAAACGGGAAGCATGGGAGGCCCTACATCAGGCCTGCATAAAGAAAGATAATATTGGATTTTGGAGAGCGGTTAATGCCCCCTTTTTTCTAATAGAGAGTCTGATATTATAGATATGGCCATTACAGGTGAGAAGTGGGCAGAATTTTTACGGGGCTTTATAATGATGAGACCGCTGATGACAATAGGACAGCGACAGTAGAATTGGGAGCTGAAGACAATAGTGATGACGGACTCTTTCCCTTAGACATCGATATCTCCCTTGAGGAGGTAACTAGGGCTATAAAAGAGAGTGCCTCAGGGAAAGCTCCAGGGCCGGACGGGGTCCCGGTGGACATTTACAAAGCTAACATAGAGCTGTGGGCCCCACTTCTAACGATTGTTTTAAACAGCTGTAATCGTTACAGGTTTATCCCCACCTGGACTGATGCAATTGTGATTCCTATATTTAAAAAGGGGGATAGGAACAAACCAAGCTGTTATCGCCCCATCTCCTTATTGGATTCTTTTATGAAAGTTGCAGGGAGGGTCATTTTAAATAAATTACAGATGTGGGCTGAAGATACAGGGGTTCTATCAAATCTTCAATATGGTTTCCGTTCAGGCTTAGGCACAATTGAGCAGGGACTTAACCTGTCACTAATCATTGATAAATATACAAAAGCAAAGAAGGGTAAACTTTTTCTTACATTTGTGGACTCTAAGTTCCGCGTTTGACTGCGTCAAACACGACAAGTTGTGGAACATCCTTAAAGATTTAAAGGTTGATCCCTCACTGTTAAATTTCATTAAGGAACTATACAGGGGGGCGGGGGCGAGGGTTAGATATGGGAGACAGGGGGAGTGCTCAGCAAAGTTTCATATAAAAAAAGGGGTGAGGCAAGGGTGCATACTTGCACCTTTGCTTTTCTCGCTCTACATTAACAGCTTAGGACAGTACCTGAGCGAACACCAACACGATTACCCTACTATTAAGGACACCCCCGTCCCCATCTTACTGTACGCGGATGACGCTGTCATAATGGCATGGACACAGTTAGGATTACAAAGGTCTGTTACCAACTTTGCCGTTTATATGAAAGACAGGGGCTTAATGGTAAACATTACAAAGACTTTCACCATGAGTTGTGGTTTAAAAAGGAGAAATAAATGTAATATTTTTATCGACAATAAAAAAATTGAAAGTACGGATAGATTCTCCTATTTAGGAATAATGTTCGATAAAACGGGGTCCTGGAAAGCAGCTATGAACGTGAGGAAACTGACATTCTCAAGAGCGATAGGAGCAGTCACTAACTTCTCTAAGAAATTAGGAGGCAGACCAGTTCCAGAGCTGCTGGCCATTTACAAATCTAAATGCATCTCTACAGGGATGTATGGAGCCGGTATCTGGGGCATTGAGGGAGCAGAACAAATTCAACGCTGCGAAAACAAGTTTATCCGCTACTTGTTGGCGGTCCCCAGTTCTACCGCCACCTTTAGTTGTCACAGGGAATTAGGCCTCTCATACATTACTGATATTATAAAAATCAATCCCCTTTTACTGTGGCACAAGGTGTGGGTATCTCTGGAGACAGGTTTTAACAGAGATGTTATTTTGGATTGTCTCAAATTAGACAGGGTGGCCAACATCACATGGCTTGGTTATATAAAAAGAATGACACTTGACATAGGCCACCCAGAATACTTTGATACCCCAAGCAGCATGGAAAATGTATCTAGGAAAACGCTAAAAGCACTCTGCCTGAACCATCTAGATAATGAGCGTTGGCTCATGGAGAGAGAAAAGAAATCAGTCATGGATAACCATTTGATGACCACATGTATAGGGTTACAACCCTATTTGGCATTGGTACAGAGTAGCTTCTGTCGTATGCTCTTGGCCCGCTTTCGCTGTGGGTCTTTTTTTAGATTGATTACATTCCCTGAAGTTAATGATTGGACAAAAAACTCACCCATATGCCCATGTGATGATATTTCAATACAAACGACCCTTCACTGCACCTTATTTTGTAAATACTATGTAGTACCGAGGAATATGTTTTTAATGCCTACCCTTAGAAGCTGGGGCTTAAGACAATGTAGAACAGCTTTTTAAGATTACAACTGTTGGAAAATGAACAAATTATTATGGTTATATCGTCTTTTCTAAAGGCTGTTATCAGGTACCGAAATACAATGTGAGCCTTTTGTTAATAATAGCTTTTTAAATTGTATTGTGCATATATATGTATTGTTCTGTTCATCCCTGTATTATGTAATATGATTATGAAAATATGGATTGTTATTTTTCGTATCTTTGAATTATATAAATATTTTTGTGGAAAGTTTTTATCTTTTTAAATCTTTGTCCTTTTATGATTTTTATTGTATGAAAATCGAATAAAGTGGTTTTTGACTTTGACTTTGAGATGCCACATTATAATGGCTTGAAATATGTCTTAGTTATCGTCTGCCTATTCTTCAAATGGATTGAAGTGTTTCCCACAAGGAGAGAAGTTAGCCTTAAAGTTGCCAAATTGTTGTTGAGGGAGTTGATTATAGAAGTCGGAAGTAGATTTGGCCTTCTGACGTCTATTGAGATTGATCACGGTGCACATTTAAAAATGAAGTGTTACAGATAATCTGAAAAGCATTTGACATCAATCAGAGATTTCATTGTAGTTATTGACCACAATCCTGAGGTTTAGTGGAGCATACAAATGGCACTCTCAAGAATAAATTGGTGAATGTCTGTGCTTGAACTGATCTGGAAATGGCCCAATGTTCTTTCTCTTGTTTTGATGAACATGAGAAGTACTCCTGACAGGAAAATAGGGTTATCTATGCATGTTGTAGTGATAGGCAGAGCAATGAGACTTGCATATGTCCCTTTAACTGCAGTAGTTTCAATAACTGATGACATCGTCCTGAGTTATTGTTGTTTGTAAAGCTTTATTTAGATCACCAGGATCATAAAAGAAAATTACAAAATTAAAATTTCTGGATTAATATAAAGGTGGCTGACAAGGTCAAATCTATCTTTCATCAGGTGAATGTGGCAACAGAAGATTACAAAGATACACCCTGCCATGTTTTGAATGCCGGAGATTGGGTGCTAACAAGAACAAAAGTTTCAGGTGACTGAAAGATCAGATGAAGAACATGAAGACTCCTGAAGTCCAGTTACAGTGTGATCTGAGTGAAGAGCTGTTACAATGCAAAAGAGCAAAGCATGAGTGGTAGAAAGAAGAAGTAGTCTCTGATCAAAATAGTAACAAGTTACAGTTGAAAATTAGAGTCAAAAAGACCCCTCATGGAAGAAAGAGATTCACTGTGGAAAAAGCAGATAGATGCGAGTTTGAGCACAGTGCAATTTCGAGCTTCAGAAAGAGCTCATGATTGCCCTTAAGTCAAAGTCTTGAAGAATACAAATATCAAAAGACTGCTGTTGAAAAAGAAAAGGTTGAACAGATTCTAAGAAAGAGAACCTGCAAAGGAAATCATTGAGAGTCAGAAAGAGATTTTGAGAAACAATCAAATTCAAAAACTAGTGGGAGTGAATCACCAGTTGCTAAAAGATCATCCAGAAGCAGAGTTCCAAATCAAAAATATGCCTCGTCTTAGTGGGTGCATTTAGCCACAGTATCAGAAGAAGAAAAGCACATGAAATTGAAGAGGATTATTTGCAAATAAACATGTGCCAATATAGTTCTGAGAGTGGCTCAGATCCTGAGACTGAAACTAAATAAAAGTCACCCTAAAAGTGACCTAGAGAATTTGAATAGCCACTATGATGAAAACATGAACAGAATCAGAAAGAGTTTTGCTTATGAACTGAAATAACATCCGAGTCTAGTCAATCTTTGACGGAATTGCTTTAAATTTTGAAATGCAAACTTTTATAAATTTAAAAATATATATATTATTGTTTTAATGACGTGAAAAATAAGAAAATTTTGATTAAATTAGATTTTTGTCACAAAAGGATTTTTGGTCTTAAACGAAAAGTTGGGAAACAGCAGATGCTGTAAAATTATAGAGATGATGCTGTTAATCATAACATTATTAGAATTAGCTGAGCTGTGCTTACTAACTCTTGTGGGAAATGTTTCAGATTGTATAAATAGTAAAGTTGAAATTAAAACTAATCAAGAAGAATTTAAGCAAATGATACAAGTACATGAAGAACATTTAGTTAGTGGTTTCAAGTATAATGTGCATACTAAAATGAATAAGGAGTATATAAACATAATGAAAATTAGTAGGGGTTTCGTATGTACTTACCTTCCCACATCAACTGGAGAGGGTTCAACACATGTACAGTTAGAGATTTCATATCAGTGGCGGCTCCTCGAGGGAGTGCTGCGGGGCGGTGGGCGGGGCGGGGGAGGGGCAGGGTGGGGGGTAGTAAACTCCGGCAGATGGCCGAACGGAGTTGAGTAAATAAATAAAACGAATTACATTGCGTGCTGCATCGCCGATTTGGCGTTGCAGCGCGCGCAATGTAATTCGTTTTATTTATTTATTTATTTACTCAACTCCGCCCCAGCGCCCGCAGCACTCCCTCGAGGAGCCGCCACTGCTTCATATGCATTATTATGTACTGTTTTCATGAATCATGAAGATTTTGC
This sequence comes from Calotriton arnoldi, assembly GCA_963921515.1. Classification (NCBI taxonomy): domain Eukaryota; kingdom Metazoa; phylum Chordata; class Amphibia; order Caudata; family Salamandridae; genus Calotriton; species Calotriton arnoldi. The sequence goes on along the minus strand of CAWUFW010010343.1, from coordinate 417,611 downwards.
TTTTTCTTTTCTGACTGATTCTAATGTGTCTCTAGAGAATCTGCTAATTAATGAGAATAATAGAGAAATTAAATATGGTGAGTATTCAAGAGTGATTACACAAAACAGACACAATACTAATTTGGGTATAGATTTTTTGTGTCTATTGAGTAATGAAGAGTGTGGTTTTAATAGAGAATATAATGAAAGAGGAGTGAAAATAGTAAAAAATTCAGAGGAGCAGAAGATTGCTTTGGAAGAAATAAAAGAAGAAGAATTTAGAATTTCAGCAGTGGGTAAGCAGGGGAAGGGGGACGGGACAAGGGATTAGGGAAATAATTATAATTAGAGAATAAAAACTTACCTGTTCCAATGCTTCCGGTCACCTTGGTGCTCCTCTCCTCTACTCATGGTGTCTCAGCAGTCGCTGGGACACCAGCACATGCGCCCCACTCAATCCTCGCACTGCTCTCAATAGCATGAAACAGTTGCCAGGATTGGTCTGAGTGGCTTGGTTTGCGGCTCAGACAGTGCATGGGAGTCTGTGTTGTTTCTCCAACACGGCCGGCAAAACCATCATGCGCACTTATAGTGTGCACTGCTCCTCCCCTGCTGGCTATGACGATAGTCAAGCCTCGCCCTGCCCAGACTTGGCTGGCTCTAGAGGGAAACGGGAAAAATGAAATGATAATAAAACCAATTTATTACCATTTTATTTGCCTCGTTTCCCTCAGCTGGCTCTCAGCGGCGGGCGATGCTCCTCCACCATATCGGATGAGCCGCCGCTGAATTTCAGGTTTAAACCCTAGATCAGGAAAAAAAAGGTGAAATGTGTATGGCAAGATGTAGTCCTATGGAAGAGAATAAAGTAGAGTTTGTAGGTGAGAGTGTGTGTGACTAATCTTATGATATCAGTGGAAATCATTTTTTTGGAGGAGAACCCATTATGATGGGAATTTATTATGATTGTGGAAAGACTGCTTATTTAAACCTACTGAGAAACTGGGTTGGTTAATGATGTTTGGTTTTAGTTTTCCTAAACGTTATCATGTAGGTGAGTTGGATGGTAAACATAGTTTGTGGAGAGTAAAAAAAAGCTTTGGACACATAGGCCCTCCTTTATGGGATTTTTGAGTATGAAAGCATAGCAAGTCACCTTGCTGCGCTGCCCTAAGCCAAAGTGAAAGGGCAGGAGTGCACCGTATTTATGCAACACGGTGCATTCCTGTCCTTTCTCCCTGTGCTGGTGCCATTTCTACAAACACAAGGAGATGATGGACGGAGCGCTGAAACTTTTCAGACACTCGCCCCAGTCACAGATCTGGGTTGAATCCATCATCATTCTTTAGCTCACTTCGCCACCCCAGTTCAGACCCAGCTATATGCAAATCAGTCTTGACCCTGTGCCTCATGGGAACAGTCCAGCCCGAATTGCCAAGCCAGGTCTTCCCTGGACCGGAAACAAGCATCCTGGGACCGGTTTAGGGGTAACACCCCTCATCAGCCAGGCTAAATTGAATCCAGTGGCAAAGTGAGCAAGGGACCCACGTCTGGGCATACCCTGCCAACTTAGGGCGAACAAAGCAAACACAAGGAGATGATGGACGGAGCGCTGTAACCTTTCAGATGCTCACCCCCAGTCACGGATCTGGGTTGAATCCATCATCATTCTTTAGCTCACTTCGCCACCCCAGTTCAGACCCAGCCATATGCAAATCTGTCTTGACCTGTGCCTCATTGGAACAGTCAAGCCCGAACTGCCAAGCCAGGTCTTCCCTGGACCGGACACAAGCATCCTGGGACCGGTTTTGGGGTAACACCCCTCATCAGCCAGGCTAGCTTGAATCCAGTGGCAAAGTGAGCAAGGGACCCACGTCTGGGCGTACCCTGCTAACTTAGGGCGAACAAAGCAAACACAATGAGATGATGGACGGAGCGCTGAACCTTTTCAGACACTCACCCCCAGTCCCAGATCTGGGTTGAATCCATAATCGTTCCTTATCTCACTTCGCCACCCCAGTTCCGACCCAGCCATATGCAAATCAGTCTTGACCCTGTGCTTCATGGGAACAGTCCAACCCGAACTGCCAAGCCAGATTTTCCCTGAACTGGAAACAAGCATCCTGGGAACGGTTTCGGGGTAACACCGCTCATCAGCCAGGCTAGCTTGAATCCATTGGCAAAGTGAGCAAGGGAACCAAGTCTGGGCATACCCTGCCAACTTACAGCGAACAAAGCAAACACAAGAAGATGATGGACGGAGCGCTGAAACCTTTCAGACACTCACCCCCAGTCATAGATCTGGGTTGAATCCATCATCATTCTTTACCTCACTTCGCCACCCCAGTTCAAACCCAGCCATATGCAAATCAGTCTTGACCCTGTGCCTCATGGGAACATTCCAGCCCGACCTGTCAAGCCAGGTCTTCCCTGGACTGGAAACAAGCATCCTGGGACCGGTTTTGGGTAACACCCCTCATCAGCCAAGCTAGCTTGAATCCAGTGGCAAAATGAGCAAGGGTCCCACGTCTGGGGATACCCTGCCAACTTAGGGCGAACAAAGCAAACACATTCCTGCAGCCTAACGCCAACATCGACAACCTTGCACCATGGTGCAAAGGTGCCTCTGTTGCATGAAGAATTGTTTTTGAGCAGGAAGGGGCACCTTCCTGCAGAGAAACAATCCTAAGAGGCATTTTCCTCTTTCTATGTGTGCTGCAGAATGCAGCACACAAAGAAAGAGGAAACAACAAGGAGAAATAAAGATATTTCACCTAGTTACGCCTCTTCTTGGGAGGCGTAAGTATTTGGCCCTTCCCACCACAAAGCCCATGGAACGCCTCCCGAGCGCAGAGTAAGACGACGCAGCAATTTACACTGCTTTGCCTTACTCAAGATTTATGAGGCCACTCAAAATCATGCAGGGTGGCTTTACGCTTCATAACTGATTCAGAGCTCTGCGTCAATCTAATGTTATGGCTATTTGATTATCCTCTTTTAAAAATGGCTTGCATATTGTTTCTTTAGGCAATTTGCATACTAGGTAATGATATATGGGCACAGTTTTTAGTGGAGACATTAGTACTGTTATTTTGATTATATTTATTGAATAAATCTAATAGTATGGAGAGACCAAGTGAGCGCATTTGATGGAATTCTTTTGTAGCCAAGTTTCTGAACCACTTTGCCTCCCACTAGTCCTGTCGATCAACCCTTCTTGGTAGAATAGGAGCATTGACAGTCTGACATACATTAACCAATGGGGCAACATCAGACAGACAATGCACTACAGTAGATAGAGGGTCTAAGTGAAAAAGTTTAAAGACCTGCGCAGATGAATTCCCCACCACAATTACATATCAAACAAGTAATCCGCGGGTCTGTCGAGCTCAAGACAACTCTAAGGCACAACCAGTACAAGCATACGGCTCCTATTAAAACATGGAGGGAGTCCTATTAAGAGGACGAAATCCCATCACCCACCGAGGTGGCATGCTTCATCATCTGGGATCTCCTCTTGGTTGCAATCCCTAGTGCAACCAAGGGCTACAACCCCCTCAATGTGAGGTTGGACTAATAGTAAAAGGAAAAAACTCCCATTGATTAAAGTTTGGAGTATGCAGGATTTTTTTTGTGCAGGAAGATGTCCATGGCCCATGGCGCAAGTGTGCCTGCATTGGCGCTAGGCTGCCAAAACGGTGCCATTGCAAGGGAAAAGGAAAGAAATGTGCCATAGTGTATAAATACTCTGCATTCCTGCCCTTTCCCTGTGACAAAGGGGCACCTTGCTGCATTGCCCTGCACCACTTAAGTTGTCAATACAGCCCTTAAAGTTCAGGTATGTTCTTGGACAGTCTTTAGTGCTGAATTTTTCACAACTTCCAAATGTCCAGAAGATTTTCCTTTTTGCATGTGTTTTTATAAACTAGTTGCCTGAACAGTTTTTTATGTCCATATTAAGTGCATGTGGTGCCAGTGTAGTTTTTGCACATAAATTAAATTGCATATTTTTGCATGGCCCATCAATATAATCAAAATGTTGTTCTAGTTCTCACAACCCAGAACCAGTAATGCTAATTCTACTGACAACTATGTAATGTAATGCTCGTAAGAACCTAAATGAGGCTAGTTATGGTTCTCAGAGTGGTTTCCTGCTTAGCAATGTTTCAAAACATTTTTCCGCTGCTGCATTTATCATTACACCTGTTAGAAACTTGTTTTTAGGCCTTGTGCAAATACCAGCTTTCCTATTTACCAGAGTTTACAGAATGAGGAAACAAATAATAAAACATATGTAATGAGAGCCCCTTTGAGGCAGCTTCTTTCAGGCATTGCTTTTTGGAAGTGCTATTTATTTTTTATGTCATCCCATAGGACAGCTATTCGGCATTGGAAATGTCAGTCATTTTGCATCTTTACTGTCTGAATCCTCATGTGACATGCTAATGAACCAAGGGCCTGATTTAGAGGTTGGTTGATGGAATAGTGTACATCAGGATTGCAGAGGACATTTTCTCCACCATAACAGCAGTTACTTTCAATGTACTTAATGTTTGGTGTATGATCGCCGTCACTTTTGAAAGCTGTACATCAAACTTTTGAAACATTTTTTGTTTAAAAAAAAAAAAATCAACTAAGTGGGAGTTTGTTTTTGAGAAACTAAAAACTAATGATCCCATTCTGTGGGAATTTTCTCCCAGGGTGTAGGAGTCATTTGTTTTTTTTCCTGTCCCTTACCTCTAGATTTTACCTGGTGTTGACGGATAAAAAACAAAAGGCATTACAACATCCACCCTAAATAGGATGGATTGTGTTATGACCTTCATCTGACGGTACCTAGTCCATCAGACCATTGGGAGGAAGCAGTCCGTCTATGGAACCAATGAAAGCTCCATCTATGGAATACTGAAGATCTGCCCATCTCTAAATGAGGCTGGCAGACTAAGCGTTTGGCGGGCAGGATACTACTTCATGTTTGCAATGGAGTAGCCTGGCTGCCAAAATCTAAATCAGGACCCAAGAGTCAAAATGCAGCCCTGCCAAGTTTCCCAGATCCAAGCATGATGAGCAACTTCAGTCTAGGTTTTTTGTTTGAATCCTTGGACTTGTAGTCTTATTATAAAAACAGGATTATAACTCCCAAACAGAAACAACCTAGACTGGAGCAACTCATTACACATGGAGCTCTAAAACTTGGCAGCTATGAAATAGGGGATTAGTAGACAGCGGTAGGTGGGAAAGCCAGAGACAGCAACAAGACCCATACATTCTGAGAGTATATGCAGTAGCATGTACAGATCTCAATGCTGGAGCAGCATCTGAGGTAGTCTCCAGTGGAGAACAACTACTTGGTTTCACCCACTTTTCTGCCTATGGATCCTGAGATTCAAAAGTGAACTGCCATCCCGAGCCAGACACTCATGTAGATATGTGGCCTATTGAGTTTTCTAATTTAATGAAAGGCTTAACACAAAAAGTTAAAGAGGGATTGTTTCAGAAAAAAATACTTAAGCTCCCATTATATTTTAAAAAGATAAAGGATACCTAGTATGGCTTCATCTTCCTAGAAATCACATAAAAAATGTAGAGAAATTTAAATTGCTTTTGGAAAAATTATTCTCTTAATGACTGGTTACATAATCCTTTGCTTACAGACCTGTCAGTAATTTCTTTAGTAGAATTTAAATAGTAAATTCATTCACTCCCAAGGTGGCCCTTACATTTGCATGCCTTTAACTATGATCTGCCACTTATGTTCCCTGCTCCGTCAGCAGTGTTGATGAATGTGGACATATAGGGGCATATTCTCAAGGACTCATCGCCGATTTAGCGGCACTTTTCCGCCACGAAAGTGGCGATAGATTTATTGCCCTATTCACAAGCCTGCGCTAACAGCCGACATCGTCAGTTTACCTGCGATAGCTGCCGCTAAAAACATCGCCAAGGCTGACAGCGACAACTAACGCTAATCATATGCAGACTAGGCGTTCCCGTGCAAAAACTCACGATAACACCACTTCGCGATATTCTCAACGATCAGCCAGATCGGCGATGCGGTCCAAAAACAGGCAATAAGGCACGTTAGCAGCAGGGACTTAAGACCTGCTTTTTTCTGGTCTTAAGTAGGACAAAAACCTGCAATATAAAGGGAGCCCAGCCCAGAGCCACATCTGAAGACCAACAGATGCCATGGAGCTACTAATCATGCAGCTTGGAGACCCAAGAGGGCCACAACACCCACCGCCACCCCCCCAGGACCGCCCCCACCCCCAGGACCACCCACCCGCCGCCCCCCAGTCCCTGGTCGTTACTCACCATGTTGCTGTTGGGTCAGGTCATGTTGAGCAGTATCCGGTTCCCCAACTACTGCCACTGTCTCCCCACTGATGACTGTGGACACCATTTCCTCCATCTCATCCAGCTCCTGCTGTGGCGCTGGACTCCCACCTCCAGTCTGCATTGCTGCTTTCCCGTTGTTAGCGAGTTTCAGCTTGGTTTTGCGCTTCACATCATTCCAGCGCTTCTTGCAGTCGTCCACTTCCCTTCTCTTCACTCCGACTGCATTCACCTTGGCCAAGAGGGACTGCCATATTGCATTTTTAGTTGCCAATGACACAGTGGAGGTGATGAACAGTTGTTGGTGGTGTTCTATCACCTCCGTAATCAGGATCTTGTTTTCCTGCGGACTGAATCGCGGGTTCCTCTTCTTCTTCTCCTTGCCCTTCTCCTTCCCCGAGGTCCTTGGCTGGTCCTCCGGGGGGTTTGTGGGGTTCTGGTTGGCCTCTGTAGTTGCTCCAGCTTCCTCCATGCTGCTTCTCAGTTGTTTTTTTTACCTTGGTTTTGTGGCTTTTATGGTGATTTTTCCCGCCTGACGTGGGAATAGCAAGCCTGGCGCTGCTTATCGCTGATATTTTCATTGCTGTTGGGGCCATCGCCACTTTTTCCACGTTCGGGTTTCCTTTTTTATCGGCGTCCCGGTAATTTTAACGCAGACTTTTGACGTGTTATCGGGAAACTATCGCCTGTTGCCGGCGTGTTGAGAATACGCCGTTAACACAGCGTCAGTTTCCCGCAATAGACGGCGTTATGTAGAATTGCGTTAACCTAGGTTGGCGATAATTATCGCCCGTTCTTGAGAATATCCCCCATAAACCTTCTCAGCTCTGTAGTGTTTCTCTTCATGCTCAGGGGTCCTTGAAATAGAGGAGCTCGGCACCAAGTATCCTGGTGGGGCACTGGCTTAATTGCTGAACCTATTGAGCCCAAAGAGATACCACTGCAGAGTATCATCGAGTCACTGGTGCCAGTAAGGCACTATTGTACCTATACTTGCCTAGGTATTACCTTCTCCGACAAGCGTTGCATCCCTCATGTTAGCCCATTCCCGCAGGGCAATGGTTTGGCTACTAGTTTATTTTACTTTGGGATAAGAAAACTGTGTATGTTTGCTCTAAAAGTGCTGGAGGCATATATTCTACTACCATGGCTTTACTATTTTAAGTGCCACATTCCAAGAAAGGTACTGTGAATTAAACCTAACATTATGAATATATTTAAAACTTTTATTGCCATTTGTAGATGTGCAGCACTTTTTACAAGCACAAGTTACCATGATTAATATGACTGCATTGTTTCTGCAATATTGTTGAAGCGAAGTACATCGAGGTCTGCATTAAAAAATGTATTTAAATATTTTTAATCTGAGAAGGTAGCTCTGCTGGTTGGTGCATCTTTTGCACCCATGTTTGCATGAATCAACTCAAAGGTTTTTCAGTGCACTCATGAGATGTTAACCATACACTGCCACTCTCCCCACATTACTTCCTCCTCTAAGTATCACCACTCTGCCAATGTATGCAGGCTGCCCTTGGCCCCGCACACTGCCCAGCCCACTACCCACGATCCTTGCTTTTTTTTTTTTATAATTTCATGCACTTGCTCATTAATCTATCTTTCCATCCAGGCATGCACTCTTCCATCCATGCACCGAGACTGTGTGAGGACCGCCAGCTTTTCTTTCTCTGAGATGGACTGAGTGAATGCATTTGAAGGGTCACTTCCCTGAGCCTGCTGAGTCATAGGATTTAAGCCGTACCTCCTGACATGTGGAAATTTGCAGCTGGATGGTAATTGCCAATTCCTGGTATATATTTCACCACACCAGTATGACTATTTTTTCACACTCTTACAGGAGGTTATGGAGACACAACTACATTTTCAACTGTAATGTTTCAAGTAGCTTCACAACTGGATTTCAGCCCTATGCCTGTGATCGAAGTTCTGCATAGCAGACATCTCTGCCAGTGCTATGTGGAACCAGGCATGAAGAAAATATGGAAGCAGCTTTCATCTAAGCAAACTAAAGTGCACATGGGAAATATCAACCCCCAAGCATATAAATGAAGCATACCATCTTCCCCTTGTACTGCATGATCTTTCTGACAACACTTTTTTAAAGGTACATTACAGAAATTGTAAAGTTAAAATCCAGCAGATCTCATTTAAATGCATCAAGTCTTTGATATGAAGGCTCTCAATAATGGGATAATACAAAATAATATGCACAATTAATAATAGGCTAAGTCCCAAATGTGCTGCAAAATCAGTACAGTAAAAAAAACACAGAATCCCTAGTAGCACACAGAAATCATCTGCCTCATCTCCAAATTCAAGAGGTAATTTCGGAAATATTCCCTAAGAACAGTGTGGAAAGTTCAGAATCAGTGTGGTGTGAACAAATGACATACATTTTCAACAAATCAGAATAAACTTTAGAATCCTTATACAGCCTTACCACCTAAGCTCTAACCCACTATATGAATATTGACTTAGCCCCCTCTGACCTGATGTCAGAACAAACAAGTTAAAAAAGCAGCAGTGCACAATTGTGATTGATTGCAATAGTGCAAGCAAGCTCAAGATCCTTGGAGAAATGTTACATTAGTGAGTCCATGCTATAGAGTTTTCTTTGACAACAATGCCATTCAGAAATAAACAAAGATAACTTGCTTGACTAGGTGAAGCAGAAATAATAAAGAGTGAATGTGACAATCATTTTAGACAAGATGGTGTCGGGGCCTAGTTGGCATAATCCAGAAAAGTGCACATTAACAGTTATATAAAAATCTTTTCAAAGGCAATAGCATCACGTCAATGTACACATGTGAATTCGAATATAGATTGCTAGTCTGCACACTATTAATAATGCAAAATTTTGACTAATGCACAATAGCTTCCTCAACAGCAAGGTCAGAGGCCGAAAAATATTATTCCAAATGAGGAGTGAATTACTCCTAAATGGGAGGGATTGCAATACCCAACAACTATGATGATTCAATTAATTAATCAGGATTTATAAAACAGTGCTAATCACTCAATAGATTAGGGTCGGTGTTGGGAGAAAAGGAACTAGTGAATAAACAATCAGACTGATTTACTATTTGTTTTGTGCAGAGAAGCACACCAATAGGAAAGACAAAAACAGTGCAATATTTACAAACATATGGTGGTGTTTTTCTCTCCCCTAGTGCTGGTGCACTTTTGACTGCCATGCGCCTGTGTAGATATTATAGGGTACGTTTATTCTTTCAAGCATGAGTTTTGGAGTGGAAGGGGACCTTTTTAAATACAAAAACTATGCTTTACTGCTTTTCCCACTTTGTGTGTATGTTGTACAGTTCAGCAAACATACAAAGTTTGAAAAGTTTTGAGAAAGGTTTTCTATTCCCATATCTTTTGCCTGCATAAGTTTTTGGCGCAAATGCCTATCTACCAATGTTAATAGAGAGCGATCGGCTTCAGTACTGGTGCGTGGTAACAAGGCAATGCCTATGTACCACTCATAAAATGCCCTCATAATGCTAAGTAGGTAAACTGGCACAGATCACTGCTTTGCTTTACTTTAGGCACCCTTCCAATGCAAGCAGTGGCGGCTCCTTGTGGGAGTGCTGCGGGCCGCTGGGGCGGGGCGGGGGAGGGGCAGGGTGTGGGGTAGTAAACTCCGGCAGACGGCCGAACGGAGTTGAGTAAATAAATAAAACGAATTACATTGCGCGCGCTGCAACGCCGATTTGGCGTTGCAGCGCAATGTAATTCGTTTTATTTATTTATTTATTTACTCAACTACGTTCGGCCGTCTGCCGGAGTTTACTACCCCCGCCCCGCCCCACCGCCCCGCAGCACTCCCTCGAGGAGCCGCCACTGAATGCAAGACAGAATTTGATTCAGAGAGTAAATCCCAACAAAACCTTTTGCATGGGGTGCGTTACTTTGATGGCACAAGCCTGGCCCAAAGTGTTGATAGATTTTCCCCAATGTGTCAACGGTCCGGCATTCTGCATCAGTAATAGATTTCTGAATTCATGTGATAAGTAGGATGACTCAGAAAAAAGGCAAAACACGAGCACAAAAAAACGTTATGTACTAGCCATGAAATATATCAAAAAGTTGTTGAATTAAAATAAAATAGAATAAACGAAAGAAGTCTTTGGCTATTATGACAAAATCAGTCTTTGGATTCCATCGGTAAACACATAAATTAGGAAAAAAACAAAAATATCAGTTTAGATTGGAGTCTTTGGGAGAGGATGGATGGTCGCCCTAAATCTGGGCTAATACCAAGTCCTGGCAGGGTTGGGACTTCGATTTTTTTACGGTCCATAATTTAGGAACATGATATTGTAAACTATTTTTACTCCTTCAGTACACATTTCAGAAACAGCTTGAGGTTGCAATTGGGTGTAAAAAAAATGGTGTTTTCATAATTTAATTGATAACTTCAAGCGCAGTATTTGATCTCGTGGTTTTCAGACTCCTTTCCCTATTAAGGTTTTGGCACAGACCTTGATACAGTAAGTGCTCGATAAAATAAAACGCATCTAACCTTCTAGCTGGAAAATTGAATAAGTCTGCCAATATTTTCTTTTCATATCAAACTGTCAGCAATATTCACTGTACATAAATAACTGCATACTGTACAAAAGTGTGCCAAGTTAAGGTTAAGGAAAGCTACAAAATCAATGATTATATTATTTCATGATAGATACATGTGTAGGAATGCAGCGCTAGGCAAATACTTTAAACATGAATTATGCTAAAGTCAAAAGGGCTTAATAATTGAATTTCAAAGGAAACTGAAAAGTATTAATTCTTCATATTCATGAAACACACTGAGGCTGGTAAACCAGCTTGGAAAAAGTTATTTTTTAATCATATTGTTGCACAAAATAGCCATAACTATGATATCTGAAACAGCCGAATGTGGCACATTTCAGAGCCTAGGTGTTTCATGCACGTATTTTAACTATTTTATATCTATATATGCCTACATGGACAGATATTTTGCATCTAAATTTAAATTAGGACCCCAAAAATCATCTGCAAATGCCATTACATTTATAAAGGTTAGCAGCAGTGGTGGCCGGTAATTTTAGGAGGGAGGGAGCGGACGAGACACACACACACTATAACTCACACATATGCTCTCACAGCCATGCATTCACGCACACGCACACACACACACACACACACCCACACAAACACATTAATTTACAACACTCATTACCAAACATTCATATATACATGCATGCACGCATCGAAACATTAATTAAAAAAAGAATACATACTTACCTGCAGCTCTGCCTCGGAGCTCCCAGGAGGCATGGGACTGCTGCCTTCCCTCAATGGCTGTGAGCCATTGAGGGAAGGTAGCAGTCCCAACATCATCACAGAGTGGGATGGGGTCAGTGAGATTGCTGACCCCACCCCAATCCGTGATGAAGTGTCACTGATTGACGCTCGACCTTGGGCGCTTCAGGGCTTAAAACTTTAGTGCCAAGGTGTGAGGCAATCAGTGACGCTACTCCTCGTCTTTGAGGGGAGGGCTTCAGGGACCTTTGCAGAGCTGAGGAGGTCACGCCCACAGGAACTGTGACTTCCTAAGACCAGCAAATTTCAGCTCAGGCAGCCAGGAGCCTGCACATTTAGCGCATATCTGGCTCCTGGCTGCCTGACCTCAAAATGAACAGTGACTGTCAGGCTGACCTTTGTTTAGCCTGACAGACACTGTTCGTGAGGGGCAAAAGGTGGGGGTGTGTGGCCCCTAACCTCCAATGGACCGTCTGCGGCTGGTTAGCAGAAGTTAAGACCACAGAGAGAAACCAGCCATTCAGTAAAAACAACAAGGATGGTGTATTTTCTGCATCTGATCAGGAAAAGGGTTACAAAGTATGTGGCTAGCCAAGAATACATCAAACACCCATACATGTGTATATTTGTGGGCATTCACAAACACTTTTGAAGTACATATTCATCCTGCAAACAAGATCAAATGTACTAAAGAAGGTTGCAGTATATATTTTGCTTTGGTGCTGATAGAAATGGAACACACCACAATACCTCACTGGTGTGTGGGAAGGAATTTTTCCATAGCTAAATATGTGGTACATCTGCTGAAAGCCAGGGAATATATTTTGTGTTGAAGGACAATTCATGTATATTTATGCATGAGGTTTGTCAGTACTGAGAAAAGAACACAGGAGTAAGTGTAGAGGAGGTGGAGTACTCATTGACATTTTTCACTTGCGTACATTTTTTGACTATATCTGTGGAGTTTGAAATGCCTGAAAAGTTATAATGACATTCATAGCGTTGGAGTAAACCAACATGAAATAGATGTGCGAAATGTTAACAGTGGTTTGTGAATTTGACCCAGACTGATTCAATGGCACATTTTTGTGGAATAAGAAAACAAGAATAGACCAAGAATTACAGAGAAAAGCATAAAATGGACAAAGAAGAAGGAAGACAAATTTGGAAAAGAGTGGCACAGTGTGAGAGTAGGGATGCAAAGAAATATACAGGAGTGAAATAAAGAGACCAAAAATAAACGGTGGTGGAAGCAGGGGACATGAGGTGGAATCAAACTTAGACAGCATTGGTGTTCGCCCAGCCTGGCATTTCACAGTGGTCTTCTCAGCAAAAAACCCTTGCAATTATTTAATAATGTTTTTGTTTACAAATAAAACACTTGCTGAATTGATTGATTCCTATAGTTTTGATTGCTTGACTGAACACACCAATGTGTATGTTGCATGAGAAGTACGTATAACACCTTTACTTGGGTCAACATATTTGCCAAGCTTAGAGGGCATATTAGAGTATTCAGCTATGAAAAAGATATAGTAGTCTCCATAACAATCATATAGGTTTCTACCTCCAGTGTGTTCTACCAAGTGATTTTTTTATAAACTCGAAGGCTAGAATTATCCATTAACTCTTTAATGCTACAGTCACAACAGTCACACGTTAAAGGCCACAGAGACCAAAGAGAATATATATCACAATGGAGCCTGACCAATATCCTTGAAGACATTACCATGTCTACTCCTTCTGCTTAACCTTAATGATGGCAGGGCACTGTTGGAGGCAGCCTTCTGCCTGACCTCGACAGCCTCCTAGGCAGAGAGTGGTGTCATTCACTGGACACAACTTATTACCCGCAACATTGCTAATTTAAGGCCAACTTCTATGGATGACTATCATGGAGAGATTGGCTCACAGAAATGATGCCCCCCAGATGCTTCTTCTCGAGGCCTGGTAGTTTGATAGATGCAGGCATGCTAATTTGGCCTCAGCTGCTGAAGGAAGAAATGCTGGTAATGCTGACTGTGCCCAGGGTGACACACCTGCAAATCTTCTCATGCATTACCCTTTCCTATAGACAGTGCAAATGCTGGTAACCATGGGTTTCATGAACGACATTAGTGAAGAGATAGATAAATGGTGGAGAAGAGGAGGAGAAGGATGCGTTGTCAGTGAGGGCTGCTGAACACAGTGCAGTGGGGGGCAAAATCGCAGGAGAGGAAACTGGCTGTAGACACAAGCAGAGAAGTCTCCTGATGTTGCACTTTTTGAGCAGAAAGATGAAACATCTAGAAGAAAGCCACAGCTCTTTGCTGGCAGCACCTGAGCACGTGAGACAGCAGAGGATTCAAGGAATAGTTTTGTCCAGGATCCCTGGGAAACATATAAACAGACAGATTGCAAAATTTGAGAAGTGCGAGTTGAGTCATATGACTGAACTGTGAGGCAAAGAAAGTTTTCCCTGTAACCGCAGCCATGGCAAGGTTGAAAACAATAACTGGGTCTGCTCATAAAAATGCCCTGTGTGTTCAGAATAGTATGACTAATTTCAAGGATAAAACTTTAACTGTTCTTGCAGAAATAAGCAAAAGTGTGACATATAAGAAATCGACTGGAAGAAGTTGAACGGAAAATGGCTCCTTTTTCTAACTAACTAATGCACACTAATCCATGAAAAGTGGAAAGCAAAATGGGTGTGGTGGATGAACGATGTAAAATTCAACAGCAGGAACATGAGATAGTATTTAGGAAATTACAAAGAAAAAAATGCTCAAAAAGCAATTTTGAATAGAAAATCTTCCATTCGTCAGACGTCTACAAGATACAGAAGTCCAGGCTTGAATGCAGCAGTTCTTCATGAAGCTTATTAAAGACCCTAGTCCAGATTTACTAACACTTTGTTCCAAGTTTGCATCACAAATGTGATGCAAACCCAGCAAAAAGCACTGTGGTGGGATTTACTTTTGAACACAAATCATGATTTGCATTGGAAAGTTGCCTAAAGTAGTGTAGTTCCTATAGTACCCCTGCAGGACCTGTGCTTTTGGATAACATACACTGTGGGCCTGGTGGCAGACTGATTCTGAGCACCCCCACCGCGTATGTTAGCCGGTTTGCATTAACTAGCTCACAGTGCCACTAGAATCTCCTTTTTATCAGAGAGATTAGTTTTTATCAACCTCAGAACACGACAACCCTGATTCCTCAGACTCGTGGAAACAATGTACTACTTTTCGCTCAGTCACTCGTGCTTGCTCATTATGTCTCACAGAGTTACACAGAAGAAACAGTCAAGCGTGTTTACAATAAGAATTTATTGCACAGTTGTTCTTCTAGTATAAAATATATGTGCTGCGACAACTGTTAAACAGTAGCAGAGATATATGATCAGCAGTACAGTGAATAAAAAAGGATAGTACAGTTCTACCATTTTGCAATAGTCATGAACATATACATGAATATAAAATGCATTTTTAAAATAAAGCGCATACTCCTACGATGCCTGTCTAGATGTACCTAAGTGTACCTAGCATGTGAGTAGGTGCGAAAGAAACCAAGAATCCCGCTAGGATTTAGTCAAACCCCATTACCTGAATAATAAGAGTGTGGGACCTCGTCCTTGTCTCGAGTTGGACACCCCGCAAGGGATGATTAGACCACTGTCAGCTGGAGCGACTGCATGCAGGAGCCTCAGCGTCTCTGGTCAGTGTGTAGGCCTGGAAGTTTCGGTTCCCTCTAACTACTGATAGCAAGAGGTGCTGTATTTATACAGAAAAGTATAGAGTCCCATTGTCCCTTGTGTCTTGTGTTAGCCATTGTTGGGTATGAAGATGACGTATGGGATGAACCGGTTACGTAGATGCTTATGCAGGTGGATCCTAGCCCCTGCCTGGTTTCCTAGAACTCTTATGAATAATTATTCATACTGGATGAGCACATCGAAGATGGTATAGGAGGCCATTGTTCAGGAAAAACCCTCCTTCTGTACCCAAACCACAGTCTAGATAAGGTTCAGCCCTCAGCGCCCGTTATTGTGGAGAAAAGGGAACTAATGTAGGTGAAAGATTATGCCTATATTAGGGCATCTCAAACTATGCCTATATTAGGGCATCTTATATGAAACATAACACCCACTCCTCTTAATAGTCAACAATAATAAACAATGACAGCAAAACTACTAAGTCATACTAGGTGGTAGTGCATATAATTGTCAGTGAGCCATATAAAAACATTTTAAAAATTTTAAAATCATATTAAAAACATTTCTAAAAGGGGAAAAATGTGTAGAGTCAGTTTTTGAATTTGTACTTAAGCTAAAGCTCTAGCTGAGTCCCTTTATAGAATTTAAAACTTTTGTAAGCGTTTTAGAAGGCCATGCTTTCTCTAGCGATAGTGTTAATTTAGTAGGAAATGTTCCAAAGTTAATCAGAGTCGAAATGAAAAAGGAAACTTCGAATTCTTTCCCAGCACATGATGAGCCAATTGAAGATTAAGTGTCCTGCCTGGGAGTCGCAACATCACAGTCACTTGCTGTAGGGGACGGGAATTGTAATATTTCACACAGTACGTTGATGGAGCACAGATGATATTTAGTACTGCCCATTGCTGGCATATCGGCAGCTGGTGCTGTAGTCGATACCTCAGTGCCCGTAGTGCTAGTTGCAGCGCTTGTGCTGGTGTCAGCGCTAGTGGTGGCTGAGCTGATGCTCACCCCAGTTTAATAAAAGATATCTCAAGCGAAGGCCACAAAGGAGCCTCCCTGACTGTACTTGTTGGGGGAAACAACACTTGCATAAAGCAAGTAACCCTGGCGTTCACGGTGACCAGATAGGCGATGTCCGGAAGCATGCCACAGCAACCTTGATCATTCAGCATCAAGTAGCTCCCATTTGAGAGTAACTCGAAAACTGACGTGATCACGGCAACTGGAGTTCCTTTCATGTGGCAAGCAGATTCGCCACCGAACCATTACAAGCTCCGTGTAAAATAATGTCTTGACACATGAGAGAGCCGCTTAAAGCGTTCCTGCAGTTTGTACCACTCAGGAATACTTCACGATCCCCACTCCGGCATCGAAATTTATATGGTAATTCCCAGGATTCCTTAATGTATTCTTTACCCAATATTTCATATCTGCCTGCCTGCCTTTGCTCAAGGCAATACTGAAACTGAAAGGTCGTGACCGGGAGAGTGATATGGCCGTGGATTACCCATTCTGTTGATGGTGATTCCGCCACTGTGAATGTTAGCTTGTCCAGTTTTTCAATACGCAGCATTGTATATTTAGCTCCCCTTTGTGCCAATTCTATCTGTGTATCTGTTAGATTGTATTAAAAAAACAGAGACGTACTGTTTATAAAACGCCAAGGCACAAAGCCTGCACGCAAAGATTGCAGCGTCCAGCTCAACAACATAATAGAACGTAACTGAGATTGGCCTTGTTGTAATATGGCTAAATCTTGTTCCAGTATGTCGATAGCAGAGGATACAATGTTGCCCAATGAATATATCCTGGAGGTCAAAGTTGTTAACCCCAAATCTACCACAGCTAAAGCTTTTTCTAAGTTTATACGGTCTATTTCCCGTATTCTCTCTGCGGCCTCTTGTTGGGAAATCTTCCAGTTTTCATTGTAGGCAGCATATATGCCTGCATATATGAAACGTTTTTGACGTGTTTTCCTCGGACCTAGTAAAAAGTCCCTAAGATCCACGTCAAGTGAGAGTAAAAATAAGTGTTGTTTCTCTTCTGCAAGTGTTGAAGTTTCTAGCCAACCGAGGCACAACTTTCCAACACTATAGGATGTCACTACCCCTGGATGTTCTCTCTGTACATAACGTGGGTCTGGCCTATGGATACTGAGTCCCTCTGTGATGTTCAGGAATCGCTTATGGCAGCTATTTGTGTCTAAGGTCCAAACCACCCACTGTTTACAATTTGGGTCTGTTCTATTGTACTCTAAGATGCCATCCACTGTTGCCCCTTCTTTTGTAGTTGAATTCTGCCACCCCCCATATGTCGGTGTTGGAAACCTAGGGGTGTTCAGGTCCTTGCGCTTGGCTAGTCCAAGACAGGATGTCTGTTGCACAGTAGCATTTAAAAAGATCATCTGCTGTGGAATGAGGCATGCTCTAAATAGTGCCTCTGTACCCTGGACTTGCCAGTCCCTTGAACCCCAAACTCATTTTAAGTCAATTTCGTCTTTCCATAGGTTGAAACCCTGTTCAGACAATTGGGCCAGAAAGGAAGCAGAGTAAATCTGTTTAGTGTTTGTCAACATAATTTTCAGTGCTGATGTTGGTGCAACCTTGTAATAAAATGAGGCTGGATCTGTGGTGTTGAATGTATGACGTAACTACGCATACATTTACAACGCTATATTTTACATCGTGTTCGTTACAACGCAAGTGGTTACAACGACTTGCGCTGGAGGGCGCTGGACTTAGGAATAGTATGATTTACTATTCCAACTCCAGTCTACGTACAGTAGGGAAGGTGTTGGAATAGTAAATCATACTATTCCTTAGGTTAGAGCGCCATCCAGCGCAAGTCGTTATAACGACTTGCGTAGTAATGACCGCGATGTAAAGGGATTGCGATGCAATGCCCGCGTTGTGATGGATGTTTCCCGTGGTGTTAAACCCTGAAAAGTATGAACATTTCTGTGCAAAGGTTTGTGAACTACTTTTTGGTGGTGTTGGGCAATGTTCCCACTGATGGTACTCAAAAACATTCCTAGGTGAAATGGATTTGTGCAGGAAATAATGACCATAATGTTGGTAACAGTACAATGTGTCATAATCTGAAGAATCCTCTAACATTTCATTATTCGAAAATGCGCAGTTTTCTCTAAATTAGACAACATATTATTAACTGTTTCAGAGTCCCAATCATCAGAAAATGTACTTGAGGTAATGATATCACTTAATGAAATTTTAAATATATGATTAATTTTTAAAGTTCAGTCGGACCGAATATGTTAAAATCAACCTTGTCCCATACTATACCATCCGGTATAGGAACTGCTGTAATGTTCACTGATGACAAGTCTCTTTGCTCACGATGTGAAGATGGATGTGGCTTCAGTAGAATGTTGACCTTTTGGGCTGTGGAGCTTTGTTGAAGATAGCGTCCATTAATAAGCATGCTAAAAGTTAGTACTAAGCCAAGCCAGAAAAGAAAAAACAATATCCCAGAAATTACCCAGAGTTCAATCCAAGGCGATACCAGGAATGTCTTTTTTAGAAAGTGAAGAAAGTTCTTTATTTGTAGCTTGAATGATGTTTTGGCTGGCATCGTTTCCGGCTCGCTTGGATCCAGAGAAAACGTATCAAAGTTCATGAAATAGCCAGAAGCAGTTCGATCAATTGTAGGAATTGCATCTGGATTAGTTGAAATGTTATTTTGCTCTTGACGAGGCATGTTGACGTAGACTTCTGTATTAGTTCTAATTCCAACTTGTGAATTAGTCTGATGTTCATTTTGAATTTGAATGTTTGGTTCAAGCGGAACAAGTTCCATAGCATTGTTGCTTAGTCCTTCATTCCTTACAGGTGGCTCTTCAAACATGATGAGTCTTTCTGTTTGAACTTCTTGAATTGTAGCTAGAGGAGGGCGTCTGCTACTGTGGAGACCACGAGGCCTACTGCTTATTATTGGCCACATAGTGTGGTTTGATTAAGTCGATTAAGACAAATCTTTTCTCCTTTTTCCCAGCAAGAGTCGGCAAAAGTACAGTTCTTGTTCCTTGTACTGCAAGGACTGGTACAGGTGTTCTGTATGAAGGTCCAAATTCCTTTTTGTCCGCAATTTTCTCTCTGACCAGATCCCCGACTTTTGGGATCCAGAAAGGTCTTGCTGTGTCTGCCTTGACTTCCCCAGTGGTGGTCTGCTTTAGTCAGACATTGCTTTATTTTGTCCTGGATTCATTTAGATCCTGTAAAACAGCCAAACAATCATGGATATCAAATGGTTTTTCATCTGCCACTGCACCTTCACAATCAAGATCAGGTACCCACATTCGTGTCCCAAAGAGGACTTCATATGGAGTGACACCCCCTAGAGAGTTTCTTGGCTGGTTGTTTAACGCCCGCTGTACCCCATAAAGGCGTTTGACCCAACTACTGCCCTTGCCTAATACCCTAGCTGTTAAAAATTGCTTTAAGTCCCGGTTTTTCCTCTCCACAACCGAATTTCCCTCAGGATGGTACGGAGAGGAGTACCGCAATGCTACGCCCATTCCCTCCATGGCCTCTTTGTAAGCCCGGGAGCTAAACGCAGGGCCGCGGTCAGAATGTAACGTGCTAACTGCGTATGTGCCAATAAAGACTTGCAAATCTTTTATAACAGTTCGAGCATCAGCCGAGCGCTGAGGCCATACCCATAGGAACCTCAAGCAGGAATCCACTGCAACCATGATATATTTGTAAGCCCTGTCCGTTTATAAGGGGCCGCAGTGGTCCAAGTACACACATGCAAGAGGTTTGTCTGATTTTAATAATGGCGTCTGCGTGGGGTTCGCTACCGTGGAGCCTTTCATCTGCTGGCAGATGTCACAATTCAAGACATAGGGCCATATGTATGAAGCTGTTTTGCGATCGCAAACACTGCGAATCGCAGAAAAACAGTGTTTGCGATCGCAAAACAGAGCCCCGCTATGTATGAGACACATCCCGACTGCCAATGTGCGATTCGCATAAATAGCGATTCGCAATAATTGCGAATATTACCATTTTGCGAATAATTAGCGAATTCGCTAAATACGTCAAAATCTAGCGAAATTCGCAATTGTTGTGTTCAGATTTAGCGAATTCGCTAAACGGAATGCATGAATAATTCTCAATTTGCGAATTCACGAATTTCGCAAAATAGAGAATCGCAATTACCACCTAGTCTGAGCAGGTGGTAACCAGGTGCAACCTATATAAAGAGACCCACAATACAACTGATGTTTGCCACAATGTCAGGGCTGTACGTGATAGCCAGGAGGCTGCGACTCAGAGCTGCTGCACAGAGAAGGAGACGCCAGGAAAGGATCTTCAGAGCGCGCATAACCCTGCTCCAGTGGACTGAGGAGGAGATCCATACAAACTACAGGCTGGATGAAGAGAGCATCCTGGAATTAATAGCAGAGCTCAAACCTATCCTTGAACACCCCACACGCAGGACACACACAATCCCCACCCACATACAGGTCCTGTGCTCACTCCACCTCTTGGCGTCAGGGAGCTTCCAGGAGGTGATAGCCACAGCAGGAGGGGTCTCACAGAGTGCATTGTCGCGCTTCATCCACGTGTTCCTTGATGCCATGGTACAGAGGCTGCATAACCACATATACTTCCCCAGCACACCACAGGCACTAGCCCAGACCAAGCAGGAGTTCTACCAAATTGCACAATTCCCCCACGTCATTGGATGCATAGATGGGACCCATGTCGCCATATCCCCCCCCTCCCAGAACGAGTATGTGTTCAGGAATCGCAAGTCCTACCATTCCCTGAACATACAGGTGGTGTGTAATGCCAGGCACATCATCACCGACATCGTTGCTAAATACCCAGCACCCACGACTCATTCATCTTCCGCCACAGTGGGATACACCGCAGACTCACAAGTGGGGAGTTTGGTGAGGGATACCTACTAGGTAATTGCATGTGATAGAAGGACACACTAGTAATGCATAGCAGTGGCAGGACAGTGTTCAACCTAATTTTTATCGCCCCACAGGTGACAGTGCGGATGCGGTCCGGGACTACATACTCACTCCTTACCTTAATCTTGCCAACGCTGGGGAGCAGAGGTACAACAGTGCCCACATAGCAACCAGATGTACCATTGAGGGGACCTTCGGGATACTCAAGAGCCGGTTTCGATGCCTACATAAGAGTGGAGGGGCACTTCAATACAGCCCCCAGACCTGTTGCAAGATAGTGGTAGCGTGTGCCATGCTGCACAACATCGCCACCAGGAAGGGCACACCAGTGGAGCTCACTGAATCAGAATCATCAGATGAGGAGGGGCCAGCTCCTGGACGCATGCCGGCCGGAGTAATTGGTGCAGCTGCTGGGCGCCAGAGGTGAGATGAGATCACACAGAACTATTTCTAGGTAAGAAAAGATGACACAATGCCAAAGATCTAATACAGGACTGTGTTTAATTTCCCTTTGGACAGGATATTTATCGGCACACAGCCTGTGTGGCACACAATGTATTGTCAAAAGTACCGCACATGTGTGATCCACAGTGCAAATTGACTCTTGACCAAGTGTCTGTGTGCACTGGGTTAATGCACCCATATCCATGCCTATGTGTGAGCGCCTCAACTGCGGTGCTGACGGGCTGTAGGCCCTCGCCGTGGGTGCACTGTGACCTCTTCGCTTGTCTCAGCAGCCCTGCCGTGACGCACACTACGGCGCCTGTCCGGTGGGGGCGGTGGTGTAATGCTGCTCCTGCTGGATTGTGCGTCCTCGTCTGTTGGAGTGAGGACTCCTGGGCCAGCAGTGGCAGCTGCCCGCAGCTGATCCACAGCACATGTCACCTGTACCAGACCCCTGGCCACGTCCTGGCTGCAGTGTGACACCTCATGCTGCATACTGATGCTGCGCCTTGACAGCACTGAGGTCGCTGAGGAAAGGCGGTTTACCGCCCTGGTGTAGAGGTCTAGGCGGGTGTGGAGGCGCTGCCTCTCCCTGCACCTAGCAGCACGGTCCGCCCTTAGTTCAGCACAGAGTGCCTCCAGGGCACCCGTCAGGCCCATGAAACCAACCCTGATTTGCCTCTGGATTGACCTTATGTTTTTGCCTGCAGGCGCTGGACCTCCAACATGTGGCCCTCCAACCCTTGGAAGACTGTGTCGTCTCCTGTGAGTGCTGCACTAGTGGATGCACGTGGTGCCCTGCGCCTGGATGGGATTTGTGGAATTGGTTCGGCACGTGCACGTGCACGGGGTTGTGGCTCTGACTGTCCCTGGAATGTTTGGACATTCACATCGGTGTCCTGGGATTCCTCCTCCAGTGGTGGCAATGGTGGCACTGCAATCCGCCTGCGGCGTATTGGTGGGATGACTGGGCTGCCCTCGTCTTCCTCTTCCTCCTCCTCCTCTTGCACTGTTGCCTCTGGGCTGGGGGATTCATCCTCCCCTCCACTGATTGTTCCCTGTGTTTCTGCTGGTGCTTTGGACATAAATGCACACATTAATTTACTGTCCTGCCTTGCATCTGTCATGCATTAAATATCACTGTTTGGAGTTACA
The DNA here is from genome assembly GCA_963921515.1 of Calotriton arnoldi. Lineage (NCBI taxonomy): Eukaryota > Metazoa > Chordata > Amphibia > Caudata > Salamandridae > Calotriton > Calotriton arnoldi. Next base: position 394,740 of record CAWUFW010010343.1, on the reverse strand, counting down.
TGGGTCCTATCCATCTGTATTTTGACTTTCATGATGCACACATACTGTTTGAGCCTGGCTGGGTGTCATTGCTCCACTGTTAGGTGCATGTAACTACATCTCCCATAATGCATTGCTGTGTGTGCTTGTGTACCTGCACTGGAATTGTAGTTTTGTTGGGCCCCTGGGACTCTCCTGGGTGTGTGGGGGTAGTAGGGAGGTATCAGGGGTGTGATGGCATGCTTCTTACCTTGTCTTGGTTGTGTGTGGTCGGAGCTGTCCAGGTCTGACACACCCACTGCACTCTCCGGAAGCAGGGTCCCCTCAACCATTTCTTCGAGTGGTGTTGAAGCGGTGGCAGTGGAGGTCCCCCACCGGTCTTGTTGGCCTCCTCCAACCTGGTAGCAACCTTCTCCTTTGAGCGCGCGCGCATATCATACCAGCGCTTCTGTAGGTCTTTGACGCTGCGATGTGTGACGCCAATTGCGTTTATTTTGCGCTGGATGTCTGCCCATATCCTCCTCTTGCGTGTCTCTGGCACACGCAGGGACTTCTTGCCAAAGAGGAGCTCATGGCTCACAACCATCTCCTGTATCAGAGCCTCCTGCTCACTTTCTGTGAACTTTGGCTTTCTGATTCTGGGTGTCTCCCCTGCTGCTTGTCCTTGCTGGCCATGTCTCCACTCTCTCCAATGTGTGTATCACTGCAGTGATGCCTCAGCCTCTACTCCTGCTCTCTCACTCTGCTCCTGGAACTCAGGTGCAGCATGGGTAGTCACACTTCCTGGTTGTGATGTCATCAAGCTGCACCTGTGTCTCAGAATTGCCGTTGCTGAAAATCGCACTTTTGCGATTTTCGCAATTTTGCGAAATTCGCAAAATAGAAAGTTCAATGCTAAATGAACGCTATTTGGGTAATCGCTATTCATTTAGCGAACTTTAGCGAATCGCTATTGTTTTGCGATTATTTGTTTACATACGGTTTTGCGTTTCTCAAATAGCGATTCGCTAAAATTCGCTATTTGAGAATCGCAAAAGGGGACTTTGATACATATGGCCCATAGTCTTTAGTTTGCTTAGTTAACTCTGGCCACCAATAGCGCTGTTTCAATAAAGAAATAGTCGCTGTAACGCCTGTGTGCACAGAGCCCAAACCCTCGTGTGCTGCTAGTATTAAACCTTGCCTACGATCCATATTTGGTATTACCCTATCCCCCGCTCCAGGAATCTGAGCATATGGAATGTTACTTTCATCTAACTTGTAGGAGTATTTGAGTGGAAATTTTTTAGGTACTGCTGTGCTGCCTTTACGTGAAGCAATGACAGCTACCATAATCTCACCGTCAATTCTCGTTTTGGAATGAGTGAGTGCAGCTACGGAAGCCGTGTGAACAGCCCCCTTTGCGGCTTCATCAGCCAATGTGAACGCCATCACGTTGATGACTCAGTGTATGGATCACGTGAGTCCTTGGTAGCTCGTTTTTCAACTCTGCTACCTGTTCCCATAGCATTTTATGCTTAATTGTGCCACCTTTCGCATCTTTAAACCCGTTTTGCTCCCAATGGTCTAGGTATTCATTATGTGACTGAACACAGTAAAACGAATCACACACGATTAGTGTAGGGAATTCATGATCCGTATTTACCAGTGCCAGTATCAGTGCTTTTAACTCTGCCAACTGTGCCGTGCAGTCTCCTAGCGATTGCGTTTTTGTGCAACTTGGATAGAACTTTCCATCCTGCATGTGCCCTTTAACCCCTTCCATGCTCATGACGGCCCCCGGCCGTCATGCGTCACGGTGGGCGTGTGCGGAGGACGGCCGGGGGCCGTCCGAATCCCGCCCACTAATAAAAACGCCTGCACAGCGCGAACATTCACTGCGCACGTAATGGGTTAACGATAGCACACGCTGCGCTGTATTGCTGCTTACTTCCTATGGCCGGTTGCGCAGATCCGTCAGTATAAATTATATATTCATACTGATCGAGAGGCAAGATTTCATTTGGTAGAGGATATTCGTGTTCATATTGCAGGAATGCCTGTGTTTTTAAACTTGGATCAAATCTGTATTCAACGTCCGTTGCAGTAAGAGAATTAGCCCATTGTATCCATCTTGGATGTAAGGCTTTCGCATTTGGAAAGCTAGCCTTTGTAACAGCTTCTAAAGCTGGTACCGGTGTTACAACAATAATGCGTTTCCCCTGAGCCAGTGCTCTTTCTCTTGCTACAGCGGTCTGAACAGCTGTCAGGATTTTCTCTGTTGAAGTGAAACGCATTTCTGCATTTGTGTACAGGTGTGATTTGTATGAGATTGGTACTGTTTCTCCTTCATTGAAGGTTAAGTAAGTGTACCCACATTGACCCGCAATTATACGGATCACCAAGTGGCATACGTTTACGCGTGTTTGCAAGTGTTTGGAAGCTATCATGTCTTCCTGGAGTGAATAAAGAATATTAGTATGTTCTTGTGTCCAATTTCTGGCTGTAAAGTCCGGTTTTATTAGGTCGTAGAAAGGTTTTACCCTTTGTGCGTAATCTAAAATGCATGTTCTGCTGAAATTTAGGAATCCCAGTATTGATTATAAATGTTTTAATGATTATGGAGGCTGGAGCAGTACACATTTTTCTAAAAAGTTTGCTGCTAGACATTTCCCTTCACTTGACAGCTCATATCCAAAAAATAGGACATTGAGGTGGGCTATTTTTGATTTTTAAAGTTAAATTTGTAGCCCTCAGTAGCAAATCCCATAATAATTGTGCTTACCCTGGTCAAGTGCCTCTCTAAGTCATCGTCCATTAGATAAATATCATCAACAAAGGACAATGCTTCTTCATCAAATTTTTGAAGTAACTCTGTTACCCTTCCTGAAAATACCCCGGGGCTATTCTTATACCCTTGGGGGAGTCGACAAAATTGTCGCTGGGACCCTAACGCTGAGAATGTGGTCAAATACCTGCTTTCAGGCGCTATATTTTGGCAGAAAAATCCATTTGAGATATCAAGTGTTGTTTTGTATTTTTTCCGCATAATGTTATTCATTAATGCGGCACTATTGTGCATTTTGGACAGCAAATGTCTTCGCGCATGAGTTTAAATGTCTGTAGTCTAAAACTAGATGATATGTATTGTCGGGTTTAGAGACGGGAAACAAAGGATTGTTCATTGGAGAGGTACATTTTTCAATGACCCCCTGGTATTGAAGTTGATCTTAGATCTCCCTGACCTGTTTTTTAGCTTCTTGCTTTATTGGGTATTGCCTCTGAGCATTAGGTGAAACTTTTAATGGGATCACGTGGTAGGTAGAATCCTCATCCCACCCAGCGTGATTTTTGTACAATGCTGGAGCTTGGGCTACTGCCCACTCCCGTGCATATGTATGTTTAAGGGGAACGGGAACATGGTCGGAAAATGCAGGAAAAATGATACTTTCTCCCCTGGGGCACTCCATTATGAATGCTGGCGGCCCATCTTGTTCGGCTAACAGGATGTCATACCCGGATGATAAGTTCTTCCAAAAGAGACCTTTTATTTTCCTGGGCTTGTCCCCTCCATCCGAAGTGTTATTTCATGTAACTTATGTGAGACGCTCACCCTTTTGTCTGGTGTTTCCACCGTGATGTAATCATTCAAGTCCGCTGTCACCAGAAATTCCTTCAGGTTCTGGCGAGCTATTGTTACTTCTGCCGCACCGTCTAGCATCGTCAGAGCCCATTCCCCGTTCAGAAGTTGTGTCCTCAGAATTCTGGGCATGTCTGATTTTCAGACCAGCAACTTTCTTTTTCTTAAATTGAGGTTTTGATTTTTGCTTATCTTCTTTTTTGGAAGTAAAGTCTGGAGCACACTGCTTGTCTCTGGACTGTGTGCGCTCCTCTCTGTGTTCTGATCGTCCTTCTCTCTCTGAGTTTTTCTTCGAGTCTTGAAAGGAACAAGAGGAATGTGTATCAGTATCCTGATACCTGTCAGGTTTCCTAATATTATCCCTATTCCTAAGGTTGTACCTCTTTTCAGAGGGCTCCTGTGGAGGAGACCTACCTTGGGACTGAGATCTGTTGTCTTTAAACTTTTGTTGTTTTTATTATCCCACTTCTTTTTAGAAGAAGTCGGTGTCTGCTTAGAAGTGTCCTTTTCGGGACTGCCCATTAGTTGAGGTTTTACAGCTTGTCCCCCCAAACTATCCCTGCCTAACTCTGCATACGCAGTTTCAATTATTTTGGGTAGTTCATTCTCCTGTTCTAATGGATAGAACTCCCGTAGGCGTTGGCGGATTGCCACTGATGCTGCTTCCCCTTTAATGTTAGCTAGTATTATGGCTGATACCTGGTCGTAGTTATCTAATAACTTCATCCCCAAGTTCAGAGCAGGCTCTGCTCCGTACTCATTTTGTATTTGTCTTAATACATCAGGTATCACTGCTAATGAAGGAATACCATGTGTTCTGGTATATATGGCAGCAAAGACTGTACCCCAAGAGGTACAATCCTCTAACTGTGGTGTAATCCCCATGCGCAAGCAGATTGTTAACATTCTGTGTTTTTCAAATGGTGTGGTATTTGGGAATACTGCTTCTAACTGGGTTATTTTCTGAGCTACCCAGAAAGGAATTTATTCACGTTTTGTGGGCAATTTACCCATTACCGCGTGTAATGTTTGTGGAGTAATTTTAGTAGCTGTGCTCTGTGTAGGAGCTGTATTTGGTGTAATTACTGTTGGTTGGACCGCAAGTGTCCTCATGACGAATTGTGTCATGTTTCTGTAAAGTTTTATCAACTCTTTGTGTTGAAAAAGCAATTCATCATTTGGCATTGTGTCAATGTCAGGCTGTGGTGCATAGGTCGCTAATATCGGCCATGTTGCTCCTGGTCTTTCTAATGGACCAAGTCTTGCTCTTCTTCTTGAGTGGGGTAGGGCGCCATTAAACCATAAATTGTGTTCCTGGTAGGTAAGCTGAATCTCAATCTCCTCAAATGGAGTGTAGACCGCTGGGACTTCTTCATGTGTATAATAATGAAAAGTTATTTTTATAGCATTTGCTGCTGGGAATGTAACCCATGAATAGAACACCTCTGTTTGGAAATCTTCGTGTGCCTCTATCACGAATATTACTACCCCTCCTCTGGCTGGTACACCATTTTTGAGGAGTTTAACTGTGAGTGTGTGTCTTACATTGGGTGCAATTTGTATTGCATTCGCATTGTCCTCCTCATCTGACTGACCTATTTGTGCCAGCGGGTCTAATTCTCCGTTTTCGGTAGTCATTGTGTTAAGAACACGGAATAACTGTCCAAGGAATTTAAGATAAGGTGTTTTACACAATTTTGGGAACTAAATGTCCCTCAAGCTTGATTAACCAATAGCCAATAAATAGGATGTCTCGCCTATCAGCTGTGGGAGAGTTTGTGCCCACCCACTCCAGATGTCTCTGGTTTTTGTGAGTAGGGGTCTCTGAGAATAAGCACGACTGAACTACTTAGATTCTACTGTTAAATAAGTACCACACCAATGTTGCTGGCGCCATGTAGTGTAGTTCCTATAGTACCCCTGCAGGACCTGCGCTTTTGGATAACATACACTGTGGGCCTGATGGCAGACTGATTCTGAGCCCCCCCACCGCGTATGTTAGCCGGTTTGCATTAGCTAGGTCACAGTGCCACTAGAATCTCCATTTTATCAGAGAGATTAGTTTTTGGCAACCTCAGAACACGACAACCCTGATTCATCAGACTCGTGGAAACAATGTACTACTTTTCGCTCAGTCACTCGTGCTTGCTCATTAGGTCTCAGAGAGTTACACAGAAGAAACAGTCGAGCGTGTTTACAATAAGAATTTATTGCACAGTTGTTCTTCTAGTAAAAATATATGTGCTGCGACAACTGTTAAACAGTAGCCGAGATATATGATCAGCAGTACAGTGAATAAAAAAGGATAGTACAGTTCTACCATTTTGCAATAGTCATGAACATATACATGAATATAAAATGCATTTATAAAATAAAGTGCATACTCCTACGATGCCTGTCTAGATGTGCCTAAGTGTACCTAGCATGTGAGTAGGTGCGAAAGAAGCCAAGAATCCCGCTAGGATTTAGTCAAACCCCATTACCTGAATAATGAGAGTGTAGGACCTCGTCCTGGTCTCGAGTTGGACACCCCGCAAGGGATGATTAGACCACTGTCAGCTGGAGCGACTGCATGCAGGAGCCTCAGCGTCTCTGGTCAGTGTGTCGGCCTGGAAGTCTCGGTTCCCTCTAACTACTGATAGCAAGAGGTGCTGTATTTATACAGAAAAGTATAGAGTCCCTTTGTCCCTTGTGTCTTGTGTTAGCCATTGTTGGGTATGAAGATGACGTATGGAATGAACCGGTTACGTAGATGTTTATGCAGGTGGATCCTAGCCCCTGCCTAGAACTCTTATGAATAATTAATCATACTGGATGAGCACATCGAAGATGGTATAGGAGGCCATTGTTCGGGAAAAACACTCCTTCTGTACCCAAACCACAGTCTAGATAAGGTTCAGCACTCAGCGCCCGTAATTGTGGAGAATAGGGAACTAATGTAGGTGAAATATTATGCCTATATTAGGGCATCTCAAACTATGCCTATTTTAGGGCATCTTATATGAAACATAACAGTGTGCTACTTTGCCTCAAAGGGGTCTACCATGCCTGGTAGATAGGCATTCCCATACAACCACCTATGAGATTTGATGCAAATACCTATCTATAAACTTTGTAGACAGGGATTTATGACAAAAACGTTACACCTCCTAGAGGCAGCAGTAACAATGATGAATCTTTTAGAATCTCTGGGGCATATTCTCAAGGACTTATCGCCGAGTTATCAGCACTTTAGTGCAGCAAAAGTGGCGAAAGAATTATCGCCCCATTCCCAAGCTGGTGCAAACTGACCACATCGCCAGTTTTCCAGCGATAGCTGCCGCAAAAAACATCGCCACGGATGAGAGAGACAACTAACGCTAATGATATGCAGAGTAGGTATTGCAGTGCAAAAACACACGAAAACACCACTTCGCGACATTCACAACGACCAGCCAGATCTGCGATCCAAAAACAGGCGATAAGGCGAGTTAGCAGCAGGGATTCAACACTTGCCTTTTACTGGTGTTAAGCAGGACGACAAACTGCAGTAGAAAAGGAGCCCAGTCCAGAGCCCCATCTGAAGACCAACAGATGCCATGGAGACAATGATCGTGCAGCCTGGAGACCCAAGATGGCCACAACACCCACCGCAACCACCCCCAGGCCCCCCCCAACCCCCCCTGACTACCACAGAGGCAGCGCAGAACAGGACAGCGGACGATCCCAATACCCACCAGCCTCAGAGACTCAACGCCAGAGGAAGTCATTGCCCGCTACAGGCACAAAAGGACAACCATCCTCCGCATCCTGACCCACATTGCCCACAGGCTGATGGTACCAACACGGCGGACAACCACCATCCCTCCGCAGACGAAGCTGCTGGCTGTGCTGCACCTGTTGGCCCCTGGTACCTCCCAAACAACAACTGCCAGAGTCGGAGGAGTCTCACGGCCAGCCCTATCATACGTCCTCACCCATGTCATGGATGCATGTCCACAATAGCAAGGGCGGGCCCCTGTCACCGCACCACACGACAGTTCCACTCGTAGTGTTCCTGCGCAACCAACCCCAACGCCAGCCGTTGCCAGACGCCACTGTGCCCCAGATCCAAAACTGTAGTAACTGAAATGGGGTGCGCACGGTCATGAAGTCCAGTAGTCAACAGTAGTGTAAAACAGTCCTTTATTACAAATACAACAATAAACAATACAAAAAGCACAGCCAACGCCCAACGGGGAACTTCATCAGAGCAACGTGTGGATCCAAATAACTGCATATGCTGCGGGAACTCCCCAATTCCATTCCATACTCCGGAAGTCAGTATCCAGAAACCTGTTGGACAAATGGTGACAATGGTCAAGCGTCCGTATAGTCACAAACCTAATCTGGTACAGTGTATAGCACTTGGACAAACCGGAATGCTCACAGGAAAGACAAATCCTGCACAAAAAGACCGTAACAGAAGTATGTGTGGTCATAACCTTCGTAGGAAAGAAAAGAAAGGTTACGGTCACACTAACTTCTGTTACGGTCTCATGATGCAGGATTACTCATACCTGTAAGCATCACGGTTTGTATCAGCTTGATACCCCTGCACCTTCACTCCCCCCCCAGCCACGAGGGCGCCGCCGTGACCGGTGGTGCCTACGCGATCCTGTGCGCCTGCTGCACCCCAGCCCTGGTCCCCAGACCAGTCCGCCAACCAGCGATGAGTGCCCGCCCCTGCGCACCCAGGCCTCAATGCTCACCTGCCGCCACCGGCGTGTCTCCAAGAGGGCCCACCACGTGCCAGTGCAACCTCCTCAGCCGATCGCTGGATTCCGCGCCACAGGCCCCCAGCGCACCCTGCAGCACCGCGCCGCGGAGTCATGTCTGCAGCCTGCTGCCCTCGGCGTACACTGCGGTCCAGCTGGGCTCACAATTCAAGTCAAATCTTGATTGGCAGGACGGCGTATCGAGGCATACGCATCATCGCAGGCTGCACACCCGCTCAGCTCTGGTGCCACTAACTCAGTGCACCTCAAGTCATCGCCACGTGACCGTAGGTCCGTGCTGGCCTAAGTGCCTCGGATGCCACCAACTCTGTGCACCTCAAGTCACTGTCCTGTGGTGGTAGGCCCGTGCCGGCCTAAGTGCCTCGGATGCCACCAACTCTGTGCACCTCAAGTCATGGGCCCTTTATGATTGAGTCTCGTCTTGCGGATGCCATCATGTCACCTCCGGCAGTGGGGAATGTGATGTGGTAGGGCCCTAGGCCCTCATGCATAAATAATGACCACACGGACACTCTCAGCTCAATAGTGGAAATGGCCTCGGGCACGTGTGCCTGGCCCCTTTTATTGGCAGGGTCACATGTCCTGTGACGCATGTGCTGGATGGGTGTGGTGTGGGTGTTAACCAGCCCTCAGGGAGTGGCTGTGGCATGCTGACAACTAGACCTGTGATCAGCAGATCACTACAGGGAAGACCTGAGACATGTAGGGTTGTCCCCCCCCGTGAGCGTAAGCGGAGTGGGCTGGCCTGGCATATGCCAGTCCAGCGTAGGGGTGTGAACGAGGACCCCGGCGCTCTGGGCGTGGTTCCGTTCTGGGCTGGACAAGAAGGTGACTAATGCGTGTGTCTCTGATGTGGTGTCGGCGCCACCCGGTCCGCAATCAGTAATGTTGCACCCTGTGACTCAAGTCCCACAACATGTGCAACATGGACGTTAGGGGGAATCACTGACCCGACATTCATCCATACTTCCGTACTTGAATGATCATAGACATGACACATCTGTGTGAATTTGATTGTTTAATGCACATACAGTGGAGTGTTGTAGCTGGAGCAGTACAGGGCCATGCAAACCCCACTTTACATTGTTGGCCCGTGGAGGGCCAGCCAGAGTCCTTCAGGGAATGACAAGTACATCAGAAGAGGAAGAGTTCAGTCCGCAGTCTGATAGCTGTGTCATTAGTGACCAAACAGGATATGGCAGTCCATGTCGAGGTCCAAGGTGAGTGTCGCAGAGTGCATCGGGGGACAGTGGAAGGTGATAATGCAGAGGGCAGAACCAAGCAGAAACAGGCCATATGGCGGAGAAGAATGCTACCGCTTCCTTACTACCAGTAAGGCAGATTCATCCGCATCTTCGTCCTCTGATGTCTCATGTGGTGTTTTCTCTGCAGCACTGTGTGGCACTAACACATCAGGGGCCAGAGGTGGTTTGGCTGCGGCACTGTGTGGCACTGACACATCAGGGGCCGGAGGTGGATTGGCTGCCGCACTGTGTGGCACTGACACATCAGGGGCCGGAGGTGGATTGGCTGCCGCACTGTGAGGCACTGACACATCAGGGGGCGGAGATGTGGATGTCGAAGCGGCAGCAGCAGCATTCATCTGCGCCAGGCCTTTTGGCAGCAATGCCATGATGAGGATCTGCAGGGAATGGTAGATCCCAGCTGGTGTGCAGCCGTGGCAGCCATTCTTTCTGCCTGCATCCGCTCCCTGTACTCCATGATCCTCCGCATGTGTCCCAACTCCCGGCTGACATCGCTGGAGCCAGTCTGACTTTACAGTTGCCCTTGTCTCTGAGTCAGGACTCCAGAGATGTCATCCATGGTTCGTTGGAGAGCATGGAGCGGACTGTGGGTGTCCGTCAAGGACTGTAAGTGGTCCCTGATGGGACTTAGACACCCACGTATGGCATCTAGTTTGGCTGCCATGAGGTCGAACCCCACCCGCACCTGATCAGCCATCTTCTCCTGGCACCCTAACACACGGCATTGGAAGGCCATGTGTTGTTCGTGGGGGTCCTGGGAGACAGCTGTGGTGGTGGGTGCGTCCTGCTGTGTCGTCTGTGCAGGGGGTGGGGTTTCCTCGATGCAGCTGGGCTGCCCTGCTCCTGGAGGTGGGGTGACGAAGCTGTCCATGAGCCGTTGGAGGGCGTCGGTGTCAATGGAGGGGAGGTCCTCTTCATCATCAGTGAAGAGGTGTACAGTCTGCTCTACAGGAGGTGTTGATTCACCCTCTGCAATGTAAAGGGGAGATGCAGTTTAACATTGTTTTCACATGTATGTTGACGCATTGTACAGGTTTACATACAAACTGCATGACAATGTACATTGTGACTGTTTGGGAGGAGCTGCCTATTTGATGCGGAACAGTGGACATTTTGACAACATCACGGATGTGTGTTTGTACTTGTGCATGGGTTTGTTGAGAGATTAGTGATGTGTGGGGAGGGCCCCCTCTGGGCACATAGTCGACGGGGGCCTACTTGAAGTTTCTAGGTGTGCTGCATTGTGCCAAGGGGATCAGGGACATGCTCCAGAGTAATCGTGGGTGTGCACTGTGCTATGCTTAATTGTGCATGTGTGCCATTGTGCCCATCTCCCCCCGTCCCCCCAGTCCCTGGTCGTTACTCACCCTCTTGCTGTTGTGTCGGCTCCTGTCGAGCAGTGTCCGGTCCCCCAACTCCTGCCACCATCTCCACACTGATGACTGGAGACCATTTCCTCCATCTCGTCCAGCTCCTCCTGTGGCGCTGGACCCCCACCTCCAGTCTGCATTGCTGCCTTCTGGTTGTTGGCGAGTTTCTGCTTGGTTTTGCGCTTCACATCATTCCAGCGCCTCTTGACCTCTTCCATTGTCCTCCTCAGCACTCCGATTGCATTCACCTTGTCCACAATGGACTGCCATATTCCATTTTTTGTCGCCAATGACACATTGGAGGTGACAAACAGTTGTTGATGGTATTTCATCACCTCCGTTATCATGATCCTGTTTTCCTGCGGTCTGAACCGCGCCTTCCTCTTCTTCCTGTCCTTGCCCTTTCCTGACCCCGAGGTCCCGGCCTGGTCCTCCGGGGGGCTTGTGGGGTTCTGCTCGTCCTCTGTTCCTGCTCCGGCTACCTCCATTGTGCTTCGCAGTTGTTTTGTTTTTGTTTGTGGTTTTTTTTATGCTTTTGTAGTGATTTTTCCTGCCTGACGTGGGAATTGCAAGCCTGGCGCTATTTGTCGCCGATTTTTCTATCGCGGTTGGGCCCATCGCAACTTTTTTCACGTTCGAGTTTCCTTTTCTATCGCCATTGCGGTAGTTGTATCGCGGACATTTGACACGTTATCGGGAGACTATCGCATGTTACCGCCGTGTTGAGAATACGACGTTGACACAGAGTTATTTTCCCGCGATAGACGGCAATATGAAAACGTGCGTTAGCCTTTTTTGGCGATGATTATCGCACGTTCTTGAGAATATCCCCCTTTGTGTTTTTCCAACTTTTCTTGTATGCTGCACTTTTACAGCATACATACAGAGTGAGTAAAGTATAGTGTTAAAGTATAGTTATTCCACTGGAACGGTTTTCTTCCACTATAAAACCTATGCTTGACAGAATGCTCACACTCATTCTGGTGTAAGGGTGCATGCATTTACCCAAGGCAGTCTAAAGTGCACCACTGTAGTGAGATAGGCATAAAGCTCCATAACTGAGTAGATCTGGCACTGTTCTGCTTTATTACTTTCCCATCATCTCTGGTTTCTGAGCTGCTTTGTGGGAAAAGTTACTAAATCAGCCCCTTAGTTTTAAAAGTTAATGGAAACAAGAGCTGTGATCCAGCTATAATTAGAGCTCACTGGGTTCCAATTTGTAAACCTAAATTTGGCAAACTTTCTCAAACTATCATGTCCTGCTTCTGAGACTATAGTAATGAGGAGAAGATACTAAGTAAGGTCAGGATGAACATGGAAAAGGTCATGATGTCATCTGTGAATATTTATCAAACTTTCACAACATGTCTTTTGAAATCACACAGAGAAGAAAGACAATGAGAAGCATGGTTGCTGAATTTAAGTCACCGGGGTCGCACGATTAGATAATCCAAAAATTCAATTTAAAAGTGTTCTGGAAAGGTAAACTTCAAATGGTAAATAAAGCAGATGAGGCATGAAATTAACTGCAGGAGGTCAAACAGAGGTCTAGATGGAAATCTCATTGTGTAATATATGAACTATCTGTAAACTAAATGTGGATCTGTGTCTCTATCTGGTAATACACTTGAATTGCATTGGTCAAGGGTAGAAACTTAGGTCATTTCTGGGGTCATTAATGATAGTTAGGCAATATCCATTTCAAACTAAATAGAGTCTGAGAACTCTGCATCTTCCACTAGGAATGCCCCTACTGCATTCCACTGGGAGAAACAGGAGGAGGTTCCTACATCAATTCTCATTGTGCATGCTGATGGATTCAGGGTGGCTGGGATAAGTAGAGGGAAGAGGGTTAGTAGGGGAACAGCTAAAATGGAAAACAACATCACAACTAGACCTGCACTGGGTCCTGCAGAAGGCTTTTGCTGAACCAAGCCCTGAATACCCAAGAGCTCTCCTGAAGCCTGGGAGCATTAGCTGAAGAGTTGAGGAAAAAGGGGGTTACCACCGCAAAGTTTTGAGACTTATGCCAGCTTCCATCCATTCTAGGACTGGGAACAAACTGCAAGGCCGATTCGGAGGAGATGCAACCCTGCCAGGCTAAAGAAACAGGTTTGTCCTGCTTAGAGCTTCTCCGCAGCACCGAGTCCATTTCAGTGGGCCCATGGCAAGAAGGTATCTAACCCTGTGGTGCCTTCTTCAATAAAGCCAGCTGCCTTGTTCTGCTGGAGAAATTGGAGCTCCATTTCAGAGAATGTGGGCCAGCTGTATCAAGCATTTTTGCATTCACAAAGGGCCCAATTCACTGAATTAGACTGTTTGTGAACACAAAACGCATTTTAATATGTACAAAACACAAGTTACCATTCAGTAATTCTGGTAGCTTTCCAGCAAAAGACACCAAAACTCTCCACACCTAAGACACCTTACCAGCAAGCACATATCGACCTTGGAAAAAAACGGAATTTTGAGGACTAGAAATACAATTAATATCAAACACAGATCTGTACACAATAAATTCAGTTTAAAAACTCTAGGACTGGCTCCTGGATACTTTTGATATCCTAATTCAACTAAAAACAACAAAACATGCAAAAGAAGACAAGCACCTTTGGAAGAATGCAGAACTAAAAAGATAAAACAAGAAATTACAAATTTGCAACGCACCTTGTTCAAAACAAATAGCACTGAAGACAAAATTTGCCTACAGAAACACAACAGTATATGCAAGTCATCTATCAAAAAAGCTTAAAAAACAAACTACTATTTAAACAGAATTCAGAATGAAAAATGTGAAAATAAAGAATGTTATAAAATTCTAACTGAATTTTGTAAACCTAAATTCATAAAAGGAAACGATCCTATTCACCAAGAATTTACTATCAAACTGGCAAATCATTGCATAACGAAAGCAGTCATGAAAGATTCCTATTTAAACAAAGGAAAACCCCCAGCACCAGCCCTTTTCCAGAAATCCCCCCCAAGCCTCCAAGTAGGTTAATCCAGCCACTGAATTCTCTCAAACAACTATCAGAAACTGAATTTATGGATCTTTTCAAAACAAGCAGGCCAGCCGGTTTCCCCCCTGACCCTTGTCCACCACAAAACTTCAAGAACATCCTGTTGTGTAGTTCCTACTAATCCGTAGGATCTGTGCATTTGTTGGACGAGCTAAACTTTGGGTGAGATGCGCAGACTGATTCCGGGCACCCCCGCAGGATATGTTGGCCTAGAGACCAGTGCCACCACAAGCCCCCCTAACCTTACCAGGGAATGAATGGTTTGAGGCAACCAGTGAACATGACAACCCTGACCCCTCAGAGATCGTGGTAACAGATCAGAACCTTTAACTCAGTCACTCATGCTTACTTGTGTTCAGAGAATTATACAGAGAATACACAGTGGGGCGTTTTCAATATATATTTATTAAAACCAATGTTATTCTTGTATAAATTACATGTACTTGGATAATTAGTAGACAGAAGCAGATGAAAGTGATTACAAGCACCAAAAGAGTAAAGATGCAGTACTAACATGGTGCTAAAACAGTATATATATATATATATATATATATATTTTCACCAAAGATGCCCACAGCATTAGAAGCGCACTCGTCTTCAAAAGAACCATCCGGTTTATTTGGCAGCAAAGACAAGCAACAGCATTAATGTAAGATTTGTAATCCGACGCGTTTCGAGGCTCCTGCCTCTTAGTCATGGATATCTTTCATGCACTACACAGATGTCTCTCATAGCCTGCTTAATTTAAACACCCTCAGTGGGCCCCATTGGTTAATTAATTGTCCGTATGCAGGCTGGGACTTGTAGTCAAGTTGCGAGAAAAACCTTTAGTAGGCTCCGTTTTCGTGCATGTAATAACATTCTTTAATTTCCCTCAGTGGGCCATTATGCCGTGCAAGTCCATATTATACCTCTTTTGAAGAGCTTGTGAGTTTTCAGGCAAAGTTCCAACTCGTAGCCTCTCAAGCGTAGAGATGGTGCGCTTCTCACGGCAGGGCTGCCGTGTAATTTATTTTCACCAAAGATGCCCACAGCATTAGAAGCGCACTCGTCTTCAAAAGAACCATCCGGTTTATTTGGCAGCAAAGACAAGCAACAGCATTAATGTAAGATTTGTAATCCGACGCGTTTCGAGGCTCCTGCCTCTTAGTCATGGATATCTTTCATGCACTACACAGATGTCTCTCATAGCCTGCTTAATTTAAACACCCTCAGTGGGCCCCATTGGTTAATTAATTGTCCGTATGCAGGCTGGGACTTGTAGTCAAGTTGCGAGAAAAAACCTTTAGTAGGCTCCGTTTTCGTGCATGTAATAACATTCTTTAATTTCCCTCAGTGGGCCATTATGCCGTGCAAGTCCATATTATACCTCTTTTGAAGAGCTTGTGAGTTTTCAGGCAAAGTTCCAACTCGTAGCCTCTCAAGCGTAGAGATGGTGCGCTTCTCACGGCAGGGCTGCCGTGTAATTTATTTTCACCAAAGATGCCCACAGCATTAGAAGCGCACTCGTCTTCAAAAGAACCATCCGGTTTATTTGGCAGCAAAGACAAGCAACAGCATTAATGTAAGATTTGTAATCCGACGCGTTTCGAGGCTCCTGCCTCTTAGTCATGGATATCTTTCATGCACTACACAGATGTCTCTCATAGCCTGCTTAATTTAAACACCCTCAGTGGGCCCCATTGGTTAATTAATTGTCCGTATGCAGGCTGGGACTTGTAGTCAAGTTGCGAGAAAAACCTTTAGTAGGCTCCGTTTTCGTGCATGTAATAACATTCTTTAATTTCCCTCAGTGGGCCATTATGCCGTGCAAGTCCATATTATACCTCTTTTGAAGAGCTTGTGAGTTTTCAGGCAAAGTTCCAACTCGTAGCCTCTCAAGCGTAGAGATGGTGCGCTTCTCACGGCAGGGCTGCCGTGTAATTTATTTTCACCAAAGATGCCCACAGCATTAGAAGCGCACTCGTCTTCAAAAGAACCATCCGGTTTATTTGGCAGCAAAGACAAGCAACAGCATTAATGTAAGATTTGTAATCCGACGCGTTTCGAGGCTCCTGCCTCTTAGTCATGGATATCTTTCATGCACTACACAGATGTCTCTCATAGCCTGCTTAATTTAAACACCCTCAGTGGGCCCCATTGGTTAATTAATTGTCCGTATGCAGGCTGGGACTTGTAGTCAAGTTGCGAGAAAAACCTTTAGTAGGCTCCGTTTCGTGCATGTAATAACATTCTTTAATTTCCCTCAGTGGGCCATTATGCCGTGCAAGTCCATATTATACCTCTTTTGAAGAGCTTGTGAGTTTTCAGGCAAAGTTCCAACTCGTAGCCTCTCAAGCGTAGAGATGGTGCGCTTCTCACGGCAGGGCTGCCGTGTAATTTATTTTCACCAAAGATGCCCACAGCATTAGAAGCGCACTCGTCTTCAAAAGAACCATCCGGTTTATTTGGCAGCAAAGACAAGCAACAGCATTAATGTAAGATTTGTAATCCGACGCGTTTCGAGGCTCCTGCCTCTTAGTCATGGATATCTTTCATGCACTACACAGATGTCTCTCATAGCCTGCTTAATTTAAACACCCTCAGTGGGCCCCATTGGTTAATTAATTGTCCGTATGCAGGCTGGGACTTGTAGTCAAGTTGCGAGAAAAACCTTTAGTAGGCTCCGTTTCGTGCATGTAATAACATTCTTTAATTTCCTCAGTGGGCCATTATGCCGTGCAAGTCCATATTATACCTCTTTTGAAGAGCTTGTGAGTTTTCAGGCAAAGTTCCAACTCGTAGCCTCTCAAGCGTAGAGATGGTGCGCTTCTCACGGCAGGGCTGCCGTGTAATTTATTTTCACCAAAGATGCCCACAGCATTAGAAGCGCACTCGTCTTCAAAAGAACCATCCGGTTTATTTGGCAGCAAAGACAAGCAACAGCATTAATGTAAGATTTGTAATCCGACGCGATTCGAGGCTCCTGCCTCTTAGTCATGGATATCTTTCATGCACTACACAGATGTCTCTCATAGCCTGCTTAATTTAAACACCCTCAGTGGGCCCCATTGGTTAATTAATTGTCCGTATGCAGGCTGGGACTTGTAGTCAAGTTGCGAGAAAAAACCTTTAGTAGGCTCCGTTTTCGTGCATGTAATAACTTCTTTTGAACCGGATGGTTCTTTTGAAGACGAGTGCGCTTCTAATGCTGTGGGCATCTTTGGTGAAAATATATATATATATATATATATATATATATATATATATATATATATATATATATATATATATATATATACACACAAAGAAGGTTGCCCTTTTCAGAACGCCAACACCATCGGTAAGTAACTCCTAATATTTATTTCAGGCTGCAGTTACATCGTTTGCTCCCCCAAAGCGCCATATGCATTTCGGGCTCCATGCCCTTGTTCACTGGCTAATTGTAACAATCCCGATAGCCATGTGGATTTAAATACCATATGCCCCGCCCTGTTGGGACTTCATGCTCAATGCTTGACTTTCTGGGTATGGTAGTCCTTTAACTTCATCACAGTGAGTGCCATCGTGAAGGTGAATTAATACTGCATTCCCCATGTGGGTCGTGGGGAGAGACACACAAGTTACTGTCCATATATACGCCATGAAATAGTGGATTTACCGACTCCTGCTGACACCAGGAACTCCAAGTGCCGCTGGTCCGCTGTAGATGCGGCGGGCGTTCCTGCGACGAGGCGCGCCGCAAATTAGTTACACACAAAGAAGGTTGCCCTTTTCAGAACGCCAACACCATCGGTAAGTAACTCCTTATATTTATTTCAGGCTGCAGTTACATCGTTTGCTCCCCCAAAGCGCCATATGCATTTCGGGCTCCATGCCCTTGTTCACTGGCTAATTGCAACAATCCCGATAGCCATGTGGATTTAAATACCATATGCCCCGCCCTGTTGGGACTTCATGCTCAATGCTTGACTTTCTGGGTATGGTAGTCCTTTAACTTCATCACAGTGAGTACCATCGTGAAGGTGAATTAAAACTGCATTCCCCATGTGGGTCGTGGGGGAGAGACACACAAGTTACTGTCCATATATACGCCATGAAATAGTGGATTTACCAACTCCTGCTGACACCAGGAACTTCAAGTGCCGCTGGTCCGCTGTAGATGCGGCGGGGCGTTCCTGCGACGAGGCGTGCCGCAAATTAGTTACACACAAAGAAGGTTGCCCTTTTCAGAACGCCAACACCATCGGTAAGTAACTCCTAATATTTATTTCAGGCTGCAGTTACATCGTTTGCTCCCCCAAAGCGCCATATGCATTTCGGGCTCCATGCCCTTGTTCACTGGCTAATTGCAACAATCCCGATAGCCATGTGGATTTAAATACCATATGCCCCACCCTGTTGGGACTTCATGCTCAATGCTTGACTTTCTGGGTAGGTAGTCCTTTAACTTCATCACAGTGAGTGCCATCGTGAAGGTGAATTAAAACTGCATTCCCCATGTGGGTCGTGGGGGAGAGACACACAAGTTACTGTCCGTATATACGCCATGAAATAGTGGATTTACTGACTCCTGCTGACACCAGGAACTCCAAGTGCCACTGGTCCGCTGTAGATGCGGCGGGGCGTTCCTGCGACGAGGCGCGCCGCAAATTAGTTACACTCAAAGAAGGTTGCCCTTTTCAGAACGCCAACACCATCGGTAAGTAACTCCTAATATTTATTTCAGGCTGCAGTTACATCGTTTGCTCCCCCAAAGCGCCAAATGCATTTCGGGCTCCATGCCCTTGTTCACTGGCTAATTGCAATAATCCCGATAGCCATGTGGATTTAAATACGATATGCCCCGCCCTGTTGGGACTTCATGCTCAATGCTTGACTTTCTGGGTATGGTAGTCCTTTAACTTCATCACAGTGAGTGCCATCGTGAAGGTGAATTAAAACTGCATTCCCCATGTGGGTCGTGGGGGAGAGACACACAAGTTACTGTCCATATATACGCCATGAAATAGTGGATTTACCGACTCCTGCTGACACCAGGAACTCCAAGTGCCGCTGGTCCGCTGTAGATGCGGCGGGCGTTCCTGCGACGACGCGCGCCGCAAATTAGTTACACACAAAGAAGGTTGCCCTTTTCAGAACGCCAACACCATCGGTAAGTAACTCCTAATATCTATTTCAGGCTGCAGTTACATCTTTTGCTCCCCCAAAGCGCCATATGCATTTCGGGCTCCATGCCCTTGTTCACTGGCTAATTGCAACAATCCCGATAGCCATGTGGATTTAAATACCACATGCCCCGCCCTGTTGGGACTTCATGCTCAATGCTTGACTTTCTGGGTATGGTAGTCCTTTAACTTCATCACAGTGAGTGCCATCGTGAAGGTGAATTAAAACTGCATTCCCCATGTGGGTCGTGGGGGAGAGACACACAAGTTACTGTCCATATATACGCCATGAAATAATGGATTTACCGACTCCTGCTGACACCAGGAACTCCAAGTGCCGCTGGTCCGCTGTAGATGCGGCGGGGCGTTCCTGCGACGAGGCGCGCCGCAAATTAGTTACACACAAAGAAGGTTGCCCTTTTCAGAACGCCAACACCATCGGTAAGTAACTCCTAATATTTATTTCAGGCTGCAGTTACATCGTTTGCTCCCCAAAGCGCCATATGCATTTCGGGCTCCATGCCCTTGTTCACTGGCTAATTGCAACAATCCCGATAGCCATGTGGATTTAAATACCATATGCCCCGCCCTGTTGGGACTTCATGCTCAATGCTTGACTTTCTGGGTATGGTAGTCCTTTAACTTCATCACAGTGAGTGCCATCGTGAAGGTGAATTAAAACTGCATTCCCCATGTGGGTCGTGGGGAGAGACACACAAGTTACTGTCCATATATACGCCATGAAATAGTGGATTTACCGACTCCTGCTGACACCAGGAACTCCAAGTGCCGCTGGTCCGCTGTAGATGCGGCGGGCGTTCCTGCGACGAGGCGCGCCGCAAATTAGTTACACACAAAGAAGGTTGCCCTTTTCAGAACGCCAACACCATCGGTAAGTAACTCCTAATATTTATTTCAGGCTGCAGTTACATCGTTTGCTCCCCCAAAGCGCCATATGCATTTCGGGCTCCATGCCCTTGTTCACTGGCTAATTGCAACAATCCCGATAGCCATGTGGATTTAAATACCATATGCCCCGCCCTGTTGGGACTTCATGCTCAATGCTTGACTTTCTGGGTATGGTAGTCCTTTAACTTCATCACAGTGAGTGCCATCGTGAAGGTGAATTAAAACTGCATTCCCCATGTGGGTCATGGGGGAGAGACACACTAGTTACTGTCCATATATACGCCATGAAATAGTGGATTTACCGACTCCTGCTGACACCAGGAACTCCAAGTGCCGCTGGTCCGCTGTAGATGCGGCGGGCGTTCCTGCGACGAGGCGCGCCGCAAATTAGTTACACACAAAGAAGGTTGCCCTTTTCAGAACGCCAACACCATCGGTAAGTAACTCCTAATATTTATTTCAGGCTGCAGTTACATCGTTTGCTCCCCCAAAGCGACATATGCATTTCGGGCTCCATGCCCTTGTTCACTGGCTAATTGCAACAATCCCGATAGCCATGTGGATTTAAATACCATATGCCCCGCCCTGTTGGGACTTCATGCTCAATGCTTGACTTTCTGGGTATGGTAGTCCTTTAACTTCATCACAGTGAGTGCCATCGTGAAGGTGAATTAAAACTGCATTCCCCATGTGGGTCGTGGGGGAGAGACACACAAGTTACTGTCCGTATATACGCCATGAAATAGTGGATTTACCGACTCCTGCTGACACCAGGAACTCCAAGTGCCGCTGGTCCGCTGTAGATGCGGCGGGGCGTTCCTGCGACGAGGCGCGCCGCAAATTAGTTACACTCAAAGAAGGTTGCCCTTTTCAGAACGCCAACACCATCGGTAAGTAACTCCTAATATTTATTTCAGGCTGCAGTTACATCGTTTGCTCCCCCAAAGCGCCATATGCATTTCGGGCTCCATGCCCTTGTTCACTGGCTAATTGCAACAATCCCGATAGCCATGTGGATTTAAATACGATATGCCCCGCCCTGTTGGGACTTCATGCTCAATGCTTGACTTTCTGGGTATTGTAGTCCTTTAACTTCATCACAGTGAGTGCCATCGTGAAGGTGAATTAAAACTGCATTCCCCATGTGGGTCGTGGGGAGAGACACACAAGTTACTGTCCATATATACGCCATGAAATAGTGGATTTACCGACTCCTGCTGACACCAGGAACTCCAAGTGCCGCTGGTCCGCTGTAGATGCGGCGGGGCGTTCCTGCGACGAGGCGCGCCGCAAATTAGTTACACACAAAGAAGGTTGCCCTTTTCAGAACGCCAACACCATCGGTAAGTAACTCCTAATATCTATTTCAGGCTGCAGTTACATCTTTTGCTCCCCCAAAGCGCCATATGCATTTCGGGCTCCATGCCCTTGTTCACTGGCTAATTGCAACAATCCCGATAGCCATGTGGATTTAAATACCACATGCCCCACCCTGTTGGGACTTCATGCTCAATGCTTGACTTTCTGGGTATGGTAGTCCTTTAACTTCAACACAGTGAGTGCCATCGTGAAGGTGAATTAAAACTGCATTCCCCATGTGGGTCGTGGGGGAGAGACACACAAGTTACTGTCCATATATACGCCATGAAATAGTGGATTTACCGACTCCTGCTGACACCAGGAACTCCAAGTGCCGCTGGTCCGCTGTAGATGCGGCGGGGCGTTCCTGCGACGAGGCGCGCCGCAAATTAGTTACACACAAAGAAGGTTGCCCTTTTCAGAACGCCAACACCATCAGTAAGTAACTCCTAATATTTATTTCAGGCTGCAGTTACATCGTTTGCTCCCCCAAAGCGCCATATGCATTTCGGGCTCCATGCCCTTGTTCACTGGCTAATTGCAACAATCCCGATAGCCATGTGGATTTAAATACCATATGCCCCGCCCTGTTGGGACTTCATGCTCAATGCTTGACTTTCTGGGTATGGTAGTCCTTTAACTTCATCACAGTGAGTGCCATCGTGAAGGTGAATTAAAACTGCATTCCCCATGTGGGTCGTGGGGAGAGACACACAAGTTACTGTCCATATATACGCCATGAAATAGTGGATTTACCGACTCCTGCTGACACCAGGAACTCCAAGTGCCGCTGGTCCGCTGTAGATGCGGCGGGCGTTCCTGCGACGAGGCGCGCCGCAAATTAGTTACACACAAAGAAGGTTGCCCTTTTCAGAACGCCAACACCATCGGTAAGTAACTCCTAATATTTATTTCAGGCTGCAGTTACATCGTTTGCTCCCCCAAAGCGCCATATGCATTTCGGGCTCCATGCCCTTGTTCACTGGCTAATTGCAACAATCCCGATAGCCATGTGGATTTAAATACCATATGCCCCGCCCTGTTGGGACTTCATGCTCAATGCTTGACTTTCTGGGTATGGTAGTCCTTTAACTTCATCACAGTGAGTGCCATCGTGAAGGTGAATTAAAACTGCATTCCCCATGTGGGTCGTGGGGGAGAGACACACAAGTTACTGTCCATATATACGCCATGAAATAGTGGATTTACCGACTCCTGCTGACACCAGGACCTCCAAGTGCCGCTGGTCCGCTGTAGATGCGGCGGGGCGTTCCTGCGACGAGGCGCGCCACAAATTAGTTACACACAAAGAAGGTTGCCCTTTTCAGAACGCCAACACCATCGGTAAGTAACTCCTAATATTTATTTCAGGCTGCAGTTACATCGTTTGCTCCCCCAAAGCGCCATATGCATTTCGGGCTCCATGCCCTTGTACACTGGCTAATTGCAACAATCCCGATAGCCATGTGGATATAAATACCATATGCCCCGCCCTGGTAGTCCTTTAACTTCATCACAGTTACCGATGGCGTATATATGGACAGTAACTTGTGTGTCTCTCCCCCACGACCCACATGGGGAATGCAGTTTTAATTCACCTTCACGATGGCACTCACTGTGATGAAGTTAAAGGACTACCATACCCAGAAAGTCAAGCATTGAGCATGAAGTCCCAACAGGGCGGGGCATATGGTATTTAAATCCACATGGCTATCGGGATTGTTGCAATTAGCCAGTGAACAAGGCCATGGAGCCCGAAATGCATATGGCGCTTTGGGGGAGCAAACGATGTAACTGCAGCCTGAAATAAATATTAGGAGTTACTTACCGATGGTGTTGGCGTTCTGAAAAGGGCAACCTTCTTTGTGTGTATATATATATATATATATATATATATATATATATATATATATATATACAGGCATATGGTACAAGGCAGTAATCAGGCATACTCCAACTGTGCAAACCCTACTCTGCGTGTACCTTGAGTGTGTGTAGGTGTGATGCCAAGAATCCCCCCAACCCCATTACCTGACAGGCGAGAATGTAGGAGCCCGTCTTGGTCACAAACTGTACACCCCCCTCATAAGAGATGTCAGACCACTGCATGGTTAAGTTTTAGCATACAGGGACCCTTGGTGTCAGCTGAAGTGCGTCCTCTGCTACTCGTTTGGGATGTTCTTTATTTATAATAGAAAGCAGCCTTGTGATGTGTGTATAGATTAGCGATGTTATGGATATGTAGAAAGCCTTGTCGCCCCATGGATGAAGATAGAATGACATTTGTACATAGTGCGTAGAAGGGCCTAGTACATGATGTTCGAGAAATCGTGATAATGTTGTGCGAAGCTAGATGTGTAAACAATGTAGTTTCAGAGAAACTAATCCAACATTGTTGTGCACGCAAATATGTGCAGAAGGTCACAGCAGAAATGTTACTGTGAAAAAGAGGTCAATGTAAGAAATGAGCTGCTTCGCTACATGGGCCTAACCCGGACACCCACTCATCATACTAAGGTTCAATATATAAAACCTATATAAAAGCCAGCAAGACATAATGTAGCAAAGCTTTTTTAAAACAATTTTTTAATGCTCTTAAAATCATCTAAAACCAAGCTTCCATTTAAAATATTCATATAAAAGCCTTGAAGTCATAGTATTTGAAATCCCAAGCACTCAGAAAGCCTTGGTGCCTAGAAAAAAAATTGGAGCAAAAGATGTTTGATTCATTTTGTTTAAAAGCAGGCCAAATGGTTCCCACCACACGGAAAAAGTCAATTGTTTATGTGTTCCGAGTGGTAGACGCAACATTGCTGTTGTCCACAACCACAGATGGCATTCCCAGAGGCGCACCTCGAAGCATGTTTGTGGAGCAAAGGTGATTCCATCCAGTTCCAACAGCAGCCGCTGAGGGAGGGAGGGAATGCATCCTGTAAGCTTATTGTAGAGCCGGTTTCCATTTCACTAGGAGCCAAAGCACCCCAGGGTGGCTTGAAGAATGCATTCATCAGCAATGGAATATGCTGGGGACAACAATACCCATGAGCCTTTCAGGGGACCATCAGTACCTCAATGTCCAGTGGTGCAACCGATTGTGATCCAAGGCATAGACCCAATACGCATTTATGGCTGCAAAGCAGGCAGCGAAATACAGGTTGTGCGCAGTGAAGCCAAACAGGCCTGAAAGACAAGAACCAGTGCTCATTTTTTTCTCGAAGTCGAGGTGTGCGGAAGCATTGCACCATGTGCTCACAGCATTGCAGCACAAGCAGTGCAGTCTTAATTCCCGGGTAAACTGGGACATCCATTGCGGAGCTGAAACATTTAAATCAGGATTCCAGCCACAAGTAGCAGGACAAGCGGGAGCCCTCCAAAAACACTTCCCAATATAGAATGTATGAAAGATGGTATAGCTCTAAAATTTGTCTGAAAGGTGCTAACCAGTCAAGCGCCAATATATTTTATAAAGTGCACTATTCCCTTCGTATCAGACATGTTAAAGATACGGTGGACCAGCTCCCCAAAATGCAGCCAGAAGTTAGTATGGAGTAGAGCCTGTATCTCGGAGGAGGACCTTGCAACCTAGAGATTTGAAATTAAGGCCACATCTTTTTGAAATATCATGGCTTTGCCTCCCTAACTGTGTGTGCCAGTGGAAACAGTACTTGTGTGCAACATATGACTATGGAATTTACGGTTACCAGATAAGCGATCCCCAGTTCCATTACAGAGCAACCTTGATCATTCAGCATCAAATAGCTCCAATTTGAGAGCAGCTTGAACACTGGCTGTATCACAGCACCCGGAGAACCCTTCATATAACAGGACAAGTTCGCAACTGAAGCATTGCATGCCCTATGAAGAGAAATGTCCTTGCAGACTGAGGACCCGCTTAAAGCATCCTCACAGTTGGAACCACTAAGGAAAACCTCTGTGTCCCCATTCCTGCATCTAAACGTGAATGGTAAATTCCCAGTACTCATGCACATAACCTTCCAGTAGCGCTTCATATCTGCCTACTTGGTGGTATTGCAGACAATATTGGAATTGGAAAGTCGTGACCGGTAGGGTGGCATGTAACCATGGATTATCCAGTCCGTGGATGCTGTCTCAGCCACGGTGGAAGGTAATGGTCTAATTTTTCAATGTGCAACATGTTATATTTAGCATCTCTCTGTGCCATTATTATCTGCCTTTCCATTAGATCACATAACTTAACATAACATGTGTATTTGTAAAGCACACGTTCACCCATAGGTATCTTGGCGTTAAATAACAGATGTTTATCGTTACCCAACTCAATGGTACTCATATGCAGAAAACAGACTCGTACTATTGATGTAACGCCATGGCACGTGGCCAGAACGTAACGTTTGCAACTCCCAGCTTATTATTACAATAGAACGGAGTTGTGATTGTCCATGTTGTACATTAGACATATCTTGCTGTATTATGTCAATTGCAGAAGATACTATGTTGGCCAGTGAGTAAATTCTGGATAATAATGTGGTCATACCGTTGTCAACCACAGTTAAAGCCTTTTCTAAGTTAACCCTGTCGATCTTGCGCAGTCTCTCAGTAGCTTCCTGTTGAGAAATGTTCCACAGCTCGTTGTATATTCCATACAAGAACCACTTTTGACGTGGGTTCCGGGGACCTAACAAGAAATCTCTGAGATCCAAGTCATCAGAAAGAAGGGACAAGTATTGCTTCACCCTAAAGAGTGTTGAGGTTTTTAGCCAATCAAGGCACAACTTCCCAACAATATATAATGTCACCAACCCAGAATGTTCATATTGTACATATCGCTGATAAGGCCAATTGATACCAAACCCTTCGCTGTTACCACGGAATCTAGATTGACACCCATTTGTGCCTACAGACCAAACCAACCATCCCTTCCAATTGGGGTCTGAAGAATTAAAAGAACCATTTCGTATCATGGTATCAAGTGTATCCTCACTGTAGTTTGTGAAGAGCTGCCAATTCTCAAAGCGTGAGAATGCAGGAATACAAGGTGTGTTCAAATACTTCATCTTAGCTATTCCAAGACAGGAAGTCTGTTGCACAGTTTTGTTCGGGAAAATTATTTGATGAGGTATGAGGCATGCTCGGAATAAGGCCTCAGTTCCCTGAACCTGCCATTCTTTTGTCCACCAGATTTAGTGTCTATGTTGTCTTTCCAAAGGTCAAAACCCTGTACAGACAGTTGGGAAATAAAGAAAACAGAGTATATCAGCTTGGTGTTTGTTAGCATATTTTTCTTGCAGGTGTAGGCTGGTTCTGATGTGTTGAAACCAGAAAAATAAGCATACTTCTGTGGAAATGTTCTTGAACTACCTTTTGGCGGTGTTGGGCGGTGTTCCCATTGAGTATAATTGTAAACAGAGAGTGGGATTCTAGCTTTGTGTAAGAAATGGTGACCGTAATGTGCCACCAAAATTAGATGTACCATCATAAAATTCATCATTAGAATATGCAGCTAATTGCTCTAGATCTGTAAGCAAATTTTGCACAGTTACAATGTCCCAATCATCAGAGAAAGTACTAGAGGTGATGATATCATTTAAGGAAATTTTAAACAAATATGGTATTTGTAAAAGTTCAGTAGGACCATACACATCATACAATACCCTGTCCCACACTATTCCTTCCGGAGCTGGAACTGCTGTAATAATAACCAGGGACAGGTCCCTTAGTTCACGGTGTGATGATGCATGTGGTTTCAGAACCAAGTTCACAGGTTGTACTGCAGAGCGTTCTGGGAGATAGTGTCCATTCAGAGGTAGGAAAAAGACAGTTACCAAACCAATCCAGAGGACCAGGAACAATAATCCAATTGTAATCCAAAGGTGTATCCAAGGAGCAACAAAGTATGTCTTTTTCAGCCAAAGATAGAGAGCGTACACTTGTAGCTTGAAAGGGAGAGGTAGTGGTGGCAGCTCAGGTTCACTTGAATCCGATGAGAAGTTGCATAATGCACAAAGTATAGCTAAACAAAGAGAGAGAAAGGGAACTTCTTTGTCTCCACTCTTATTCCCCAGGAATATATAATAAACAACCAAAGAGTGAGGCCAAGGTATCAAGGGCTATAAACAGGGATCACTCATGTTTTTATAAAGGGTCTCACTCACCCACCTAGTTGGTGACATGCTTCATCATAGGACCCCCACCAGAGAGCCGAATGCCTCTCCAGTGTGCTTCAACGCCTGATTACAGCGGAGCAGGATTTTTGAGTGTTGAGTGCAAGTGATGGTGCAAAAAGTGATGTTAAAATAATCTTTACTACTCCTAAAAAAATTTAATAGTAGGGTAGTAAGACTAGGTTAAAAGTGTGTAATGGACGCTATGACTGAATAAATTGATCAGCCATATCCAAAATTAAAACATTAGGTCGACATGTTTCAGCCTCTGTGCGCCAATTGCGAGGCTTTCCTCAGGACCAGGGACCATGGCGGTATGCACTCTCTAAGGTGCACCCTAACCTATGGCCACGTAGAGAACCGGATTACTCACGGTTCAGAAAAAACAAACACGCCTCCAACTCTTCTGAATGCGTAATTAAATGTTTCGATATATATATATATGCCCGTCTACAGGACCGTTTTGGGTCCTGTAGACGGGCACGACTCTAGGCAACGCGGGCGGCTGACTTTGAGGCACAAGTGACGGCTTGTCACCGCCCCCTGCCAGGACCCATGCTGTAATATAACTTCATATCGAAACATTTAATTACGCATTCAGAAGAGTTGGAGGCGTGTTTGTTTTTTCTGAACCGTGAGTAATCAGAGGCTGAAACATGTCGACCTAATGTTTTAATTTTGGATATGGCTGATCAATTTATTCAGTCATAGCGTCCATTACACACTTTTTAACCTAGTCTTACTACCCTACTATTAAATTTTTTTAGGAGTAGTAAAGATTATTTTAACATCACTTTTGCACCATCACTTGCACTCAACACTCAAAAATCCTGCTCCGCTGTAATCAGGCGTTGAAGCACACTGGAGAGGCATTCGGCCTCTCTGGTGGGGGTCCTTTGATGAAGCATGTCACCAACTAGGTGGGTGAGTGAGGACCCTTTATAAAAACATGAGTGATCCCTGTTTATAGCCCTTGATACCTTGGCCTCACTCTTTGATAATGCACAAAGTAGCCAGACACCGTCCGGTCTATTTTTGACAGCTCAGTAGGATTTGTAGAACTGGGAGATGACTCGATCCATGGCATATTCACATAGACGTCATCAATTTTTCAAATTGACATTTGAGTTTCTGTACTTTTTGACTGTACACTTGTAGTTGTTTCAACAGGAAGAAGTAGGACTTCAATGTTGTTTACAATTTCTCTTTGGAGAGGGGAAACTTCTTTAGTTATTAAAGCTTCCATCTGAAATTCCTGAATGGTAGCGAGAGGAGGATGGCGGCTACCAAGGAGCTCACGCTGCCCACTGTTGAGAATCCTCCACATAGTGTGGTTTGATCAGATCAATGGCGACAAACCTTTTGTCTCTGTGACCGGCAAGGGGCGGAAGAAGTACAGTTCTGGTACCTTTGACAGTCAGGACAGGTACAGGCCCAAATTCTTTTTTGTCCACAATTTTTTCCCTGACTTAGTCCCCAATCTTCGGAACCCAGCTGGTTCTTGCCGGTACAACCTTTACTTCTCCAGTGGCAGTGCGTTTTACTTGAATGTTGCTTTGTGCGCCCCGGAATTCATTGAGTTCCTGTAAAAGAGGCAAACGTTCATGGATGTCAAATGGTGGTTCTGCCGCCACTGTGCTGACATTATCAAGTATTGGTACCTACATTCTCACACCAAACAGGATTTTGTATGGAGTACGGCTCCTTAAGGATTTTCTTGGCATGTTATTGAGTACCCTCTGGACCCCATATAGGTGATTGACCCAACTGTGACCCGAGCCTAATACCCTTGCTGTTAAGAACTGTTTAAGTCTTGGTTTTTCCTCTCAACTATCGAATTTCCCTCGGGATGATAGAGGGAAGAGTACGGCAAGGCCACACCCAGACTTCCCATGACTTTTTTGTAAGCCCGAGAGCTAAACACTGGGCCTTGGTCGTATTGTAGTGTGCCAATTGCGTATGGGCCAATGAAGCCTCACAAATCCTTTATAACAGTTTGAGCTTCAGCGGAGTACTGCAGCCAAACACATAGGAATCTGGAGCACAAATTCACTACCACCAAGATGTACTTCTAAGCCCCATCTGAGTGTAAGGGGCTGCAGTGATCCAAATAAGCGACCGCTAGAGGCTTGTCTGAAATCAATAGAGGTGTCTGCGGAGGACATGCAATGGTGGAACCCTTCATCTGCTGGCAGATGTCACATTTGAGGACAAAGTCCTTGGTCTGTTTTGTAAGACTAGGACACAAATAGCGCTGCTTCAGTAATGTAACTGTAGCAGAAACCCCTGTGTGTGCTGACCCCAGACCCTCATGTTCAGCTAGTATTAAACTCAATCTGCAATCAGTGTTTGGTATGACTCTATCCCCCACTTCTGGAATCTGAGCATACAGCATGTTATGTGCATCTAACTTGTAGGAGTACTTGAGTGGAAAGCCTTTCAGCTGGTGGGTGTCATTGCGGGCCGCATTGACAGCCACCAAGATGTCTCTGTCTAATCTTGTACTCTGACAAGTGATTGCAGAAATGGCAGCAGTGCAGACAGTCGCCTTAGTGGCTTCACCAGCCATGGAATTCCCTGCAATGTGAATGCCAACACGTTGATGACTCAATGTGTGGATAACATGAGCCCGTGGCAAGCATTCTTTCAGCTTTGCCACTTGCTCACACAGCAGCTTGTGCTTGATTGTGCAAACCTTGGAATCTCGAAATCCATTCTGGGCCCAATAGTGAAGATATTCATTATAGGACTGGACACAGTAGTATGAATCACACATTTTAAATGTGGGGAATTCGCGATCCGTACATTGTAGTGCCAGTATCAGGGCTTTGAGTTCTGCCAGCTGCAATCTACAGTCCCCTGGGGGCTGTGTGTGTGTTTTTTCAGGATGGAACCTTCCGTCATGCATGTGCTCCTTTACGATTGCGCATGCCGCAGAATATTGGTGTTGTGTCCCTATGGCAAGCTGAGCAGATCCATCAGTATAGATGATGTAATCATATCGATCTAGAGGCATTATTTCATTCGGAAGAGAATATTCTTGTTCGTACTGCAGAAATGCTTGTGTTTGTAATGTAGAATCGAATCTGTAATCTACATCTGTTGCAGTGATAGAGTTAGCCCATTGAATCCATCTTGGATGTAATGCTTTGGCATTTGGAACGCTTGCTTTTGTAACGGCCTCTAAGGTTGGTACAGGGGTAATGACAATTATTTGCTTACCCTGAGCCAGTGCTCTCTCTCTCACTACAGCAATCTGTACCGCTGTGAGAATTTTCTCAGTGGGTGCAAAACGCATTTCAGCGTTCGTGTACAAATGTGATTTGTGTGCAATTGGTACTGTATCACCTTCATTGAAAGTGATATAGGTTGGTCCAGCGACTACGCGGATCACCAGGTTAGTTGTGTTCACACATGCGTGAAATATTTGAAAGCTATCATATCAGCTTGTATGGAACATAAAATGTCTATATGTTCCTGTATCAAATGGTTGATTAAAAAATCGCGGAACGGTTTTACTCATTCTGCATAATCCAAAATGTATGTTCTACCAAAATTTAAAAATCCTAAAATGGATTGTAGTCTTTTCAGAGTCGTTAAAAGTTGAGGCAACGCGCATTTTTCCCAAAAATGTGCTGCCAGGATTTTGCCTCCACTTGACAGCTCATATCCCAGAAACAGGGCATTTAGATGGGCAATTTTTGATTGTTGAAATTAAATTTGCAACCCAGGTGACCATACCCAAGAATTATGTGGTTCACTCTAGCCAAGTATTCCATTAACTCATTGTCCGTCAGATAAATATCATCAACATAGGACAATGCCTCCTCATCAAAATTTTGAAGCAACTCTTTTACCCTGGCTTAAAACAGCCCAGGGCTGTACTTATACCCTTGTGTTAAACAGCAAAATTGATGCTGTGAACCTAGTGCTGATAACACTGTCAAATATCTGCTTTCAGGTGCTATATTGGGGCAGAAGAATCCATTTATCTAGTGTTGTGTTGTATTTCTCCGCACAATGTTATTCATTAGTGCGGCACTATGTGCATTTTGCACTGCAAATGTGCATGTGGAAGTGTTCAAATGTCTGTAATCTAAAACAAAACAATATCAATTGTCCGGTTTCATTACAGAAAATAAGAGATTATTCATGGATGAGGTGCAATTTTCTATTCAATTATCAAGGAGAGAGAGAGGACTAGATAGCCAGTCCGTATCCCCAGTTCTATTATATATAATCAAGAGAGGACTAGCCTAATTTTATGTGATACAGGACTCAGGACTGTATGAAAAAGAAAAAGGAAAAGGAACCGTTTGGTTTCCTTATGAAGCCCTCACCCACCAACCTAGTTGGTGGCATGCTTCATCATCGGGCCCACCCAGTGACACTGAATGTGTCCTGGGTGTGCTTCAACGCCTGTGTTACAGCGGAGCAGGTATTTTACTGAGTGTGCAGTGAAGGTGATGTGAAAGTGAAAGGTTAAAAGCTATTCAGTGGTCCCAGTACCCAGGGGTTGTCTTTAATATCTGGGCCTCTGATAGCAGTAAAAGCAAGGCAATGGATGTAGGTGGAGTAATAGTTAGGGACTCCTGCATCCGGTGGGTGGTCTACATGTTTCAGCCAGGCCTTTCTGTAATACTGGCTTTCCTCAGGACCGTAAACTATGTGAAGGTGAGATCTACACTTACAGTGAGTGTGTGATCTAAAATGTGTTGCACGCGCTAAGGTGCCATACGTGTGGGAGGGGGATTCCCTCTCCAAGCATTAGCTTGCGATTTGTAGCAAATGCCCTTATAGATGTTTTCGGCAGCAGTACTGACCGACTTGGTTGATCAGGGCCCTTTTGAAACCTGTTCTGCTGTAACACATTTTAGATCACACACTCACTGTAAGTGTAGATCTCACCTTCACATAGTTTACGGTCCTGAGGAAAGCCAGTATTACAGAAAGGCCTGGCTGAAACATGTAGACCACCCACCGGATGCAGGAGTCCCTAACTATTACTCCACCTACATCCATTGCCTTGCTTTTACTGCTATCAGAGGCCCAGATATTAAAGACAACCCCCTGGGTACTGGGACCACTGAATAGCTTTTAACCTTTCACTTTCACATCACCTTCACTGCACACTCAGTAAAATACCTGCTCCGCTGTAACACAGGCGTTGAAGCACACCCAGGACACATTCGGTGTCACTGGGTGGGCCCGATGATGAAGCATGCCACCAACTAGGTTGGTGGGTGAGGGCTTCATAAGAAACCAAACGGTTCCTTTTCCTTTTCCTTTTCATACAGTCCTGTGCAAGTTTCTATCACACCTTCGTATTCAAGTTGTTCTAGGTTTTCCCTAACTTGTTTTTTAGCTACATGCTTTATTGGGTACTGTCTCTGGGGTTGAGGGTTTGATTTTCATGGGATTTCGTGATGAAGTGACTCATCATCATCTCACCCAACATCATTGCGGTATAGTGCAGGAGCTAGCGCTAACGTCCACTCCCTGGCGTATGAATGTTTAGCTGATTCTGGAATGAGGTCAGAGAAAGCAGGTAAAATTACCGTTTCTCCAATTGGGAATTCCATTATGAACTCAGGTGGCCCATCCGTTTCAGCCTAAAGAATATCATAACCATATGTGAGGTTCTCCCGAAAGAGAGCCCTGATGTTTCTAGCTATGTCTCTCTTCATTTGGAGCATTATTTCTAATAAACGATGTGGGACACTTACTCTTGTATCAAGTGTTTCCACCATGATATGCTCACTCAACGCTACTACCTCCAGATAATCCATCAGGTTACGGCTGGCTATTGTTAATTCTGGTACACTGTCCAGCATCGTCACTGCCCATTCAGAAGCAGAGTCCTCAGTTGCCTGGGCATGTCTTATTTTAATCCAACTACCTTCTTTTTAAATTGAGGTTTAGGAGTCTTTGCCTTGTCTTCTTTTTTAAGAATGTAGTCTGCGGTGCAATGTGTTTCCCTTTTCAGCTTCACATGCTCTTCTGATCTGCGCTCTGACTGTCCACCTCTCTCCTAATGTGTATCGGATGAACCCTAAAAGGAATGAGAGTAACATGTATCAGTATCCTGATACCTGTCAGGTTTCCTAATATTTTTATTATTTTTTAATTATTTTTTTATTGAGATTTTTTTTTTTAATACATAGTACTCTTTTGTATCCAAGGCTGTACTTGAAAACCAGGAAAAATAAAATGTCACCAATTACATGATTATTACTGCGAGACCAATACCATGCCATTAAAAAAAAGGTAAACAAAACGAAATACTTCTTTACACAGATATAAAAGGGCAGGCGGACATAGAAAATTGCTTAAGAAGATAAAAGTTGTCCTTCACATTATGAAAATAGAATATCTATAGCAATGCAGTCAAAAATTAATTAAACATTTCATACGGAGTTGAGGCCCCTAAAACCCACTGGGTCCGACTAAGTCCGGCTATTTAACCAATCTCAAATTTCATTCATACAGCCCAATCTGATATAGGCGCCCAGATTTTAGCACCCTTTATTCTTTTCCTTCTACCTTTGGTCTTATAGATAGAATATTCAAAGTTATACATAGTGAGCAATCTCGTGCGAAAATTAATAAAGGTAGGTGGATCAGGGCTAATCCATTCATTAGTAATGCATGCCCTTACTACTGCCATAATAATAAATAAGAGTGTATTTGTATCTTCAGATCTTGTGTTAGCCTCACTATCCGAACATACACCAATAATAATCAATTCCGCACTAGTTTTGATAGAGAGGCCAAATATTGTATTCAGAAACTTCTCAATACTTTGAAAAAATTCCCCCAATTTTGGGCAAACAAAAAACATATGACTTGAGTCAGCCGACACAAATCCACAGCGGTTACATTTGGTCCCTACAGTTGCACCCCATCGAGCCAACTTACTGGGTGTATGATAAAGATCGTATAGGGCCATGTAATGTTGGCTCCGTAGTCTTCCTGTCATTAAAACTTGATTAGCCAGTTTAATAGACTTTGATATATTTAAATCTTCTAAACCAAATATTTGTTCCCATTTTATTTTACGTACATCTAAGTCATCCGGGAATGTTTCCAAAAGTAGCTGATAAAACTGGCCAATTGGTGTTTTTTTTTTCATTTTTTCGATAAGGGGGATCAGCCCGAATTGATGCGGCGATCCTGAGACCCGCCTAGTCAGAAAGCTACATATCTGAAGATACTTAAAAAAATCTTGCTTGCCTATACCATATATCTCCTGTAGATCTGAGAAAGTTAAAAGTTGGTCTTTACTAAACAGATCACCTAAATTATGTATGCCCTTTTGGCCCCACCTAATTGTTACCTGATCTTGAAAGATTAGAGGTAATGTCCCGGGAGCCAACAACGGGGTGTAAGCATTAAGGTTCGCAATCTGAAGACTCCGTTTAATTTGTTTCCAGCCTTTATAGGCTGCCTTAAGTATCTTAAATTTAGTTTTTTTGAAATAACTGGGTTCGATGACTTTAACTAAGAAACCATTCATTTCCTCGCCCAGACCAAACTCGTAAATAGAAGGCCTCTGAAACAATGAAATCTCAGCTTTGGCCCTTATCACCAATGGTCCTATATATTGCAGCATTGCTGCCCAATAATACATAATAATATGGGGGATACCCCACCCACCTACTTGTCTTGGTAATATCATTTTCCTATATGCCCTTCGCTGTTTCCGATATCCCCATAAAAACCGAGAGCATATTCTCTCTATTTTAACAAAGCATGATGCAGAAAACTCTAATGGAATGGTTCTAAAGATATATAAAAATTTTGGAAGTATCAACATCTTCAACACGCTGTTTCTGCCATGTAATGATAAATGAAGATGATCTAACCTTTCTAGGGTTAAATTCGCTTTTTCAATTATTGGAAGAATGTTAAGTTGAGGGATCTTATCCACCGCCGATGTAATTTTAACTCCCAGATATGTTGCTTCCGAGACGATAGATATATTTGTCGGGGGATTATTGCCGGAATAAACTACCTGAGTTTTCTGTTCATTCAATTTATACCCTGAAAAACCCCGAACTGATGCGCTAAAGATGTAATTGCGGGCATGGCAGTTACAATATCCCTGGAAACTACAACAATATCATCTGCGTAAGCAAATGCCCTATACTCAATGTTCTGAACCCTGACTGGTATAATATCTGTATGTTGATTAAGTTTATTCAGAAATAGATCAATATATAAAGCAAATAAAAGAGGGGAACACGGACACCCTTGCTGTGTACCCCGACTAATAGTAACCGCAACGGATTCTTGCCCAGAGATCCGAATTGAGGCAGTCGGGCGTATATACAAAGTCTTAATTGCATGAATAAATTGTGGGCAAAACCCTTTCATGTGCATAACCTCCCACATATACTGCCAAGAGACCCTGTCGAATGCCTTTTTGGCGTCCAACAGGATCACCCCTAGTCCGGACCCGGTTGCCTGCGCCCAGTCCAAAAGTGCAATAACGCGTTTTACATGATCCGCCGTGTCCCTGCCAGGAATAAACCCGTGCTGAAACTGAGAAACCAATGGGGTAATGACAGGTCCCAATCGCTGTGCCATAATTTTTTAGAAGATTTTACTGTCGGCGTTAATCAATGAGATTGGTCTATACGAAGATGGACATAACTTGGGCTTTCCCTTTTTTAAGAATACAATAATAATAGTTTTTCGCCACGACTCAGGTGCTATACCCTGTTGAGCTGCATGAAATAATGTCAGAAGCTCTTCCTTTAATACTGAGCGAATAGTTTAAAAAAATTCTAAAGGAATGCCGTCCGTACCTACAGCTTTTCCAACCGCTAATGACATTTCCAGCCCCTTCCACTTCCTCCCAAGTAATATCTGCAGCCAGCCCTTCATTCTGATCTGCTGTAACTTTATTGATTACCATGCCTGAACAAAACTCCAACATTTTTTCTGCTGGATCACCCAGACTATCCTCAGTGTATAAACTCCCATAATATTTACAAAAAACCGCCAAGATTTCCTCTGGGGAGCCCTGTATCTGGCTAAGATGGTCCTGTATCTGCAAGATCTTATTATGCACACTCTTCTGCTGTAATCTTTTAGCTAAAATCCGACCTGAATTTTCCCCCGCTTCATAAATTTGGTCCCTGAAAATCGCCAATTTATTCGCGACCTTTACAGCAAAATGCTGATGTATTTGCATTTTAAGGATAGCAATGGCCGATAATAATTTTTCTGGATTACCCTGCTGAGAAATTTCCCTCATTAATTCCAATTCCAGAAGCCTTAATTGATGCATCTGCCCTTTGATTTCAGCCTGGGTTTTACGTTGTTTGTTTAAAGAATAACTAAGGGTTTCTCCCCGAACCCCCGCCTTAAAAGTGTCCCAAACAACAGAATCTGAAGCGGTTCCCCGATTAAGTTAAAAAAATTCCCTAATCCACCCATCCATATGTGTATAGTAGTCTGGATCTAATAGGAGTTTTCGTTCAAAGGTCCATGCTTTTGGCGGGGCCCGGGAGCTAAAATCAATTTCTAATGATATCGGATTATGGTCTGATATTACTCTTGGTAGAATCTCCATCTTAGAGCCTCTTACTTTTTCTGCAGATATAAAAAAATAATCTAGACGCACATGTTTCTTATGAGGCGCCGAATAAAAAGTTTCTCCAGGATCAGATTGTCTGAGTGAATGCCACGCATCAACCAAGCCAAACTCCTTGACTAACCCCCTGATAGCTTGGAAAACTTTAATTTTTTTACCCCTATAAGACCTATTACTATTAATATCGTAACTACCCTCTAGATGAATATTGAGGTCCCCACAGATAATCAAAGGGGCTGGCCAGTTTGCTAATTCAATACTGAGATAGTGAAGGACCGCCGGATCATCTACATTTGATCCATATATAGAGCATATCGTCAC
This sequence comes from Calotriton arnoldi, assembly GCA_963921515.1. Classification (NCBI taxonomy): domain Eukaryota; kingdom Metazoa; phylum Chordata; class Amphibia; order Caudata; family Salamandridae; genus Calotriton; species Calotriton arnoldi. The sequence goes on along the minus strand of CAWUFW010010343.1, from coordinate 357,250 downwards.
TTGCGATCCATTGATAGTTATCCCTACAATGACCCACCTGCCCAGAGCATCTTCCTTTAGCCGATTGCAACCCCCCAGTCCTCTCTTCATCAATATCGCCACCCCCCTCGTATTGGAGCTCTGTTTAGTACAGCCCAGTATGTCCAAACCCAGGTCTTTCATCCAATTACGGTTGTTCCAGGCTATATGGGTTTCTTGAACACAGATCAGGTCGATACGCATTGCCTGTAGCAACTGAGCCATCACCCCCCTTTTTTTCTTATCATTTAAACCACAAATATTCCATAAACAGATAGACAATCTATTGATCATAGAGAAAAAAAAAAATTCACAAAAGAAAAATCGTACATTATCGTTCATGCCCGAATGTCCATATGCCCGTATGCCCTTGAAAAATACAACAAATTTAAACAGCAGAACATGATCTTTCACGAACATCCCTTCAACAGATTTAGCACCATCTTTATCGTGTACAGCCAAAAAAGCAGAAAAACCTCTATCTTCTCTCTGTCCCCCCACCTTCCCACCCCCCCACAACCCGACCCCCCCTTGCCCAACCCCCACCCCTACCCACATGAGGCTTAAGGACAAAGTGTCCTCTGTGATGGTTAGTGGATTGATCAGAAACGCTCCTCCACACCCCCCTCATACAGAACAAGAGCATTTAGAAAGATATTTGAATTACCCCACTAAGTCAGTAACTCCATTAGATCCCCAGTGAAAAAAACATTCAGCTTCAAATTGTGGCCAAAAATTCCCTTGCCGATATTTCTGATACAAAGAAATGGGCCTTCTCCTTATGGATTATCTTTAGCTTAGCGGCGTTAAGAAGGAAGGCCTGTGCCCCTTTCGCCTGGAATAATGAGATCATTTGACGTAATTGCCACCGTAGTTTAACAGTGGCCTGACAGAAATCAGGGCGAACAAAAAATTCAAAACCTCTTCCTATCCGGCCGTGCCAAATCATATAGTGCTTCCCTCAATAAAAAATTGTTGAGACAGATCAGTATCACCCTAGGTTTTTCATTTACACCCCCTACTTTGCTACATTGATTAAAAGGAAATCTGTGTACCCTCTGCAATTCTAATTCCCAATGCCATTGATTAAGCTCTGGAAAGGCTATGGAAAACAGATCGATAACAAATTTCCTAACATCTTTACCCTCTCGACCCTCTGGTATACCCAAAATACGTAAGTTGTTCCTTCTGGAATGATTTTCCAAGTCCGTAAGCTTCCAATCAACATCATCTCTTAAAGATTGCAGAGATGCGACTGTAGCCTTTTGCTGAGCTAAGTCATCTTCCATAGCTGAAATCCTTTCCTCAGCTTCCCCGATTCTCGTGGATATCTCCGTGCAGGTCTTGGCAATGCGTCTCACTGTATTCTGTAACTTGCGTACCGCCCCTTGAATCCGTAATCCTTCCACCTTTGTCTCTTCCCGATGGGCCATTATTATATGATAAATTGTATCAAGTGTAATTTCTTCTCCTCCGGCTACTGCGCTGCTACATACTTTTCCAGTCTTGTTGCGTGCTTCGCCATTTTTCTCGGGTTCAAGCTGAGGGGAGAATGAGTAGTCCCAGACCAGTGATCCCCCTATATCCATTTGCCCATTTACTACTGGGTCAGCTGTATCTCTCACTTTCCGTACTGTCCCTAAACTCAAAGATGTCTCCAGATCCGTCTCCTCATCATCCTCCTCGTCACCCTGCTGGTGTTTGCTGGCGTCGCTTTTATTATCAGCCCAATCCCCCCCTCACTCTTATTCTCATTCTCCGAAGAATTCGAGGGGTCTGACAATGAATAGAATTTGCCACCTGAGTCCCCAGAATCAAGTTCTCTGTGGATTACCTTAGCAAAAGGGGGGTTGGTAATGTTATCCGAATCGTTGTCAATCCCTGCCACCAGATGGTTTGGATCCTCAGATTCAATATTTAACAGACCACTCTCTTGGTTCGAATTCTCCACCAGCAAGGATGTTTTTACAGTTTGGGGCGGAGTGTGAGGTATAGACTGCAGCGATATTACGTGTTCCCCCAGCACCTGTATGCTTCTTATTGCTAAATCCCCAACCTGCTGTGATTCAGCCTGAGAGAGAGGCACTACATGATTTATGTCCCCTGCTGCTTCTATTAACTCAGTCTCTTTATTCATATGCTCGATATCATCCTGAGCAGCCATTCCCCTATCTGTAGTTCCATCCGGCACAGACGGATGTAACAGTTCAGGCGGCACTAATGAAACATTGTTGCAAGAATAGTTTTCTGCCGCTCCTCCGGGAAATGTCTTATCTTCTAAATCAGGTGAAGCCTTACCTCTGCCTATTTGCTTTTTAAACATGCCGGGTATGTTTCGATGGATTCTAACCGCATCAGTATTCCTCCACATTCTACCTGGAGAAGCACCCTTTCCTTCTTTTCCTTCCTGCTGCAGACCGGAGCCGCCGCCCCCTACGCCACGGCTTAGCAGCTGGCTTCCTTTCCTCCCATGCTACGAGGCAGGGGAAGCCGGACTAGCGGTTATCGCTAATGACCCTGCTGCCGCCACAGCCCCCCGGGTCTTAGCACCTCTTCCAATCGTTTTCGGCGGCATTGCAGAGTTGGTCTCGAGCCTCGCAGTCACTGAAGTCCGCCCACACCAGAATCGCCACCAAGGTAAGACCCGCTGGGCTCGAAGCACTCCGCTACAGCTGATAGACGCGGTGCTAGATGCGGGATTCGATGCAGGACTCGGTATACTTAACTCCAGGTACCACCACAGCATTTCGTAGTTGCCGCACGGTTTATCCCCGGCATGTTACTGCCAACAGTAAAGTGAGGTGTGAAAAACGGAGGAGCGTTTACAAGCCACTCATTCAGCCACCGCTACGGCCGCCATCGTGCCTAAAAACCCAGAAACCGGTCCCCCTGGTTTTCTAATATTATCACGGTTTCTTAAATTATATTTCTTGTCCTGTTGAGGAGACCCACCCTGTGATTGTGTCTTGCTTTGTTTATTTTTTTGCTTATTGTCCCATTTCTTCTTTGAAAAATCGGATTCTTGCTTAGAGTTATCCTTTTCAGATTTACTCTTAACCTGTGGTTTTCCAGGTCTGGCTCCCAAATTATCTCTGCCTAGCGTAGCATAGGTTTCTTTGATAATTTTAGGCAATTCCCGCTCCTTCTGTGCAACAGTGAATGCCCTCAAGCTTTGGTGTATAGCCAATGCTGCTGCTTCCCCCTTTATGTTGCTTAACATAGTGGCTGATATTGTGGCAAAATTGCCCATCAGTTTCATCCCCAAGTCCAGTGCAGGTGCTGCTCCGTACTCATTCTGTACTTGTTTCAGTAATTCAGGTAAAACTGCTATTGAAGCAATACCATTAGTTCTAGTGTAAACTACAACGACCACTGTACCCCAAGTGGCAACATTTTCCACTGGGGGAGCCATCCCCATTGGCAAGCAAATTGTTAATATTCTGTGTTTGTCCTACATATGGGAAAATACTGCCTCAAGCTGACTTGTTTTCTGTGCTATCCAGAACGGAATTTGCTCCCGACTGGTGGGAATCTTTCCCAGTACGGCATTCAGCATTTGTGGTTGTGCAGCCTGAGCAGTCCGCGCAGGGTTAACTGCCGGTGTTCGCATAATGAACTGTGTGAGATTTCTATAAATTAGCAAGATTAGGATGCGGTGTATAAGCAGAAAGGACCGGCCAAGTCTCACTTTTTTTACTGAGAGGACCGAGTCTCACATTTTCTAAAGTATGGGGAGGGCGCCTTTAAACCAATGTATGTGTTCTTGGCAAGTTAATGGAATTTCTATGTCCACATATGGAACATATTACTCTGGTGTTTCATCTTCAATGGAAGTGTGAAACAATTGTGTATGTGCATCCGCAGCCTGGAATTTAACCCAAGAATAGAATACCTCTGTTCTGAATGCTTCATGTGCCTCAACCACAAAGGTAACGTCCCCACCTGTTGCCGGAAGGCCGTAATGTAATAATTTCATAGTAACTGCATGACTGCAATTTTCTTATATTTATCAAAATTTAGATTAGCTACTTATCCTCCACCGGCTTCTCCGTTTATGGACATTGTGTGACGAGAGAAGAATTTTAGTTAATGAATTTATGGAGATAAAGTTTGCACAATATGGGAAAATGTTATCATACAAGCTTGAATAACCTATAGCCAATACATAGGGTATGCCTACTCAGCTGAGGTAGATTTCCGTTCCCACCACAGATGTCTCCGGGTTGGAGATGAGTAGGGGTCTCTGAGAAAAGCACAACTGAATTACTAAATAAGAATCCAACCATCGTTGGTGGTGCCATTTCATGTAGTTCCTACTAATCCGCAGGATCTGCGCCTTTGTTAGACAACCTAAACTTTGGGTGAGGTGCCTGAACTGATTCCAGGCACCCCGCAGGATATGTTGGCCTAGAGACCAGCTAGCTCACAGTGCCACCACAAGCCCCCTAACCTTACCAGGGAGCGAATGGTTTCTGGCAACCAATGAACATAACAACCCTGACCCCTTAGGCATCGTGGTAACAAAACAGAACCTTTTTCTCAGTCACTCGTGCTTACTTGTGCTAAGAGGAATATACAGAGAATATATAGTGTGATGTTTTCAATATATATTTATTGAACCAACGCTATTGTTGTATAAAATACATGTGCTGCGATAATCAGTAGACAGAGCAGATGAAAGTGATTACAAACACCAAAAGAGTAAATAGTAGATACAGTTCTACCACAGTGCTAAAACAGTGTATATATGCCGCCATATGATACAAGGCAGTAATTAGGCATACTCCTACTATGCAAACCCTACTCTGAGTGTGTGTAGGTGTGAATCCAAGAATCCCCCCAAGGGACGATCCAACCCAATTACCTGGCGGGAGAAAATACAGGAGCCTATCTTGGCCACGAAATGGACACCCCCTCACGGAGATGTCAGACTGCTGCGTGGAGAAGTCTCAGCATGCAGGGACCCTCTGTATCAGCTGAAGTGCCTCCTCTGGTAATCTTTTGGGATGTTCTTTATTTCGCGATCTTATGGATATGTAGATAGCCCTGTCACCGCATGGATGAAGATAGAACGACATTTGTACATAGTGCGTAGAAGGGCCTTGTACATAATGTTCGAGTCAGCGTGATAATGTGGTGCAAAGCTAGATGTGTAAACAAAGTAGTTTCAAGAGAAACTAATCCAACATTGTCGTGCACGCAAATATGTGCAAAAGGTCACAGCAGAAATGTTACTGTTAAAAATAGGACGATATAAGAAAAGAGCCTCTTCGCTAAATGAGCCTAACCCGGGCAGATAAGAATCCTCTTTACAACCTCTGCTACCACTCAAGTCAGAGCAATCATTAATCTTTCCTTGACACCAGGAGATTTTCCATAAGACTTAAAAAGACATACATATGCCCATTATAAAAGAAACAAACCTGGACATTCAAGATGCAAACAACTACAGACATATTGGAACAGACTGTTCCACGACAAACTAATAGAAAGAGCAGCATTCACCGAGATGTCTCAATATTTTTAAGATAACTCCATACTTTCGGGCTTCAAACAGGATTCCGTCCAAGATGAGGCACAGAATCTGCCCTAGATGCCATCTGAGATGACCTTAAAACCACAGTAGACCACAAAGGGGTCACTGCACTGCTTCTCCTGGACCTTTCAACTGCCTTCAACACAGTTGATTATGGCACTGTAATACAAAGACTCTGCGAAGCTAGCATAGAGGAGACTAGTCTCGACTGGATCACACCCTACCATCAAAACAGAACAAATGTCATCCATACTCCTTCTTTCTCATCCAAACCCTACATCATAAAAGCTGGGGTCCCTCAAGGCTCTATCATCTCACCCATGCTATTCAGCACCTACATAAAGTAATTTACAGCAATGATGAATGAAGTTCAGCTCACCGGCTATAACTACGTACGTGGTACACAAATACGTCTTAAATTTGAAAGCCCCAAAGACATTTGAAACTTAAAAATGTACAGTTGCCTCAATCCATTGGTCAGTGGATGTCATGGATCCATCTCAAATTGAAAATTGCCCAAAACTCATATACTCACCTGCGGCGATTGGAAAAATTATGATCCACTCTACGCCTAGCCTGAAGATCGGTGACTACCTCCTAAAGTATCTAAGGAAGTAGGAAACTTTTGAACTGCCATGGACTCTAAACTATCAGTGAATGCCCAAGTGAATAAGTTAACAAGATCAAGCTTCATTACTCTGAAAACTCTGTGATGCATCTTCCCCCACCTATGAGTTCCACACAAGGTCCAAGTGACTATCTCTCTTGTACTATCTAAACTTGATTTTGCTAATGGCCTCTGCCATGGATCACCTCTATCAACTATGAAAACACTACAACAAATTCAAAACTCTGCTGCCAGGCTACTCCTACATATAAAGCCACAAGCCCACATTTCTCCTGCCTTAAGGGGTTTACATTGATTACCGGTTTCCAGAAGATGCACTTTCAAGCTGTTTTGTATCACTCACAAAGCAATACATGGAACAGGACCAATTTTCATCAAAAAGAAAATCACAAAATACAAACAAAAAAGAAATGTCTTTTCCAGATTGGCAACCTGCCTCACAATCCCAGTATACAAGAAAAAAAAAACATTGGTGGAGCATCTTTCTCTTGTTATATGGTTCCTACAAATATTGCAGGACTGTGTATTAGATCAACACGAACTTCATAGTATAGAGACTTAGTCCACATGTACCACTCATAAGTGTTGGTGGGTTTTGACTAGTTCACAGTACCACACCCAACCCGTAAACTGACTAGGGTGACAGATGTTGTTGCCAACCTTGAACATGACACTCTGATTCCCAAGGAATAATTGGAAACAGATCTTACCCTTTCATCTGGCACACCCAAGGTAAACATAAGAAAAATACAACAATGCATTTTCAAACATTTAGTGAAGGTATTGAATTCTTGCACAAAAAGCATGAGCTGCAATTGTTAGAAAGATGAGATATGTTACTGTAATCTGCATTATAAGAATGACAAACAATATGAACAATTCAACCATGTTAATTGCTTCTAATGTTTGCTTGCTCCTGTCTGTATCTAATACTATACTAAAGATAGCATACAAGGAGCACCATTCTTCCAGCTCAATTGGGATATCCCAACCCCCATAGCTTGGCCTTATGTGTTAGGAAGCCGGGCGTAGTGCACAGGTTATCTTCCTTGATGGATGGAGGTTGGAGTTAGCAGGGCTGCATCTCAGTCACAGTCTGCAGTGGTTCCGTGATAATCCCAGCAGGGAAATGTTCCTCTCAAAGAGCTCGAGCACGGAAGCTAGTTCTATAATATTACACTGTTCTTATCATCTGTGGCAGAAGCACAGAGCAGCTCATTTGGTTTTGTCTAGCTAAAATGAAGGGTCTCTTAATGAGCACAGAAAGAAAGGAAAACAATGGTGTTGTGTTCTTCATGTACGATCCTGGAACTAGCTGTACAGACTACAGGGCCTATCACAGATGCACATACAGCACATTCACATGTTGGCAGAAAAGTGTGACAAAGGGCACCATGAGAAAGAGATGTCAACTTAAGAAGTTGAATCTAAAATTGAGACTACACATATGCCATACAACACTCTGTTTAACGAGCCAAACTATGGGCTTCATTACCCCCAAACATAAGATCCACAGATCTTATCTTCAGAAGATTACTCAAGAGATGGATCTTCCCTACATGACCATCATATTCAAAATACAAATGTACAGCAATACTATGCATAAGAGACCAATGGTGCATATACTTGTGTTTTTAAACATGTATACTTTGATTATGCACATGTATTCAGATATGTGAATCTCTTTGTACAAGTGCATATATTACTTATGAATATATATATATATATATATATATATATATATATATATATATATATATAAATTCACTGAAAAACCATAGGTTTCAGGCACGTTATAGTTAGAAATTAGCATTTAAAAAACCTTAGAAATTCACTGAAAAAACCATAGGTTTCAGGGGCGATATTGTTAGTTGGACATTTCACTCGTACAAAACCATAGAAATTCCCCCGTTATAGTTAGTTCAGCTAACTATAACTCGCGCGCCCGCATTGCACTGCTGATGACGTCACATATTACATCACTCATGACATGGTCAGTGACATCACTCATGACATCAGTGAATTTCTAAGGTTTTTTAAATGCTAATTTCTAACTATAACGTGCCTGAAACCTATGGTTTTTTCAGTGAATATATATATATATTTATTATACTATGTATACATGTGAAAATGTCTCAGTCCCCTGTTTGCCTCGGTGGCACGGAAAAAATGGGTGGAACTGACGTCAGCACGCCGATGAGGTCCTCTTATGGCTCCGATGACGTCATACGGTGTCGCGAGCGGAGCCGTGCTTGTTGACGTGGGAGAGCTAGGAAAGAATTTCCGTGGAATGCTGGTGCAGGGGATATTCACCTAAGTGTTCAGGCTAGTCCTTTGGGAGCAACTGTTTATGTTGCAACTCCAGAAACCGAAACCAGTGATCCGAGGGCAGAGGCCCTACAGATGGCACACGAGGTGGGGTGCCCAGTCGTGTGCACCGGCGGGGCAGCGAAGTGACAAGCACCACAACCCACAAAAAAGGTAATGAGGGCACTGAATAACACAGGATCTTCTCTTTGTATCTGGCAGGAACAACGAAGTTAAAATGCCCTAGTACCAAAATGTAGAATTAGTGCTACAACGGTCTTCAAGAGGACCTGTGATGTCGCTTCTGCCTCCCGTACCCTGGAGGCGGCACATGGGTCACGCGGCACGGTCATACTGCGGTGGGACGCACACTCGTTGACCTCTCATGGCACTGCTCCACACTTCAGGGAGGACGCTTTCCATTAGCTATGTTTTCTGATGACATGTCGCGCCGGCCCCGTCCAACAACAGAACTCCTTTAGATCCAAACAGACACTTTCACAGTACAACAGCCGGGAATGCACTTTTCGGTAAAAAAACCACATTCCTTCCTCCTAATTAATCAAATAAACGTCTCACTGAAGAACAGGGGCCAGCTTCGATCGGTAAACAGCCGTTACAACGACTTTTTTACTTTGCAATACCATTACAACGCATGCATTACCACGCATGCGTTGTACATCACGAAGTCATTACTACGCATTTTTTAGAACGCATGGTCATTTACCACGCATGCCTTTACAACGAATTTTGTTGTAAAGGTATGTATGGTAAATGACCATGCGTTCTAAAAAACATGTAGATGATCCATGTCGTTGTAAGGAAACAGAGGCTGTTCCGTTTCCTCACAACGACGTGCACCGCCCGTCAGAGATGACGTGAAGCAGGAACCACGAGGAGAGAGGAACCATGAGGAGTGAGAGGTAAGGGGGATTGGGCATGTGGTGGGGGTTTCTTTTCTAGGGTTTAGGGTAGTGCAGTGGTGTTTGGGTGGTGTAGGGGTCGTGCTGGGGGTAGTGATTTAGGGTTTAGGGTAGTGCAGTGGTGTTTGGGTAGTGTAGGGGGTCGTGCTGGAGGTAGTGTTTTAGGGTTTAGGGTAGTGCAGTGGTGTTTGGGTAGTGTAGGGGGTCGTGCTGGGGGTAGTGTTTTAGGGTTTAGGGTAGTGCAGTAGTGTAGGGGGTCGTGCTGGGGGTAGTGTTTTAGGGTTTAGGGTAGTGCAGTGGTGTATGGGTAGTGTAGGGGGTCATGCTGGGGTAGTGTTTTAGGGTTTAGCGTAGTGCAGTGGTGTTTGAGTAGTGTAGGGGGTCTTGCTGGTGGTAGTGTTTTAGGGTTTAGGGTAGTGCAGTGGTGTTTGTGTAGTGTAGGGGGTCATGCTGGGGATAGTGTTTTATGGTTTAGGGTAGTGCAGTTGTGTTTGGGTAGTGTAGGGGGTCGTGCTGGGGGTAGATTTAGGGTTTAGGGTAGTGCAGTGGTGTTTGGGTAGTGTAGGGAGTCGTGCTGGGGGTAGTGTTTTAGGGTTTAGGGTAGTGCAGTGGTGTTTGTGTAGTGTAGGGGGTTGTGCTGGGGGTAGTGTTTTAGGGTTTATGTTAGTGCAGTGGTGTTTGGGTAGTGTAGGGGGTAGTGCTGGGGTAGTGTTTTAGGGTTTAGGGCAGTGCAGTGGTGTTTGTGTAGTGAAGGGGGTCATGCTGTGGGTAGTGTTTTAGGGTTTAGGGTAGTGCAGTCGTGTTTGTGTAGTGTAGGGGGTCGTGTTTTAGGGTATAGGGTAGTGCAGTGGTGTTTGGGTAGTGTAGGGGGTCATGCTGGGGTTAGTGTTTTAGGGTTTAGGGTAGTGCAGTGGTGTTTGGGTAGTGTAGGGGGTCATGCTGGGGGTAGTGTTTTAGGGTTTAGGGTAGTGCAGTGGTGTTTGTGTAGTGTGGGAGGTCATGCTGGGGGTATATTTAGGGTTTAGTGTAGTGCAGTGGTGTTTGGGTAGTGTAGGGAGTCGTGCTAAGGGTAGTGTTTTAGGGTTTAGGGTAGTGCAGTGGTGTTTGGGTAATGTAGGGAGTCGTGCTGGTGGTAGTGTTTTAGGGTTTAGGGTAGTGCAGTTATGTTTGGGTAGTGTTGGGTGTCGTGCTGGGGGTAGTGTTTTAGGGTTTAGGGTAGTGCAGTGGTGTTTGGGTAGTGGAGGGGGTAGTGTTTTAGGGTTTAGGGTAGTGCGCCCAACCAGCCACAATATCCGTGGACAAAGGGGATCCTGACTCTTTGGAACGCTCCGTCAATTGAATAATTTGGGTCAAGGGCCCTACCACGTCCAAGACCTATCAATTATTTTCTTGGGATCCCTCATATACTTGGAGAAAAAGGTACATAGTTTCTCATCAATTTCAGGCGTGTGTGCCACCTTCCCCTTCAGTGAGGGCCTGGGGCATTTTCCCCTCATCCTATTCCTGACCTCCCTTTCAAGGGGTTGATGGATTTTCCCCACCACATACTCTGCCACTTTGGCGTCAGGTGTCCACTCTGCCGACCTAGGATGGTAAATTTGGGTAGGCTCGAACATGTCCGAGTGGACCCCGTCCCCAACCGGGGACTGAGAGGAGTGGGACTCTGGACGGCAGGGACGCCCGAGTCCTTATCCTCATCGGAGGAGAAATCGTCCTCCGATACACCCTCTCCCTCTAAGGGAAACCCGCCGTCGGGGTCTACAATAGTGGTGACAGTGTCGCAATTTTCTCCGGGTCCCTCCTCCTCCCGGCAGGGTGCATGTTTTAGCGTTCGCGCACTCTTGAGGAAGGTCTCCGTAAGTTTATCAAATCCTTCCAAGTGCCCCGCGTTATGCTTAACGGCCCTTTTATTCCCCATTTGGGAGCTACTTGGACCCGCCACCACCAGATCTGGGTCACTGAACACCCCAGGGTGCTTTTCGCCAGCTTATCAACCTGATCCCCAAGAGGAGCCAGCGCCCTAGAAATAGCCAGAGAGAGGGCTTGGTCCACTGCTGGAGGGAGAAGTTGGGGGGCCATTCCTCCTCCACTTCCTGGTAGGAGGAGTAAAAATGGTCTTCTGGAGAAGACATGATAGCAGAGGGTGTGAGCACAGAACAAATGCCCTTAAAATCCTTAAGACAGCCCCCTCGCCGGTGCTCCAACAGCTGGGCTTTCCCTGAAGCTGTTATAAGAATAGACTGAGGCGCAATACCAATTACCACCACCAGGTGGCGCTGGTCACTAACGTGGCCGTGTGGGGAAATCACCGCGTAGCGGTGTCAAAATTAGGCGAGGCTTGGTCGGGAATCAAGCGGACACTAAAGGAGTGACCGGATTCCCAAACGCGCGTAAAGACCAGATGGGAGCGCTCGACGGAGCTGCCTCGCTCGGACCAGACGCGCCTGACAGGATCTCATCGCGCGCAGAGCACACAGCGGGAGAAACTGCGAGGGGGAGAACGCGCTCGGGCAAGAGCCTGCTGCGCAGGGAATATGAAACAATACCAAGGCAATAATGCTAATAACGTGCACAAAAAACCGCTATACAAACAGCAACAACGTCAGATTAAGCCAAGAATGTAAGGAATGCACTTAACTGACGAGCAGTGAAGAAAGAGGAAGCGGAAGGGACGTCATGATATTATATACGATAGACTGTGATATGATTGGACTATAGTTGCCTTGGAGACTACCCCCTAATGGTTCATGGGTTGTGTAGTCTTTTGTTTAATGATTGTTGTGTTACGTTTTCTTTGAACTGCTATGCAAATAAAGTGAGGAAAGATATGCATAATCCTCGCCTCCGTCCTGCCATAGAATTCATTAAACTTTATTTGATCTGATTTAGAAACATAGATCATAAAAGTGTACATAAAAACAGTAAATCCTCTTTCCTAATACAATACAGTGAGAATTAATTAAAACCAGTAGGTAAAAACGGGTGTTACAAAGCCCGGTTCAGACCAACTTCAGGTTAACAGAATCGTAAAGTTCAATGTTTCGCAAGATCAATCTCATGTACTTCGTGCAAAATACGCAATAAGGGTTCCAAGTAAGATGTAACGCTCCAATACCTGACCAGTTTGCACTATATAAAACTGCAGAAAAACTAAAAATAAAAAGTGTTTTGCACACTTCTGTCATTGGGCTATATGTGGGCTACATCTGGGTGATATTTATGCTACATTTGGGCTCTTTTTTCTCTGGTGGCCATCTTGGGAGACTTATTTGTTATGAAGTTTCCTAATTTCGTCATTTACTGCAGTCTCCTCAGTAGGAAATGCTTTCAGTTTTTTACTTTGATTCCATCAAGAAGGCATTCAGATGTGTCACACATTTGCCATACATTCAGAATGTTAGCACTCTAGTTGTTCATTAGATCACTGTAGTAAAGCTACTGCTCACCAGTGAGTTAACTGGAAGTCTACTGCTGGTATTGAAAGTGATTGTTTCAGTCTGCATGTCAGAATTTTCTAATGAAATAGAAGAGGATTTGAGATCTCATTTAAAACATGCCCTAAATTTTCTTTCTGCAGCACTAACCATAATTTCTATGGCAAAATGAACCCCCTCATTTTGTTCCTTTTTAAATTAAATGTTTTAAGTGTTACCAGTTTATTCCAATCAAGATGGCTTCAGGTGTGCCATACTTTTGTCATAAGTAAGGCTGTTAGCACTCTAGTTGTTCTTTAGAACACTCTGGGAAGCTGCAGTAGAACACAAAGGCATCAACTGACAGGCTGCTCCTGTTGAAATATAACAGGAAGATATTTGAGATCTCACTTAAAACATGTCCTAATTTTTCTTTCTACAGCACTAACCATAATTTCTATGGAAAAATGAACCCCCTCATTTTGTTCCTTTTTAAATTAAATGTTTTAAGTGTTACCAGTTTATTCCAATCAAGATGGCTTCAGGTGTGCCATACTTTTGTCATAAGTAAGGCTGTTAGCACTCTAGTTGTTCTTTAGAACACTCTGGGAAGCTGCAGTAGAACACAAAGGAATCAACTGACAGTCTCTGCCCTTGTTGGATGTACATGTTTTACTGAGAATGTCAGACTTCATTCTCACATGACTGAGAAAGATAATGTGAATTTACAGAAAATATGCTCTCATTTTAGCTTCTGGAGCACCTTCCAAAACTGTATGGGACAAGCATGTGAAAATAGTTTTCTCTCAAACATGATTCATGATATCCCAGCAGAAGGTTTTTCACAGGGTAAAATCACCTTAGAACACACCACAATTCCTGAAATTAGTATGGTACCATCAACAAATGAATTCTAATGTAACTAAAGTCTGTAATCACCCTTTATAGTTCTCCTTTTGGTAACCCTCAAAATCTTCGATTCACTACAATGCATTTCAATGGGGTACTATCATTTATATTGGTCCCAAGATGGCTGCCAGCAATTCCAGGATGAAGTGCTGACAGCCAATCAGATCTAACGATGACATGTGCAGTTAGGCTCCGCCCAGATATATATGTGTTTTCTTTTCAAATTTCTCAGGAACTACTGAACGGATTTACACCATTTAACCAAAAGGCACGACTCTGAACCAAGGGCTACCTTTTTGCCAAATTTGGTGTAATTCCGTTCAGCAGTTCGGGCTGTAGCTGCGACTAAAGGTTCCTATGGAAAATTGCATGGGGAAAACACGTTTTGGGACCCCCCTTTTTTCTCGGCCCCCACTTGATGAATCACCCCGAGACTTTCAGGATAGGAGTGGACCGGAGCGGCCCACGAGTTTTGAAAATTTCGCGAAGATTCATCAACCGGCGCCAAAGTTATCGGAAATAGAATGTTGTGAATTTCCTATGGAAAATAGGTCCTAACTATAACTACTTACTGGCGACCGCCAGTAGGTAATATATATATATATATATATATATATATACATATATATATATGCTCACTTATATTTATGCATAACAATTGTAAAAGTGTGTATAATACTTGTGGTTAATACACATACATTCCTTATATTTATGCTTAAAATATATGTAGATCGTTATATAAATAACCTATAAGTATTTGACTAAATGCTTTGAGATCTCTGTATTATGATCACTCATATCACAGCATATTAATATAGTTATACAGAAAGTATGTGTAAATGTTAACTATTAAATATACTTATTACTTTAAAAAATCATTACTATATACATCAAAATAATTAAATAATAAAAACAAATGATATGAATTAATGGGAAAAAGCGAAATAAAAATAATATGGATATGTATCTCACTCTCTCTATATATATATATATATATATATATATATATATATATATATATATATATATATATATATATATATATATATATATATATATATATATATATTCCCAACAGTGATCCTTTGGTTCCGAAAGCGCTCAACAGCGGGTGCTCTGCAAGGGGGCCGGATCCAGGCCCAATGTATTAAATCGCAAAACAAAGGATGCGGCACTCTTTAGCAGACTTTTTCGTGCAGGTTTATTGTCAGATCGTCACTCCACCAACGCGTTTCAGCCTCACTCGGCTTTTCTCACGGTCCGCTAAAGAGTGCCGCATCCTTTGTTTTGCGATATATATATATATATATATATCCAGAACAACCCTTACTCCTCACAGGAAGAAGGCACGCACTCGAGGACTGCAGGTCTAAGGCTTCTTTATTTTAAATGGGCCTCCCTCGACCCAGTGACTGGAGAGACGCGTTTCGGCTGACCCAGCAGCCTTTCTGTAGCCAGTAGGTAGTTATAGTAGGTAGCTATAGTTAGGACCTTGTTTCTAATGAAAAAGCATTTTTTCTTTTGCCAATATCTTTGGTGCCGTTTGACGAATCTTCGCGAAATTTTCAAAAATAATGGGCTCTTGTCTTGAACGTTTCGGGGTGATTCATCAAGCAGGGGCCGAGAAAAAAGGGGGGTCCCAAAACACGTTTTCCACATGTTAATTTCCATAGGAAACTTTAGACAAGGCTACAGCCCGAACTGCTGAATGGAATTACACCAAATTTGGCAAAAAGGTAGCTCTTGGTTCAGAAAGCGCCCATTTTTTAAATGGTGTAAATTCGTTCAGTAGTTTTTTAAATAATAAAGGAAAAAGAAATGTATATATCTGGGCGGAGCCTAACCACACATCTCATCGTGAGATCTGATTGGCTGTCAGCACTTCATCCAAGAAGTGTTGGCAGCCATCTTGGGACCAATATACATGATAGCACTCCATTAAAATGCATTGTAGTGAATGGAAGGTTTTGAGGGTCACCAAAAGGAGAATGTATAAAGGGTGATAAGATTTTAGTTACATTATAAATCATTTGTTGATGGTACCATACTAATTTTAGGAATTGTGGTGTGTTCTAAGGTGATTTTACCCTGTGAAAAAGCCTTCTGCTTGGATATCATGAATCATGTTTGAGAGAAAACTATTTTCTCATACTTTTTACATAGAGGTTTGGAAGGTGATCTAGAAGCTAAAATGAGAGCATATTTTCTGAAAATTCACATTATCTTTCTCAGTCATGTGAGAATGAAGTCTGACATTCTCAGTAAAACATGTACATCCAACAAGGGCAGAGACTGTCAGTTGATTCCTTTGTGTTCTACTGCAGCTTCCCAGAGTGTTCTAAAGGACAACTAGAGCGCTAACAGTCTTACTTATGACAAAAGTATGGTACACCTCAAGCCATCTTGATTGGAATAAAGTGGTAACACTTAAAACATTTAATTTAAAAAGGAACAAAATGAGGGGGTTCATTTTGCCATAGAAATTATGATTAGTGCTGCAGAAAGAAAAATTAGGGCACATTTTGAGTGACTTCTCAAATCCTCTTCTATTTCATTAAAAGATTCTGACATGCAGACTGAAACATGCACTTTCAATACCAGCAGCAGACTTCCCTGGTGAGCAGTAGCTTTACTACAGTGATCTAATGAGAAACTAGAGTGCTAACATTCTGAATTTATGGCAAATGTGTGACACATCTGAATGCCTTCTTGATGGAATCAAAGTAAAAACTGAAAGTAATTCTATGTCAGGACCGGAGGCTCCGATTATGCTTCTCATTTCTTTGCTCTTTATTAACAGCAGCCAATAAATCACTTTATTCATAAAAACTACAAATCCCATGAGCACTAGGTGCCCTATAACCATAGAGACTACCTTATATAAGGCACAACTGAGAGAACCACTTCCTCTTTCTTTGCTGCTCCGCAGCCAGTTAAGTGCCTTTGTCCCTTACTACTCTAATTTTGTAGTGGTGTATGGGTTGCAGGTTCGATAGTTTGCGCGATTGTGTCAGCACTGTTACATGTGTTTTATATATATATTGCTGTATATTTGCAAATGTGCTGGTGAATTCTGTGCTGGTTTTGTCAAGCGCTACTCAGTGCGTTCGTCTTCAGCAGTAGCTCGCTTTGGTAGTTTGGTGTCCGCCCCACGTCGGGGTCGCACACCGCTCAGGAGTGCACCGCCTCCCCTGCCGGGCGCTTTGCGCCCGTGTCAGTTTCAGGTGGAGAGGGAGACCGGGGGTGAGGCTGTGCATTGCGCAATCATGCAGTCCTCTTTCAATTGAGACGGGCGGCCATATCCGCGCATGCGCAGCGGCCATTTTAGGTGCATTTCGCCGTAAGGCTTTACATCGGCGACTCAGAGTGGGAAACGCTCCGGTTTAAAATACAAAGTGCCCGCTTTAAAGCCCCCAATTACACCCAATGCCTGGGAGTTGCTGAGGGCTGAAGAATAACGCATAGGCTTTGCCTAGAGAGGTTGGCAAGCCCTCCCTCCACCACATAATAGCGCAATCGTGTTTTGGCTTACCTGGGGTTGTTCCTCTCCCCTGTGATTTTCCTTCAGTGGATCTTTGGATTAAGGGTTGGTCCTCTATAATTAATTACATACAGTTGGTGGCCTGTACCTGCTTACTTACCCAACATGGCCGAATTCTATTTTGAAGAAGAGTATTTTGAAGCGGAACCAGCCGGTTCTTTGGAGCAGGACCTAGTGGAGGCCTTGGACGCAGGGGTCCAGCAATCGGTTAACTCAGCCCTGGTAAGAGCGATTGCGCCCCTGAAGGGTCACTTAAACAACTATGCGCTTCAACAGGGATGGCTTCCCCCGCGGGCTCCCGCCCCAAGACCAGTAACAAAACGAGTGTCAACCCTCATGCAGAGGACTTTGCGCGTCTATCCAGGTCCATGGCGAAGGACCACGCCTATGCCACGAATGAAGATCCTACGGACTCCCTCCAAGGGGAGAATGGGGACACTTCCTCAGAGCACGACTCAGAGCAGGAGGAAGCTCCTAGACCTGCCAAGAAAATGAGGAAGGAGCGTCACTTAGATACCCCTTCTCAGCCTAAGCTCCTCACCTTTGAGCCAGCGGACATTGTCCACCCTAACTTGACCGCATGGCTCCCGCCGCAGGAGTGTTGTAGGGATTCTGCACATACACAGAGCTATGCACAGGATAATAGGACCTCGGAGTATAGTGGTGAACCAACCATGCACCTTAGTACCCACAATCCCAATACGACTAGCTTTAGCAGCGATGAATGGGAGAGGAAAAAAATTGCAGAATAAAAAAGTCCAGTGAGGCAGGTCGCTGAAAGCGAAGGCCCCCTTAATCCAACAGAGTGTAAGTGCAGAAAAACGCCACTTCTTCCAAGAGGACATCGTTGGAATCTTCGGAAAAAAGCGACGCCATACAGTCCAATAAATCAAAACTGCAGTCATGTTCCTCGCAAGAGGGAGCAGCGAACAGCATTGCGGGACAACTTGCGTGATACTCAATATAACTTTGTTGTAGGAGATTCTGAGCAGCCGCCCAGATATCCCATTGTGCCAAAATCCCTAGTGCAGCCACACGCGCCATGTAGCCTGCACCGGAACAGTCCCGTTCATGGGCCTCTAAGGGACCCACCAGCAGGACAAAATCCGGTCGAGACAGAGACGTATTGGAGAGGCAATAATCCAAGGACCACGAGAAAGGACATCTAATGCAAGACATCACAGGTTGCACGCAAGTGAAATACGCAAAGCAAAAAGAAAGTCTATAGGACACACTGAGTGTCGCCAATGGCAGGATGCCGAAGCCAGCGAGGATGCGCTCACGGAGCACCTGGAGCCGACCGAGAAGGGCCCAAGGAGGAGCAGCCATTGCGTAGGAAACAGACCAAAAGCAGTATACCAGCCGCTAAGGCGAGGATCAACGGAAAGCCGCCAAAGACGCTGGAAAAAATGGAATGAATAAAAGCCAGTATTACACCAAAGATAGTTTGAAAGGAGGTTACAAGGCCAGAGCCCACAACTTTAAAAAAGTGCACCAGACCTTCGGTGCGTGATGCATTAAAAACACGGTGAATCAGTTCACCGAAATGTTGTGGGAGGTTAGTGTTCAAAAGGGCCTGTATTTCACTGTGGGTACTAGCCACCTGGAGGATGAATGTCTCCCGGGCGGATGTGAGCATAACCTCCTGGTTCAATAATAGTGCCTTTATTCTGCTCAATTTATTGAAATCCGCCTTCAAAGTAGGAATGGAAGGCCAAATGGAACTATCTATGATGTCGTGCGGGGGAAGAAAAAGCACATTTTTGCAGCAGACAACCCTGTGGGAAACTGTAACAATATAGGGTATGCCGGCCAGCATGCCACAGCAGTCCTTATTATTCAGAAGCAGATAGCTACCATTTGCAAGCACAGTGAAAGTAGGAGAAATAGCAGGAGCAGGAATGCCCTTTAAAACACAAGCAAGATTCGGAGCCGAAACGTTACAAGCTCCGTGCAATTTAATGTTTATGCAAATAAGGGAATGACCCACAGTAGAATCGCATGACTCCCCTGTGAGAAAAACTTCCTTACCACCCCTAAGGCATTTATACATGAAAGGCAGGGACCAAAGTTCATGCAGGAAGGCACTGTCCAAGGGCTGAAAACGGCCCACAGGATAATGTTTCATGCACAAACTAAATTCAAATAAAGGAAAAGGCAAGGCGATAACCCCATGAACTAGCCACACGGCAGAATCCAATTCCGCCACAGAGAATGGTAAGGGCTCTATTTTCTCGATTTGTAACAGAGTGTATGCTGCATCTTTCATGGACATGAACTGCTGTTTGTCAGTTAAATTAAAAGGCAGGAATAAGGCAGAGGTGTTCAAAAAGTGCCAAGGAACTTTACCCATTTTAAGTGTCTGCAAAGTCCATGCAAACTGCATCACTGAACGCAATTGTTTCTGACCATGATACAACACAGAAACATCATCTTGTACAATATCAACAACAGAGGAAACAATATTCTCTAATGTGTAAATGCGGGAAGACAGGGTATTAATACTATTGTCAACAACAGCAAGCACCTTTTCTAAATTTGCTTGATCTATTTCCTTAGACAGGAAGCAGCTTCAATTTGCGAAAGCTTCCAGAGTTCATTGTAAGTCTCATAAATGAACCTCTTAGGTCGAGGGCCACGAGGACCGAGAACAAAATCGGACAGATCAATGTTGCCTGATAGCAGGGATAAATGCTGTTTCACAGAATCTAATGAAGAGTGCTGCAACCACTGTTTACATAATTTACCAACAGAATATGTTGTAATAGTACGAGAGTCAGAAAACCTCGGGTCTGGCCTATCTTGTTTGTACCCAGGAGCTGAGTCATGAAAACGCAGTTGGCAGGCATCTGCTGCCGTCGGCCAAGCCAACCAGGGTGACTGAACAAACGTAGAGATATTAAACGAATTGTTCTGAAACAAAGCTTGCACAGATGTAAGGGAGATATTGAAATGCAAGCTTTCGTTAGGAATGGAAGACAAGACAGGAATGGAAGGTGCATTCAATTGTTTGGAAGTATCCAAACCCCAACACATTGTTTGATAGATTGTACGATTTAAAAATAAAATTTGGGCCGGAATGAGGCAAGCACGGTGCAAGGCTTCCGTGCCTTGCACCTGCCATGGTTTGGAGCCCCAAAAAGATTTCAAGTCAATGGTGTCCTTCCAGTACTCATAACCATCCACAGCTAAGGTGTTCAAAAAGGAACCCGAATATAGCAATTTGGTGTGGGTCAACATGATTTTCTGAGTGGACGCAGTGTTTAATTTAAAATATTAGGACCCAGGGTTCGATCTATCAAAGTCTGTAAAATAAGTAAACTTATTTCTAAGAGTCTGGGAGCTACCTGGCAAAGGGGTTGGACAATGCTCCCATTGGGTGTAATTAAAAGGACCCCGAAGGGTACTTGGTTTATGGAGAAAGTGGTTGCCCCAATGCTGGTAACAATATAAATCGGCATAACTTGCAGAATTCATGTACAAATCTTCAGCATTAAAAGCTGCATAATATTCCGAATCAGTAAATAACGATTCAACTGCATGCACATCCCAATCGTCAGAATGAATATTACTTTTAACGACATCACCCATTGAAACAC
The DNA here is from genome assembly GCA_963921515.1 of Calotriton arnoldi. NCBI lineage: Eukaryota > Metazoa > Chordata > Amphibia > Caudata > Salamandridae > Calotriton > Calotriton arnoldi. The sequence continues at coordinate 336,376 of CAWUFW010010343.1, read as the reverse complement.
GGAGGACACTTGGTACATTAATAATCTCGGTTGGTCCATGAATTTGGAAATTTACCGCATCCCATACGATGCCATCAGCGACTGGGAAAGCTGAAATGTTCACGAATGTGTGGTCACGCTTCATGATGTGAGATGAAGAATGTGGAGCCAAAGTTCCAGCGACACAGTTCACCGCAGAGCGTTCTGGTAAATAGTGACCATTGATGAGTAGAAAAAATACTGTGACAAAGCCAATGGACATGAACAGAAAAATCATGTTGACCCACACCAAATTGCTATATTCGGCCACGTTGGGCGCCATGTTGTAGGGATTCTGCACATACACAGAGCTATGCACAGGATAATAGGACCTCGGAGTATAGTGGTGAACCAACCATGAACCTTAGTACCCACAATCCCAATCCGACTAGCTTTAGCGTCTCATGAGCAGCGATGCTACCAATGATTAGACAACCCAGAGCACGGTCTCTCTCTCTCTCTCAGGACTCGTGGCAGCAAGGACACCCTTTCATAACTCACTCATACCTGTCCACAACGTGCGTAATAAGAGACACTGTATAGTTTAAAATGTTTATTTCAACTACCGTGCTCTAAGATACAGTACACGTGCCAGTACTATCAGCATAATGCATAAGGATAAAATAATAAGCATAGTTACAATTCCATAGAATACAAACGGGGAAAGCATTTCATAAAGCAGTGGATATAGGGCTAAATGACCATACCACCCTCCCGTACTATTAGCTAGTTTATTATAAAAACAGAAGACCTCTGGGCATTGTCAGGCGAACCCCCATACCTCAATATCTAGATGCAAGGTTTACATCATCAGACAAGCACAGCTCTTCTCTCTGGAAAGGTTTTTCTCCAAGTGCCTCTAACAGTGAAATCACAATATTAAAAGCACACAAATTTCTCCAGTGCAGCTGTACTTAGTGTTATGTCTAAGTGCGAGGGACTGGCCAGATCAGCAAGAACAAGGGACGTTGTTTTTCGACCTTGTACATGTTGTGCAGACGTAACCCAAAGGGAACAGGAGAAAAGGTGAAAGGCAGAAATGCAGACAGTTCTAAAATAGCCGGGCAGAAGCAGAGGCTGGAAAAACAAAGGCACAAAGTAACGTGCGCAAAAAAGGCACCATGACAGTCAGGCCTAGGCCAACTTAGCAAGGCACACCATGAGGCCACAAACCACATGACAGGAGGTAGTGGATTATGTTCAGTCGCACCTCCGATGACCTTTTGACGTCAGGGCACGACTACGGTCGGAGTGCCCGAGATCGGAATTAGTGGCAAAGGTGGCGGACACCCCCGAGGTGGATCCCACCATGTTAACTTTCCTAAAAAAGTACTCTAAAGACCCCAAGAAAGGCATTGACCGGGCCTGGCGGTCATGCCAGGATAAATTACTAGATTTGTCAGGGCCCCTGACCAAAATATTAGAGATGAGGTTCAACGCGAAGGAGTCAGGGACAACAATAGACCCTGATGAGCTAATCGGATGGGCACAAAGGGCAGTGTGCCAGCTTGGCAACTCTAATTGCGCCATGTCCAGCGAGAGGAGATGTTCCATCCCCCTCAAGCTGGACCCCAAACTGGCAGAACTCTCCTCTTCGGAGGCAGGGCCCGTAGCTCAGGGTCTCCTATTCGGCCAACCTTTCTTAAAGGAATTAACCAAATTTGTAGCCACCTTCAGTGGCCTGGATAAAGCGCAGGAGTCCCTCAAACGCGCCTTCTGTCCGGTTTTCACCAGGGCCGGACGATACCGAGGGTGGTTGTTTGGCCGGGGGTTTAACCAAGGCGTCCCACTCGGCCAGTATCAACAGAGAGGAGGGTACCAAGACCCCAATTCAGGCAATTCCTCCTTCTACCCCACCCGGAGAGCAAAGAACCGATTCCGGAGGGGCAGGTTCGGAGGCAACCAGGGCAATCATCAAGACGCCGAAAACGCAGGTGAGGCTCATATTGTGTTCGGAAGTGATTTTGGGGGGACAAATCCAATCTTTCCTACAGGTCTGGCAGACGATCTCGCAAGATGCATGGATCTTGGAGACGGTCCAGGGTTACAAACTGGAACTGTACGATACCCCCATTCAGGGTTCTCTCCCTCCCCCAATATATTTTTCCCATCAAGATCAGAGTTTTATTACAGACAAGATAAACTCTCTCCTGAAGAAAGGAGCCATCGTTGCCACACAACTCCACCCATGGGGTTTTATCAGCAACGTTTAACTGGTCCAGAAAAAAGGGGGCGGGTATAGGTTAGTTCTCAATTTAAAAGACTTCAACAGATGGATAATCTATCATCATTTCAAGATGGAGGGCATCCATCTGTTGCGCGATCTCCTGCAAGAAGGAGATTGGATGGTCCGTCTCGATATAAAAGACGCGTACCTATCCGTGCCCATCTACGCCCCACATCATCGGTTTCTTCAGTTTCTCTGGCAGGATGTTTGTTACGAATACAAAGTCCTTCCCTTCGGGCTTTCGTCAGCACCATGGTGCGTCACGAAGCTTCTCCGCCCGGTGGTGGAATCCTTGAGGGCATGCGGGGTTCGGTTGATCGTCTACTTGGACGACATCATTATCATGGCTCACTGCCCTCAACTCGTGGTCACGCACCTGGAATGGTCCATCAATTTACTTCAGAGTCTGGGATTCGTGGTGAATCCTCAGAAGTCCATTCTGTTTCCCACGCAAGTTATCGAATTTCTGGGTTTTCAGATCGATTCCCGGAGCTACCAGCTTCTCCTCCCTACTCAGAAGATCAGAGCAATCAAGAAGCAGTTGAGGTTGATTGTGAGCAAGCAGATTGTATCCTTGAGGTCGGTAGCCCGGATAGTGGGTCTACTGGCCTCTTCGATCCAAGCCATTTTTCCGGGGCCCCTTCACTACCGTGCACTCCAACGACTAAAGATTCAACATCTCCGCAAATGCCTCGGTTATGCAGAATGGATTCCTCTTTCCGAGGAAGAGAGGTTGGAAATGTTGTGGTGGTTAAACCACATGGAGTCGTGGAATGGCAGAGCCATATTCGGATCCAGTCCCGAGGTAGTGATCGAGTCGGACGCCAGCCGTTGGGGTTGGGGAGCCCGTTGGGGTCCTATTTCCACAGGGGGAAATTGGTCTCAGGAGGAACTCTCCTTACACAAATTGTTTGGAGCTGCTGGCAGGCTCATTCGCGATTCGCAGCCTGTCTCCTCAGAAGACAGACTGCTGCATTCTCTTACGTATGGACAACATATCGGCAGACCGATACGTGAACAAGTTGGGAGGAACGAGGTCCCGAATTCTGGCAGAGATCGCCAAGGATTTTTGGCATTACTGCTTGACCCACAGATTATTAGTAGTGGCAGAGTATCTCCCAGGATGCAGCAACGAGGTAGCAGATTGGCATTCTCGTTACCTGCGGGACTTCAGCGATTGGAGGCTTCACCCTCTTGTTTTCCAATTTCTGAACCAGCTATGGGGCCCCTGCCAGTTAGATTTGTTCGCAACACGGCTCAACAGGCAGGTCCCACATTTTTACAGTTGCCGTCCGGATCCAGAGGCGATAGCCTCAGACGCATTCCTTCAGAATTGGCCCCCAGTCCTGTGCTATGCATTCCCTCCATTTATGATGATACCCAGGGTTCTGGCTCAGACCAGACGTCAACAAGTGGAGCTGATTTTGATCACCCCATTGTGGAGGGCGCAAGCTTGGTTCCCGATCATCCTGGCAATGTCTTGTGCTGCGCCAATTCTTCTTCCACAGAGATGGAACCTGTTGCTGGACCCTCAAAAGGCTCCGCATCCCTTGATAGAGGCAGGTCAACTTCCTCTGGTAGCATGGTGAGATTCAGGGATAGATGGGAGATCCCTGGTCTTTCGAGAGACGCTTACAAGTTCATTAAAGAGGCATGGTCCGCTAACACCCACAAGCGGTATTCATCAGCATAGAACAGATGGTGTAGCTGGTGTTCTCAACGGGACGTCGATCCCGCTACAGCAAATATCTACATGGTCATGAATTACCTAGCCTCCCTAGCTTCATCTGGCCTAGCATACAGAACGGTCAATAACTTCCGGTCTACCATTTCGGCAGGACATGTTCAAGTGGGAGGCAAACCAGTAGGTGAGCATCCCTTGGTTTGCAAACTGCTTAGAGGTATTCGGATAGCCAAACCTCCGTGCCCTAAATATTCGGTCCTATGGGACATCTCTGTGGTCTTGTGGTTCTTGGAAAAATGGCCCGCCAACAAGTACCTTTCACGAAAACAACTTTCCGCCAAGCTGGCTATGTTGTTATGTTTAGTGTCTTGCAAGAGAGTATCTGACATCCGTGCTTTGGATCTAGCGGGATGTCGATTCTCTCCTGAAGGGGTCACTTTTGTTATCTCCAAACGTACCAAATGTAATACCAACTCAGTGTCTTATCCAGCTTTTCCAGATAATCCAAAACTATGTGTGGTTCAGGGTGTTAGGGCGTATGAGGTGAGTATGGCTGAATTTCGTTCAGATATGAATGGTTAGTTATTTATTGCTTTACAGAAGTCCTTTCGCCAAGTGACCCCAGCCACCTTGTCCAGATGGGTGCGTTGGCTCATGAGCGAAGCAGGCATTGATGTCTCAAAATTTGGTGCTCACTCTGTTCGAGGGGCGATGGCATCCAAGTCCTTTTCTCTGGGAGTAAGCCTTGCTGATATAATGAATGCGGCTGATTGGTCCACTGAGACCACCTTTAAGTCATTCTATTATAAACCTATTTTGGATGTAGCGTCAGTAGTGGTGGCTAAGCTTGGAACAAGCATAATCAGAGCCTCCGGTCCTGACATAAAATAAAAAATTTGCGAACATTCGTGACAAGAATTTTCAATTCTATTAAGGACACGGAGGCAAGGATTATCCCACCCAGAGTCATGTTTTGATATCAAGGTTGTTTTTCAAAGTCATATATTGTGTTTAACCCCTTCGATGCTCGTGATGAGCTGAGCTCGTCATGCTGCGCGGTCGTGCTGTGCAGATGACGAGCTGAGCTCGTCACGACCACACCCGCGATCGGAATGTCCAGCACACGAGCGGAATTCCGATCGCGGTCAAGGGGTTAATGCAGTTATCCTAATAATAATGCATCTTGAATGTATTGTATATAAAAGTCCCCCCCCCCTGTTGTCTGACTTGATGAGTATAATATCTGATGGGGTTACCGGTATTACGTATCTTTCTCTTTGTTGCAGATACGAATACCAAATAAAGCGTGAAGCATCTCTTTGCTGGGATAAGTGGAGTGTTTTTCCCTCCTGAGAGGCTGTACGGTTATTCGCCGGTTGTTCAAGGTTCAGGGATCCGTCTTCAGGATCAGAAGTTGTTTCCATGTTGGACTTCAAGAGGCCTTAGGTTTTTCGTGAAGAGCTATTCCATCACGGACAACGTTTCAGGATTGAGTTTTGAATAGGTTGGACTTAACGGTTCCGAGATCACGCAAAGAAAGAGGAAGTGGTTACCTCAGTTATGCCTTATATAAGGTAGTCTCTTTGGTTATAGGGCACCTAGTGTTTATGGGATTTGTAGTTTTTATGAATAAAGTGTTTTTATTGGCTGCTGTTAATAAAGAGCAAAGAAATGACAAGCATAATCCTCGCCTCCGTGTCCATAATAGAATTGAAAATTCTTGTCATGAATGTTCGCAAATTTTTAATTCCTACTGAGGAGACTGTAGTAAATGAGGAAATTAGGAAACTTCATAACAAATAAGTCTCCCAAGATGGCCACCAGAGACAAAAGAGCCCAAATGTAGCACAAATATCACCCAGATGTAGCCCACGTATAGCCCAATGACAGAATGTCCCAGAGTGTTCTAAAGAACAAATAGAGCGCTAACAGTCTTACTTATGACAAAAGTATGGCACACCTGAAGCCATCTTGATTGGAATAAAGTGGTAACACTTAACCCCTTCGGTGCTCACGACGGCCCCCGGCCGTCACGCGTCACAGTGGGCGTGTGTGCACGACGGCCGGGGGCCGTCCGAATCCCGCCCACTCGTTAATTCTCCCGCACAGCGGGAGAATTAACACCGCACGCAAGGGGTTAAAACATTTAATTTAAAAAGGAACAAAATGAGGGTGTTCATTTTGCCATAGAAATAATGATTAGTGCTGCAGAAAGAAAAATTAGGGCACATTTTTAATGACTTCTCAAAACCTCTTCTATTTCATTAAAAAAGTCTGACATGCAGACTGAAACATGCACTTTCAATACCAGCAGCAGACTTCCCTGGTGAGCAGTAGCTTTACTACAGTAATCTAATGAGCAACTAGAGTGCTAACATTCTGAATTTATGACAAATGTGTGACACATCTGAATGCCTTCTTGATGGAATCAAAGTAAAAAACTGAAAGTAGTTACTACTGAGGAGACTGCAGTAAATGAGGAAATTAGGAAACTTCATAACAAATAAGTCTCCCAAGATGGCCACCAGAGACAAAAGAGCCCAAATGTAGCACAAATATCACCCAGATGTAGCCCATGTATAGCCCAATGACAGAATGTCCCAGAGTGTCCTAAAGAACAACTAGAGCGCTAACAGCCTTACTTATGACAAAAGTATGGCACACCTGAAGCCATCTTGATTGGAATAAACTGGTAACACTTAAAACATTTAATTTAAAAAGGAACAAACTGAGGGGGTTCAGTTTGCCATAGAAACTATGATTAGGGCTTAAGAAAGAAAAATGAGGGCACATTTTGAGTGACTTCTCAAATCCTCTTCTATTTCATTAACAAATTCTGACATGCAGACTGAAACATGCACTTTCAATACCAGCAGCAGACTTCCCTAGTGAGCAGTAGCTTTACTACAGTGATCTAATGAGTAACTAGAGTGCTAACATTCAGAATTTATGGCGAATGTGTGACACATATGAATGCCTTCTTGATGGAATCAAAGTAAAAAACTGAAAGCATTTCCTACTGAGGAGACTACAGTAAATGAGGAAATTAGGAAACTTCATAACAATTAAATCTCCCAAGATGGCCACCAGAGACAAAAGAGCCCAAATGTAGCACAAATATCACCCAGATGTAGCCCACGTATAGCCCAATGACAGAAGTGTGCAAAACACTTTTTATTTTTTGTTTTTTTGCAGTTTTATATAGTGCAGAATGGTCAGGTATTGGAGTGCTTTACATGAGCATTGGTTACATCACACAAGGACAAATTCATGTTGGCTGTAGACATGGGGAGATTAAGTGATTTGACCAGAATCACAAAATGTCGAGCTGAAGCAGAAACACCAACCTGGTTCCCCAGTTGCAAAGTCTGCAGCTCTAGAAGTAATACAACATTCTCTCCCCTAAGTGCAACATTTAATCAAGTGGTCAACTGGATAAAAAAACATAAAGATAACAAATAATTTAAAAGTGCTTTGTCGCTATTTGAAAACTCAGAAAATATGTCCTCATTTTAGTTTTTTAGAGCACTAACCATAATTTCGATGCAAATAAGACCCTCTCATTTCTGTAATTTCTAAAGGAAATGCTCTAGGTATTACAGTTTTCATTACATCAAGATGACGTCAGGCGTGCCACACTTTTGTAATAAATATAGAATGTTAGCAATCTAGTTGTTCATTACGATACTGTTGAGAGGCAGAGGCCAGGGGCACGGACTCAGAAAATTGAAGGCAGGTAGGAGGGTGCAGAGGCAACAATTTGACCACACTGGGCAGGCAGGAAGGGCAGTGGCAGCACAACAGACTATGGAGGTCAGTGGAAAGGGGGGCAGGGGCAACAAACCAACAATGCAGGACAGGCAAGAAAGGCTGTGGCAATATAATAGACTATTGTGGGCAGAAGGAAGAGGCAGTGGTAGTACAACCATACATGCCAACAGACCCGATTCAGCCAGGAAACGCCCAATGTTTTTAAGCCCAAATGGGCTTTATTTGATCTGTCTCCTGTCTACAATCTCCTCTTTTTCAATGTAAGACAAAGAGGAAAATCAATACCCCAGTTCTTTTTTCAAAATCTCCCTCTTACCAAGTTCAAAATGTTAGCAAGTATGGTACATTGGATCATGGAAGGCAGGAAGAATTGGGGTAGGGACATGGACTCGGATAACAGAGGACAGGAGGGACATGGACAGGTGTACCAAATTGACCTTACAGGGCAGGCATCAGGGTTTGCAGCAGCACAATACACCACACAGGGCATGCGGGATGGGAGTGCAGCACAACAATCCATGGAAAGCAATAGGGAGGGGACAGGACCATGCACATGGACAACAGAGAACAGAGGGGAAAGAGGCAATAGCAGCTAGCTGACCATAATGGACAGACAGGAGAGAAAACTGCAGCATAACGGACCATAAAGGGCAGGAAGTAGGGATCAGGGGCATTACAATGGAACAGACAAGCCAGGAGGGAGGGAATAGGGGTCTGCACATGGAAATAGAGGGAAGGGGGCAGGGCAGGAGCAGTAAGCTGACAATGGAGGTCAGGCAGGATGGGCACTAGAAGCAAGACACACCATGGAGAGCAACAGTGAGACTATAATGGCATACACACAGACCATGGAGGGAAGGTGGGAGGGGGTCAGGGGCAGCTATCTGACCACACAGGGAAGGTGGGAGGGGTTGTGGCAGCACAGAAGACCATGCATGGCAAGCGGGAGGGTTAGTGGCAGCACATTGGCCATGATGGGCGAGAAGGAAGGGGCAGGTGCATGCAGAAAGGACAATGGAGGATAGAAGGGAGGGGTAGGAGCTGGGCACAGACAAGAGAGTTCAGGGGAAGGGGCCTCACAACAGACCACGCAGGGCAGGCAGGAGGAGCAGTTGCAGCACAACAGACCAGGGAGGGCAGAAGGGTGTGGCAGTAAAATGGACCATGGATGACAGGAGGAAGGGGATAGGGGCATGGAACATGGACAGGCAGGGTGGAGGTGGCAGGGACAGGTTACAGTCATCTGACAATGCTAGGCAGGTGGGAGGGGAGTGGCAGCTCAACAGAACACTCAGAGTAGATAGGAGGGGCAGATCCATGGAACATGGTGGGCAAAAAGGATGGAGCAGGGGCATGCACACAGACATCGGAGGGCAGGGGGAAGGAGAGTAGGGGCAGCAAGCTAAGCACAGAGGCTAAGCAGGGGGTCAATGATGAGGCATAGAATTGGGCAATGGAGGGCAGGAGGAGTGGACTGGGACATCATGCTAAATGGAGGGCAGTGGCAGCACATCAGACCATGCATGGCAGGAGGGAGAAGGCTTGTGCATGGATTCAGACAACAGAGGATAGGGAGGAGGTGGATGGGGCAGCAAGCTAACTGTTCAGAGAAGGCCAGTGGCAGAACAACGGCCACACAGGGCTGTAATGAGGGAGCAGGGGCATGGACTTGGACAATGGATGGCAAGGAGGAGGGGAGGCAGGAGCAGCAAGCTTGGGTGGGGGCAGCACAATGCCAGGCCAGGCCCTGCTTCCAACCCTCCACCATCCATTGTGAAAGGCATCTTACTTAACGTTAAAAAAAACTAGAAATTCGCTGAAAAAAACAAAGATTACAGGGACGTTATAGTTAGACTCAGATTTCACTCGTACAAAACCAGTGAAATTCAGCAGTTATAGTTGCCTGAGCTAACTATAACTTACACCCTCGCAATGCACTGCTTATGACCTCAGACATTCCATCATTCATGACATGGTCAGTGACATCACTCATGACATCACTCATGACATTTCAAATGAGCCGTGAATGGAATGGAGCTATAATCGCTAGAACTTTATTTATGGATAGTGTGTGTACATTAACACCCCTTTTTTTTCTTTTCTTTCGTGTAAGAACCATTATAATACGGAACGTGCCCGGATCAATATGGCCGATAGCCTTTCACTTTAAAGTAATGTGTAGTCCATTGTTTATGTTGATGTTTGCAATCCTAAGTATGTTTATTATGAACAAGTCACGTTGACGTACATACAGGTACGGCGGTCACGGGGCAAGATATGCTGAAATGACATTGTGTGCATATTAACACTTCTTTTCTTTTCTTTATTGTATCAATTCCTGAATTTTCACATCGTGACCAGGCCAATATGGCCGCCAGCTTTTTGGATGAAAGTAATATGTAGTCCTTTGTTAATGTTGGCAACTGGAGGCATTTGTACATTTAAATAAGGAAGCTACAATGACATCTTGTATCGTTATCAAGGTTCGGACGAGCCGAAACGCGTGGATCGCATTTCGCATTTGAGATGTCATCAGTGATGTCATCAATGATGTCACTGATCATGTCATGAGTGATGTAATATGTGACGTCATCAGCAGTGCATTGCGGGGGCATTTTATATATATATATATTCACTGAAAAAACCATAGGTTTTAGGGACAGTTATAGTTAGTTGGACATTGCACTCCTACAAAACCCGTGAAATTCCCCCGTTATAGTTAGTTCAGGTAACTTAACTCGCGCCCCCGCAATGCACTGCTGATGACGTCACATATTACATCACTCATGACATGGTCAGTGACATCACTGATTACATCACTGATGACATCTCAAATGACATCACTGATGACATCACTCATGACATCATCCATAAGATAATTTGATGCATCTTCTCACACCCTAATATAACTTTTGATACACCCACTGTAAATTACAGACTGCCATTGTCAAAACCATAGACACTCCAACACCAATTACTATATACACACTCACTGATTCTTAGGTCTACACACACACATCTACTCACTCACCCGTACAATCACTCATACTTATAGTCACTCAGTACAGGACTATTATATGTACCCCGTCTTCTCGTCCAGCAAGCACATCTCCTTCAGCCACGCCACCGGACTCCACTGGACCGACCACAGCTGCGTCCACTTCAGCTTCAGAAAGACTGCGACCCACCACCACCCGCAACAGGCTCCCCGCCGGAGCTGGAGCAAGATCACCGCCGAGCAGCTCACCGCCTCCCTCAGCCAGAACACACCCACCAACACAACGGACCCAAACGAAGCAGCCAGCAACCTCGCCAAGTGGCTGACCGCCTGCGCCGACGACCTCGCACCACTAAAAACCCTCCCAGCAGACCCGGAAGCAAGAAAACCCCTTGGTTCACCAACGAACTCAAGGAATCCAAGAAGAACTGCCGCACTCTCGAGAAAACCTGGCGACTCGACCAGACCACAGACAACAGGACCGCCCTCAAGCACGCCACCCGCAAACACCACCAGCTGATCTGTGCCACCAAGAAGTCGGCACTCAAAGAACGACTGGACAACAACGCCCATGACAGCAAGGAACTTTTCAGCATCGTCAAAGAGTTCTCCAACCCCAGCGCCGGAAACAACGACATCACCCCCTCGCAAGACCTCTGCAACTCACTCTCCGCGTTCTTCCACCGCAAGATCACCGACATACACAACAGCTTCGACGCACAAACAACGCACCCTACCGCCGAACCAACGCCCGCCACCACCACCCTCTGCAACTGGACCCCGATCAGCACCGAAGACACCACCCGCACGATGAACTCCATCCACTCCGGATCACCAACCGACCCCTGCCCACACCACGTCTTCAACAAAGCCGACGCCACCATCGCACCCCATCTCCGGGACATCATCAACTCCTCCTTCCACACCGCCACCTTCCCGGAGAGCTGGAAGCACGCCGAGCTTACCGCCCTCCTGAAGAAACCAACGGCGGACCCCACCGACCTCAAGAACTACCATCCCATCTCGCTCCTTCCGTTTCTCGGCCAAAGTCATCGAGAAGACCGTCAACAGACAGCTTGCCGCCTTCCTCGAGACGAATGGATCCTCGACCCCTCGCAGTCCGGGTTTCGGGCCAACCACAGCACCGAGACCGCCCTTATCGCAGCCACCGACGACATCAGAACCCTAACCGACAACGGGGAAACAGCTGCCCTCATCCTCTTGGACCTCTCTGCGGCGTTCGACACCGTCTGCCACCGCACCCTAGTGAAGCGCCTCAGCAACATCGGAATCCGAGAGAAAGCACTGGAATGGATCATCTCGTTCTCGCCGGAAGAACCCAGAGAGTCCGCCTCCCCGTTCAGATCCGAAGCCACCGAAGTCATCTGCGGCGTTCCACAAGGATCCTCACTCAGCCCAACCCTCTTCAACGTCTACATGAGCCCCCTCGCAGCCATCGCACACCGACACAACCTCAACATCATCTCCTACGCCGACGACACCCAGCTGATCCTCTCCCTCACCAACGACCCCACCACCGCCAGAGCCAACCTACACGACGGGATGAGAGACGTCGCCGACTGGATGAGGAACAGCCGCCTTAAACTGAACTCAGACAAGACGGAAGTCCTCATCCTGGGCTCATCACCCTCCGCCTGGGACGACTCCTGGTGGCCCCCGGCCCTGGGCACCGCGCCCAAGCCAACGGACCACGCACGCAACCTGGGCTTCATCCTGGACTCCTCCCTGTCGATGACCAGACAAGTCAACGCCGTCTCATCTTCATGCTTCAACACTCCTGCGCATGCTCCGCAAGATCTTCAGATGGATCCCCACTGAAACCAGGAAGACCGTCACCCAGGCACTCGTCACCAGCCGACTGGACTATGGGAACACCCTCTACGCCGGAACCACAGCCAAACTTCAAAAGAGACTCCAGCGCATCCAGAACGCCTCCGCACGACTCATCCTGGACATCCCCCGACACAGCCACATCACCGTGCACCTGAAAGACCTGCACTGGCTCCCCGTCAGCAAGAGAATCACGTTCAGACTCCTCACCCACGCACACAAGGCCCTCCACGACCTGGGCCCAAAGTACCTCAACGACCGCATGACCTTCTACACGCCCACACGCCAGCTACGATCAACCAGCCACGCCCTCGCCACCGTACCACGCATCCGCAGAACCACCGCCGGAGGAAGATCCTTCTCCTACCTGGCAGCCAAGACCTGGAACTCCCTCCCCACTCACCTTCGGCGAACCCAGGACCATCTCTCCTTCAGGAAGCAGCTCAAGACCTGGCTGTTCGAGCAGTAACTTACCCCCTCCCCCAGCGCCTTGAGACCCTCCCGGGTGAGTAGCGCGCTCTATAAATGCCGTGATTGATTGATTGATTGATTGACTCATACACCTATATAAACACTCACACACCGCCACTCATCCATAGAGGTACTCACACACCTAGTCAGTCATGCTAAAAATTAAGCACACACCCATTTACTCACCTATACAGTTATACACACACCAGCTCACTTACTCATACAAATACTAGCACATTCTTACGCTCTTATACAATCACTGATACAAGTACACACTCATCCATACAGCCACTCTCACAATCACACACTCTCACTTATAGCCATTTATATACTCCAACACACATATATACTGCCTTTCACATATGTAGTTACTCACACATGTACCACTGAGATATACATTCACCTATATAAACGGTTCCAGGCCGTGGAAGCGACGCACCGCCCCTGGAATGAACTGGGTCTGCGTGGGGAGACTGTTTCCTCTTGCGATCGGCGTGGGAAGGAAAATGAAATAAACAGGCTGAGTCTCAATCGGAGGCTCAATGGAGGGCTGCAGTATTGGTCCCTGTTAATGAACACGAGCAACTAACCCACCGGAGGGGCAAAAATGCATAAATGAAACTGCAGGTCCCAGCAGGCATTGCGTAAGTGAATAAATTAAATGGCACACCTGAGGCCAACTTTATTGTATTAGCGTGCAGAGGACAGTGCAGGTGCACGTAATGAATGCTGCTCGTGTTGGCCTCTGAAGAAAGGGAATGATTCCCTGAAATGCGTCAGGCCAAGGGACAAAATCACGGATTGAGAAGCAGCCTGTTTTTGAAATAAAAGGTTGTTACCTACCTTACCACGGAGTGCGGCTTCATCTCTGGGCATCTTTTTGGAAACAAAGGTACACGGCGGTTCCAGGCCGTGGAAGCGACGCACCGCCCCTGGAATGAACTGGGTCTGCGTGGGGGAGACTGTTTCCCCTTGCGATCGGCGTGGGAAGGAAAATGAAATAAACAGGCTGAGTCTCAATCGGAGGCTCAATGGAGGGCTGCAGTATTGGTCCCTGTTAATGAACACGAGCAACTAACCCACCGGAGGGGCAAAAAATGCATAAATGAAACTGCAGGTCCCAGCAGGCATTGCGTAAGTGAATAAATTAAATGGCACACCTGAGGCCAACTTTATTGTATTAGCGTGCAGAGGACAGAGCAGGTGCATGTAATGAATGCTGCTCGTGTTGGCCTCTGAAGAAAGGGAATGATTCCCTGAAACGCGTCAGGCCAAGGGACAAAATCACGGATTGAGAAGCAGCCTGTTTTTGAAATAAAAGGTTGTTACCTACCTTACCACGGAGTGCGGCTTCATCTCTGGGCATCTTTTGGAAACAAAGGTACACGGCGGTTCCAGGCCGTGGAAGCGACGCACCGCCCCTGGAATGAACTGGGTCTGCGTGGGGAGACTGTTTCCCTTGCGATCGGCGTGGGAAGGAAAATGAAATAAACAGGCTGAGTCTCAATCGGAGGCTCAATGGAGGGCTGCAGTATTGGTCCCTGTTAATGAACACGAGCAACTAACCCACCGGAGGGGCAAAAATGCATAAATGAAACTGCAGGTCCCAGCAGGCATTGCGTAAGTGAATAAATTAAATGGCACACCTGAGGCCAACTTTATTGTATTAGCGTGCAGAGGACAGTGCAGGTGCACGTAATGAATGCTGCTCGTGTTGGCCTCTGAAGAAAGGGAATGATTCCCTGAAACGCGTCAGGCCAAGGGACAAAATCACGGATTGAGAAGCAGCCTGTTTTTGAAATAAAAGGTTGTTACCTACCTTACCACGGAGTGCGGCTTCATCTCTGGGCATCTTTTTGGAAACATATATATATATATATATATGTCCAACAAAATTGCCCAAGCATTGAAGGGTCACTCGACAACGTCCCTTACCAAAGGTATATTATTGCCTCGCTGCTGCTCGCATTTCACCTGTCAATTATTTCTCTTTGAGCCGACGCGTTTCGAGGCTTGCACGCCTCTTCTTCCTGGGCTTAAAAACAGGCACTGATAATTCACTTCATTCAATTGTGCTTTTATTAACAAACGCCCTCAGTGGGTGTGGCTAAAAGCCATAATCATCTGCAAAGCATTATGGGACTCATGCTTGGGCAATTTTGTTGGACATACTTTACACGGCGGCCCGCCGTGGAAGGGAGCACCATTTCCTGGATTGTGAAAGGCTGCGGAGAGGAACGGATTCTTTCCGAGCAGCACAGCGTCCTCAATGCATACGGAGCTCGCATCAACCTTGTTTATCCTACTAAGGAAGAAAGATTGCTTTAAAGAATATTAACAGGATATTGAACCTACTAAGGGAAAAATGTTATTGAGATGTCATCAGTGATGTCATCAGTGATGTCACTGACCATGTCATGAATGATGTAATATGTGACATCATCAGCAGTGCATTGTGGGGCGTGAGTTATAGTTAGCTCAACTAACTATAATGGCTGAATTTCTATGGTTTTGTACGAGAGAAATGTGCAAGTAACTATAACGTCCCTAAAACCTATGGTTTTTTAAGTGAATTTCAAAGGTTTTTAACATGATAATTTGTAACTATAATGTCCCTGAAACCTATGGTTTTTTCAGTGAATTTCTAAGGTTCTTTAAATGCTAATTTCTAATTATAATGTTCATTAAACCTATCTGCTGTGCGATCCAAAAACAAGCTGGTGCTTGTAGTGTTATGGACAGTGGACGTAACCATGTTACCTCAGGCAGAGGGGAAGATCTCGGTCATGAACCTGTGTCGTCGCCCCCTGTAAGCGGAAGCGCAGTGGGCTGGTCCAACGTACGCCACTCCAGCGTAGAAGTGTGAATAAATAGGCCGGGGTTCTGGGCGTGGTTCACTTGTGTGAAAGCCAACGCGTCTGCGAGAGCGGCGACCCTCACCCTGCCACGTGGCTGCCGCCATGACCGCGGGCCTCCTTGACACAAGCCCCCTGCGAACACAGCGGCACAGCACTGCACAGTTATGTCTGTACAGACTACTGCCTTCGATCTACACTGCGGACAGCAGGGCTCACAATTCAGATTGAGTCGCGAATCCAGATGACGGAGTCCAGTAGGCATGACACATTGCTCCCAGTGCGGCCCGCCCAGACCACGCATCATCGCAGGCTACGTACACGCTGAGCGCCAGAGGTAACACTAACTCAGTGCACCACAAGTAAACGCCACGTGGCCTTATTAAGGCAGAATTCATTAAACAAAAGAAATTGCTACCAGTGCGGCCCACACGGACCACGCATCATCGCAGGATGCGCACACGCTGAGTGCTTCAGGTGCCACTAGCTCACTGCACCATAAGTCGTCGCCACGTACCCTTAAACCTACATAATATCCTTTTAGTATCCTTGCTTCAAGAACTTTTTTGATATCAATTATAGCTTTAGTACAATGACCAAATTCATCTTGCAAGTCCAAAGGAACACTGAATGGCAGTCTACACTGCGGACAGCAGAGCTCACAATTTGAATTCAGTCTTGATTTATTAATTGCAGACAGAATTGTACTCTATGTCTTTGAATTTTCTCAAGAGGAAGTGACAAAAAGCTTTCCTCGATGTCTGTGCTGACTACTGCCTTCGATCTACACTGCGGACAGCAGGGATCACAATTCAGATGGAGTTGCGATTGCAGATGACGCAGTCCAGTAGGCAACAGACATTGCTACCGGTGCGGCTCCTCCCGGACCACGCATCATCGCTAGCTGTGCACACGCGGAATGCTTCTGATGCTCCTACCTCAGTCCACCACAACTGATGGACCCTTTATGACAGAATATTTTGTGTATGATTTCAGATCTGGTGCCCCTAACTTAGTGTAGCACAAGTCATGGACCCTTTATGATTGAATCTCTGTGTGTGATCTGATGATTACTGTTGTACTTGTTACCAGCACCAACCATTCCCGGAGGGCTGGCTTACACTCACCCCACACGCATCCAGCACAGACGTCACTGGACATGTGACCCTGGTAATAAAAAGGAGTCGAGTGCACGTGCTCGTATCCAGTTCCACTATCTATCTGTGTCCGTGTGTTCTTTATGTATGCAACATGCTGCCCCTGGGCCCTACCACATTACATTGTGCTCTGGACAGCGTATGCAACCAACTTACCTTTGACAGTGGGAGAAAACTTTGGTTATGTAACTTTGTCTCGGTCATTGTACAAGTACGTACGTAGAGACTGGATGATTAGAGTACTGCAAGGAGAGTGTATAGTGAATTTATAAGTGCGTGGGGATTGGCAGAGTGATTGTATAAGTACATATGTTGACGCACCCTAACTCCGACAACGAGCTTGTCTGTAATTGGCTGCCCTCCATGTCCCAAAAACTGAAATTTGGATTTTGCATGGCCCAGTATTGCTACAGCTGCAATACTCCACTGAATGTGCAATAAACATTCACACCCACACAGATGTGTCATTTCCACCATCTTTCTTGTGTGGAACTATGGATGAATGTAGGGTCAGTGATTCCCCGTACCTTCCATGTTGGCCATGTTCAGGGACTTGGCTCACAGAGTGACACATTTTCGCTTGCGACCCGGGTGACGGCAGCACTACAACAAGAACACGCATCAGTTGATTCCTCATACAGCTCACGATGGAGCCACGCCCATAGCTCCAGAGTCATTCTTCAGAGCCTCACTCAGAACTGGCATACGCCAGGCCAGCCCACTCCGCTTACGCTTACAGGGAAGGACAACAACGCTACATGGCCCAGATTTTCATTGCAGTGATCTGCTGGTCACACCCTGTTGTCAGTATGCCACAGCCACTCCCTCACGGCTAGTATACACCCACACCACACCCATCCAGCACAGGCGTCACAGGACACGTGACCCTGCCAATAAAAAAGACCGGGCGCACGTGCTCGACGCCATTTCAGAGTTGCTCGCACCGGATGCACTGCGGCCGGCACAGGCACACCGGCACGGGACAGTGACTTTCGGTCCACTGAGGTTTGGGTACCGTAACTGCTGAGCAGGTGTACAGCCTGCGGAGATGGCCCGTCCCGGCAGTCTGGACAGCTCAGGTTTTGTGTGCCCTGCTGAACCGCAGTGTAGGCCTGAGCAACCGAACAGGGAGACCTACCACCACATGCGTGGCCTCACTGTTCACTGAGTTAGTGGCACCGCAAGGACTGAGCGGGAGTGCAACCTGCGATGATGATAGGTGCACTAGTATGTCGTCTGGCATGGCAAAATCAAGACACAGCACCAAATGTGAGACCTGTTGGCCTGTGGAGCGGGACTGCATGATGCGGAGGGTGACCTGTCCGCGAAAATGTGAGCAGTGAGGCCTGGGTGTGCAGCGGTGGGAAAATACGTCTGGGCGGCGGGAGTGGATACACAAAGGCGGCACAGCGATTTAGGCGTACGCAATCGTATATACTCTCCCATTACTAATTCTGTACTATGTTTAGATGTGGGAGCTTGAGGGCTCCACTAGGTCCCGGCATGTGGTTGGAGACACAGCACTCACTGTCCCTCTTCATCTCTTCCTTTCTCTCCTTCACACTCTTTCTCTCTCTCTTCTTCTCTCACTCTTTCTCTTTGTCTTCCTCTCACTCTTTCTTTATTTTTCTCTCTCTCTTCCTGTCACTCCCACTGTTTCTCTCTTTCTCTCTGTCTTCCTCTCACTCCTTCTTTCTTTTTCCCTCTGTCTTCCTCTCACTCTTTCTTTCTCTCTCTATCTCTCTTTCTCTCTCCTTTGATGGACGCATGACGCACAATCTTATCTTGCTTTTTGTCTTGCAGACCTGCAATGAAGCGTGGCCATCATGCAATCAACACTCAACCTGAATTGTGAGCTCCGCTCTCCGCGTGTACACAACCGGTGAGGAGGTTTCTTCGGCACGTGGTGGACCCTCTATGACACACGTCGGTGGTGTAAGGTGAGCAGAGAGGCTTGTTTGCGCAGTGGCGGGCAGTCACCTCCGGGCAGTGGGAGTGGATGGGGTGCAGCAGCCTGGGTGCGCAACAGCACGCAGTCACCTCCGGGCAGTGGGAGTGCATGGGGTGTAGCAGCCTGGGTGCGCAGCGGCTGTCATACACCTCTGGGCAGTGGGAGTGGATGGAGTGCAGCAGCCTGGGTGTACAGCAGCGGGTAGACACCTCTGGGCAGTGGAAGTGGATGGGGTACACTAGCCTGGATACACAAAGGCGGGACAGCGATTTAGGCATACGCAGTTGTATGTACTCATCCATTACTGATTCCATTTTTATGTTTCAGATGACTAAGCTTGAGGGCTGTCCTATATCCGGGCACATGGTTGGAGACACACCGGTGACAGAAAGGTGAGCTGTGAGGATTTTCTCCACAGTGTCAATACTCACTCTCCCTCTCCATCTCTTCCTTTCTGTCACTCACACTCTTTCTCTCTCTCTCACTCTCTATCTCTTCCTTTCTCTCTCTCACACTCTTTCTCTGTCTGTTCCTCTCTCTCTCTCATTCTTTCTTTCTCTCTCTTCCTCTCTCACTCTTTCTCTCTCTCTTCCTCTCTCTCTTCCTCTCTCTCACACTGTTTTTCTCTTTCTCTCTACCTTGTATCTCACTCTTTCTCTCTTTCTCTGTCTTCCTCTATCTCACACTTTCTCTCTTCCTCACTCTCACTCTTTCTCTCTCTCTCTTCCTTTCTCTCACTCTTTCTCTCTCTCTCTCTCTTCCTCTCTCTCACTCTTTCTCTCTCTCTTCCTCTCTCTCACTCTTTCTCTCTCTTTCTGTCTCTCGCTGTTTCTCTCTCTCTTCGTCTCTCTCACTCTTTCTCTCTGTCTTCCTCTCACTATTTCTTTCTTTTTCTCTCTCTCTTCCTGTCACTCCCACTGTTTCTCTTTCTCTCTGTCTTCCTCTCACTCCTTCTTTCTTTTTCTCTTTGTCTTCCTCTCACTCTTTCTTTCTCTCTCTCTCTCTCGTTCTCTCTCCTTTGATGGACGAATGACACACAATCCTATCTTGCTTTTTATCTAACAGGCTGTGATTCACGAATCAACGTCCCCCCCCCAAACCACCACAGCTGAACGCGTGTACAAACTGCGATGATGCGTGGCCATCCTGACAACGCCTGACAAAGTTGCTTCAGCACGTGGTGCACCCTCTTACACACATGCCGGTGGCGGAAGGTGAGCAGAGATACTTCTTTCCGCAGCAGCGGGTAGTAACCTCTGGGCGGTGGGAGTGGATAGTGTGCAGCAGCCTGGGCACACAAGAGCACACAGACACCTCCGAGCATTGGGAGTGGATGGGCTGCAGCAGCCTGAGTGCGCATTGCCGAAACAGATAATTAGGCGTGTGCAGTTGTATGTACTCTGCAATTACTAATTCTATACTATCTTTCAGATCACTAAACTTAAGGGTGCACTATGTCCCGGCACGTGGTTGGAGACACACCGGAGGCACAAAGGTAAGCTGCGAAGATTTTCTCCAGTGTCAACACTCCCTCTCCATCTCTTCCTTCCTCTCTCTCACACTTTCTCTGTTTCTCTGTCTGTTCCTCTCTCTCATTCTTTCTTCCTCTCTCTTCCTCTCTCTCACTCTTTCTCTCTCTCTTTCTCTCTACCTCTCTCTCACACTGTTTCTCTCTCTCTCTTTTCCTTGTAAGTTACTCTTTCTCTTTCTCTCTCACTCTTTCTCTTTCTCTGTCTTTGTCTGTCTTCCTCTCTCTCACTCTTTCTCTCCTCTCTCTCACTCTTCCTCTCTCTCTTCTCTCTCTCACTCTTTCTCTCTCTCTTCCTCTCTCTCACTCTTTCTCTTTCTCTCTTCCTCTCTCACACTATTTCTCTCTTTCTCTCTCTCACTCTTTCTCTATTTCTTTGTCTTCCTCTCTCTCTCACTCTTTCTTTGTTTCTCTCTTTCTCCCTCACTCTTTCTCTCTTTCTCTTTCTCCTTTGCTGGACGCATGACGCACCATCTTATCTTTCTTTTTGTCTTACAGGCTGTGATTCACAAATGGTCCAGCGATGACACGACATGGCTGTACATAGTTTTATTTGTTGTTGTTTTGTTTTAATAAAATGTTTTATATGTAAATCCATACATGACTAAGATTCTTATTTCTCCAACCTATCGTAACTGTCATATTTGTTTGTGGGGGGTGGGGTGAGGGGAGATGGCGGACAAGGAGCTCCTACTGGGGGATGTCGGAGCAGTGTTGGGTGTCCGACCTGCATGATCGTTGGCTCCATTACATCTGTTCTCAGAGTCTTAAGAGCCGGCGGTCTGGCTCGTAGATGAAGAACTGCGAGCCGACTAGCAGGCTCATAGAGGGAGGACCGTGGCCCGTCAGTTCGCAGAGGCAGAGCTGCGGGCCAGCTCGCAGAGGAACACCTGCGGGCCGACTAGTATAGAGAAAGGTGCGGGCCATCGGCTTCCAAAGGGATAGCTGTGGAACACTGATGTGGGGAGAGGGAGCGTGAAGAGCGTATCTCGCAGAGAGACACCTCCGGTATATTTCCAGTATTGGCTTCACAGATACAACTGCGGGCCTGAGAACTCGCACCCGAAGAGCTGTGAGCCGACAAGTGGTTTGCAGAGGCAGACTTGCGGGCCCAAGTATATTGTTGGAGGTATGCTGTTGATGGTGGAAAAGGGTGCGTTACCTGCTGATGTAGGGAGACGCAGCGTGAAAGTGGTATCTCACACAGACAGAGCTCCGGTATATTAAATTTCCCCCAGGACCTTTCTTTTATATTTTCACTCGATGCGAGGCACAAGATGGCTGCTAACACTTCCTGGTTTGAATTGTTAGCAGCCAATCAGAGGCAAGCTCGGGAGTTAGGCACAGTCCAGATATATATATCTTTTTTTCCTTTAATATCTCAAAAACTACTGAACGGATTTACACCATTTCCACAAAACAGCGCTTTTTGCACCAAGACCTTTCTCCCTGTCAAATTTGCAATTCTTTCTTTGTCACACAGTACATGTAATGCACCGCTCACATCAAGAATGGAATCAGTAATGGCACAATTTCCCTGTTGCTCCACACATAAATACATATAAAGAACAAATCAGAATAGTTCCTTTATTTTTTCAAATTGCAAAACTTCTCTCTATTGGTGATTTTTGAACTTTCCATATAAACAGTTTTTAAAAATGTAAGAACACATACAGGTGAGAAGTTCAACGTATTCTATCAACAAACTTTCTAGAACATTCTACGACACGTGCAGGTTAAAAGTTCATTATTTTTTCAAACCTAACAATATTTTTTTGCAACATTTTCTCGAACATTTAAGGGCACGTGCAGGTTAAAAGTTCACCATTGTTTTAAGTTCGAACAGTGCCTTCCAAATGCAAGTAGCAGGTGTGGTTGAACTAAGCAAATTTTATCCTATCATATGAACTCTACGTTGAAACTGCTTTTTATTAACCAATCACAAAGATGCTTTTCGACAAACTAATATGCACCCTACTTTTTAGTAAACAATGTTTTTCATCTCCCAATCAGTTATCGTTTTGTATGAGAAAAAAAGTAGTTCCCCATCTTTAAACATATCTCTTATTCTACGAACGGACTGCATGAGCTACAGACATCTATCCATATCTTCCAGCTACACCTTCAAAATGCTAGTGTGGATCGTAGGACATAGCTATGTTTTCTGGTGCAAGAGGTATGCAGAACAGAGACGTACTGACTTAGACCTAGGTTTACAATATGTGGACATTAAATGGTTTGGACAGAGAGGATTGAAGTGGCACCAATTACTCCCTTTGGTTAAAACATGTTTGCATCTCCAACTCCCTGACCTCATGATTGTGCACTGTGGTGGAAATGACCTAGGTACATTGACTGGGGTAGGTTTGGAAATGCTAATGAAGGACACCTTTAGACAATTGATGTTGCTTTAGCCTCAAACTGTCTTTGTATATTCCAATATATGCTAAAGACAGAAGTGGAAATGGTCAAACAAATTTTGTTCTCAGATTGAAAAATCTAGGAAGAATGTCAACAAAGCTGTGTCTGCATACCTCAGAGACCATAGAATGGGGTTGATCTACAACAACAACATACGTTATGATATGGCTGGTATCTACAGAAGTGATGGAGTACACTTCACAGATCAGGGAAATCAAGTTTTTCTGAATAACCTGAAGCTGTGCATCCGCACTTATATGTAGCTCCAACTAATAAAAACAAAGGCTCTTTTTAGAGCTGCCTTATATTCCCAATATCGGTTCGCAGACTGACAACTGCGATCCGGCTAGTACAGGGAGACCTGCGGGACGTCGGGCAGCCTCGCAAAGGGAGAGCTACGGCCCGTGGGCTCCGCTCGCACAGAGAGAGCTACGGGCCGTTGGCTCGCAAACGCAGAGCTGTGAGCCAATGGACTGGTAGTGTTTTATGGTTTAGGGTAGTGCAGTGGTGTTTGTATAGTGTAGGGGGTACTGCTGTGGGTAGTGTTTTAGGGTTTACGGTAGTGCAGTGGTGTTTGTGTAGTGTAGAGGGTGGTGCTGGGGGTACATTTAGGGTTTAGGGTAGGGCAGTGGTCTTTACGTAGTGTAGGGGTCCTGCTGTGAGTAGTGTTTTAGGGTTTAGGGTAGTGCAGTGGTGTTTGGGTAGTGTAGAGGGTCATGCTGGGGGTAGCGTTTTACGGTTTAGGGTAGTGCAGTGGTGTTTCTGTAGTTTAGGGGTCGTGCTGGGGTAGTGTTTTAGGGTTTAAGGTAGTGCAGTGGCATTTCTGTAGTGTAGGGGGTCATGCTGGCAGTAGTAGTTTAGTGTTTACTTACGTAGTGCAGTGGTGTTTGGTTAGTATAGGGGTCATGCTGGGGTAATGTTTTAGGGTTTAGGGTAGTGCAGTGGTGTTTCTGTAGTGTAGGGGGTCGTGCTGGCAGTAGTGGTTTAGTGTTTAGTTAGGTAGTGCAGTGGTGTTTGGGTTGTGTAGAGGGTCGTGCCGACAGACTGACTCACAGAGCTCCGAGCCAATGGACTGACTTCTAAAGGCATAGCCGCGACCTCGTGATGTGGGGAGAGACAGCGTGAAAGGAGTATCTTACACAGACACAGATGCCAGTGTTGCCTCGCAGAGGTAAAACTACACACCCGATGGCTTCTACACGGAGAGATGCGAGCTGACGGACTAAGTCACAAAATGGCTGCCAACACTTCCTAGTTTCAACCGTTCACAGCCAATGAGCCGCGAGCTCGTGCTCGTAACCCTCAGCCAATCAGATGTCAGAATTCTCAAATATCGATATCTGTATAATTTGATATTTCTCAAAAACTACTGAACGGATTTACACCATTTCAACAAAAGCGCGCTTTCTCGACCTCAACCTTTCTCCCTCACAAATTTGGCCTAATTCCGTTCAGCAGTTTGACCTGTAGCCTTGTCTAAAGTTTCCTATGGAAAATGCATGGAGAAAACACATTTTGGGACTCCCCTTTTTTCTCAGCCCCCCCCTTGACCAATCACCCCCAAACTTTCAAGATAGGAGCTGATCAAAAAAGAGAAACTTTTTTGAAAATTTCGTAAAGATTCGTCAAACGACGCCAAAGTTATAAGCACATGGAGGGCTCCAGGAGAGGGGCCACGCAACCCCCCTCCCAACATGAGTGAAGCCCAGGGGCTGCGGGGACCCCAGCAAGCCCCCGCAGCCCCAGCAACCCCCAGCTATTATTTTTTAAGAAATGCCCGCGGGACCTAGCCCACCCGGGGACCTCATTAAAATAAAATGTGGGAACCCGCAACCCCAGCGCGAATTGCGCCGTTTTTTGTTTTTTTATAAAAAATGCTTTTTTTGGCCCTGGGGTCCTTCTGGGACCCCTGAGCAGGCCTAGGGGGTCATGGTGTTTCTACCCTGCCCCCTTCTCTTGTTTTATACCTTTGTTTCTCTTTTTTCTAGTGACTCACTTCTACCGAGCCACAAGATGGAGGCCAACACTTCCTGGTTTGGAGCGTTCGCAGCCAATCACAGTGAAGCTCGTGCACGGGACTTAGGCTCCGCCCAGATATCGAAACTTTTATTTTTCTTATTTCTCAGCAACCACTGAACGTATTTACACCATTTTACAAAAGGTCGCTTTCTGAGCCAAGCACTACATTTTGCCAAATTTGGGCTAATTCCGTTCAGTAGTTTCGGCTGTAGCCTTGCACAAAGTTTCCTATGGGAAATTGATTTTTTGACTCTTATTTTGTGTATTTCTCAAAAACTACTGAACGGATTTACCCCATTTAAAAAAAAGGTCGCTTTCTGAACCAAGCTCTACCTTTCTGCCAAATTTGAGGTAATTCCGTTCAGCAGTTCGGACTGTAGCTCGTCGCAAAATTTCCTATGGAAATTAAAATGGAGAAAACGCGTTTTGGGACCCCCCTTTTTTCTTAGCCCCGCTTGACAAATTACCCCCAAACTTTCAAGATAGGAGCTAACCTACAAAGTGCAACTTTTAGCAAAATTTCATAAAGATTTGTCAAACGACGCCAAAGTTATTAGCAAATAAAAAATGCTTTTCCTATGGAAACTAGGTTGTAACTATAACTACCTACTGGCGACCGCCAGTAGGTAATATATATATATATATATAAACATATTCTCCTTGACGGAAAGAAGGAGAGCCACACTTGTAACTTGCTGTTTATAGATCTTTATTTCTTGATTGATGAAGCAGCATGGCAGTCCTGACGCGTTTCGGTCTCCAAAGACCTTTATCAAAGGTAAACCTGCACCATACACATCGCTGGTGTCCACAGCCTAATGTACTAATTTAAATCTTGATCCTCCAATGGATAACTTTTATGCTTGCATTCTGGGACTGTGGTCCAACCGGCAGTGTTACTTTAATTCCCTTCAGTGGGCGGTGCTTTTGTTTGCTGTTTCCATAAGGCATGTGCTCATATAAGTATTCCACAAATATATATATATATATTCACTAAAAAAAACATAGGTTTGAGAGGCGTTATAGTTAGTTGGACATTTCACTCGTACAAAACCATAGAAATTCCCCGTTATAGTTAGTTCAGCTAACTATAACTTGCGTGGCCGCAATGCACTGCTGATGACGTCACATATTACATCACTCATGACATGGTCAGTGACATCACTCATGACATCACTGATTACATCTCAAATGACATTGTTTTATGTTGTGTTGTTTGTGTCTATTATCCCTAGGTATTTGATTGCAATTTATAGTGTGGCGAGGATTGACCCCTAGCCCCGAAGAAATTGCCGAAAAGCATTAAAAGGCAATGAAACATGTTGGCTTCTCTTATCAAATTGATGGAGCACGACAGTAGGTCTGGTTTTTAACGTGAGCAAACACACAGCAGTGATTAAAATTGGAAACAGTGCCAGTGATTGTTTAGCTCGTTTTTATAGTGCAGGAGCTAGAGAAATTTTCTCCATTGCTCTTGTAGTAAGGGGTCAGGGTTGATAGGCACATGAATATCTTTGGGTGCTTATTTTACCTTTTTTCACACTCTCATTTCATTTATTTGTGCACATCCTTTCACATATATTCTTTTTGGTGTGGAGGCTGCCAATGATGATAAGTGGAGCACACTGATGAGAACCTATCAGTAGCTCCCTGGTTGGTGTTTCCGTGAGGTGCCTTCACACCTTTCACATATGTTTTTGGGGTGTTGGATGTGAGAAAATTGTGGGGGGTGAGAGAAACACATACAATTTAATTCCTGGGGGAGATAGACACTTGTGAGAATTTTAAACAGGGATAGGAGCACCCAGTGTGTACAGCATTGTTGAGCTAGTTCCGAAATAGTTTAACCATGAATGGGTTTGGGGTATGCTCATGATGTTGATCCCGAGACATAAGCAGGTTTTGTTGATGAAAGAGTTGTGAGTGGAGGGCAACCTGCGTTATTTCCCTCTATAGCTCCTTTTGTGAAGGGCATTTACCACGCATGCCTTTACAACGAATTTTGTTGTAAAGGTATGTATGGTAAATGACCATGCGTTCTAAAAAACATGTAGACGATCCATGTCGTTGTAAGGAAACAGAGGCTGTTTCGTTTCCTCACAACGACGTGCACCGCCCCTCAGAGACGACGTGAAGCAGGAACCACGAGGAGAGAGGAACCACGAGGAGTGAGAGGTAAGGGAAATTGGGCATGGGGTGGGGGTTTCTTTTCTAGGGTTTAGGGTAGTGCAGTGGTGTTTGGGTGGTGTATGGGGTCTTGCTGGGGGTAGTGTTTTAGGGTTTAGGGTAGTGCAGTGGTGTTTGGGTAGTGTAGGGGGTCGTGCTGGGGGAAGTGTTTTAGGGTTTAGGGTAGTGCAGTAGTGTAGGGGTCATGCTGGGGGTAGTGTTTTAGGGTTTAGGGTAGTGCAGTGGTGTATGGGTAGTGTAGGGAGTCGTGCTGGGGTAGTGTTTTAGGGTTTAGGGTAGTGCAGTGGTGTTTGAGTAGTGTAGGGGTCATGCTGGTGGTAGTGTTTTAGGGTTTAGGGTAGTGCAGTGGTGTTTGTGTAGTGTAGGGGTCATGCTGGGGGTAGTGTTTTATGGTTTAGGGTAGTGCAGTGGTGTTTGGGTAGTGTAGGGGTCGTGTTGGGGTAGATTTAGGGTTTAGGGTAGTGCAGTGGTGTTTAGGTAGTGTAGGGAGTCGTGCTGGGGGTAGTGTTTTAGGATTTAGTGTAGTGCAGTGGTGTTTGTGTAGTGTAGGGGGTTGTGCTGGGGTAGTGTTTTAGGGTTTATGTTAGTGCAGTGGTGTTTGGGTAGTGTAGGGGGTAGTGCTGGGTTTAGTGTTTTAGGGTTTAGGGTAGTGCAGTGGTATTTCGGTAGTGTAGGGGTTCATGCTGGGGGTAGTGTTTTAGGGTTTAGGGTATGGCAGTGGTGTTTGGGTAATGTAGGGGGTCGTGCTGGGGATAGATTTAGGGTTTAGGGTAGTGCAGTGGTGTTTGTATTGTGAGGGGGTCGTGCTGGGGGTAGTGTTTTAGGGTTTAGAGTAATGCAGTGGTGTTTGTATAGTGTAGGGAGGTTTAGGGTAGTGTAGTGGTGTTTGTGTAGTGTAGGGGGTCATGCTGGGGGTAGTGTTTTAGGGTTTAGGGTAGTGCAGTGGTGTTTGTGTAGTGTAGGGGAAGTGTTTTAGGGTTTAGGGTAGTGCAGTGGTGTTTGTGTAGTGTAGGGGTCATGCTGTGGGTAGTGTTTTAGGGTTTAGGGTAGTGCAGTCGTATTTGTGTAGTGTAGGGGTCGTGTTTTAGGGTATAGGGTAGTGCAGTGGTGTTTGGGTAGTGTAGGGGTCATGCTGGGGTTAGTGTTTTAGGGTTTAGGGTAGTGCAGTGGTGTTTGGGTAGTGTAGGAGGTAGTGCTGGGAGTAGTGTTTTAGGGTTTAGGGTAGTGCAGTGGTGTTTGTGTAGTGTGGGAGGTCATGCTGGGGGTAGATTTAGGGTTTAGTGTAGTGCAGTGGTGTTTGGGTAGTGTAGGGAGTCGTGCTGGGGGTAGTGTTTTAGGGTTTAGGGTAGTCCAGTGGTGTTTGTGTAGTGTAGGGAGTCGTGCTGGGGGTACTGTTTTAGGGTTTAGGGTAATGCAGTGGTGTTTGGGTAGTGTAGGGGGTCATGCTGGGACGTCACGATATTATATACGATGGACTGTGATATGATTGGACTATAGTTGCCTTGGAGACTACCCCCCTAATGGTTAATGGGTTGTGTAGTCTTTTGTTTAATGATTGTTGTGTTACGTTTTCTTTGAACTGCCATGCAAATAAAGTGAGGAAAGATATGCATAATCCTCGCCTCCATCCTGCCATAGAATTCATTAAACTTTATTTGATCTGATTTAGAAACATAGATCATAAAAGTGTACATAAAAACAGTAAATCCTCTTTCCTAATACAATACAGTGAGAATTAATTAAAACCAGTAGGTAAAACGGGTGTTACAAAGCCCGGTTCAGAGCAACTTCAGGTTAACAGAATCATAAAGTTCAATGTTTCGCAAGATCAATCTCATGTACTTCGTGCAAAATACGCAATAAGGGGTCCAAGTAAGATGTAACGCTCCAATACCTGACCAGTTTGCACTATATAAAACTGCAGAAAAACTAAAAATAAAAAGTGTTTTGCACACTTCTGTCATTGGGCTATATGTGGGCTACATCTGGGTGATATTTGTGCTACATTTGGGCTCTTTTTTCTCTGGTGGCCATCTTGGGAGACTTATTTGTTATGAAGTTTCCTAATTTCGTCATTTACTGCAGTCTCCTCAGTAGGAAATGCTTTCAGTTTTTTACTTTGATTCCATCAAGAAGGCATTCAGATGTGTCACACATTTGCCATAAATTCAGAATGTTAGCACTCTAGTTGTTCTAGTGATGTCACTGACCATGTCATGAGTGATGTAATATGTGACATCATCAGCAGTGCATTGCGGGCGCGCGAGTTATAGTTAGCTGAACTAACTATAACGGGGGATTTCTATGGTTTTGTACGAGTGAAATGTCCAACTAACTATAACATTCCTGAAACCTATGGTTTTTTCAGTGAATATATATATATTTATTATACTATGTATACATGTGAAAATGTCTTGGTCCCCTGTTTGCCTCGGTGGCACGGAAAAAATGGGTGGAACTGACGTCAGCACGCCGACGAGGTCCTCTTATGGCTCTGATGACGTCATACGGTGTCGCGAGCGGAGCCGTGCTATTATGACGTCCTTGTTGACGTGGGAGAGCTAGGAAAGAATTTCCGTGGAATGCTGGTGCAGGGGATATTCACCTAAGTGTTCAGGCTAGTCCTTTGGGAGCAACTGTTTATGTTGCCACTCCAGAAACCGAAACCAGTGATCCGAGGGCAGAGGCCCTGTAGATGGCACATGAGGTGGGGTGCCCAGTCGTGTGCACCGGCGGGGCAGCGAAGTGACAAGCACCACAACCCACAAAAAAGGTAACGAGGGCACTGAATAACACAGGATCTTCTCTTTGTATCTGGCAGAAACAACGAAGTTAAAATGCCCTAGTACCAAAATGTAGAATTAGTGCTACAACGGTCTGTAAGAGGACCTGCGATGCCGCCTCTGCCTCCCGGACCCTGGAGGCGGCACATGGGTCACGCGGTACGGTCGTACTGCGGTGAGACGCACACTCGTTGACCTCTCATGGCACTGCTCCACACTTCAGGGAGGACGCTTTCCATTAGCTATGTTTTCTGATGACATGTCGCGCCGGCCCCGTCCAACAACAGAACTCCTTTAGATCCAAACAGACTCTTCCACTCTCTCACCGGAAGTGAAACCAGGCCACGCGGACACTTTCACAATACAACAGCCGGGAATGCACTTTTCGGTAAAAAAACCACATTCCTTTCTCCTAATTAATCAAATAAACGTCTCACTGAAGAACAGGGGGCAGCTTCGATCGGTAAACAGCCGTTACAATGACTTTTTAACTTTGCAATACCATTACAACGCATGCATTACAACGCATGTGTTGTACATCACGAAGTCATTACTACGCATTTTTAGAACGCATGGTCATTTACCACGCATGCCTTTACAACGAATTTTGTTGTAAAGGTATGTATGGTAAATGACCATGCGTTCTAAAAAACATGTAGACGATCCATGTCGTTGTAAGGAAACAGAGGCTGTTCCGTTTCCTCACAACGACGTGCACCGCCCCTCAGAGACGACGTGAAGCAGGAACCACGAGGAGAGAGGAACCACAAGGAGTAGAGGTAAGGGGAATTGGGCATGGGGTGGGGGTTTCTTTTCTAGGGTTTAGGGTAGTGCAGTGGTGTTTGGGTGGTGTAGGGGTCGTGCTGGGGGTAGTGTTTTAGGGTTTAGGGTAGTGCAGTGGTGTTTGGGTAGTGTAGGGGTCGTGCTGGGGGTACTGTTTTAGGGTTTAGGGTAGTGCAGTAGTGTATGGGGTCATGCTGGGGGTAGTGTTTTAGGGTTTAGGGTAGTGCAGTTGTGTATGGGTAGTGTAGGCAGTCATGCTGGGGTAGTGTTTTAGGGTTTAGGGTAGTGCAGTGGTGTTTGAGTAGTGTAGGGGGTCATGCTGGTGGTAGTGTTTTAGGTTTAGGGTAGTGCAGTGGTGTTTGTGTAGTGTAGGGGGTCATGCTGGGGTAGTGTTTATGGTTTAGGGTAGTGCAGTGGTGTTTGGGTAGTGTAGGAGGTCGTGCTGGGGGTAGATTTAGGGTTTAGGGTAGTGCAGTGGTGTTTGGGTAGTGTAGGGAGTCGTGCTGGGGGTAGTGTTTTAAGATTTAGGGTAGAGCAGTGGTGTTTGTGTAGTGTAGGGGGTTGTGCTGGGGGTAGTGTTTTAGGGTTTATGTTAGTGCAGTGGTGTTTGGGTAGTGTAGGGGGTAGTGCTGGGGTAGTGTTTTAGGGTTTAGGGTAGTGCAGTGGTGTTTGTGTAGTATAGGGGGTAGTGCTGGGGGTAGTGTTTTAGGGTTTAGGGTAGTGCAGTGGTGTTTGGGGAGTATAGGGGTTCATGCTGGGGGTAGTGTTTTAGGGTTTAGGGTATGGCAGTGGTGTTTGGGTAATGTAGGGGGTCGTGCTGAGGGTAGATTTAGGGTTTAGGGTAGTGCAGTGGTGTTTGTGTTGTGAGGGGGTCGTGCTGGGGGTAGTGTTTTAGGGTTTAGAGTAATGCAGTGGTGTTTGTATAGTGTAGGGAGGTTTAGGGTAGTGCAGTCGTGTTTGTGTAGTATAGGGGTCATGCTGGCGGTAGTGTTTTAGGGTTTAGGGGAGTGCAGTGGTGTTTGTGTAGTGTAGGGGGTAGTGTTTTAGGGTTTAGGGTAGTGCAGTGGTGTTTGTGTAGTGTAGGGGGTCATGCTGGGGGTAGTGTTTTAGGGTTTAGGGTAGTGCAGTCGTATTTGTGTAGTGTAGGGGGTCGTGTTTTAGGGTATAGGGTAGTGCAGTGGTGTTTGGGTAGTGTAGGGGTCATGCTGGGGTTAGTGTTTTAGGGTTTAGGGTAGAGCAGTGGTGTTTGGGTAGTGTAGGAGGTAGTGCTGGGGGTAGTGTTTTAGGGTTTAGGGTAGTGCAGTGGTGTTTGTGTAGTGTGGAAGGTCATGCTGGGGGTAGATTTAGGGTTTAGTGTAGTGCAGTGGTGTTTGGGTAGTGTAGGGAGTCGTGCTGGGGGTAGTGTTTTAGGGTTTAGGGTAGTCCAGTGGTGTTTGTGTAGTGTAGGGAGTCGTGCTGGGGGTAGTGTTTTAGGGTTTAGGGTAGTGCAGTGGTGTTTGGGTAGTGTAGGGGGTCATGCTGGGGGTAGTGTTTTAGGGTTTAGGCTAGTGCAGTGGTGTTTGTGTAGTGTAGGGGGTCATGCTGGGGGTAGTGTTTTAGGGTTTAGGGTAGTGCAGTGGTGTTTGGGTAGTGTAGGGGGTAGTGCTGGGGTAGTGTTTTGGGTTTACGGTAGTGCAGTGGTGTTTGTGTAGTGTAGGGGGTCGTGCTGGGGGTAGTGTTTTAGGGTTTAGGGTAGTGCAGTGGTGTTTGGGTAGTGGAGGGGGTAGTGTGTTAGGGTTTAGGGTAGTGCGCCCAACCAGCCACAATATCTGTGGACAAAGGGGATCCTGACTCTTTGGAACGCTCCGTCAATTGAATAGTTTGGGTCAAGGGCCCTACCACGTCCAATACCTATCAATTCCTTTCTTGGGATCCCTCATATACTTGGAGAAAAAGGTACATAGTTTCTCATCAATTTCAGGCGTGTGTGCCACCTTCCCCTTCAGTGAGGGCCTGGGGCAATCTCCCCTCATCCTATTCCTGACCTCCCTTTCAAGGGGTTGATGGATTTTCCCCACCACATACTCTGCCACTTTGGCGTCAGGTGTCCACTCCGCCGACCTAGGATGGTAAATTTGGGTAGGCTCGAACATGCCCCAGTGGACCCCGTCCCCAACCGGGGACTGAGAGGAGTGGGACTCTGGATGCCAGGGACGCCCCGAGTCCTTATCCTCATCGGAGGAGAAATCGTCCTCCGATACACCCTCTCCCTCTAAGGGAAACCCGCCGTCGGGGTCTACAATAGTGGTGACAGTGTCGCAATTTTCTCCGGGCCCCTCCTCCTCCCGGCAGGGTGCATGGTTTAGCGTTCGCGCACTCTTGAGGAAGGTCTCCGTAAGTTTATCAAATCCTTCCAAGTGCCCCGCGTTATGCTTAACGGCCCTTTTATTCCCGATCTGGGAGCTACTTGGACCCGCCACCACCAGATCTGGGTCACTGAACACCCCAGGGATGCTTTTCGCCAGCTTATCAACCTGATCCCTAAGAGGAGCCAGCGGCTTAGAAATAGCCAGAGAGAGGGCCTGGTCCACTGCTGGAGGGAGAAGTTGGGGGGCCATTCCTCCTCCACTTCCTGGTAGGAGGAGTAAAAATGGTCTTCTGGAGAAGACATGATAGCAGAGGGTGTGAGCACAGAACAAATGCCCTTAAAATCCTTAAGACAGCCAGAATGATGATGGATTAAACCCAGATCAGTTGACTGGGGGTGAGTGTTTGATTTGCTCTAACGCTCCGTCCATCATCCCCTTTGGTATCGATTTGTTCGCCCTAAGTTGGCAGGGTATGCCCAGACGTGGGTCCCTTGCTCACTTTGCCACTGAATTCAAGATAGCCTGGCTGATGAGGGTTTTGAACCCGAAACCGGTCCCAGGATGCTTGTTTCCGGTCCAGGGAAAACATGGCTTGGCAGTTCG
The DNA here is from genome assembly GCA_963921515.1 of Calotriton arnoldi. Lineage (NCBI taxonomy): Eukaryota > Metazoa > Chordata > Amphibia > Caudata > Salamandridae > Calotriton > Calotriton arnoldi. Next base: position 302,721 of record CAWUFW010010343.1, on the reverse strand, counting down.
GGCTGGACTGTTCCCATGAGGCACAGGGTCAGACTGATTTGCATATGGCCATGTCTGAACTGGGGTGGTGGAGTGAGCTAAAGAATGATGATGGATTAAACCCAGATCAGTTGACTGGGGGTGAGTGTTTGATTTGCTCTAACGCTCCGTCCATCATCCCCTTTGGTATCGCTTAAAATCCTTAAGGCAGCCCCTCGCCGGTGCTCCAACAGCTGGGCTTTCCCCAAAGCTGTTATAAGAATAGACTGAGGCGCAATACCAATTACCACCACCAGGTGGCACTGGTCACTAACGTGGCCGTGTGGGGAAATCACCGCGTAGCGGTGTCAAAATTAGGCGAGGGTTGGTCGGGAATCAAGCGGACACTAAAGGAGTGACCGGATTCCCAAACGCGTGTAAAGACCAGCGGGAGCGCTCGACGGAGCTGCCTCGCTTGGACCAGACGCACCTGACAGGATCTCACCACGCGCATAGCACACAGCGGAGAAACTGCGAGGGGGAGAATGCGCTCGGGCAAGAGCCTGATGCGCAGGGAATATGAAACAATACCAAGGCAATAATGCTAATAACGTGCACAAGAAACCGCTATACAAACAGCAACAACGTCAGATTAAGCCAAGAATGTAAGGAATGCACTTAACTGACGAGCAGTGAAGAAAGAGGAAGCGGAAGGGACGTCACGATATTATATACGATGGACTGTGATATGATTGGACTATAGTTGCCTTGGAGACTACCCCCTAATGGTTCATGGGTTGTGTAGTCTTTTGTTTAATGATTGTTGTGTTACGTTTTCTTTGAACTGCTATGCAAATAAAGTGAGGAAAGATATGCATAATCCTCGCCTCCATCCTGCCATAGAATTCATTAAACTTTATTTGATCTGATTTAGAAACATAGATCATAAAAGTGTACATAAAAACAGTAAATCCTCTTTCCTAATACAATACAGTGAGAATTAATTAAAACCAGTAGGTAAAAACGGGTGTTACAAAGCCCGGTTCAGAGCAACTTCAGGTTAACAGAATCGTAAAGTTCAATGTTTCGCAAGATCAATCTCATGTACTTCGTGCAAAATACGCAATAAGGGGTCCAAGTAAGATGTAACGCTCCAATACCTGACCAGTTTGCACTATATAAAACTGCAGAAAAACTAAAAATAAAAAGTGTTTTGCACACTTCTGTCATTGGGCTATATGTGGGCTACATCTGGGTGATATTTGTGCTACATTTGGGCTCTTTTTTCTCTGGTGGCCCTCTTGGGAGACTTATTTGTTATGAAGTTTCCTAATTTCGTCATTTACTGCAGTCTCCTCAGTAGGAAATGCTTTCAGTTTTTTACTTTGATTCCATCAAGAAGGCATTCAGATGTGTCACACATTTGCCATAAATTCAGAATGTTAGCACTCTAGTTGTTCATTAGATCACTATAGTAAAGCTACTGCTCACCAGGGAGTTAACTGGAAGTCTACTGCTGGTATTGAAAGTGATTGTTTCAGTCTGCATGTCAGAATTTTCTAATGAAATAGAAGAGGATTTGAGATCTCACTTAAAACATGTCCTAATTTTTCTTTCTACAGCACTAACCATAATTTCTATGACAAAATGAACCCCCTCATTTTGTTCCTTTTTAATGTAAATGTTTTAAGAGTTACCAGTTTATTCCAATCAAGATGGCTTCAGGTGTGCCATAATTTTGTCATAAGTAAGGCTGTTGAAGTACTGGGTTTTATTGGACCCAGCGGTGCCAGGGAACACACCCAATGACCTCGAGTTCTTCCTGTCTCAGACTACAGAAACACAGAGTCTTCTTGGTGGCTTCAAAGATCAATTTATTGGCTGCAGCCAGCAACAGGTATCCTAGAAGTACAACAATGTGTATGTTCTCAGGAGACTGCTCCTTTTCATGGAAACCAGCTATCTCTTTTATACAGAATATTATGCTTTAGGCAAACATTCCTTATTTTTACAGTGGGTCATTCACATATTTCTTACAACAAAACAAAGACAGATTCATGATGACAAGCCCATTTTCAGTTTGTCCAGCCCACAACCAAATACCCAGTGAGGCCCAACACCTGCAACAGATATAATCTGGACCCCTAATAAAACCGGGCACCTCCTCCTCGTAAAGCAGGTCATAAAGAAAGAGCAGTGACAGGTGTGAATAAGATTTAGATATAGATGTGTGCAATGAAGGGTTTATGGCATGCTGCACCTGGGCCCCTAATCTCGATCGGCCACTGGGAACTAAAACTGGCCGAACAGGTTCTGGCTCTGGACAGTGGAGTCAGCTTGCCCAGGTCACTGAAAGTGTACGTGTCCCCTAAGGCGCGTTTGGCTTTAGTCATTGCCTTATGTGAGGGCAACCACAAAATGGCTGCCGTACACAAAATGGAACCCGAGGGTTCACAAGGGAATCGTTAATATTAGAGTGATCCCGTCACTCGAATATGACGCAAATACTCAGATATAGCATACCTGTCATTACCGGTCTGCTGATACCAAAATCGTCATGTTGCAATGATGTTAATGACACAGGTCCAGAATTTTCAGTACCACAGACCCTCCTTTTGCCCTTACATAGGCAATTTACTTACACTCATGCTAATCTGAGTCTAGGTCTATGTTCATGAATTCATTGAGACGTTGCTGTAGCATCATCCTATTACTTAGCTCGTCCCTTGATACAGGTTTCCTTACACATGATGTAACACATAGGCCGCATATGGCAGGAACACACTGTATGCACAGACAAAACAGGAAAAGGATGGCTAGAAGTATCCCAATGACCATCAGAACTTTCCATCCCCAGGTGGATAACAGTTCCCAGAACCATCCCATCAACGACCAGTCTCCTTCATCTATATGGATGGATTCAGAGATCCTATGTAGTTTGGAGATGGCCTGGTACACTGTTGGAGCGTTATCTGGAATGAAAATGCAACAACTGGATTGGATCACTCTACATACCCCACCACGGTCTGCAAGTATGATGTCTAACGCGACCCTGTTCTGCAGGGTCATAAGGCGATCCGACTGGAGCTCAGCAGTCAAATTATTAAGGGCACCGACAGTTTCGACTATGGTGGATTCAACCACTCGCGTCAATTGCCTCACATTCCTGTTGTTAGCCATAGGTCCCCAGAACGGCAGAAAACCCCTAAAGAAGTCTCCCGCTTCTTGTCCTGCAGTGTCTTCCTTGCTGAAGACACCCCTAATTCTTCTTATTTTATGGTAATCTGCCGCAGCTGTGTAGGTGGGAGGCAACAGGAATGAAACGAAGCATGTGCCCGAGAAGTCAGGGGGCAACCACGTGTAGGCCCTATCATGGCAGATAAAGTAGGTACCCCTAGCTGCTAAGAACAAAGGGAAGTCTGAGATGCAAAAATATACGTTTCAGTGCAGATACTCTTCCCTAACTGAGCTCTTGGATTCTTGCCATTACCTTGCAGACATAGATGACCCTGATGGGGTACAATCCAAATTGGAGCGGATCTTTTTGCTTGCTGGTTCTCGCTCAGACTCGCTCCATATCCAGTCACGTTCCATCCAATATACGCTAGTGTCTCATCTTCCGGGATAGTTTCGTAGGAACTAGTTCCCCTTATCATGTCGACTATCCCCTTAACTAGAGCACTATTCTTTGGGTTGTCTTTGACGGAACGTAGGGGGTGGATTTCGCGAGCATAGATGAACATCGTTCGGTATGCCCACACAGAACCATTGTAGCTGAATGGCCGCACTAGGTAGGGAATACCTTTCTCAGTAGTATGAGGCATAAGGCCACACACCCAACAGTTGGTTCTGTTCACTACTAGCTGGTGTTGGTGTAAGAGCTGAACAAAGGAGTTGTTCATAAACTCTAATCTTCTAACGGACTCGTGTTCAGGTAGAGGGTGAAAAGAATGTGAGGAGATAGTAGAGGAAGGCATGGGCTGTACAGTGGGTGCAGATGTCACTTGAAAAGAGAATATGATATACCCCACTAAAGACATCATTAAACTAAGTAAAATACAAAGACACATAATTAAAAAACATTTTCTGCTCATGGTTGCACATATTTTCCTCTTGAAACTTATTCTTTCAACAGGTCTCTCCATCTGAAAAGGCTCCATCCTCTAACGTGCTGCTCGCGGCGGTTGGTTTTCTTCACTTGAGAGTGTTTCTGAATGTCCCAGGGAACGCCCTAGAGCAAACCAGACCCGTAGACCTTGTGTCCGCAGGCTACACACTCAAGTCTTTTCACCACGACCCTACAGCTGAACCCGGATGGTGGTTCAAAAACAGGTTTTCGGATGGGAGGACCAAAATTTCATTTTATTTGTCCATGACTCTCGGTCGCAAGTTATAACGGCTTTTTCCAGGCAATGTCTGGTCGCAAAACAAAAGTTCAGGCTCAGTAGTGTCCAATCGAAGTGGTGATGGTATTGCTCTTTGGAGAAGATCGTCACTTTCTCGCTCAGAATTTGTCCCTGTGACGCGTGCGTCACTAAAAGGCAGAAAACGAGGCACTGTTTCAGTTTCCGAGTCAGCAATTCCCTCCTGGACCCACCGGTCATATGGTAGAGGCAAAGGGACCCTCTTACAGTGTACGCCGTGGATCCAGTTTTTCTTCCCTTGTACTCGCACTGCAGATCTTGTGGACAAAATCACCAAATAGGGGCCAATCCAGCGGGGCTGATCGTTCTTTGTCCGCTGAAAGTTCTTGATTAACACCCACGATTTGGGATTGATTGCATGCCCTGGATCTTTAGAAGCCTGAGGCAGTGTATTATGAACCTGTTGGTGTAAAACACGCAATTTAGCCGTCAAATCATGCAAGTAATCAAGCAGTACAGGGTGTTCAATCTCGCTGAATTTCGTTGGCCTCGGCACTCCCCATATGTTAGCCGGGCGACCAAACACTATCTCATGAGGACTAAGTCCTACTCGGGAATGTACGGTCATCCTAGTTGACAACAGTGCTAATGGCAACGCATCAGGCCATTTAAGGCCAGAGCTTGCTTGTATCTTGGCCAGTTTTAGTTTAAGAGTGCCATTATAGCACTCAACTAATCCAGCTGATTGGGGATGATTTGCAGCGTGAAATTTCTGCCGGATTCCTAAACCTTCACACACTCGTTTCATCACTTGACCCACAAATTCACCCCCATTATCACTCCACACCATTCTCGGCAAACCAAACCTAGGGAAGAACTCTTTGAGAAGGGCTTTCGCTGTGGACAAGGCAGTATTATCTTTCAGAGGATATGCCTCTACCCATCTTGAAAAGGCACAAACAACAATGAGTACGTATTTCAAATTGTTGCACCTCTCCATGTGGATGAAATCTAGCTGCAAAACCTCGAACGGATACGTTGGAGGCGCAAAATGACCAGCTGGAGTTGGGGTTCCCTTACCAGGATTGTATTTCAAACAAACCATACAATTTTTGACCACATTCTCTGCACATTTGGGAATTCCAGCATTTTGCCACGCTGGAGCCAATAACTTACAGATTCCTTTCACACTGATGTGGGCCATCCCATGTGCCATTGTAACCACTGCAAGCACATATGTATCGGGTAACAACCATCGCTGATGCTCAGACAATTAAACCCAACAACCATTTGCATCCAATTTACCCGTACTCTCTCTCCACGTACTTAATTCCTTCTCCGTAGCTTCAGCTTGGATGGACTTCACACTCTCTATCGTATCTTCACACATTCCAACGTCACCAATCCATCTTGCAGGGCCCGCAACATACATTCGACTCATCACATCTCTTGCTGTTTCTTTCGCAACTTCATCAGCAAACATATTACCGCGACCAACGTCGTCAGTGATCTTCTTATGTGCACTGCATTTCACAATCGCGACTTGCAATGGCAAAGTAAGTGACTCCAGGAGCTCATTCACCAATTGACCATGCTGTATTTTCGTACCGTGAGACGTGAGGAACCCACGTTCCTTCCACAAGCGTCCAAAACTATGGGCCACACCAAACGCATACTGGCTATCGGTATATATGGTCACTTTCATTCCTTTTGATAATACACACGCTCTCATAAGTGCAGTCAACTCTGCTGCTTGAGCTGAATTATGTGGGATACGTGCAGTTTCAACAATCGTATGTAAAGTCGTGACAGCATATGCCGCAGTCGTATCACCATTCGGAAGCTTGAAGCATGACCCATCCACCCATAAGGTACCATCACACTTTACAAGAGGAGTGTCCCTAAGATCTACTCTCCCTTTCGTTTCTTCTTCTGTCCTAAGAAAGCAATCATGCTGTTCCGGAACATCTGTCTTTGTTATAATTGGCAACAATGTAGCTGGGTTCAGCGTGTTGCATTTTCTTATGTGCACATGGCTCGCTAAAAGTGTCAACTCGTAACCTGACAATCGAGCACTAGTTAAGTGCTGTGTCTTGGTCCTGTTTAACAAAATATCCACTGCATGTGGGACCATCACGACCAGCGTATTATTCATCACCAAACCAGCAGACTGTCGAATAGAAACAGCTGCTGCCGCTGTGGCTCTCAAACAACTCGGCAACGCTCTAGCTACCGGGTCCAAAATCGACGAGAAATATGCACATGGACGTTGCTTGTCCCCAAAAGACTGTGTTAACACTGATAATGCACATCCTTCTCTCTCATGGACATACAGCGTAAAGGGCTTGCTGTAGTCGGGGTACCCAACACAGGAGCCGAACACAATGCATCACGCAATTCGGAAAAACTTTTCTGACAATCTTCGGACCAAGGAAGGGGATTCGGCGTGTCTTTATAGGTCAATGCTACCAAAGGTTTAGCCATCAATGAAAAATTCGGTATCCATTGTCTGCAATAGGATGTAATACCTAAGAAAGCACGCACTTCTCTCTGTGTCATTGGCACACTTAATTTTGCAATTGCCTGAATTCTTTCTGGGGTCAATCTTCTTCCCTCTTTCGATAAGAGGTGACCTAAATAGGTCACTTCTTGTCGACAATACTATAACTTGGAAAGAGACACTTTGTGGTGTAAATCAGACAAATGACGCAACAATGACAAAGTGGCTTCTTTACAAATCTCCTTAGTATCTGCAGCAACTAACAAATCATCGACGTACTGTAGAAGGGTAGCGCCATCAGGTAACACAAGAGTGTCAAGCTGAGACTTCAGAGCCTGACTATAGATAGAAGGACTTTCACAAAAACCTTGAGGAGCTCTCTGAAATCGGAAGCTTCGGCCTCCTAAACAGAATCCAAAAATATCCCTGCTCTCTATCTAATAGGGATGCTGAAGAAAGCATTCTTCAAGTCAATCACCGAGAACCAAGTGGCTGAGGCTGGAATCATTGTCAGTAAAGCAGTGATATCGGGAACGACTGGAAACTGTGGCACAACTATCTTGTTTACCTCTCTAAGATCAATCACAAACCTGTAAACAGGTGGCTGAGAAGAGTCAGTACGCTTCAAGACAGGTAAAACAGGACTATTGCAAACATTACCTCTTGTCTCTTCAATTACATTTTTCTCAATCAAATCATAAATGATCGCTAGCAACGCTTTTTCACCTTCATTAGAGATCTTGTATTGGGGAATGCGCGGCATTTTAACATTGGCTTTCAACGTTACAACATATGGCGGTATTTCCAAAGACCTACATCATTGGGACCAGTAGCCCAAAGAATATCAGGGAGAAACGACAATTCTGTTGGAAGTTTGTCCTTTGACAAATATATTGGTGAAACCACTGTCTTACCCAATGTGAGTTGTACTCCCGAAGGAGAACAATACAATGTCGCATACAATCTTTTCAGCAGATCCAATCCTAACAAGTTCTCACCACAACCTGTCGTTAGAATAAGTGGTGCTTCGATTTCACAAGGTCCAACAGAAAGAGACATAGGGCTAGAAATCGGGTTCCTAACCGGGCGCCAGAAAAACCTACTGAAACATTAGTTTCGCCAGACAAAGGTGCGCCAGGAATTTAGAGTGCATAATAGAACTCTTTGTAGCACCAGTATCCAACAGAAAAGGCTCTGACACACCTGATGTAATCACCTCAATATAAGGTCCACTCTGATCTACTGGAACTGAAACAACTCCCTCTCTTTGTCTATGGCTGTCCTAGCAATCATCACCTTCCATACTCTCACCTTCTGCATAGTAGTCATCAGCATAGTACTGAGTCGTCCTACCAGACGCGTTATTCTGCTGATCAAAACTATTCATTGAATTTTGAGGAGGAAATGGGCGCGCGTTCTGGGTGAAATTTCCGTGTCCTCTAGCTCTAGGTGCTTGTGGAACACCTCGACCTCTTGCGCCAGAAATACCATTCATACGCTGCAACAAAATAGGGCAATTATATTTAAAATGACCTTCTTCCTTACAATATGAACATTGGTTAGGGCCTATCAGAGCACGTTGTTGAGGATACTCAAACCTTTGCGAATTCCTCTGATACTGTTGAGGTTGCTGATAGTCACGCTGATTACTACGAGGCGGATACGCTTGTTGTAAAAGAACCTTTGTTTTTAACTCTTTAGTTTTCTTGTCTGCTCTATCTTTCTCATCTTTATCTCTATTTTCGTAGTATTGTGCAGTAGCCAATATCTGTGCTGAAGAGAAACGGCCCAAGAACTCTCTGAATCTTTCAATTTTTTACACAATTCGGGAAGCAAATTATGCACAAACTTGTCAACAAACAACCTTTGATCACCTTCTGTACTCATATCCTGACCACTGTGGTCGATAAATGTCTCTTCAAACCTAGTGAAGAAGTCAGATACACTTTCCTCCTTCTTCTGCTTGCATGCAGACAATTTATCCCAATTTACACGCATTGCAGGCATCAAAGTCTTCATGTAAGTAACGATCCTACCAGGGAGGTCTGCTACTAAAGGCTCTGGTTTAGCACCGCCTACTTGTCTGTCATTTGCCGCATTGATATTAATCCATGTGTCCCCTAACTCCGGCGCATGATCCGTGTGACGGATCACTCTCCATAAAGGCTGTGGGACCACATTTCCAAACAACATGTCTATATCAGCTAAATTCATAACACAGGAGTCTGCAGTCTGTGATAATTCCTTATAATAACCTGCAGGGTTTTTACGGGGGTCGGGTAGAGTCTGCTTAAGAGCCAGGACTTCAGTTCGCTTCCATGGAACATGTACCCACACATGTTGAAAATGAGGCTGAATAGGTGGAACAGCATTTAGGTCTCCTTCTTTCCAAACTGGGGAACTTCTCTCATGGGATACTGTCTGACCTTCCTTTTAACAGAGGGTTCTGGCTCAAACAACAGTCGAGAAATACCCTCACTCCTAAATGATAATAATGTCGCAACTGCTTTCTCAATATCGGAACCCACAATCGTGCCTTTGGAAAACTCAAACCGTACATGACACAACTCAGGCGGATTGGCCTCCATATCACAATCTTTTAATCTTTCAAGAAGAACTTCGCACATTTTGTCAAAAACATATCTCTGTTTCGGTGCTTGCCATTGGTGGAAGACATCCATAACAGACTCTAACTCATATCTTGTAGGGTCAGTGACCCATTTATGCGCCAAATGATCCAATACTCCCTTCTCTCTAGAATCGGGCAATTGGCTACGCAATTGTTTACGCTCTAAAACGGGGGTCGTAGTCGGTGACCCAAAGAAAGGAGACAAAATACTAGTAACAGTGTTTGTCATTCTCTGTCGGACAGAAGGAGAAGTTGACAAATGAACAGGAGGAAAAACAGGAGGAGACAAAGCAAATGCAGAGGCAGTGTCAGAAGGGATAGTGTGGAGGGAAATAGATGCAGGGGGCAAAGTCATAGGAAGTAAAGATGGAACAGGTAGTAAAGGTGGCAGCCCTTGAGGGGGCTGCGCCATAGTAGTAGGTGCCAACTGAAAAACAGCTGGTGGTTGTGGAAGAACCGGAGGTACAACAACTGGGGGTTGTACAACTAAAGGTTGCGGAGGTGCTGTAGCACTCTGCGCATAAGGAGGTGGTGAATTCAACAAATGAGACATTAAAGGATCCTTCTCAAGTTCCTTCACTGTATCTTGCTGAAGAGGTGGCAAAACTGGATAACATTTATCAATTGCCAATTTACGTTGCCTGTGCAGCTGTTCACTCGCTTGTTCCTCTTCATCATCCTTATACTGCATAGCAGCTTGCATTATTGAAATACCCTTTTCTCTTTTATTCTTCTTTACTAATTTAATTTCTTTCTGTTTGGCTTCTTTTCGCCATAGGCGGAAAGAGTCAAACATCGCTCGGCCGGGCTTTCTTCTTAAAAAGTCTAACTTCTAAATTATCCAGAATTTCGGTGTCAAAACTACCATATTGGGGCCACTTTAGGACACCATCTTTCCTTGTGTACCTAACCCATACGTTATTATACATGATAGGGCCCACTCCATGCTTCACGTAGAGCTCATAGGTTGGAGTTCCAATTGGAGGAACCGGACACGAGTCCTCCAATCGGGAATCCCTATTACAACCAAGACAAAACAAATTTCCAAGTCTGCTAAGACCAGGCATCTTCGCTCACTAGTCTAGCTTCAAACTTCAAAGGATTATCGAATACGACAGTCTCGTGAATACACGAGTCCTTCGGCTTTGGTACTTGCAAGTTCCAAATCAAAAGATCCTAACAAATCAAAGATCCCATGGGATACCCAAAACTAAGAACCAAGACTAAGGACTGGGAGACGCTCCACTTATACTTAACTGAGGTATCGATGACGTCACCAGAAGACTCGTCTATTGTCTCGCTCTACAAATCATAAAAGGGTCCAAGACAGGGCGATAGTCAGGGCAGCAGTCCTTCGTAGCCGTCGGGACGCGGGGAACCTCGCAGCAAAGACTTTCGGACCACGAACGACATACAGGGGTCGATGAAGTGGTTGGCCTTCCTCCAGAATTTTACACGAAGCTCCTCACGACCTCTGGCTTGGACCGGTACCGCTGAAATCGCCCCACGTTGGGCGCCAATTGAAGTACTGGGTTTTATTGGACCCAGCGGTGCCAGGGAACACACCCAATGACCTCGAGTTCTTCCTGTCTCAGACTACAGAAACACAGAGTCTTCTTGGTGGCTTCAAAGATCAATTTATTGGCTGCAGCCAGCAACAGGTATCCTAGAAGTACAACAATGTGTATGTTCTCAGGAGACTGCTCCTTTTCATGGAAACCAGCTATCTCTTTTATACAGAATATTATGCTTTAGGCAAACATTCCTTATTTTTACAGTGGGTCATTCACATATTTCTTACAACAAAACAAAGACAGATTCATGATGACAAGCCCATTTTCAGTTTGTCCAGCCCACAACCAAATACCCAGTGAGGCCCAACACCTGCAACAGATATAATCTGGACCCCTAATAAAACCGGGCACCTCCTCCTCGTAAAGCAGGTCATAAAGAAAGAGCAGTGACAGGTGTGAATAAGATTTAGATATAGATGTGTGCAATGAAGGGTTTATGGCATGCTGCACCTGGGCCCCTAATCTCGATCGGCCACTGGGAACTAAAACTGGCCGAACAGGTTCTGGCTCTGGACAGTGGAGTCAGCTTGCCCAGGTCACTGAAAGTGTACGTGTCCCCTAAGGCGCGTTTTGGCTTTAGTCATATGTGAGGGCAACCACAAAATGGCTGCCGTACACAAAATGGAACCCGAGGGTTCACAAGGGAATCGTTAATATTAGAGTGATCCCGTCACTCGAATATGACGCAAATACTCAGATATAGCATACCTGTCATTACCGGTCTGCTGATACCAAAATCGTCATGTTACAATGATGTTAATGACACAGGTCCAGAATTTTCAGTACCACACTGTTAGCGCTCTAGTTGTTCTTTAGAACACTCTGGGAAGCTGCAGTAGAACACAAAGGCATCAACTGATAGGCTGCTCCTGTTGAAATATAACAGGAAGATATTTGAGATCACACTTGAAACATGTCCTAATTTTTCTTTCTACAGCACTAACCATAATTTCTATGACAAAATGAACCCCATCATTTTGTTCCTTTTTAAATTAAATGTTTTAAGTGTTACCAGTTTATTCCAATCAAGATGGCTTCAGGTGTGCCATACTTTTGTGATAAGTAAGGCTATTTGCACTCTAGTTGATCTTTAGAACACTCTGGGAAGCTGCAGTAGAACTCAAAGGAATCAACTGACAGTCTCTGCCCTTGTTGGATGTACATGTTTTACTGAGAATGTCAGACTTCATTCTCACATGACTGAGAAAGATAATGTGAATTTACAGAAAATATGCTCTCATTTTAGCTTCTGGAGCACCTTCCAAAATTGTATGGGACAAGCATGTGAAAATAGTTTTCTCTCAAACATGATTCATGATATCCCAGCAGAAGGTTTTTCACAGGGTAAAATCACCTTAGAACACACCACAATTCCTGAAATTAGTATGGTACCATCAACAAATGAATTCTAATGTAACTAAAGTCTGTTATCACCCTTTATCATTCTCCTTTTGGTAACCCTCAAAATCTTCGATTCACTACAATGCATTTCAATGGGGTCCTATCATTTATATTGGTCCCAAGATGGCTGCCAGCAATTCCAGGATGAAGTGCTGACAGCCAATCTTATCTCACGATGACATGTGTGGTTAGGCTCCGCCCAGATGTCGATATGTTTTCTTTTTCAAATTTCTCAGGAACTACTGAACGGATTTACACCATTTAACAAAAAGGGTTCTTTCTGAACCAAGAACTACCTCTTTGCCAAATTTGGTGTAATTCCGTTCAGCAGTTCGAGCTGTAGTCTTGTCTAAAGTTTCCCATGGAAAATTGCATGGGAAAACACGTTTTGGGACCCCCTTTTTCTCGGCCCCGCTTGCCGAATCACCCGAAACTTTCAGGATAAGAGCAGACCGGAGCGCCCCACGAGTTTTGAAAATTTCGCGAAGATTCATCAACCGGCGCCAAAGTTATTGGAAATAGAATGTTGTGAATTTCCTATGGAAAATAGGTCCTAACTATAGCTACCTACTGGCGACCGCCAGTAGGTAATATATATATATATATATATTCACTGAAAAAACCATAGGTTTCAGGCACGTTATAGTTAGAAATTAGCATTTAAAAAACCTTACAAATTCACTGAAAAAACCATAAGTTTTAGGGACAGTTATAGTTAGTTGGACATTGTACTCGTACAAAACCCTTGAAATTCCCCTGTTATAGTTAGTTCAGATAACTATAACTCGCACCCCCGCAATGCACTGCTGATGACATCACATATTACATCACTCATGACATGGTCAGTGACATCACTGATGACATCACTGATGACATCTCAAATGATATCACTGATGACATCATCCACGTGATAATCTGATGCACCTCCTCACACCCTAATATAACCTTTGATACACCCACTCTAAATTACAGACTGCCATTCGCAAAACCATAGACACTCCAACACCAATAACTACATACCCACTCACTGATTCTTAGGTCTACACACACACATCTACTCACTCACCCGTACAGTCACTCATACTTACGTTCACTCAGTACAGGACTATCATATGCACTCATACTCCTATATAGACACTCAAACACCGCCACTCATCCATAGAGGTACTCACACACCTAGTCAGTCATGCAAATAATTATACACACTGCCATTTACTCACCTATACAGTTATACACACACCAGCTCACTTACTCATACAAATACTAGCACATTCTTACACTCTTATACAATCACTGATACAAGCACACACTCATCCATACAGCCACTCTCACAATCACACACTCTCACTTATAGCCATTTATATACTCCAACACACATATATACTGCCTTTCACATATGTAGTTACTCACACATGTACCACTGGGACATACATTCACTCACTAACACACTCTTACACACACTTACACACCCATACAGTCTATCACAGATGCACTCTTGAAACCATCCACCCAGTGAATCACCCACTCACACATCTATGCACAGAGTCGCACACACCCCACCCACACAAACACTCAGGCACCCATACAGATACTCAGACAACCAATCAATAACTCATATAGACACTCATGTAGCTATTCACAAACCCATGCACCACTTACACAGCAACAGACAGACGGATACAGACATTCACCCAGTTTAGTCACTAACCCATGCATTCAGTAAGATACGTTTAGTCACTCACTTATAGAGTTAGTCAAGCACCTACTAAATCACCCATACAGACACTTATACACCCACTCATTCTTCAATACGCCTTTCCCTATATATATTAAAAATATTTAAACTTTACAGAAACACACAGTCACTGGATGATGTCATCAGTGATGTCATTTGAGATGTCATCAGTGATGTCATCAGTGATGTCACTGACCATGTCATGAGTGATGTAATATGTGACGTCATCAGCAGTGCATTGCGGGCGCGAGTTATAGTTACCTGAACTAACTATAACGGGGAATTTCACGGGTTTTGTACGAGTGCAATGTCCAACTAACTATAACTGTCCCTAAAACCTATGGTTTTTCAGTGAATATATATATATATATATATATATATATATATATATATATATATATATATATATATATATATATATATATATCTGCTCTTCATCTGAAACTTGGGAACTAGCCCGGGTTGCCTCCTCTTTTCTTCTTTTTTTTTTTAAAATAATTTATGTTGCACACTAATCCTTAAAGGGCATTTATTATATATAGAATGCCCCTTTTTATGGCTCAATACATTAAAAATTTAAATATTAAATGAAGACAGCCCATGGTTTAGCTAAATGTTATATGCGACGATAAAGTCGACTCTACCCCATGTTTTGTGCAATAATTTATTGACATGTTAGGCACAAACTCCCTCTTTAACTTACAGAGCAGCTATCCAATTTTTATTTCCCCTGTATTTCTGACCCCTTGTACTACTCTGTGGATACTGCTTTCACTATCCTGTGGATGTTTTTTTTCCCCCCCAAACTCGCAGTAGTTTCGACCGCACCTAAACTCACTGATTTTCCGCGAGCTGTCCCCTTCGTTGGCACGCACCTTGTGATACGTGTCACATGGCAATACACCTGCATTATTGGTGCATCGCCTCACGCCGCACACTAGCAGCTGCTTGGAGGGACATTACATCTACTAGTATACCATACAGTTCCATAGAACCCCTTCGTATGCTAATATTGTTAATCATTTCGAAGAAACCATGGCCTACATATATGTGTAACTATATAGATATTACCACATTAAGAACTGCTGCATTCTTTTCGTGGCTGAAGCAAAAAAATATCCCGTGGTCAGCATGTGTAGGGGAACAGAAGGCACACCATGCGTGCATCAAAGAAGCAGAAGGCGAAAAAAACACCAACACTTTTTGCCGTAGAACACTATTTTCAACAGGGGCTTTTAATTATTATCGATAAAGTTTTGTATTCTAAATTTCTGCCTCCATTGTGAATTGGGAGTAGGGTGTGAATTTGGTGTTTTACACACAACTCGTTCATTCTTTGCAAAATGTACTTGTGTTTCTTCTAGCTTTCGGTTGTTTGTCTTTCTGCCTGTCTTTTTCTTTATTTCTAAGAGTGTTTTTTGTTATTCGCTTCCCACCGGTCTTTCTGTTATCATCTCAGTCTGGTTTCACTCCATTTCCCTTTTATGCTAGTATCTGTCCTTCTGCCATCCACTAGCTGCAAACGTTTTTCAATCTATGTATCTTTCTATTTGCCCTCCCCTCTATCTAGAAGCCTGTCTTATGCTTTTTAAGTCTTTCAACCGACCTATCTTCCCCCTTTTATCATCCGCTGCACATCAGTAACGCTTGTCTTTTCGACATTTTCTATCTGCTTTTCTTGTTTTCTCTCTGTCTGCCCGACTCTCCTATGTTCAAGCTGTGCATGGCTGCCCGAATGTGTGGTTGCCATTTTCTGTCTAAGTTCCCATCCGCTTGTCATTCCATTTGTCTTTTGCCGAATTTCTTTTTTACCCTTTTGTGTCTGTGTGCCGTTTGCTCATTCTCTGTCCTACAGCTTAATGGTTGTTCTAATTTTCAGTCTGTCTTTCGTCATTTTTTTATTCGTCTGTCTGCCTGGTTAAACCTATTTTCTGGCTCTTTTTAACTGCCTGTTTTTTTATATTATTGTATCTGTCCCTTATCCTGCCTTTCTTAATTTTCCCCTCTTGGTTTATTTGTGTGTATCCCTTCTTTAATTGTCTGCCTGCCTTGTTGTCATTCTCTGTTTGCTTTTACTTTTTCCATAGATAGCTTTTCTCTGCCTTTTATCTGCCTTCCTGTGTCTCTTTGCTGTATGGCACCTGTCCGTCTGAATATTCGTTCATCCTTTTGCCTTTTTTTCTATCTGCCTGCCTCCGCTTTAGCCATAGCTCACTGTAACTGTCTCTTTGTTGTGATTTTAATTTTTTTATCTGCTTGTTTCCCTTGTTACCTTTGTTTCTGTCTGTCTTTTCTCATTTTCTATCTATCTTAATCTTTTCTGCCTGCCTTTTGTGACAGTTGACCACTCTGTCTCTTTTCCCTCCTGCCCCTCTGCCCATCTTTTCCCATTTTCTATGTGTGCATCTTCTCTGTTTTCTACTTTACTTGCCTTTTTTGAACACTCCAACTGTCAGCCTCCTCACGCCCCCTTGCCTTTTCTATATGTTCCTGTTTTATTCTCATTATATATATATATATATATATTTTTTTTTAATTCTCCTGC
This sequence comes from Calotriton arnoldi, assembly GCA_963921515.1. Lineage (NCBI taxonomy): Eukaryota > Metazoa > Chordata > Amphibia > Caudata > Salamandridae > Calotriton > Calotriton arnoldi. Next base: position 286,015 of record CAWUFW010010343.1, on the reverse strand, counting down.
TTGTTTTGTACCTAACTCTAAACATTTGTGAAGTTATGCCATCTTGTCTCCGAGCTCTTAGGTACAATGCATGTAGATGCTTAGCAAGTGACAGTACCGCAGGACAGGCTTCTGCAATGGTTTAGAAGGCTCACCTCATGGGTCAGAGGGACCTGAAGACAGACCGGCATTTCACAGCGCATATGTGCCCACACAGCGTACCTCTCCACTCCCTGCAGCAAGCACGCCAGTGGTGGACCCTAAGATTTTAGAGAAGCAAATGGTAATGCGTGGATCAATATGTCATAAGCCTCTTTTTGCACCTCTGTTGGTTCTTTCTGCACTTCACCTCTTTTGCAAATTTCTGCATCCCTCTTGCCTATTTCTGCAACCCTCTTCCCTTTTTGTACACCTCTCTTGCTTCTTTCTGCACTTCTCTTGCTTCTTTCTGCACTGCTCTTGCTTCTTTCTGCACCTCTCTTGCAAATTTCTGTATCCCTCTTGCCTCTTTCTGCACCCCTGCACCCCTGTTCCCTCTTTCTGCACCTTTCTTGCCTGCTTCTGCACTTGTCTTGACTCTTTCTGCACCTCTGTTGCTTCTTTCTGCACTTCTCTTGCCTCTTTCTGCACACCTCTTGCCTCTTTCAGCACCTCTGTTGCTTCTTTCTGCACCCCTCTTGCCTCTTTCTGTACCCCTCTTTTCTCTTTGTGCACCTCTCCTGCCTCATTCTGCACCTCTCTTGCCTTTTCATGCAGTTCTCTTGCCTCTTTCTGCACCTCCTTTACTTCGTTCTGCACTTCACTTGCCTCTTTCTGTCCCCCTCTTGCCTCTTTATGCACCTCTGTTGGTTCTTTCTGCACTGCTCTTGCTTCTTTCTGCACCTATGTCCCAAATTTCTGCATCCCTCTTGCCTCTTTCTGCACCCCTCTTCCCTCTTCCTGCTCCGCTCTTGCCTCAGTCTACCCACCTGTTCCCTCTTTCTGCACCCCTTTTGCCTATTGCACCCCTGTCCCAAATTTTCGCATCCCTCTTGCCTCTTTCTGCACCCCTCTTCCCTCTTTCTGCAACTCTCTTGCCTCTTCCTGCAGTTCTCTTGCCCACTTCTGCACCTCACTTGCCTCTTTCTGCACCTCTGTTGGTTCTTTTGCACTGCTCTTGCTTCTTTCTGCGCCTCTCTTGCAAATTTCTGCACCCGTCTTGCCTCTTTCTGCACCCCTCTTACCTCTTTCTGTACCTCTCTTGCCTCTTTCTGCACCTCACTTGCCTCTTTCTGCACTTCTCTTGCTTCTTTCTACACCTCTGTATCTTCTTTCAGCAATTCTCTTGCCTCTTTCTGCACTTATCTTGCCTGTTTTTTCACCTCTCTTGCCTCTTTCTGTACCTCTCCTACCTCTTTCTGCACCTCACATGCTTCTTTCTGCACCCCTCTTGCCTTTTTCTGCACCCCTCTTCCCTCTTTGTGCAACTCTCTTGCCTCTTTCTACACCTCTCTTCCCTCTTTCTGCACCACTCTTGCCTCTTTCTGTACCTCAGTTGCTTCTTTCTGCACTTCTCTTGCCTCTTTCTGCACCCTTCGTGCCTCTTTCAGCACCTCTGTTGCTTCTTTCTGCACTTCTCTTCCTTCATTCTGCACCCCTCCTGCCTCTTTCTGTACCCCTCTTGCCTCTTTGTGCACCTCTCCTACCCCTTTCTGCACCCCTCTTGCCTCTTTTTGCACCTCTGTTGGTTCTTTCTGCACTGCTCTTGCTTCTTTCTGCACCTCTGTTCCTAATTTCTGGATCCCTCTTGCAGCTTTCTGCACCCCTCTTCCCTCTTTCTGCACCTCTCTTCCCTCAGTCTGCCCACCTGTTCCCTGTTTCTGTACCCCTTTTGCCTGTTTCTGCAACTCTCTTCCCTCTTTCTGCAGTTCTCTTGTCTCCATCCGCACCTCTGTTGCTTCTTTCTGCACCTCTCTTGCAAATTTCGGCACCCCTCTTGCCTCTTTCTGCACCCCTCTTGCCTCCTTCTGCACCTCTGTTGGTTCTTTCTGCACTGCTCTTGCTTCTTTCTGCACCTCTTTTTCCTGTTTCTGTACTTCTCTTGCCTCCTTCTGTACTCAAATGGGAAGTGCAAGCTGTCAGGTTTAAAGGTCTGCGTGCTCTCGTGACTGAGGTATATGTCTATTTGTATATGTATTCTTACACGTGTTATGCATCTGAAGATGGTAGCTTAAAAAGCGGGTAACTTCTCCAATAGGTGGTCAAATCTTGTCAGTTCTGCTCTGTCATTCGGTTGCACAGGCAGACATGTCTTATGTATACATGTGTTATAGAGCCCCTCAAATATACTATTGAATACCCATGTGCCTTGTATTGTGAGCAGAAAGAAATGCATACACCTTCTTTTATACAAATTTACAGAGTATGCTGTTTGAAACACAGGTATTTAAGTGTTTGCATGTTTATTTTAATTTAACATGTCACTAGGTAAAAGCATAGACACGCATGCATACCTTCACAAACTTGGTCAGACTTACAACAGTCATATGCTTAGGATTGCTGTTTTATATTTGGTAGGCCTAACATTCTGAGCAGTCAATATATAGTGAACCTTCAAGAGAAAAGTGAGGTTTAAAACATCTTCGGAGAAGGATTAGTGATTAGGGTACTTTGTATGAGTCTGTTGTAAGGTACAGTCAAAGTAGGCCTCTTTCTGCACCTCTGTTGGTTCTTTCTGCACATCTCTTGGTTCTTTCTGTACCTTTCTTCCTCTTTCTGGACTTCTGTTGCCTCTTTCTGCACTTCTCTTGCTTCTTTCTGCGCCTTTCTTCATCTTTCTGCACATGTCCTACCTATGTAGGCATATTTAGAAATTAGCATTTAAAAAACCTTACAAATTCACTGAAAAAACCAGAGGTTTCATGGACGTTATAGTTAGAAATTAGCAGTTAAAAAACCTTTGAAATTCACTGAAAAAAACAGAGGTTTAAGGGACGTTATAGTTAGAAATTAGCATTTAAAAAACCTCAGAAATTCACTGAAAAAAACACAGGTTTCAGGGACGTTATTGTTAGTTGGACATTTCACTCGTACAAAACCAGAGAAATTCGGCCGTTATAGTTAGTTGAGCTAACTATAACTCGCGCCCCCACAATGCACTGCTGATGACGTCACATATTACATCACTCATGACATGGTCAGTGACATCACTGATGACATCACTGATGACATCTCAAATGACATCACTGATGACATCATCCACGTAATCATCTGATGCACCTCCTCACACCCTAATATAACCTTTGATACACCCCCTCTAAAATACAGACTACCATTCTTGACACCATAGACACACCAATACCAGTTAGCACATACCCACTCACTGATTCATAGGTCTACACACTCATCCACTCACCCATACAGTCACTCATACACGCAGTCACTCATCAATATAGCCACTGAAATATGCACACATACACCTATACAGATACTCACACAACACCACTAACCATAGAGTTACTCACACACCTAGTCAGTCATGCAAAGAATCAATCACACTCCCATTTACTCACCTATACAGTTATACACACACCACCTCACTTATTCATACAGATACTAACACATAATTACTCTCTTATACAATCACTGATACAAGCACACACTCATCCATCAAGCCACTCTCACAATCACTCACTCTCACATATAGTCATTTATATAGTCCAACACTCACATATACTGCCTTTCACATCTGTAGTTACTCACACATGTACCACTGAGACATCCATTCACTCACCAACACACCCATACACACACTCACCCACCCATACAGCCCTTCACAGATGCACTCTTGAACCCATACACCCGGTGAATTACCCACTCACAAATCTATCCACAGTCACACACCTCCACCCACCCACACACTCAGGCACCCATACAGATACTCAGACAACCAATCAATAACCCATGTAGACACCCATGTAGCTACCCACCATCCCATGCAGCCGCTTACACACCAACTGACAGACTGATACAGACATTCACACTGTTTAGTCACTAACCCATGCATTCAGTAAGACACGTTTAATTACTCACTTATACAATCAGTCACGCACCTACTAAATCATCCATTCAGACACTCATACACCCACTCATTCTTCAATACACCTTGGCATATATATATATATATATATATATATATAAAAAACATATTTAAACTTTACAGAAACACACAGTCACTGGATGATGTCAGCAGTGATGTCATTTGAGATGTCATCAGTGATGTCATCAGTGATGTCACTGACCATGTCATGAGTGATGTAATATGTGACGTCATCAGCAGTGCATTGCGGGGGCGCGAGTTATAGTTAGCTCAACTAACTATAACAGTAGAATTTCTCTGGTTTTGTACGAGTGGTTTTTTCATTGAATATATATATATATATACACACACACACACACATAGACTCACTTACTAAAAGAATGAAAATAAATAAATAAACATATTTAACAAACATAAATAAATAAATTATACTTACATATTTGTATATTTATTATTATATCCATATATATGTAGATCAATACATTAATAACATTTAAGAGGATGAGTGAATGCTTATGGGTTTATTTTCCTATAATAATAAATATCTGTCACAATATGTAAATATGATTATAGCAATTGTATCTATAAGTGCTTCACTATTGAAATATTGGGGACACGTATTTTTAAAAAGTCACAAGAATAAAGAACATTTTAAAAAAACTTACTTTACAGCTAAAACAAAGTCTGAGTTTGTAAATATTTATCCATGCATGTACACATGGGACTTAAGTGCAATTTTATCTCTCCAAATTTCTTTCCATATGCATATCATGTTAACATCTCTAGGTATGCACACCTCTTATGTGTGGTCATGTATGTACATATTTATATATTTTCCTCCCACTAGAGAGAAAAAAAAGAAAAGAAAACAAGTTAACTAATCTCCCCCCACCCTCATCAAATCACCACTCTATGGTTCATGCTATTCCTCTTCCAAAATGTCCCCTACCTCCACCCTCTGACTCATCCCAAACCTCTTTTACTATTAAAAACTCCCAAACAACTCTTTCCAAACTCTTCTTTATCCTATTCTTCCAACAAACAATATCTCTGACTCATTCCAAACCTCTTTTTCTACTATGAACTCGCAAATAATCCTTTTAAACTCTTCCCTCCTCTATCCATCCTCTATCCTATTCATCCCTTCCAAATACCGAATCACAGTGGGATGTATTAATGTTTTTGACTGAAACCTAGTCATTATTGTTTAGTGATTACTGAAAGCTAGACATAAGGAATTTGTGAACTGAAGGGGTCCCACAAGGGACCTATTCCCCTTTGTGAATGTTGTAAGAAATATATTTTACAAGTAGGCAGAGGTTCGATGGACTACTGCCTACCCTTAAAAATATTAGTAACAAGTTTTTTGTTAATGCATTCTGGATTCCTTTAAGGAAAACAGGGTGCCTTTTTAAATGAAGCCTTATTTAAAATCAATCAAGGACATGGTGGTCTGCTGACCTCAGCAGTACACCATCCCTGAGATGGCTGTGAATCATAGTGGGTCACAATTTTCGGGCTACCTCATTCCTATTCATTGTGATCCACTACGAATCAGGTTTTTGTGAACTGACCTAGTTGTACACAGGTTGGTTCGCAAAAACAGAATTGATTCTGTCTAAGTCAGTGCATGCGACCCTCATTACTGAACGCATTGTAAGTACATCTGGCCCTAAGGCCCACAGTAGAAATCTTGACCAGGAAACTTACACAACTGACACAATTGTATGTATCAGTGTGGGGTTTTTAGTATTGACAGGAATAATGGCGCTCAAGCTAATTCGCGCTGAGTTTATGTTATACTAGGAGTGTGAACGGTGCAAACCAGGTCAGGGGATATGCCCTAAAACCCCCGTGATGGTATGGATAGAAATCCACACAAATGAAGTAGGTACAGTCCCGGGCACACGTAACGAGGATATAATATCAGGAGAAATGTCTCATACTGCAGAAATGTAGAGGGTCTACACCAGAATGATAATCATAGGTGTTTAATATAGTAACAGAGCATAAGCAACCAGCCAAAACAAAAGCAACCAGCCGACACGTGTTTCGTCACAAAGGGTAGTAACCCGTGACTCTTCAGTGCAAGTGACCGTTCAAGAATCCAAAACGGCAATGAGGAGCAGTGCGAACCACGGTAGGTGGACTACTGCCAAATGTAAGGAAAGGAAGACGGATATCGCCGGGCGGCGGATAAGCCAATGAGGACTAATGACCTTCAGAAAAGTCGATGCAGTCTGTGGCGACGAGATTAACCAAGTAGCACAGGGGGGAATATAGAATTAGGCGTGCCAGGTCAGTAGTCCAGGACGACAACGGCGGATGCGCCGGAGTACAGGAAACTGGGAGAAGTGTTGTTCAGGAAGGAAAATGGTTCCGGAAGATGGCTGACACAATGATGACCCTGGGCATGCAACGTAACGTTTCCTGCTCTGAGCTTTTTCCTGCGAAAATCAACAGCTTCAGTGGGACTTTGTTCTATGGCTATTCAACTTTGGTGAGGGTTTTCAAGAGACAGCCTGTTACCTTGCCCTGCTGAAATATTCTGACTTCCATTTTGCAAATTATTCATATTGTGTGCACTAGGATATAATTTTAACTTTAGAAAAAATCTTTTATCAAATCTTTAAAATCAAATTTCTGGTTTACTAGTGTTCTTGATTGTGCCTTTCCATTATGAAAGATCGGTTGGTTCCACAAACTATCTCTGTAGTATTTCATATGATTCACCATTACTTGAAATGTATCCCATTTGCATAATGCTCAATCCGTTGTGGGGTGGCTGCCGTCAATTGGCTTTCTGTCTCAGGTTGGCACATTGTCAGAGTGTCTACAAACCCTATTTGTGGGTCATGTTCTGGAATAATTATTTTCAGAAAATGTATCACAGGCTGAACAAGGTTTCAAGGTGGCTTAGGAAAAATGTTGCCACCTTATATCTCCATAATAGGGTACTCAGATTTAAGAATATAGTGAGGCAATGGGACACATCCCTTCTTATAAAATTAAGGAGAACAGATATCTTAGCAGCATTAGGGTGATTAAGCATGATAAGGATAAAGAGATAGTTGATGTTAAGATTGCTGTTCAGTTTCAGAGCTCTTTCTAGTTTCTTCATCATACAAATAACAAATTTACATCCAAGATAATAACAGGTTTCTTAATAGCTCCTCATTGAAATGTCTGGCCTTAGAGCAGATCCCCTGGATGTCCCAATCACAGTGCTGGAGACTACAGCCATTCAACTGATCTCCCTAATAAAAAAAGCAACTGGTGGGGATCTCTTTTCAGACAAGTTTTACAAAGTATTTGAATCTCTAATGACCCTAGATTCAATAACTGTGATTAATACTCAAATGAGGGAGACAAAATATCAGACTCCAGAAATGATTTAAATAGGGTTGTCTCAAAAAAGGGCAAGCCAACGGGCAAGCCAAAGGAAGAGAGTGGAACATACAAGGCAGTTTCTGGGCTGAGCAGCTGAGCAGTGCTGAATATATTAAAACATTCTTGCAGCCCTCCCTGGCAATCTGATTTCAATATGATATCTCAATAGCCACATTGATTTATCCAAATTGTGTGAAAATATAGATATTTCTCTGATGCAGTGTAGGTAATGCAGAGAACTGCCAGCATGATACTCCTTCTCTTGGGGGTACCTATGGATAGTTTTGAAGCATATAGGGTTCAAAAAAGCAATCTGAGAGTGAGAAGTAAGCAGACAGCCCGTTCCTCTTCTCAAGTAATCAGTACAATAACATTATGAGAACGGGTCTCTAAATATATTTCACTTCTTTACCTGTAACCACCTATTCGTGGTTTTTGTATTAGGTATACTGCCTAGGAATATGACTCATTACAACGCGTACTAATACCACCCGTGCCATTCCAATGTGGGTATTACTACGCGTTGTCAATTACAACGACCTACCATTACATCGCATACTTTTACCACGAATATGCCTTTACCACACATGCCATTACAATGCAAAGGCATGCATGGAAAGGTATACTCAAGGTAAAAGGTAAGTTACACTACCCTGCCCTACCCTAAACCCTAATTTAGTACCCCTGCACGACCATCCCCCAACCCCCATTCTTCTCCCTACCATAAAACACTACCCTGCACCACCCCCGACACTACTCTAAACCCTAAAACACTACCCCCTGTACGACCCTCCCCTGACCCCCAGTCCTCTCCCTACACTTAAACACTACCCTGCACGACCCCCCAACACTACCCTTAATCCTAAAACACTACCTCCAGCATGACCCTCCCCCGACCCCCAGTCCTCTCCCTACACTTAAACACTACCCTGCACGACCCCCCGACACTACCCTAAACCCTAAAACACTACCCTGCACTACACACTCACCCCACCCAACCCCCTCTGATCCTAAAAAGTAACCCCCACCCCAGGCCCAATCCCCCTTACCTCTCTCTCCTCGTGGGTCCTCTCTCCTCCTGGTTCCTGCTTCACGTCGGCTCTGAGGGGCGGTGCACGCCATTGTGAGGAAACGGAAGAGCCTCTGTTTCCTCACAACGAGGTGGATTGCCATTTTTTTTTACATCGCATGTGTTGTAAAAGCGCATGCGATGTAAAAAAATGTGTAGTAATGGCTGCGCATTGTTACATCGCATGCGTTGTAACGCTTGCGATGTAATGGCATGTGGGGAAACAGCCGCGTTGTAATGGCTGTTTCCCACTGCCTAGGAACCCATAGGGTTTTAAAAAAGAACCCTCACTCACCTACCTAGTAGGTGACATGCTTCATCATAGGGTTCCCACCCTGGTCACCGAATGTTTCCAGGGTGTGCTACAACGCTGATTACAGCGGATCTGGTTTTTTATTTTCCTAGGCAGAGATAGTGATGGTGTGTTAATTAGTGAAAAAGGTGCAGTATTTAAAATTGGCTCAAGATCTCCAGTCCTTTGGACATAAATTCAGGGGAGTCTTGGTCAATATTATAAGTAAAAAGCGGAGGATATATGTCGGATATTAATTTGATCCAACTTATCCTAAAAACAGTCTACATGTTTCAGCCATCTTGCAATAGTGCCTCTCAGGGTCAGAATGGCTTTCGTCAGGACCAAAAACAACTCAGCATGCACGCTAAGGCATGCACGAATAGTGTGGGTGGATTGTACTTACAATCCACTGTGGTGGCAGAAAAGTCACCGTTGTGTATTCCTTCCTGCAAAGAGATTGCGAAACCAAAAACAAAAAACACACACAGACAGTCATGAATAAGTGAAGCGAGTAATGAGCCAGATGGGTACCTTCCCCTCTGGTTCTTTTTTGTGACTAAGTTGTCACCTTGTATATCACATTTTTGTTTTCCAAGACAGACCATACAGACTGGTAGTATCATGATTTTGCATACGGATTTGGAAGTATCATCCATACTTATTTTTATTTTATTTTTTTTGTCCTCATTTGCCCTTTTTACACCCTTCAACTTTCTATCGATGCCAAACTTGGGTTATCTAACCTCATTCGCTGTTACAGGGGTAAAAGGGTAGAGGCTCCCAAGACAGCTTCCACGCCACCTTTCAAAGAGACCTCCTCCTTCTTTCGACCACAGACCTTTCCCCATGTCCTTCTACTCACGCGAAGAAGGAACCAAAACACAGCAGAGGCAGGAAAAGGCTTAATCATAGGACCAGATTCCTCCAATTGGGGAATTTCCCTAGACACAAAGGGAGTCCAAAATTCATATTTCCTTTTCCCCTGATCCGAAATATCCAAATTAGCAACATACGTCATAGCTTTCAACCAATCCTCCAATATTGGAGGTGTCGGAGATACCCACAATTTACATATCTCCCTACGCGCTAAAAGCATAGCATAAAAAACAATTTTGCACAGTCTTTAGTGACAGTATTTAGAGATTCAAAACTTCCAAAAATAATCGAGACAGCGCTTACCTTAAACTGCAGGTTTAAAACGCTAGCCAGACATTTACTTACGGCCTCCCAAAAAAGCTGTAGCTTCGGACAAAGTAGAAACATGTGTAGGTCATCTGCACTCTGACTGACGCATTTAGGACACATCACCACTCTTCCTGACCCAAATTTAGAAAGCCTTTGTGGAGTCCAGTACGCCCTGTGCATAGTAAAAAAATGATTCCTCCTCAGATATGCGGGTTTAACTATTTTGTAAAGCATAGACATAGATACTTGCCATTGGTCCTCCAACTCGATCTCTGGCAAGCATCTTCCCCACAGATCCACCGGCAAGGTAAACACGCCATCCTCCATCTCCAAGATCATCCAGTACCATAGTGCAACTTCTTTTTAAACAGTGCAGTAGAAAGCAGCTTTTCCTCAAATCCATTTGACTCTCCTAACATTACACCCGTTGACATGTACCAGCTTTGTATCTGGAGGAATTTAAACCTTGAAAGTGACAAGCCTACTGCCTGCTCACACTGGCTCCACGAGACCAACTGACCCTCCGACAGCAAGTGCTTCCATCTTAAAATACCCGCTTCTTTTAAAGGTACAGCCAATGAGTCTTTTGTCCATTCAGGAGAACCCGGTGCATCCCAAATCGGAGCCCAGTAACTAAAATATGGTATGTTTACAACCTTTCTAATTTTAAACCACATTTCCACCATATCCCTTAGAATCTTGAGCCTGACCTTTTTGAAATATTTCGGATCAGAAAATTTATACATAAAACCCACACTGGCACCCTTTTCCTTTATCAGCATCACACTAAACATCCTACCTAACTCAGAATCTGTGGGGATGTCCAGTAACATTCTACCGTTTTTAAGTAAGAAAGCCCAGGAATAAAATAAAAAGTCTGGAAGAGCTAAACCCCCTTTCACCAACCTCCTTCTCAGTTTGCGCCATGATATTCGCGGCCCTTTTGATGCCCAAATAAACAAACTTATATCGCTCTGTAACTTAACAAACCACTCCTTTCTAAAAGATAAGGGGATTGCATCAAACAAAAAGGTTAATTTTGGAAGCACGATCATCTTTACTAAGTTCACTCTGCCAAACAAAGTTAAAGGGAGGTGCATCCATCCCCGTATATTTGCACAAATCTCCCTTCTAACCCGATCAAAATTAACCTTAGTAAGATCTGCAATATTCTGAGAAATCCTAACTCCCAGATATCTCATTTCACTCTTAGTATCAATCCCAGTTACCCCCATGTTCCAACTCATCACTTCCGTCTTATCTTCATTAATAGCATACCCTGACACTTTACCAAACTCAATTGTAATTTCCCTCACCACCCTCAGGGTTTGCGGAAGATTTGCTGTAAAAATTAAAATATCATCTGCGTATAACCCAACCTTCTTTATCCAGCCATTAAATTCAAACGGCAATATACCACTACTACTCCTAATTTTCCTGGCCAATGGCTCAATGTAGAGGTCAAACAATAAAGGGGAAAGGGGGCACCCCTGCCTAGTGCCTCGCATGATCTTCACTGGCTGAGTCAAAGCCCCATTAACTAACACTCTAGCTTCTGGAGCAGCATAGATATTTTTTAAAAATCTACGGACATTGGGACCCAAGTTGAAATGTTTAGCCACCTTCTGCAAATAGGCCCAGTTAACACGGTCAAACGCTTTAGCTGCGTCTAAAGCTATAACTGCAAGGGGAAGACCATAAGCTGTTGCCATATCTATAGAGCCAATCAATGAATACGTCAGCTCTCTCAACGCTCTTCCTCTTATGAAACCCTTTTGGTCTTCATTCACCATCTGAGGCATATAACCATTTAGTCTTCCCGCCATAATTTTTGCAAACAACTTATAGTCTGCGTTTAGCAGGGAAATAGGCCTATACGAATCTACTTTTTAGGGGATTTCCCAGGCTTTAGGATTAGTGTTATAATTGCATCCTTCCAAGATTTGGGCGGGGCAGAATCTGTCAAAAATATCGCATTGAAAATTTGCCTTAAAATAGGGATTATAATACCAGCCAAGGCTTTGTATACCTCAAGAGGGAGGCCATCTGGCCCTGGAGCCTTCCCCCGCTTACCACCGCTTATCACCTCTTCAAGCTCCTCCACCCTGATCTCCTCATTTAATACCTCCATCGCCTCTTCAGGAAGAGGTTCTATATGCTCCAACCATGGCGACACAAACTCCTCCTTTATAACCAAATCTTCTTTATATACTTTCCCAAAATGCCTAGAGAAAGCCAAGCTAATCCCTTGGCTATCAATCAGCACTGCCCCCGTCTCTTCACATCTAATCTCTTTTATAAAGTTTCTAACTTGGTCGCTTTTCGCTTTCCATGCTAACAATTTGCTGCAACCTTCGCCGTACTCAAAATGTGCCAGCTGGCTAGTCTCCCACCTCTCTCTAACTCGATCACTTATAACTCCCCACAAGCCAGCCTTTAACTTCGTGATTTCGGCCACCTCCTTCTCCCCTTCCTCCAATCCTCCTAAGTTACTCAGAGCCCCTTCCAGCTTCCGAATCTGCTCTTCTAAATCCAAAACCTTTCTATAATAAATTCGCCTTTTGCTTGCCGCTAAAGCTCCTAGTCTTCCCCTTAAATATGCTTTATAAGCATCCCAAACCGTCCCGAGTGTGGCTGAACCCAAATTACTCTCAAAAAATTCTCTGGTCTCCTCCCTTAACATTTTGACAGCCTCATCCTCTAGTAGAATTGTGCGATCTAACGTCCACCTAGAACTTACACTACCTTCTCCTAACCTCAAGTGAAGGAGAATAGCTGAATGGTCTGACAGGTGTACGCCAATATGTTTAACTTCCACTACGGCGTCTTTTAAAACCCTGTCAATCAAAAAGAAATCAATTCGAGATTTATGTTTATACTTTTTATTATAATAAGTAAAACCAGATTGTGACCCAGCTCTACACCTCCAAATATCACACAAACCCCACTGAGCCATCAATATTCGAACCCTATCTGACATTTTAGGATTAAACGCCACTCTACTATGGTGTGTTCTGTCCAATTTATGGTCCAGAATGGTGTTGAAATCTCCTGCCATAATAATCTGATCCGGGAAACCTAAAAGTTCATTTACCAGCTCATCCAATGGACCTATTTCATCCTGATTCGGTCCGTAGTACCCCACCAGAGTATAATTCTGGCCAAAAACTTTTAACTTTGCTAACAGCCATCTTCCTGCAATATTTGAGACACTTCTTTCTACTGAGATATTTGTTCCTCGCCTAACTAATAATGCTACTCCTGTCATAGGGTTTCTGTACATACACAGAGCTATGCACAGGATAATAGGACCCCGGAATACAGTGGTTTGCCTACCATATCCCGTAGCACCCAAAACCCCAACCCAACTAGCTTAGCATCCCATTAGTACCAAAGCACCAACGGTATCTTTATCTCAGGACTCGCAGAAGCAAGAACACTCTTTCGTCACTCACTCGTACTTGTCCACAATGCGCGTATGAAGAGACACAGGGTAGATTAAAATATTTATTTCAACTTACGTGCTCTAAGGTACAGTACACGTGTCAGCACTAATAGCATAATGCATATGAATAATATAAGCAACATGGTTACAATTCCATAGAATACAAACGGGGAAAGCATTTCATAACTCAGTGGATAAATGTCTAAATAACATTACCACCCTCCCCGTGCAGTAAGATAGTTTATTATAAAAATAGAAGACCTCTGGGCTTTGACTAGCGAACCCTCATACCTCGGTCTCTAGATGCAGAACTACATCAGCAGACAATCACAGCTCTCCTCACTGGAAAGGATTCCTCCAAGTGTCTTAAGCGCCAGTAAAACTGCAGTATTAAAGCCACACAAAGTTTCATGTCATTTGCGCATAATGTTATGTCTGGGTGCGCGAGACTGGCCATATCAGGAAGAACCGAAATACATTGTTATGCGACCTTGTACATGTTGTGCAGTCTGAGCCCAAATCGAACAAGAGAAAAGGTGAAAGACAGAAAATGCAGACAGCGCAAAAGAACCTGGCAAGAGCAAAGGGCGAGGGAGCCCTGGCTCAGTGTAACGTGCGCAAAGAAAAGCAGCATGGCAGCCAGGCCTAGGCCAACATAACAAGGCAGGCAACAAACCACAAGACACCCTCCCCTGGGCAGTCCGGCGGCCAGGACAGAGGGCAAAAAAAAAAAAAAATCCAGTAGAGCACAGGGAGCGCCCAAACGGCGGAGGACAAGTCAATCCATGAAAGTGTAAGTGCAGAAAAAGGCCATACCCTCCAAGAGGACATCATTGGAATCGTCAAAGAACATAGATGCCATCCAATCCATGAGATCAAAGAGCAGGAATGCTCCTCAGCAGAGGGAGCATCCAAAAGCAATGCGGGACAACTTGCGTGATAATCGAAATAGCTCTGATGTAGGAGATCCCGGGCAGCCGCCCAGATATCCCATTGCGCCAAAATCCCCAGTGCAGCCGCACGCGCCATACAGCCGGCAACGGAACAGTCCTGCTCATGGGCCTCTAAGGGACCCATCAACTGAACAAAATCCGGAACAGACACTGACGAATTGGAGAGGCAATAATCCAAAGTCCAGGTGAAAGGACAGCGGACACAAGTCATTACAGGTTGCACGCAAGTGAAATACGCAAAGCGAAAAGAAAGAGTATATGACACACTCAGTGTCGCCAATGGCAAGACACCAAAACCAGCCAAAAGGCGCTCACGGAGCAGCTGGAGGCGGTCCGGATCGAGCAGGTCCCATCGGGGAGCAGCCATTGCGCAGAAAACAAATTAATAGCAGGACACCAGCCGCCAAAGCGATGATCAACGGGAAACCGCCAAAGACGCTGGAAAAAATAGAATGAATAAAGGCCGGGATGACACCAAAAACAGTTTGGAAGGAGGACACCAAACCAGACCCCACGACCTTAAAAAAGTGTACCAGACCCTCAGTGTTAGATGCGTTAAAAATACGATGAATTAACTCCCCAAAATGTTGGGGGAGATTAGTGTTCAAAAGGGCCTGTATTTCACTGTGGGTACTCGCCACCTGGAGAATGAATGTCTCCCGGGCGGACGTGAGCATAACTTCCTCGTTCAATAATAGTGCCTTTATTCTGCTCAGTCTATTGAAATCTGCCTCCATGGTAGGGATGGAAGGCCAAATAGAGATATCAACCTTGCCATGAGGGGGAGGAAAAAGCACATTTTTGCAGCAGACAACCCTGTGCGAAACTGTTACAATGTAAGGAATGCCAGCCTGCAGGCCACAACAGTTCTTGTTATTTAAAAGTAAATAACTACCATTGGAAAGGAGAGTGAAAGTAGGAGAAATAACAGGAGCAGGAATACCTTTCAGCACACAAGCAAGATTAGGAGCGGAAACGCTACATGAGCCATGCAATTTAATGTGTTTACAAATAAGCGAATGACCCATAGTCGAGTCGCAGGACTCCCCGTGAGAAAAACCTCCTTGCCGTCCCGAAGGCATTTATACATGAAAGGCAAGGACCAGAGTTCATGCAGGAAAGCACTGCCCAAGGGCTGGTAACGGCCCACAGGATAATGTTTCATGCACGAGTCAAATTCAAACAAGGAAAAAGGTAAAGCAATAACCCCATGAACTAGCCACACAGCAGAATCGAGTTCTGCAACAGAGAACGGCAAAGGATCCATCTTTTCGATATGTAATAAGGTGTAAGTTGCATCTTTCATGGACATGAATTGCTGTTTGTCAGTTAAATTAAAAGGTAGAAACAAGGCAGAGGTGTTCAAAAAATGCCAAGGAACTTTACCTAACTTGAGCGTTTGTAAAGTCCATGCAAACTGCATAACTGAACGCAATTGATTCTGACCATGATATAACACAGAAACATCATCTTGTACAATATCAACAACAGAGGACACAATATTCTCTAAAGTATAAATGCGAGAAGACAGGGTATTAATACTATTGTCAACAACAGCAAGCACCTTTTCCAAATTTGCTTGATCTATTTCCCGGAGACGGGAAACAGCTTCAATTTGTGACAGCTTCCAGAGTTCATTATACGTTTCATAAATGAATCTCTTAGGTCGGGGACCACGAGGTCCCAAAACAAAGTCGGACAGATCAATATTGCCTGAAAGGAGGGACAAATGTTGTTTAACAGAATCAAGGGACGAATGTTGCAGCCATTGTTTGCATAATTTACCAACAGAATATGTAGTGACAGTACGGGAAGCAGTAAATCTCGGATCAGGCCTATCCTGTGTGTAGCTAGTACCTGAGTCGTGAAAACGCATTTGACATGCATTAGATGACATAGGCCATACCAACCAGGGTGACAGATCGATTTCGGAAACATTAAACGAATTATTCTGTAACAGAGCCTGTAGGGTCGCCAGGGACAGGTTAAAACGTGAGCTATCATTGGGAAAACTCGAAAGGGATGGAATTGAGGGCGAGTTTAATTGTTTAGTGGTAGCTAAGCACCAACACGTAGTTTGATAGATGGAAGCATTTAGGAACATAATTTGGGTAGGGATGAGGCAAGCACGATGCAACGCCTCGGTCCCTTGTACCTGCCATGGCTTGGAGCCCCAAATAGATTTCAAATCTACTGTATCCTCCCAGTACTCATAACCACCCACTGCTAGGGCACTTAAAAAGGAACCCGAATAAAGCAATTTGGTGTGTGTTAACATAATTTTCTGAGTTGACGTGGTATTTAGTCTAAAATAATAGGATGCGGGGTTTGACCGATTAAAATCAGTAAAATAGGTAAACTTATTTCGAAGAGTTTGTGAGCTACCGGGCAAGGGGTTTGGACAATGTTCCCATTGGGTGTAGTTAACAGAACTACGCAGGGCACTTGGCTTATGGAGAAAATGATTACCCCAATGTTGGTAACAATACAAATCGGCATAATTCGCAGAATTCATATATAAATCTTCAGCATTAAAAGATGCATAATATTTTAAATCGGCAAACAATGCTTCAACGGCATGCACATCCCAATCATCAGAATGAATGTTATTTTTTACTACATCACCCATTGAAACACGAAGGACATTAGGTACATTAATAATTTCTGTCGGACCATGGATTTGATAGTTCACTGCATCCCATACGATGCCATCAGCAACTGGAAAAGCTGAAATGTTCACAAATGTGTGGTCACGCTTCATGATGTGAGACGAGGAATGAGGAGCTAAAGTTCCAGAAACATAGTCTACAGCAGAGCGTTCAGGTAAATAGTGACCATTGATTAGTAGAAAAACACTGTGACAAAGCCAATGGACATGAACAAAAAAATCAAGAAAAGTACCAACCAGATGTATGTCCAGGGTGGAATCAAAAAATTGTCTCTAAACCAGGATACAAAAATACTGAACTTGGATGGGACTTTTGAAGAGGTGGAATCCGAATCAAAGGAATAACGAGTCGGGCCAAGTGGCGTTGTTGGTTGATGCGCCACCGATTCAGATGCAGGATAGGTATACTCGTCCTCGTCGATGTTGGTGGAGAGTTGGGGACCAATTATAGTTTCAGGCAAATCAACCATCTCAATTACAGCATCAGCGACCGTTCGTGTAGATGGGCCACGAACATATGTCCGATAAATGGCAGGACAAGAGACCGCTGGTGTGACACTATTCAGGATCGGCCAGGCGCTGTAGCTTGACATTTTCTACTGAGATGTATCTGTTCTCCTTGCGACCAGGAAGCGGTGGTAAAATGACTGTACGTGTTCCCTTCAAGCCCAGAACTGGAACCGGTGCACGAAAAGAGGGGCCGAATTCTTTTTGTTTTCAACCTTCTCTCGAACCAGTTCTCCAACCTTTGGAAGCCAGCCGGCTACCGGAATCTGCAACGCAGGATCTGTGGCTGAAGGCAAATGTGTAGTTGCAAGTTTGTCTCGGGCTTCTTGTAAGTCCTGTAACATAGCAGAATGGTTATCTACATCAAACTTGGCGGATTGCGCCGCGATGTCTGGACCCTCAAGGTCAGGCACAAACATTCTTATGCCAAAGAGCATTTCGTATGGGGTCCGCCCACCCAGAGGTCTTCTAGGGAGATTATTAAGTGCACGCTGAACGGTATACAAGTGGGCCAGCCAGTTCCTGCCAGTACCTATAACTCTAGCTGTTAAGGATTGCTTTAAGTCACGGTTCATTCGTTCAACGATAGAGTTGCCCTCAGGCCTATACGGAGACGAAAATTTCACCCGCACCCCAAGCGAAGCCATTGCATCCTTGTAAGCCCTAGAGGCAAACGCCGGACCTTGGTCCGAATGGAAGGTGCCGCATGCGAAAATTCCCACAAAGACACGCAAATCCCTGATTACATTTCGAGCGTCAGCACTACGTTGTGGCCAGACCCAGAGGAACCGTGTGCACGAGTCCACTGCTACTAAGATGTATTTATAGGCAGTGTCTGATGAGAATGGACCGCAGTGATCCAAGTAAACACACCCAAAGGGTCTGTTAGCAATGCAGAGCGGGGTCTGTGGAGGGCGTGTTACCGTGGAAGGCTTAATCTGTTGACAAACGTCGCAGGAAAGCACAAAAGCACGGGTGTCTTTATACAATCCATGCCACCAATAACGCTGCTGCAAGATGGAAACTGTAGCCGACACACCTGCATGAGCAGAAGGCATGCCTTCGTGTGCAGCTGATATCAAGGCACTCCTGCGGTCCGCGTTGGGGATCAGCCGATCTCCAACGTCAGGTATTGTTACATAAGGAACCTGATCGGGACTTAATTTGTAAGAATACTTGGAAGGGAAACCTGTAGGGTAATTATCACCTTCCTTGGTTGCAGCAATAGCTGCTAGAATAACAGAGTCAATTTTAGACATGGACCTGGTAACCGCTGCTACTGAACACGTGACTACTGCTGAACGGGCAGCTTCATCTGCCAGATCGTTACCAATAGCGTGTGCGCCCACCCGCTGATGGCCTAAGGTGTGAACCACCTGTGTGAGGGGCAGACGTTGTTGCAATTCTGCCACTCGAACCCAAAGCATTTTATGCTTAATTGTGCTCCCTTTTGCGTCCTTGTAGTCGTTTTTCGACCAGAAAAACAGATTGTCATTGTAAGATTGTACACAGTAAAAAGAATCACATACAATAAGAGTGGTCTCATCCTGAGAAGCGAACTCAAGTGCAAGTAGCAATGCATGCAGCTCGGCCAATTGTGCGGTACTATCTCCAAGTGTGCGAGTATGCACTACAGAGGATTTGAACGTTCCATTTACAAAGGAACCCGCAACAATAGCACATGCAGCTGAATAAGCGTGCTTGGACCCAGTGGCCGGTTGCGCCGAACCATCGGTGTAGATCACACATTTGTAATCCTCAAGCGGCAATAAAAACAGAGGAGGAGGATGAACAAATTCATACTGTAAGAACTCCTGAGTCTGAAGAGAAGAATCGAAAATAAAGGTGACGTCTGATGACGTCAAGGACGTAGCCCATTGTATCCAACGGGGATGCATTGCTTTCGAGTTCGGTACACTTGCCTTCGTTACTGCCTCTAGGGCAGGACAGGGTGTTACCACTAGAATCCGCTTTCCCTGTGCCAGTGCGCGTTCTTTTAGAATCGCCATTTGCACTGCAGTTAGAACTTTTTCGACAGATGTAAAGCGCAATTCAGCGGAAGTGTACAGATGCGACTTGTATGCGATGGGTACTGTATCACCTTCATTAAAGGTTAAGTACGTGAATCCCACCGCCCCGGAATTATTCTAATCACCAGGTTTGTGTGGTTATCACGAGTCAAAAGATATTTAGACTCCAATAGGTCTGTCTGCAAAGACTGCAGAATCAAGGTATGCTCAGGCAGCCAGCAAGACCTTGAATAAGTAGGTTGTATCAAAGCATACAAAGGCTTGATACGCTGGGCATATTCGGGAATGTAAGTACGCCCGAAATTCAGGAAACCCAGCAAAGACTGAAGTTTCTTCAGTGTATTTGGGGGCACAAATGTGCACATTTTTCCAAGAAATGGGGGCTAAGCCCTTACCTTCGTTGTTGAGCTCATAGCCCAAGAACAGAACGGTAAATTCAGCAATGTGTGACTTAGCAAAGATAAATTTGTAACCCTGCTCCGCAAATTCAAGAATAATGCGGTCCACACGGGACAGATGCTGAAATAATTCGTCGTCCGTCAGATAAATGTCATCAACGTACGAACATGCATCTTGGTCTATGCTGTCTAGCAAAGAGACAACACGGGCGGCGAATACACCCGGACTATTTTTGTAGCCCATGGGTAAACGCCGGAACTGGAATAATTTACCACCGGATGTGAATGCGGTCCATTGACCACTCTCCGGGGCTAGGTTGTGCGTGTAGAAACCGTTTGAAAGGTCAAGTGTCGTTTTGTATTTTTTACGAACAAGACTGTCTACAAGCGCAGAACTGTGTGTATTCTGCACCGCAAAGTTCCGACAATGAGAATTTAAATGCCGGTAATCCAAAACTAAGCGGTACGATCCATCGGGTTTAGAAACCACGAATAGGGGATTGTTCATAGGTGATACGCATGGTTCGATTACTCCCTGATATTCCAACTGTGTCAGAATTTCAGAGACGGGGCCTTTTGCCTGCCGTTTGATGGGATATTGGGGTTGTGGCTGCGGTAGTGACCGCAAAGGTATTGCATGGGGAGGTGATTCTACATCCCATCCCACATGGTTGCGGTATAACGCTGGAGCCAGGTACACAGCCCACTCAGCTGCAAGTGCTTCAGCTTTGTCTTTTGGGACATGCCGTGAAAAGCTTGGAAGGATTACCTCCTCTCCTTTATGTGCAGCGAGAACGAATGGGGGTGGCCAATCCACCTCTGCTAACAAAATGTCATATGAAGAGGTTAGATTTTCCCAAAAAATCCCTGTTATTTCACGCGGTATATCACCTTCAATTTGGATGACTATGTTGTAAAGTCTGTCAGGGGGTGCCACTCTCGTGTCAGCTGTCTCTACAGTAACAAATGTTTCAGTTGCTGTCGCCTCCATATGAGGACGTAGCGCCTCCCGCACTATGGTAACTTCCGCGGCGCTGTCTAGGAGGGTCACTGCCCACGTCCAATTCTGGAGTCTCGTTCTCACGGTCTGTGGCATATTTCGCTGTTACAGCGGCAACTTTCTTCTTCTGAAATTGCGGTCGAGAAAGGTGAAAGTCTTCTGCTTTCCCTCTGACTTGTTGTCGAGGTTGGTCTCGCTCCTGGGGAGCCTCTCGGCCCCTTCCTCTATCTTGCCGTCCTCCTCCACCAGCCTGTGACGACGTCTGGGCCTGTGAAGAACGAGGAGAACGCGTATCAGAGCTCTGAAACCTTTCTGGTGATTTAATTCTCGACCTATCACGTAAATCATAAGTACGTTCAGAAGAAACCAAAACTGGGGAAGCGCCTCTCGACCCCGGCTTCTTTTGTTGCTTACCCTGTTTTTTCTGTCTCCAACTCTTTTTAGTGAAGACTGGTCTATCATCTTTCTCAGATGTACTTTTTGTTTGTGTAATTTGTGGTTGCGATTGAGTTTGCATTTTTACAAAAGGCTTGTTGCCTAGGCTATTTCTTCCAATTGTTTTATAAGCCCGGGCTATAATTTTCGGTAATTCGCGAGGCCTGTCCAACTCTGGGACCAAAGCCAAAGCATTCGCTACTTGAAAGTTCATAGCATCGCCCTTGACATTTCCAAGGATCAGTTCAGCTACTACATCAAACACTCCCACTAGTCTCATCCCTAATTCCACAGCCGCTTCAGGGCCATGCTCGTCCTGTACTTTTTTAATTACAGAGGGTAGAACCGTCATGGAAGGAGTACCAAAACATTTTGAATAAACTGCTGCGAATACCTTACCCCAGTTTTCACATGATGTCAAATCGGGGATTAAGTCTTTTGGCAAACTTATCGTAAGGATGCGGTGTTTATCCACTGGGGATGTATGTGGAAACACCGCTTCTATCTGATCGAACTTTTCTGCAAGCCAGTAAGGATAATCGTCCTTATTTTGTGGACGTTTGCCCATCACAGAATTTACCATGACAGGACTTATGGTCACTCCAGCTGCAACAGCTGGTTGGCCAGCGACTACAGGAGCAGCTCCATGGAGGCTACCTGTAACGTATGTCACTAAGGCTCGATGCACTCGCACCAGTTCGGTATGCATAGTGCGCAGATCCGCAATCGGTAATGCCAGATAATTTGGATGCGGGGTATACCCGGCCAATACAGGCCAAGTGGCCCCCTCAATAGATAAGGGGCCTAAACGGACTGCGGTATTTGGTTGTGGGAGGGCGCCATTAAACCAAACACGGTGCTGCCAAGCCGTGAGAGGCACTTCAAGATTTGTATAGGGTCGATAGGCAGCAGGAATAGCGGTGAGTTTATATTCATGAAACAGCTTATCACCTGCATCCACCGCCTCAAAAGTGATCCAAGTGTAAAACACTTCAAAGTGATAAGCCGGATCGGCTTGAACCACAAAGACCAACTCGATCCCTGCATCGGGCACTCCATATACACCTAGGTGTTCTCGGAGTGGTCCTCGGCTATGTGCAGCTATCGCCACACCAGCCATAACTAAACAATTGTATTCGACAATCTAACAGGGAGCACAAAAATGGGTTATTTATGTAACCTTTTTAATAACTTCAAGCTTGAAAGAACCTATAAAACGTTCAATATAGGAGGTATCACCGTCACTTACGCCTCCGGAAGCGTACGTGAGGGTTTTGTGGACAAGCACAAGTACTACTCAAGCGTCTCGCAGATAAGCAGCCCCACGGTGGTCGCGCCATGTCATAGGGTTTCTGTACATACACAGAGCTATGCACAGGATAATAGGACCCCGGAATACAGTGGTTTGCCTACCATATCCCGTAGCACCCAAAACCCCAACCCAACTAGCTTAGCATCCCATTAGTACCAAAGCACCAATGATTGGACAACCCAGAACACGGTATCTTTATCTCCTCCTCTGTTTTTATTGCCGCTTGAGGATTACAAATGTGTGATCTACACCGATGGTTCGGCGCAACCGGCCACTGGGTCCAAGCACGCTTATTCAGCTGCATGTGCTATTGTTGCGGGTTCCTTTGTAAATGGAACGTTCAAATCCTCTGTAGTGCATACTCGCACACTTGGAGATAGTACCGCACAATTGGCCGAGCTGCATGCATTGCTACTTGCACTTGAGTTCGCTTCTCAGGATGAGACCACTCTTATTGTATGTGATTCTTTTTACTGTGTACAATCTTACAATGACAATCTGCAGAAGCAAGAACAATGACAATCTGCAGAAGCAAGAACACTCTTTCGTCACTCACTCGTACTTGTCCACAATGCGCGTATGAAGAGACACAGGGTAGATTAAAATATTTATTTCAACTTACGTGCTCTAAGGTACAGTACACGTGTCAGCACTAATAGCATAATGCATATGAATAATATAAGCAGCATGGTTACAATTCCATAGAATACAAACGGGGAAAGCATTTCATAACTCAGTGGATAAATGTCTAAATAACATTACCACCCTCCCCGTGCAGTAAGATAGTTTATTATAAAAATAGAAGACCTCTGGGCTTTGACTAGCGAACCCTCATACCTCGGTCTCTAGATGCAGAACTACATCAGCAGACAATCACAGCTCTCCTCACTGGAAAGGATTCCTCCAAGTGTCTTAAGCGCCAGTAAAACTGCAGTATTAAAGCCACACAAAGTTTCATGTCATTTGCGCATAATGTTATGTCTGGGTGCGCGAGACTGGCCATATCAGGAAGAACCGAAATACATTGTTATGCGACCTTGTACATGTTGTGCAGTCTGAGCCCAAATCGAACAAGAGAAAAGGTGAAAGACAGAAAATGCAGACAGCGCAAAAGAACCTGGCAAGAGCAAAGGGCGAGGGAGCCCTGGCTCAGTGTAACGTGCGCAAAGAAAAGCAGCATGGCAGCCAGGCCTAGGCCAACATAACAAGGCAGGCAACAAACCACAAGACACTCCCTTCGTAACCATTGTCTGCATCGTATAAACAGCATATGCAACCCACCTCTGAGATTGAAAAAACTTCCTACTTTCTTCTTCTGTGAGATGTGTCTCTAGCAGGATAATAACTTGGGCTGGACAATCTTTCAGATATTGCATTATCCTGTCTCTCCTACTCTTTACCCGGAGCCCATTAACATTCCATGCTAAAACTTTTATCTCATTTGCCCTATTCCTAGACATCCCCTAAAATACTGGCATTGCTGACTAATTTAGTGTAAAGCAAGACATTTGAGGTATTTTTGTTTTTCCCATATGCTCCCCACCCTGTGCTCCCCCAACCCACCCCCACCCTTGGAAAACCCTAACCAACTTCCCATGGCTAAAGCCCTATGGGAGAACCCCATGGCGTGCAAACGGAAGTAAACCAAATAAATACAAAGTAGAGCTGAGAGGGGGACCTTATAGCTAAACCTCCGATTGGAGTTCCTCAATAAATTTGTCAACCTCCTCTACAAATCGGAACAAGTGCATTTTATTATTTATCATTACTTTAAGTGAAGCTGGGAATTTCAATTGAACCGTAGCTCCCATCTTTCTCAGAGGCTCCATTCTTTTCCCCAGCTCCCATTGTCTATTAGATGTAACTACTGAAAGATCAGATCTTATTTCAATTTTTGCTCCGTCTAGATCTAACACTTTATTTTTCAGAGCCTTGGCCAGGATCTTTTCTTTTAAGGAATACGAGAGGAAATTAACAAAAACTCTCCTGGGTTTGGATCTGTTTGCATTTAGCCTAAACGGATCCCTATGGATCCTTTGAATATCTCTGGCAATTTCATCTTCAGATTCCTCCAACTGAAGCTCCTTTTTGAGCAATTGGACCACAAAACGTTTAATGTCACTGCCTTCTTTGCCCTCAGGGAGTTTCAAAATTTTAAAATTATTTCTCCTCTGAAAGTTCTCCAATCGCTCCACTCTTTCCTCTTGATCTCTCCCCTTTACCTTCAAGTCTTCTATCTCCTTTTTGTTTACTTGTGCTGCTTATTTAAGATCTCTTACTTCTGCTTCTAAAGCTAGAGTCCTTCCACTTAAATCATCTATCTTCTTCTCCAAAACATCACAGACAGACTTTATTTCTCTCTGGTTCAGCTCTGAGGTTTCAAATCTATTACGAATCTCCAGCGTGAGAGAGGCAAACAAACTACTGATAGGGGGATCCCGATTCTCGGGGTTTATACCATCATTACCCGCCTCTTTTTGCACAACCCCAGCGTACTCCCCAGACTGTTGCTTAAATTCGCTCGCTTTACTATTTAGGGACCCCCCCTGTAGCTCCGGGGGAGACTGGTGTAAAACTCCCATGCTGATTTCCAAAGAAGCCTCCCCCTCCGGAGGCTCCTCCAATCCCCCCACTTCTAAAGCCAGCACCTGAAAGTGATTCGGGCTAAAATGTTCTGTCCATTCAACCGGATTTGAACCTCCTCCAATAACCCCATCTCCTACTAGTTGTTGTTTTTGGATGGAGTGAGACTCGGTAGCCGCCATAACAGAATTGCTCCTTAACACTAAAGTTTTTGGTAATACTTTAAAGTAGGTCTTTAAAGAGGGGGTCACTTTGATCTTATGCTCAATACTGCTTTTTTTAGTTTCCGAACTGTGACTTCATTACTCAATGCTCTTCCCCTGAAGTTTACTTCCTTTACTACTTTTTCCTCACCCCTTGTTCTTTAACACAATTAATAGTATTCTCCTGCAACTCGGGGATTTCCAGTCTACTCCCCTTACCCGCACTCCTCAACGCGTATCTGGAAAATCCTTTTACCGTAGATTTCAAAACAGTCTTTTTGTCTCTTCCCCCAGTTTCTATATTTGCTTTATTCAATATAACTCGTTTTCCTTACCATTAGTGTCCAAGCCTGGGGCCTCTGCGAAGAAGACACCTCTGGTGCGTGTAATTGCCCCTCTATTCTACCATAAGCGGAGTGGTCCTGCAGAATATCGCTATCTTCAGCCCCCTCTCGGGACTCTCGCAGCTCCCCGCTTCTGCTCACTCCTCCGCCGTTTCCACGGAAGAGAACCCTTGCAGCTGCCCGATGCCCCCTGTGCAGCTCCAGAGCCGCTCTCCACCACGGCTGCTCTGCCGTGGTTGCTCTCTCCCCAGAGTGCCTCCAAGTGCCTCCGAGTGCCTCCAGCCTCCAGCCGCCGGGACCCAATGAAGCAGTAGCCGTTCTCCCCACCCGGCCGTCCGAGAATCGACCACAGCACGCCGAGGCGCCGTACTACCCCGAGAGAACTGCCAACAAAACTCCCAAATCATGGACGAATTCACCAAAAAAAACTCCTCTCGCTCCTTACCGCTACCTTGATTTAAGTTGCATACCTAACCGCAACACAATCCCGCTCTCATCTCTCAAACCACAACAAACTCCCGCTGCATGCCTTCAGTTCCACCCGTGACCCGCCTCTAGCCGGCCGCCATGTTTTCCCCTCATCATCCATACTTATTGTTCAATAAACCAGACAGCCAGGTGGTATCACGAGTCTACATAAAAAGTAGTAATTTGACAGACAGGACATACAGACATTCACTGTTTTTAGATTGTGCTTATTTTTGCTAATTCCGTTAGGGCTAGTCAACGATTCATCCAAGGGTCTTATCGGAAGCCAGTTAAATGTTTCATGTTACATCTCTATACTATTATAATCAAGTTACATGCTTTAATCAGTTTCATTTGTGCTCGTAAATGCAGTTGGTGTTCGGCGCTAGCGTAGAAATTCAGCCGACAGCGCTTGACACCTCAATGTTATTAAGTGGCTCTCAAGATTACTACTTAGTGATTAAAAAGAATGGTAACTAACTTAGTGGTGGTAGCCTCTTGCTACCTGGGATCGGCCAAGGGGGCGGACCCTGTTGTCACACTCTGTGAAAACATACGGAGAGCTTTTTTAGTGACATTCATCCCATGCTGTTTTCAATCAGGCTCCCCCATTGTATTCCCACTTACATTGTCAAGGCATCTCACCCTCTCTGATACCTGCTATGCCCCGGTCGTCCCGCATCTTTTGGGGTATCTCCGGAGGCTCTGATTATATGCTGGCATTTGTTTCCCGTGCCATAGTGATTACGTGTGCGGCGCTCGTTTCAACGGGCGGGGTTGACCTTTGCGTGTTCCTACATGTGGCGCGTGTGACGTCGACACGTGGTTTGTTCCTTTCTACGGGAGAAGACTGGTTGGTTTCACTAATTGTTTATCTGTTGCTATGGATACCAGAATTAGTTTCCGAGTGGCGATGTTTGTGTAACAATATTCGTGGAGTCTGTATATTAGAAAATACTGTTTTAGGTGGCAGGTCATATCCCATAATTATGGTTAACCATCCTAAATGGTAGGAAATCTCCGTGGTAAAGCAATTTAACTTTTTTGTTGTTACTGGCTACTAGTAAATTGGGTGTCAGTGCACTGTGGCTACAGAACAGATTTATTAAAAAGTTATAATTTATTTGTCTGTTTGGTGTAAAACAGGTCACCCCTGTTTGTGTCTGTGGGACGTGTCATTTCCACAGGCTCATGGTGAGCTGGTGTATAAACAGACAAGGGGGTAGGGAGGGGGTATGGGGTTTCCAAGGGTGAATCCAGGTTGGCCAGGTAGGGCTACTACCTTTCTATTAGCCTTATTGGTGTTTAGGTCAGTATTACAGTTCCCAAGTATTCTTGGTCAAGCCATAGGTTACAGTTGTATTCAGAAGTTCATGTGTTTTTGCAGGGTTCACAGCACAGTGCTCCAGGGGATGTTATCATTTAATCCTGTCTTGTGAGTGGACATCCGGTAGATCCAACATTGTTCCTTCTCGAAAGGGCGTTTATCTATATTACCCTGGGTCATTTTCTAGCTGTTCAATGACACACCATGTCATGTCATTCGGGGTGTGCCCTAAGTTGATGAAATGGTCTGTAAGTTTCGTTGTGTTTCTCTTACATCTTATATTGCTCCGGTGTTTGCAAATTCTGTTTTTGATTTTTCTTGTTGTCATGCCCACGTATTTTAATCCACAAGTACAAACGATCAGGTAGACGACATTGAATGTGTTACAATTTGTATGTTTTCGTAATGTCCATGTCTTCCCAGGTTCTAGATTCAAGGTCTTGGTGGTTTTTTTTTAAATGGTAGGCGCTACAATTGCCACAGGCATGGTGGCCTGTCACCTCCAGAGACCCCATATATTTTGAACCGTGGTTCTTACTTCGTTTCTTGTGATGCGTTGTCTGGTCTTTACTAGGTTGTCTTTCAGATTCATCACCATTTTAGGTTCCCTGTTTTTATGATGCGCCAATTCTTATTGATGATTTTCTTGACATCATTAGAAATCATGTTGTAGGTTGTGTCGCATGTCATAGGGATTGTATCATTATTCTTGGTGGATGGTTCTAATAGACATTCACTGTTTTGGTTGTTTGCTCTTTTATAGGTTGTTTGTTGATTCTTTCTCTGTAGTTCCGACCCCGCAGTTTCTCTTTTAGGTCTTCTGCTTGTGTGACAAAGTCGGCTTTCCTTGAGCAATTTCTTCTCAATCTGAGAAATTGGCCGTATTGAAGGTTCTCTCAGAGTGCTCTGGGATGAAAACTATCAAATCTCAACAGTGTATTTTCATCAGTTGGTTTTTGATAGGTTCTTGTTTCAAGTTTTCCATTCTCTACATATATTGTGACATCTAGGAAGGTGATATATTCTTGGCTGTCTATGTGTGTGAATTTTAGGTTGGGGTCACGTGTTTATCCAGGTTAGGAAGTTATGCATCAAATTTTTTATCCCCTTTACATATCACTAGGATGTCGTCAATGTAGCGTTTCCAAAGACATATGTTGCTTTTGTGCAGGTTCCTGTTAATTAGTATGCATTTGCTCTCAAAGCTATATACATACAATCCTCCTACACTTGGGTGTATGGTTCTTACAGACAGTTAAAACAATGATACAATAATCATACACAAAAACAACTGCTAGTGGTTGAAGCATGAATGTGGTAGTATATGTCGAAGACATGTAAATTTACGCGGGAAGCATAGCTGAAGCAGGGCCATTCATCAAAATGAAGCTGCCAAATTTGGTTACACCTTAGGCAGCAATTACATATATCTTTAATTATAGCACAGTTTTGAGAGATTTTTGGTTTGTTGAAAAGGCAATTTATATAGGAGTATAAATGTCCATTATAGCTGGTGAGGTTGTAAGATTGTAACACAAGGTAACTTCAAAAGATTGCTCTGTATTTATGGGTAAATTTGAGAAGGATTTGATCTCTCTGCTTAGGTGGTGTAATATTGTTATGGCGACCTTGCCTAATGTCTCTCGCTCCATTCCATTAACAGTAGTTAATACGCTTTCATTATTTTAATTCAGCAATCACCAGTTTCATTTTGGGCTATAGTAGGGACTGTCAAGCTATTATATTCTTGACATTCTGCAGCCTATAGGAGCCTGGTCACTACCAGATTTTTATTTTTGCTTTCGTTCAGACATGATCAAGTGACTAGCAACCCTAGTAAAGCATCAGTACTAACCAGGAAATGGAAAGCTTGGTTTAAGGTATTCAATATTACTATAAATATTCTTGTTTTACTTCATTTTGTATGTGTGAGGGGGTTCTTCCCTTTCTCATAGTTTTTCGGGGAGCATGGAGTTTTTTTAAGATGGGCCATTGGCTGACCTTTAAGAAGAGCTTGATTTACATAGTACTGGCTTCTTTATTTATTGGCTTGAGACTTCATTAACAACACTTGTGATGTCAATTGCAATCTGGAAAGAATTCTACTCATAGAACTATTAATTTTGGGGTTGTTTGCAATCACTATAAAAGCTCGAAATTCACTAGTTCTAAAGACGTTTCATGCTAACTCAGGGGCATATTTATCAATAGATTTGAGTTGCCCTACCCCAAGCAAAGGGGCGCAGGGCTTGCTGCATTGCATTGCTTGCAAATTTGATAAATATACCCCTAAGATATTTAGTAAATTACTTCTAAGATGTTTTGAAGGGAGTCTTTATTGTTTCATGGCAGGGAATCTACAACTACAACATTATTGAGCAATAAATATGTTACATTATGCTTTGAAAGGTGTAAGATGAAAGATGCTGATCACAGTCATGTGTTCATTTGCTGTCAGTCACTTGAATGTTTTTGGAAGTATTGGTAGATAGGTTACATGAGAGTAGATTTGTTTTAGGCTACAATGCTGTCATCTTGGTAATGGTGATGATCTGGTCAACCCTTATTGTTACTGTAGCTCATTTATGCATTGACAGACACTGCATAGATCCAGATCCTCTTAGTTTGAGAGAGTAGTTGGTATCGCTCTGCATTATACATCCTGAATTCCAGGAGTAAGCCAGGAGTGCTACAAGAGTAAGCTATTGCATCACTTTTGTAAATGGGTCGTAAGATATTTAACATCAGTCTGAAGGATGAGGGTTACCGTTCAAATTGACAACCTGAGTTTACTTGTTTTCGTATACAAATTATTTGCTTAACCCAAATCACGCACTAGTATGATACCAAGAGAGTTTTCAGAGAGAAACTTTATTGTATGGATTTTGCTAACACATAGTATTTGGGCCCCTTTTCCTTGCCACCCTGCAATGAAACTTTCTAGGAGCCTGAGGAATAAAAGGAGTTAGGATCCACTAAAACTTTACAATTATAGTGTAACCCAATCGGCGACACAGTAAACCTCTGAGTCAGAAGAAGGGATTAAGTATGGATTTATTACAAATTCAAAGCCAGACTGATATACACAAGTCTCTGAAATATGAATGTATGACGTTGCAACGCATGCATTCACAACGCATGCCTTTACAACACGGTTGTTACAACGACCGCGTTGTTACCACACATGCCATTACATTGCAAGTCGTATCAACGACTTGCTGTAGGGGGCGCGCTGGACTTAGGAATAGTATTAATTACTATTCCTGATCCAAGTTTGTGCAACAGCAGGGAAGGTGTTGGATTTAAAATCCAACACATTCCCTGGTGTTGCACGCCCCCTACAGCAAGTCGTTGATACGACTTGCGATGTAATGGCATGCGTTTTGAAGCCATGCGTTGTGGAAATAGCGTTGTAAACGCTGTTTCCCCCCAATATATATTGTAAAAATATAGGATTACTACAGGCAGGTCCAAACAACGAATGAAGTTTAGCTTAAGCAACGTAAAACATACAAGAAATTCCATAATCACAATGCAGAATGTACATGATTTTCGATCCTCTTGCTTGTTATGCATGAGGAAAGTCTGCATCTCATAATCTAAATAATACTGGATGAGGAAACCCTAATTAAATCCATTAAAGGAGAAAAGTGTCAGCATAGCAGAACCTCTGTAGAAGTTCTCTAAAGGGAAAGAATATTGTATGGCATGTAGCCACACAACAGAGATGTCGCAAAGAGGTCTGAAGCTCTCTAAGTCTAACAGGAGTCTGAATAAACTGAAGTGTGATCATCAATTACACCCACAAAAAGAACCTTTGAGAATCCCATGTCTCATTATTTTCCACCTTCAAATAGTAACACTTGGCAACTACACTTGAAACTCCTTTCCTTTGGTCCACA
This sequence comes from Calotriton arnoldi, assembly GCA_963921515.1. Classification (NCBI taxonomy): domain Eukaryota; kingdom Metazoa; phylum Chordata; class Amphibia; order Caudata; family Salamandridae; genus Calotriton; species Calotriton arnoldi. The sequence goes on along the minus strand of CAWUFW010010343.1, from coordinate 254,444 downwards.
CTTCAGAACGTCCTTGGATTCCTCCCGTCTCTCTGCTCCGAATGGACAGTTGTCAACGCTTTGTTTTTTAAGGCTTCTCATCCTTACTCATCTCCTCCCAAACCTTACTATCTCTCTCACACAATGTGCTTTCTCTGTTCATAAGATCACATAAAAAGCGCCTGCAGAGGAGTGATAAACATTGCATCTAAAGCAAACATTCAGGTTGAAAGTTAAAGATGAAGAAATCCAAATGCTTAAGGCCTTTGGTCAAGTTAGTATGGCAAGCATCTCAATACATGTTTAAATGCATGATTACAGATACATATATGTTTATAATATAGATGTAGAGTACTACTTAAATGCATACATTTTGAATATAAAACAAAGGCAGAGTATTATTCAAATGAGTACGTGAATATATAAGAATTAACAATATTATTCAAACCACACAAATGCAAATATATATGAGAACTGCAATTTGATGCTACTGAAAGGAAAATGTTAATATGCACACTCACAAAATGTTAAGATTACAAAGTAAATGCACCTTCTGTATCTGTTCAGGTGCACTACATTACGTTAATAATGTTATGTCACATGAATACATGAGTCCTTGTGTAAATATATATGTGGTCTAATCAAACAAAAAAGTGGAGCCAAAATTACACTGCTCCAATCTTATTCCACAATTCTAGAAAGTGTTGAAACATTTTGCAGGTGGCTGAAGCCACCCAGTCCTATGCCTAGTATTAAATGTACTAATTAATTACTGGCCAAAAAGGAAGTGAGCAATGAGTAGCCTTACACTCACTTTTTTTTTGTGTGCGCACAGAAGTGAAATCAGAGATGGAGTCGTTCAAGAGATGGTAGACAATGTGGGGCTTATTTGCCTTTAACAGTCAGTGTCTTTTAATGGGACGAGAGCCACAGTGCAAAAATGTATGATGCCTTTTATAGCACAGGGGGTGCAAGCATTGCTCGTATAGGACTTTACTGCTACTTCAAAGCAGACTTCACCATCAGTTGAAAAAACATGCTTTACTGCTTTTGAATGTCACAAAAAACTGATTCCTGCAATGCTTCAATTAATCTCAGCCACTGGTAATTACCCGGGCTGTGCACACCACTCAGTTTGGACACAGCCATTGTAAATCAGTCTTAATCATCTTTAACCAGTAGAAACAGCCCAGCCTGACCTTCCACGCCAGGTTCTATCTCAGTGTTTATTAGGTAGAAAACCAGAAAACCTTAATGGTGAAGGATTTATTATGTGCATTTTCTATAGCTGGATGTGCCTGCGTTTATTGGGAAACACTGATCATACAGATATAGTTTCGCTCTTCTGCTGATTTTGTGGAAGTTGAATAGTATGTGCTTTTTTTTGGTGAGCATCATTAGGAAGGATCTTGCATGTATGTAAGTCTTTGGCAGGAAAAATTCACAGACCTTTGATGTGAAGTCTCCTACTGGTATGTTAAGGCTATGATATTTGGATTTTGTTTTATGGGCTCGATTTTGTTATTAGAAGAACTGCAGGTGCTTGTCTGTGTAGACATTCATGTATAGTTTGTTTCCCCAGCATCTAGAGACAGTTACTTCTGCACTGTGCTGTAAGAATGTGTACTGTTACTTATTCCTTCTTTGGTGATGACTTACAAATATGTGGTATATCCTATGCCTTTCTGGGTTTTGTGAGTTGCGGTCATTTCTTTGCCTGATATATTTGATCTGGTCCCTATGATATTTTAGTTGTGCTTAGTGTTATTTATGTTTATTGCTCTGCTCAGTCTATTTTTGGAGGAATTACATTTGTTTGAATTATTCCTTTATAAGGTTTATAAAGGGTGTGCGGCATGTATTTTATGATACACATTGCACATGAGTATCCCTATTTATATGATTGTTTTTGGCAAAAAACATTTGTATGGGCTTACTCTTCATGTTTGTGAGGGTCAGTGTGCTAATCAGTTCCTTTGATGGTATTGGGGTCATTGACCATGTGAGGTCACTTCCTGTGTTGCAATCGCGGTCACATGACCTATGATGTCTCTTTCACTTGGTGACTTGTGGTCATCATGGTGTCACATGTTTAACCAGCTCCTGCGTTTATGCTGTATGATGATTGCATTGTTGTAGAATTTTTGTCCAGCAGGCCCCGATTTTTAATAATTAGTTGTTTAATGTAATCAACTAGACATTCAGCAAGGGTGGAAGATAATGAGCACTGCCTATTTAGAGTCACAGGTCTGTTGCATGCATTATGCTGTTATTAAGAGGATTTTTATAGACCACGTGAAAGCTATAAGAAAAAGAAGACATTGGAGTGTTACCCGAACTTTTCCAGTCTCTGCTAGTTTTTTTAATATGATCCATATTGTAATATAAGTACCCTTGTTGTCATCTGGCCTCATGTCATGAAGGGTACTTTTAGCCAGTACAACATTTTTTTTACCAGAAAGGGTTGAGCAGGGCCGGCTTTAGGGCAGTGCGACAGGTGCGGCCGCACAGGGCGCTGACCTGTGGAGGGGGCGCTGACTTCAGGGAGGGCGCTGTTTTTAGTAATAACATGATTGGAGACATGAAGGGCACTTTTGCCTGGTGGTAGTGAGAGATTCCGAGCAGGCGGTCATGGGGTGTGGGGGTGCCAAAAATGATTGTCACACCGGGCTCCACCAGCACTAAAGCCGGCCCTGGGGCTGAGCATACTAGAACTAGTAGGTCTTTATCTATAATAGAGGAAGTACAAAACTACAGTTAGCCTCATGTTTAGTGTTGTTGGTCGAAAAAAATAACAATATATCCTTTGTTTGGCAAATACTGAGAGAACTCTTACTCATTCACTCACCTAAATCACACACATCCAATCATGGGGGATACAGTACCAATTGAAAAAGCTGTGTGCCAGTACACAAGAAAAATATTGGAAATGTTATGTATCAATTTATTAAAAGCTTTCTCTCACAGAAAAATGAGGATGTGTCCTTTTTTTAAAAAAAGTTAGAAGTTTGAAGGGCAAGTGGGTAAGAAAAGGTAGGGGAATGCACACAAGCCATACCACTCTGGACTGCCCTGGTAGTCTTGTTTTCAGAAATGTACAAAAGACAATCAATATCTAGTGTGGCAGCCCACTGTGCGGATTATGGTTCTCGCAATAGAACCATAATCCGCACAGTGGGCTGCCACACTAGATTTTGATTTTCTTTTGTACATCAGGGTCCAGCCCCAATGTTACCTCATACAGATATGGTCCCTTTATGACAAACTGTAGTGTCTTTTTAATACTCTTGTCTAATTGTCTTTGTTATTAGGTTTGTTCATTTGTTTATTTATAGTGTGATTTTTTTTAATTTTGAACATAAATATACTATGTATGATTTACTGTTTTTTAATTTGTTACTATTGTTTTATATGCTTTTAATAAATTGATACATAACATTTCCAATATTTTTCTTGTGTACTGGCACACTGCTTTTTCAATTGGTACTGTATCCCCCATGATTGGATGTGTGTGATTTAGGTGAGTGAATGAGTAAGAGTTCTCTAAGTATTTGCCAAGCAAAGGATATATTGTTTTTTTTCTAGATTGAACCCTAGTCCTTTGGTGCACAAAGGGTCCCTCTAATTTTTTCAAGACATTGTTGGTTGAAAAGCCAGGACTCGCTAGAAGTCCCTGTCACCCCAGATATGTGTATCATTGCACACTAAATACCCACTTTGCTTTTTCATTTTTTTAAATAATATAAGACTGCACTCCTTGACTCGCTTTCATAGGCTGATGATGCTGTCTTTGTGAGTTAAACAACGGGCCTGATTTAAAATTCCCTGGAGTGTTCAGGCTGGTTGAGAGATGTGGAAATATGGAGCTATGAAGATTTAGAAACAGCTGGGAAACTGGCGAGCAGTGCAGTGACTGGGGAGAGAGCAGATGGCGCACGGAAACTTCCAGAATGATTGGACAAATGATATCTGCTCGCTGCGTTTCAGCTAAATTCTAAGCATTCAGTGGTGTACCCTTTTGATAATCAGCAGCACAGTGTGCTCCACAGATTTAAAATTACACTCTAAATGGACGACAGCATGTTTCTTCTTGTGCTTTCATTTTTAAATGACTAGCTTGCTTTACTAACAGGATTGACATTTTAACGCTACCTATTTGGAGGTAGAAAAACAGAAGAAACAGACATTTAGATTTCAGAAAAGCCACCTGTGTAGGTTTATTTTGTGTGGTGCAAGCACAAAGTATTTACATAGATTGCAGATAATTATCTTGTAGTCAATTAACGCGTGTCTACTTCTGCTGGTTTCCTCCATTAACCTGCAGTCCCTTGAATGTTTTTAGCGCACATAAAGGTGACATTTCTCTAGCTTCTATTTATTGTTTATTTACAGTGCATCGTGAAAGAAGGGCTGGAGGGAAAAAAGACAAATAGATTGCAGCATTGGGAAGAATTATTGATTGAGTCGGTGATAAAGCATACTGATGCAGGATATTCGCTCTGCCAACAATGCCATGACCTCAGATAATGGCCCTAGTCCAACTGCCAGGCAATTCACACAAAATGTGGCTATAAAATGGGAGCAAGTTGTATAACAGCTAAAAGCATTTGTTTTCGTCTTAAAGTTCAGAAACTATAGAAATCTCTGGTCCAGAAAGAGTGGGCATAATATTAACAAGCAGCCCTATGTGAAGAGGGCTACAGGCATTGCTGCACTTGGTGATAAATTCAGGTTTTCACGCCTGTCAAGGAAATATTTATCTGAAAATGGGCGGCAAATTTCTAACATGCACATTTAGACCCTCATAATGAGTGACCTGGATGGTGTGATTATTATTGTAACCAATAAAATATGACTTCACAGGGATCAAAATCTATTAGGTGAGATAAATAGCACCTTTTACAAGTTTTGCCCCAAACATGGGGCATAAAAGCAGGTTTTTGTGCTGTTGTGCCAACCTCCACATGTTCTAGTAATTACTAGGCATTGTGCCTTGTTAAAATCTGAGATGTTTGACCTGCTGAAATGTAATGGGTGCCCTGAACTTTATTGCACCCAGTAATTAATTTGGTGTGATAAAGTCCAAACCACTTATAATTCATACCTCTGGACAACCATGGGTGTCTGAATTTTCCAGTGACTTGTAATAAGGTTCTTAGTCTTTTTTAATTGTAGAGTATTATTCTTTACAAAACTGGAAACATTACTATCCCCCGTGCAAAGTGGATCAGGGTAACAGTGAGGTGAATCTCCAAGTTTCTCAACCTCAGTAGTCTTCAAACCTCTTTATACAGAGCCCCACTACTGAAAATGTACTACCACCCCTAATATAACTCTCTAAAATGTTTAACCAGTTAACTGCTAGGGCTTTCCCATGCTGGTGCTGAATCCTTTTTTGGATGTTTGGGATAGCTCGAGCTTAAGCCTTCATAACATTTATTCCACAAACGTTATCACCACCAAATCTGAGTCCTTCTTTTCTAACATCCTGGAGATTCTACAGCTACCCAGAGTTTGTAGATTACCCTGGAGGGAACTGAGAAAATAACCAAAATACAGATTTCTTTTTTCTTTTTGGGAAACATGGGAAAAAATGCTTAGCAAGAAAGCATGTTTTTTTCAGAAAATGGCATCTGCCAAGGTTTTACTGTGCCTGGATCACCAGCTTCCCAGCTTTCAGGAACAAGCAGAGTTCTATCTTTTTTTTTTTTTTTTACACCACTGTCTTTCCGTTTTTCTAAGAGGCAGTCTATCCATTTTTTTTCTAATTTTTAGGGCTTCAACCTACTTGCAGTTTGTAGGGAAAACAGGTGTGAAACCCAGGTGTGATGAAGGAAAACTATACATTTCTGAAAGGTAGAAAACATTCTGAATTTAGCAAGGGTCCATTTGTGTAGACCCCTCAAGGTTTTCCCATAGAAACTAATCATTGACAAAAAATAAATAACGAAAATACGAAAATGAGTGGGAAAAAAAAGCATTTATGACAACGTTTTCATCTGTAATTTTTTTGTCACATTGGCCGATTTATAAAAACAATGTGCCAATATATCCACCAGAAAATCTGCTCACAAGGATATATAGAGTTTTTATGTTTTCCAAAAACATACAAAATTCATAGCCAAAAACTGAGGAGTAGCTTATACTGGTTTTTCATCATGTACTGACCATGCAACAATTCATATGGTAAAATCTAATTAATGAAAAATGGGTATGAAGAAAACCGATGTGTTTCTGAAATGTGCAGAAGATACTGAGTTTAGAAATAGTGGTTATTTGTACATGTCTGAATTTAGGTTACCCATACTGTCATGTGATTCAAAGGGCATTTTGCAAAATGTGTACTTTCTTGCAGCACACTGGCTTACTTTTGGAAACCAAAAATTCAGAGAAATACAGTTGGTAATAACAACTGTTCAACTATTCTGTGTTCCTACATTTATTCTAATAAAAGCAGTAAAGTACCCCACTTGTGTGGCTGGCCTTAGCATGAGCCACACAAAACATCCTAAAACACGACCTGGAGACATTAAATTTCACCCAGTAAAATCAATGCTTTTTGTTTTACAATGTGGGCTGCTGCAAAATGTAGGCCCTAGCCCTAGCCCTGCCACCATTCAAAGGAACAAACCAAACCTAGACATTTCTGAAAACAAGACTCCCAGGGCAGTCCAGAGTAGTATGACTTGTGTGCATTCCCCTACCTTTTCTTACCACATGCCCTTCAAACTTATAACTTTTTTTTTTTAAAAGCACGCCTCCTCATTTTTCTGTGAAAGAAAGTTCAGGAAGCTGCAGAGATACACAAAAGTCCAATCACCCATTATTCCTACTCTTCTCTCAATACAAACTATACCCCACCTTTGAGGTTAGGACCAGTGCCCAAAACAGGAAGGGCATAAAATAGAACAATTTCAGATCACATTTTTACACTCAAATCCAATCTTTTTTTCGCAATGTGGGTAACTGTGGACTTTGGACCTGAGCTCCCGCACCACCCAGGGAGACCTCCCATATCCAGACATTTTTTTTAAATATGACACCCTGTGGAGTTCAGGGCGGAGTTACTTGCTTGGATCTCATACCTATGCTTACCCATGAGGCTTTTAAACCTCAAACTTTGGATAAAAAAAACTCACATGGATCCCAGAACTTTTTCTTACCAGTGACGCATTTCAAACCTTAAACGTTGGCTAAAAACATTCATTTTCCTCACATGTTTGTGAGAGAAAGTTCCAGAAGCTGCGGGGATCCACAAAATTCCTACTCACCAGAATTCCCACACTTGTTCTGATAAAAAACTGTACCGCACTTGTGTGGGTGGGCCCAGAGCCTGCAACAGAAAAGGCCCCAAAACGCAATACAGACAGATCAGATTTTTTTACTCAAAATCAGCTTCTTTTTTGCAATGTGGGTAGCAATGGATTTTAGATCTGGCCTTCCCACACTTATTACAATAAAAAACGATAACCCACGTGTGTAGGTGGGCCTATCACAAGTGATACAACAGGCTCCAAAACACAATGCGGAGATATCAACATTTCTAGCAATGTGGGCAGTATTTGGGCTGGGCTTACCCACCACCCAAGGAAACCTAAAAAACATAGACATTTTTGAAAAGTAAACACCCAGGGTAGTCAAGCGTGGTTTGCCTTGCATGGATAAAATGACATTTTATTACCACCATAGCCGTGCAAACCTCACACTTTTCCTAAAATCACACAATTGCCTCTCATTTCTGAGGCGGAAAGTTCTCAAATCTGCAGGGATCCACAAAATTCCTACTAACTAACGTTTTCACACTTGTCCTAATAAAAAATGGTACCCCACTTGTGCAGCTGGGCCTAATGCCTGTGACAGGAACTGATCAAACCATGGACAATGCAAGTCCTTTCAAAGGACAGCTCTCCATATTGACAGGAACCATGGCAGTTCTTATCAAAATAGGAAACATTTGACAGATAGTACCATCAACCATGATGGCCGGCCGTCAAACGTTTCTAAAGATTTTTGTTTTACAAAAACAAACTCCGAATGTGGGAGATAGTTTTTGAGAAATGTAATACTACAAGTCCCCACATCGTGGAAGTTTTCTCCTAGAGTGTTGGGGTCATTTTTTTTTATCCTGTCACTTACTGCCAGGCTTTCCTGGTGGCGATGGACAGGAAAGAAAGGATTTACACCAACCACCCTAAATAGGGCAGATAGTGCAAAGCTCTTTCTCCGATTGCCCATAATCTGTTCGAGGAAGCCAAAGGGCTCCATCAATAAAATACTTTGGGGCATATTTATAATATTTTGCCATGAGGCAGTGCCGCAAGCCTCCTAGCTGCGCTGCCCTATCAAATGAAAAGGGCAGAAATGCGCCATACCTACAAAATATGGTGCATTCCTTTCCTTCCTGCCAGCACCGGAGCACTCACTGCAGCCGAGCGCCAACACAGACACCCTTCCACCATGGTGCAAGGGTGTCGGTTTTGCTGGCATGATTGGTTTTGTTCAGGAAGGGACACGGTCCTGCACAAATACAATCAAAGGAGGCATTTTTCTCATTCTTTGAGTGGTGCAGAATGCAGTACATGTAGAAAGAGCAAAACAACGAGGAAAAATGTAAACATTTCTCCTCACTATGCCTGCTTTGGGAAGATGTTAGTTTTGGTGCTGCCCCAGATTAACGCTATGTTGTACATCTGGGGCAGTGCCAAAAACCATACGTGTTGCATGGAAACACCCCCAGCAACACCTATGGCAGGCCCCTTCCACGCAGAGTAAGGCACTGCCTTACTCCATATTTACAAGGCCATGAAAAGCAATGCAGGGAGGCTTTTAGTGGCCTTGTAAATATGGGCTGGCACACTGTGCCTCCAGAGCGTCCCAAAAGTGGCGCTCCGGCAACATAAAAGTGCGGTAAGGGCTTTGTAAGTATGCCCCTTACGTTCCTTCTGACTCTAAACAAGGAGGGCGGACCTTCAGTTTGGTAGACAGGATACTTAGTTGCATTTGTGATGGAGTATCCTGTCTGCTAAACTCTAAATCAAGCCCTTGGTAAAATAATGTTGTTGGTTTATGCTGATACTGTGGCGGTCCTTATTTAACTTTCAGGTCACAGGTTCTGACATTGAAATTAGTTCATTTGGTTACATGATTGTGGTATAGATCTACTTGTGTTCTGCGTCCCTTGTGATTCAGTCCTTGCAGGGTAAACATATCTTCTTTTCCAAAGCACATAGATAATGAGTACACCTTTGATTTTAACAATAAATTATGAATTGCCAAAAACAATTCCGTTGTTTTTGCATGCTATGGATAATAATTATTGGGTTAATTGTGCCAAAACTTCCACATATCTCATTAATTGAATTTGTAAATGATTCTTGTTGCCCGTGGCCAAGTAAGAACATAAACAACTGCTCTTGCTGATGGCACTTGTTTTCATTTATCAGTTCAAACAAATGAAGTGACAGGAATAGCATACCCCTGGTTTTCTCAATGAGCTGCTGAATTTGAATGTGACTAGAAGTGAGTTTCACTGACTTGGTCCAAACTATGACAACAAAAGGCAATCGCACACTGCAGTCAAGCAGGGAATGGGGCCTTCTTTCTCATTTATTCCATTAATTACTCTCTTTTGCCAGCTGAAGGAGAGTCTTCAAGGCTGCAGCATGAGTGGGGAGCACACACAACCTTTTTTTTGTTGCTGTGGATCATGCATTCACCCTTGAGTGCCTCAGAGGCACCCCTTCCCCCTACGAGGGTGCGGCCCACAGTTTGAAGACAACAGCTGTTCCTCCTAGTGTTGTCCTGAGTTCTGATTATCACAAGCAGCAGGATGACGCCATTGACATTGTGGAATAGATAAGTTGGTAAAGAGTAACCACTCCCCATGCCTGAGGTTGTCTTTTATGGATCTGATATATATATATATATTATCTACTGGCAGTCGCCAGTAGATAGTTATAGTTAGGACCTATTTTCCATAGGAAATCCGCAACATTCTATTTGAAATAACGTTGGCGCCGGTTGACGAATCTTCGCAAAAGCTTCCAACTTGTTGGGGCGCTCTGGTCCGCTCCTATCCTGAAAGTCTCGGGGTGATTCATCAAGCAGGGGCCGAGAAAAAAGGGGGGTCCCAAAACGCGTTTTCCCCATTCATTTTTCCATAGGAACCTTTAGTCGCAGCTACAGCCCGAACTGCTGAACGGAATTACACCAAATTTGGCAAAGAGGTAGCCCTTGGTTCAGTGTCGTGCCTTTTTCTTAAATGGTGTAAATCCGTTCAGTAGTTCCTGAGAAAATCAAAAGTAAAGTCACATATATATCTATGGCTGAGTAGGGTCCGCGTACACTCCCGATCACGAGCTGCATGCTAATTGGCTGTCAACACTCCAAATCAGGAAGTGTTGGCAGCCATTTTGTCCCTCGGTAGAACCGAGGGACAGAAACAAGTGCGCAAAGCGCAAAAAGGGGGCAGGGTAGAAACACCCTGACCCCCTAGGTCTGCTCAGGGGGTCCCACAAGGACCCCCTGGGCAGAAAAAAGCATTTTTTAAGAATAAAAATCGGCGGGATGCGCTTAGGGTGCGCAAATCCCACCGAAAAACAAAAAAATCGAAGCGCTATTTTGCCCCCGGGTGGGCCAAGTCCTGGGGGCATGCGGGGGGTGGGTTTATATTTAATTTTGGGGGGCCTCGAAGGCCCCCCAAGCCCCGGGGACCACCACCCCCGCAGCCCCGGGGACCACCCCCCCCCCGGGCTTCTTTTCTATTTTTAAAAAAAATTACCTGTGTGGGGGGGTTTGAGCCCCCCCACACACCCCGGGGACCACCACCTCCCCGGGGCACTAAACATTTCAATATGGGGACCATTACGGACCCCCAGAGCCCCGGGGACCACCACCTCCCCGGGGCTTTGTCGATGGAGGGAGGGGGCCGTGTGGCCCCCCTCCTGGAGCATGTAATGGCCCTGGGGACCGCCACCCCCAGGGCCGGCTCCTGCAGTGTCCCGGGTGCCTACCCCGGGACACTGTAGTTTGCTATGGCAGGGCGGGAGCCTCGCGGCTCCCATCCTGTCATAGCAAACTGCGTTGGATATTGGAAGCGAGAGCAGGAAACCTGCTCTCGCTCCAATATCAAAGCAAATTGCTTTTCCACATGGGGAGCTGCATGTTAGCAGCTCCCCATGTTGAAAAGCAATGCCGGCTCCCGCAGGAGGCGGGGAGCCGGCAGGGTCCGTGGGGGAGTTAGGGTCCCCCCACGGACCCCAAAGGATAGGGCCAGCCCCGGGGGATGGGGTCCCCGGGGCAAGTAGTGGCCCGGGAGGGGGGCCACGCGGCCCCCCTCCCCAAAAATAATTAAAAAAAATAAAAAAAATAAAGGCCTGCCCCGGGGGATGGGGTCCCCGGGGCAAAAGGAAGCCTGAGGGGTGGGCCACGCAACCCCCCTCCATAAAAATTTATTTAAAAGTGTGGCCATGCCCCGGGGGATGGGGTCCCCGGGACCGGATTCGGCCACGGGAGGGGGGCCACACGGCCCCCTTCCCGTTTAATTTAAAAAGAAAAGGGGTAAGGCCCTGGGGGATGGGGTCCCCAGGGCCCAAAAATAGGAAAAAGGAAGGGGGCCACAGAGCCCCCCTTCGGGGAAAAAAAAAAGATCGGGCAGCATATATATATTCACTGCAAAAACCATAGGTTTTAGGGAAAGTTATAGTTAGTTGGACATTGCACTCGTACAAAACCTGTGAAATTCCCCCGTTATAGTTAGTTCAGCTAACTATAACTTGCGCCCCGCAATGCACTGCTGATGACGTCACATATTACATCACTCATGACATGGTCAGTGACATCACTGATGACATCTCAAATGACATCACTGATCATCCAGTGACTGTGTGTTTCTGTAAAGTTTAAATATGTTTAATATAGATAGGGAAAGGCGTATTGAAGAATGAGTGGGTGTATAAGTGTCTGAATGGATGATTTAGTAGGTGCGTGACTGACTCTATAAGTGAGTGATTATACGTATCTTACTGAATGCATGGGTTAGTGACTAAACTGTGTGAGTGTCTGTATCCGTCTGTCTGTTGGTGTGTAAGCGGCTGCATGGGTTTGCGAATAGCTACATGAGTGTCTACATGGGTTATTGATTGGTTGTCTGAGTATCTGTATGGGTGCCTGAGTGTTTGTGTGGGTGGGGTGTGTGTGACTCTGTGCATAGATGTGTGAGTGGGTGATTCACTGGGTGCATGGTTTGAAGAGTGCATCTGTGATGGACTGTATGGGTGGGTGAGTGTGTGTATGGGTGTGTTAGTGAGTGAATGTATATCTCAGTGGTACATGTGTGAGTAACTACATATGTGAAAGGCAGTATATATGTGTGCTGGAGTATATAAATGGCTATAAGTGAGAGTGTGTGATTGTGAGAGTGGCTGTATGGATGAGTGTGTACTTGTATCAGTGATTGTATAGGAGCGTAAGAATGTGCTAGTATTTGTATGAGTAAGTGAGCTGGTGGGTGTATAACTGTACATCTGAGTAAATGGGAGTGTGATTAATTCTTTGCATGACTGACTAGGTGTGTGAGTTCCTCTATGGATGAGTGGCGGTGTGTGAGTGTCTATATAGGTGTATGAGTGCATATGATAGTCCTGTACTGAGTGACTGTAAGTATCAGTGACTGTACGGGTGAGTGAGTGGATGTGTGTGTAGACCTAAGAATCAGTGAGTGTGTATGTAGTTATTGGTGTTGGAGTGTCTATGGTTTTGAGAATGGCAGTCTGTAATTTAGAGTGGGTGTATCAAAGGTTATATTAGGGTGTGAGAAGATGCATCAAATTATCACATGGATGATGTCATCATTGATGTCAACAGTGATGTCATTTGAGATGTCATCAGTGATGTCACTGACCATGTCATGAGTGATGTAATATGTGACGTCATCAGCAGTGCATTGCGGGGCGCGAGTTATAGTTAGCTGAACTAACTATAACGGGGAATTTCACGGGTTTTGTACGAGTGCAATGTCCAACTAACTATAACTTTCCCTAAAACCTATGGTTTTTCAGTGAATTTCAAAGGTTTTTTAAATGCTAATTTCTAACTATAACGTGCCTGAAACCTATGGTTTTTTCAGTGAATTTCAAAGGTTTTTTAAATGCTAGTTTCTAACTATGCCTACAGAGGTAGGACATGTGAAGAAAGAAGAAAAAACGCACAGAAAGAAGCAAAAGAAATGCAGAAAGAAGCAACAGAAGTCCACAAAGACGAAGAAAAGTGCAGGAAGAAGCAAGAGATGTGCAGAAAGAACCATCAGAGGAGTAGAAAGAGGCCTTGTTCCAAAATCATCCTGTGCCCACAACGTTTTCCAACGTGTACTGGTGGTAACTGACTCTGACTAACCAGAGCCAGTGCTATGCTAAAACACACTTAGAATACAGTGAAAACACCTACATACACTAGGGAACACTATGCGTTGGGGTACCCCTATGATTAGCATGACCTCCTCTGTAAGTCCCTAGTACATAATAGGGCAGGGGGATTAAAACTACCTCTTAAAACGCGCTACAGGGCGCGTTTGCACAGTGGTGAAGGGAGGGGGGTCCTGAGGTGACATGTGTGCAAACCCGCCCCGTGGCACGTTTTAACTTGCGGGATTAAGGCCCCTTGAATCCTGAGTGTCCCTGGGGCCCAACTAGCCCCCCAGGTACCTACAGTTAGGACCACAGAACTGAGTTGCAGAGAGGCGTTCTGAGGCCACGCACCTTTTTTCCCCTCTCTGCAGTGCAACTCTGTTCTGCTTACTGAAGGTACCTGGTGGGCTAGTTGGACTCCAGGGACCCTCAGGATTGAAGGGGACTTAATCCCCCAACTTAAAACACGCCACGGGGCCTGTTTGCACACATGTCACCTCAAGCCCCGCCCCCTCCCTTCACCACTGTGCAAACGCGCCCGTGGCGCGTTTTAAGTTGGGGGATTAAGTCCCCTTGAATCATGAGGGTCCCTGGGGTCCAACTAGCCCACCCTGTACCTCCAGTATGCGCCAGGAGGCTGCGATGCAGAGAGGTGTTCAGAGGCCATGCCCCTTTTTACACCTCTCTGCAACGCAGCTCTGTGGCACTTTCTGGACGTACCTGGTGGGCTAGTTGGCCCCCAGGGATCCTCAGGATTGAAGGGGATTTAATTCCCCATCTTAAAACGCACCACGTGGCCTGTTTGCACACATGTCACCTGAAGCCCCGCCCCCTCCCTTCACCACTGTGCAAATGCGCCCCGTGGCGCGTTTTAAGTTGGGGGATTAAGTCCCCTTGAATCCTGAGGGTCCCTGGAGTACAACTAGCCCACCATGTACCTCCAAAAAGCGCCACAGAGCTGCGTTGCAGAGAGGTGTAAAAAGGGGCATGGCCTCTGTACACCTCTCTGCAACGCGGCTCCCTGGCGCATACTGGAAGGTTCCTGGTGGGCTAGTTGGCCCCCAGGGACCCCCAGTATTCAAGGGGAATTACTTCCCCTTCTTACAACGCGCCAGGGGCGCGTTTGCAGACTGCTGCAGGGAGGGGGTGGGGCCTCCGGCACGATGCCGGTCTTTTTTTTTTTCTTTCTTTTTTTTTCTATGGGAGGGGGGCTGCGTGGCCCCCCTTCCCTCTGCCACTATTGGCCCCGGGGACCCCATCCCCCGGGGCCTAAGGATTTTATTTTTTTTTTTAAACGGGAAGGGGCCGCGTGGCCCCCCTTCCCTGGGCCTCTATTGGCCCAGGAAACCCCATCCCCTGGGGCATGCCCTCTTTTTTTAACATCATAAATATTTGGAGGGGGGCTGCGTGGCCCCCCTCCTCAGGCCATTTAAGGCCCCGGGGACCCCATCCCCCGGGGCCGGCCTTTACGTTTAAAATTTTTTTTTTTTACTTTTATTTTTGGGGAGGGTGGCTGCGTGGCCCCCCTCCCGGGCCACTAATGGCCCCGGGGACCCCATCCCCCGGGGCCTGGCCACTCGTTGGGGACCGTGGGGGTCCCCAATCCCCGCACGGTCCCTCTGGCTCCCCGCGTCCTGCGGGAGCCGGCATTGCTTTTCCATAAGGGAGCTGCTGACATGCAGCTCCCCTTATGGAAAAGCAATCTGCTTTGCTTCATTGAAGCGAGAGCAGGTTTCCTGCTCTTGCTTCAATGAAGCAAAGCAAGTTTGCAATGACAGGACGGGAGCCGCGCGGCTCCCGTCCTGCCATTGCAAACAGCAGTGTCCCGGGGGTAGGCACCCCGGGACACTGCAGGAGCTGGCCCTGAGGGGTGGTGGTCCCCAGGGCCACCACAGGCTCCAGGAGGGGGGCAGCACTGCCCCCCTCCCAACATCTACATAGCCCCAGGGAGGTGGTGGTCCCCGGGGCTTCGGGGGTCTGAAACGGACCCCCACATTTATTTTGTTAGTGCCCCGGGAGATGGCGGTCATTTAAAAAAAAAATAATAAGCCCCGGGGGTGGTGGTCCCCGGGGCTGCGGGGGGGCCGTGTGCCCCCTGCCTGCATTATTTATATAAAGCCCCGGGGGGTGGTGGTCCCCGGGGCTTGGGGGCCTTAGAGGCCCCCCATTAAATATAAACAAACCCCCGCATGCCCCCGGGACTTGGCCCACCCAGGGGCAAAATAGCCTCGAAGCGCGAGAGACCGCGCTTCGATTTTTTTTTTATCACGCCGGGATCCGCACACCCTAAGCGCATCCCGCCGATTTAAAAAAAAAAATGCTTCTTTCTGCCCAGGGGGTCCTTGTGGGACCCCCTGAGCAGACCTAGGGGGTCAGGGTGTTTCTACCCTGCCCCCTTTTGCGTTTTGCGACTTGTTTCTGTGCCTCAGTTCTACCGAGGCACAAAATGGCTGCCAACACTTCCTGATTTGGAGTGTTGACAGCCACTTGTCAGCCAATTAGCATGCAGCTCGTGATCCGGAGGGTACGCGGACCCTAAGCAGCCATAGATATATATGTGATTTTACTTTTGATTTTCTCAGGAACTACTGAATGGATTTACACCATTTAAGCAAAAGGCACGACTCTGAACCAAGGGCTACCTTTTTGCCAAATTTGGTGTAATTCCGTTCAGCAGTTCGGGCTGTAGCTGCGATGAAAGGTTCCTATGGAAAATTGCATGGGGAAAACACGTTTTGGGATCCCCCTTTTTTCTCTGCCCCCTCTTGCCGAATCACCCTGAAACTTTCAGGATAGGAGCGGACCGGAGCGGGCCATAAGTTTTGAAAATTTCGCGAAGATTCGTCAACCGGCGCCAAAGTTATTTCAAATAGAATGTTGTGGATTTCCTATGGAAAATAGGTCCTAACTATGACTATCTACTGGCGACCGCCAGTAGATAATATATATTATCTACTGGCGGTCGCCAGTAGATAGTTATAGTTACAACCTATTATCCATAGGAAATCCGCGACATTCTATTTGAAATAACTCTCTTGCCAGTTGACGTATCTTCGCGAAATTTTCAAACTTTGTGGCCCGCTCCGGTCCGCTCCTACCCTGAAAGTCTCGGGGGATTCGTCAAGCGGGGCCGAGAAAAAGGGGGTCCCAAAACGTGTTTTCCCCATGCACTTTCCATAGGAAACTTTAGACACGGCTACAGCCTGGACTGCTGAACGGAATTACACCAAATTTGGCAAAGAGGTAGTTCTTGGTTCAGAAAGAACCCTTTTTGTTAAATGGTGTAAATCCGTTCAGTAGTTGCTGAGAAAATGAAAAGTAAAAAGTTAGTGATATCTATGGCCGAGTAGGGTCCGCGTACCCTCAGCGCACTCCTGCGCGCACCGTCCCGATCACGAGCTGCATGTTAATTGGCTGTCAGCTGGCTGTCAACATTCCGATTCAGGAAATGTTGGCAGCCATTTTGTCCCTCGGTAGAACCGAGGGACAGAAACAAGTGCGCAAAGCGCACAAAGGGGGCAGGGTAGAAACACCCTGACCCCCTAGGTTTGCTCAGGGGTCCCACAAGGACCCCTGGGCAAAAAAAAAAAAAAATTTTTAAAAATCGGCAGGATGCGCTCAGGGTGCGCGAATCCTGCCGAAAAGAATCGAGCGCGGTCTCCCGCGCTTCAATTGTATTTTGCCCCCGGGTGGCCCAAGTCCCGGGGGCATGGTGGGGGGTTTAATTTTATGTGTGGGGGCCTCAAAGGGCCCCCAAGCCCCGGGGACCGCCACCCCCGGGGCTTTTTAAAAATGGTGCGGGAGGGCTCTGAGCCCTCCCGCAGCCCCGGGACCACCACCTCCCCGGGCTTTTTTAAAAAAATTAAACAACCTGTGTGGGGGCTCCAGCCCCCACACGCCCGGGGACCGCCACCTCCCGGGGCACTAACAAATTAAAATGGGGGTCCGTTTTGGACCCCCGAAGCCCGGGGACCACCACCTCCCCGGGGCTGTGCTGATGTAGGGAGGGGGCCGCGCGGCCCCCTCCTGGAGCCCTTGATGGCCCTGGGGACCGCCACCCCCAGGGCCGGCTCCTGCAGTGTCCCGGGGTGCCTACCCCGGGACACTGCTGTTTGCAATGACAGGACGGGAGCCTCGCGGCTCCCGTCCTGTCATTGCAAACTTGCTTTGGATATTGGAAGAGAGAGCAGGAAACCTGCTCTCTCTTCCAATATCCAAAGCAGATTGCTTTTCCACATGGGGAGCAGCATGTCAGCTGCTCCCCATGTGGAACAGCAATGCCGGCTCCCAAGGGACGTGGGGAGCCGGCGGGACTGTGGGGGATTGGGGACCCCCACAGTCCCCAACGGAGAGGGCCAGCCCCGGGGATGGGGTCCCCGGGGCAAGTAGTGGCCCAGGAGGGGGCCACGCGGCCCCCTCCCCAAAAAAAGAAAAAAAAATGGAAAGGCCGGCCCCGGGGATGGGGTCCCCGGGGCCTTAAATGGCCTGTGGAGGGGGCCATGCAGCCCCCTCCCAAGAAAATAAAAAAAGGCCATGCCCCGGGGGATGGGGTCCCTGGGGCCAATACAGGCCCAGGGAAGGGGGCCACGCGGCCCCCTTCCCGTTTTTTTAAATAAAATAAAATTTAAAAAAGGGGTAAGGCCCTGGGGGATGGGGTCCCCAGGGCCCAAAAACAGGAAAAAGGAAGGGGGCCACACAGCCCCCCTTCAGGGGACAACATTTTTTTTTTTTTTTAAACGATCGGGCCCGCAGGCCCCGCCCCTTCCTTCACCACTCTTCAAACGCGCCCCCTGGCGCGTTTGCAGAGGGGGAACGAATTCCCCTTGAATACTGGGGGTCCCTGGGGGCCAACTAGCCCACCAGGAACCTCCAATATGCGCCAGGGGCTGCGTTGCAGAGACGTGTAGAGAGGCCACACCCCTTTACACCTCTCTGCAACGTAGCTCTGTGGCGCTTTTTGGAGGTATATGGTGGGCTAGTTGGACTCCGGGGACCCTCAGGATTCAAGGGGACTTAATCCCCAACTTAAAACGCGCCACGGGCGCGTTTGCACAGTGGTGAAGGGAGGGGCGGGGCTTCAGGTGACATGTGTGCAAACAGGCCCCGTGGCGCGTTTTAAGATGGGGAATTAAATCCCTTCAATCCTGAGGGTCCCTGGGGGCCAACTAGCCCAACAGGTACATCCAGAAAGCGCCACAGAGCTGCGTTGCAGAGAGGTGTAAAAGGGGTGTGGCCTCTCTACACGTCTCTGCAACGCAGCCCCTGGCGCATATTGGAGGTTCCTGGTGGGCTAGTTGGCCCCTAGGGACCCTCAGGATTCAAGGGGACTTAATCCCCCAACTTAAAACGCACCACGGGGCGCGTTTGCACAGATGTCACCTCAGGCCCCGCCCCTCCCTTCACCATTGTGCAAATATTCTTCTAAAATCATCCGAAATACGAATTCCGATTTACTCACCTGTTATCAGGAGAGACCTCAGTGCTGTATCTTTCAGCCCAGTACTGGTCCTGAAAAGTAATTTTAACCGTACTTACCAGTAACTTGAATTTCCTTCCATAGGCTAACATTGACTGGTTTCACTTGGAAATTCTTCTAAGTGTGGAGTTTTGGAACTTTAAAATATTCCTCTAAAATCAGCCGAAATACGAATTCCGATTTACTCACCTGTTATCAGGAGAGACCTCAGTGCTGCATCTTTCAGCCCAGTACTGGTCCTGAAAAGTAATTTTAACCGTACTTACCGGTAACTTGAATTTCCTTCATAGGCTAACATTGACTGGTTTCACTTGGAAATTCTTCTAAGTGTGGAGTTTTGGAACTTTAAAATATTCCTCTAAAATCAGCCGAAATACGAATTCCGATTTACTCACCTGTTATCAGGAGAGACCTCAGTGCTGCATCTTTCAGCCCAGTACTGATCCTCAAAAGTAATTTTAACCGTACTTACCAGTAACTTGAATTTCCTTCCATAGGATATCATTGCCTGCTTTTTGCTGAAAACGTTTCTAAGTGTTGATTTTTGAAACATACAAATATTCCTCTAAAATCAGCCGAAATACGAATTCAGATTTACTCACCTGTTATAAGGAGAGACCTCAGTGCTGTATCTTTCAGCCCAGTACTGGTCCTGAAAAGTAATTTTAATCGTACTTACCAGTAACTTGAATTTCCTTCCATAGGCTAACATTGACTGGTTTCACTTGGAAATTCTTCTAAGTGTGGAGTTTTGGAACTTTAAAATATTCCTCTAAAATCAGCCGAAATACGAATTCCGATTTACTCACCTGTTATCAGGAGAGACCTCAGTGCTGCATCTTTCAGCCCAGTACTAATCCGGAAAAGTAATTTTAACCGTACTTACCAGTAACTTGAATTTCCTTCATAGGCTAACATTGACTGGTTTCACTTGGAAATTCTTCTAAGTGTTGATTTTTGAAACATACAAATATTCCTCTAAAATCAGCCGAAATACGAATTCCGATTTACTCACCTGTTATAAGGAGAGACCTCAGTGCTGTATCTTTCAGCCCAGTACTGGTCCTGAAAAGTAATTTTAATCGTACTTACCAGTAACTTGAATTTCCTTCCATAGGCTAACATTGACTGGTTTCACTTGGAAATTCTTCTAAGTGTGGAGTTTTGGAACTTTAAAATATTCCTCTAAAATCAGCCGAAATACGAATTCCGATTTACTCACCTGTTATCAGGAGAGACCTCAGTGCTGCATCTTTCAGCCCAGTACTAATCCGGAAAAGTAATTTTAACCGTACTTACCAGTAACTTGAATTTCCTTCATAGGCTAACATTGACTGGTTTCACTTGGAAATTCTTCTAAGTGTTGATTTTTGAAACATACAAATATTCCTCTAAAATCAGCCGAAATACGAATTCCGATTTACTCAACTGTTATAAGGAGAGACCTCAGTGCTGTATCTTTCAGCCCAGTACTGGTCCTGAAAAGTAATTTTAACCGTACTTACCAGTAACTTGAATTTCCTTCCATAGGCTAACATTGACTGGTTTCACTTGGAAATTCTTCTAAGTGTGGAGTTTTGGAACTTTAAAATATTCCTCTAAAATCAGCCGAAATACGAATTCCGATTTACTCACCTGTTATCAGGAGAGACCTCAGTGCTGCATCTTTCAGCCCAGTACTGATCCTCAAAAGTAATTTTAACCGTACTTACCAGTAACTTGAATTTCCTTCCAAAGGATATCATTGCCTGCTTTTTGCTGAAAAAGTTTCTAAGTGTTGATTTTTGAAACATACAAATATTCCTCTAAAATCAGCCGAAATACGAATTCTGATTTACTCACCTGTTATCAGGAGAGACCTCAGTGCTGCATCTTTCAGCCCAGTACTGGTCCTGAAAAGTAATTTTAACCGTACTTACCGGTAACTTGAATTACCTTCATAGGCTAACATTGACTGGTTTCACTTGGAAATTCTTCTAAGTGTGGAGTTTTTGAACTTTATAATATTCCTCTAAAATCAACCAAAGTACGAATACCAATTTACTCACCTGTTATCAGGAGAGAACCCAGTGCTGCATCTTTTAGCCCAGCACTGACCCTGAAAAGTAATTTTAACCGTACTTACCAGTAACTTATATTTTCTTCCATAGGAATCCATTGTCTGGTTTTCAGCAAAAAAGTTTCAAAGTGTTGATTTTTACAAACTACAAATATTCCTTAAAAATCAACTGTATGACTTAAACACATTCTTTCAACTGTTTACAGGAGATGCACCAGTGCTGGATCCAGGATCCAACACTGAGTAAGAAAAAGTAACAATAACAGTTTTTACCTGCTAAGTGAATTTCCTTCCATAGGATAACATTGGTGATTCTATGAGAAAAAGTTTCTAAGTGTCAACTTTTAAAATACAATAATATTCCTTAAAAATCACGACTGTAACCAAAACGCTTTTACTCAACTGTTTACAGGAGATGTACCAGGACTGAATCTAGGATCCAGTCCTGTGGTTAGAAAAGTAATCCATAAAGTAACTAATTGCATTTAACTAGAAATTCACATTGAGCTGAATGTTGCATTGTGTTTGAAAATGTGTTGCCCATTGCAACAACTGTAACTACTGTACTTAAAAGTCTATTGCCTATGTGCAAAGTATTTAAACTAAAGTAATTCATTCTGAGAAAGTATTTTTGTAATGTAATGTATAATGTAATTACAATGTAATTTAAAAAATAAAATATGTAAAAAAAAATTGTTTCTAAAAATGTAGTAAATCAGTATGAAAAAAATTAATATAACAATTAATACATTTAAAAATTGTCATTTACAAAACCTTTGAAATTCACTGAAAAAACCGTAGGTATCAGGCACGTTATAGTTAGAAATTAGCATTTAAAAAACCTTTGAAATTCACTGAAAAAACCATAGGTTTCAGACACGTTATAGTTACAAATTAGCATTTAAAAACCTTTGAAATTCACTGAAAAAACCATAGGTTTCAGACACGTTATAGTTACAAATTAGCATTTAAAAAACCTTTGAAATTCACTGAAAAAACCATAGGTTTTAGGGACAGTTATAGTTACTTGGACATTGCACTCGTACAAAACCCGTGAAATTCCCCCGTTATAGTTAGTTCAGCTAACTATAACTCGCGCCCCGCAATGCACTGCTGATGACGTCACATATTACATCACTCATGACATGGTCAGTGACATCACTGATGACATCACTGATGACATCTCAAATGACATCACTGATGACATCATCCACGTGATAATCTGATGCACCTCCTCACACCCTAATATAATCTTTGATACACCCACTCTAAATTACAGACTGCCATTCGCAAAACCATAGACACTCCAACACCAATAACTACATACCGACTCACTGATTCTTAGGTCTACACACACACATCCACTCACTCACCCGTACAGTAACTCATACTTACGGTCACTCAGTACAGGACTATCATATGCACTCTTACTCCTATATAGACACTCAAACAACGCCACTCATCCATAGAGATACTCAGACACCTAGTCAGTCATGCAAATAATTAAACACACTGCCATTTACTCACCTATACAGTTATACACACACCAGCTCACTTACTCATACAAATAGTAGCACATTGTTATGCTCTTATACAATCACTGATACAAGCACACACTCATCCATACAGCCACTATCACAATCACTCACTCTTGCTTATAGCTATTTATATACTCCAACACACATATATACTGCCTTTCACATATGTAGTTACTGACACATGTACCACTGGGACATACATTCACTCACTAACACACTCTTACACACACTTACCCACCCATACAGTCTATCACAGATGCACTCTTGAAACCATCCACCCAGTGAATTACCCACTCACACATCTATGCACAGAGTTGCACACACCCCTCCCACACAAACACTCAGGCACCCATACAGATACTCAGACAAGCATTCAATAACTCATATAGACACTCATTTAGCTATTCACAAACACATGCAGCCACTTACACAGCAACAGACAGACGGATACAGACATTCACCCAGATTAGTCACTAACCCATGCATTCAGTAAGATACGTTAAATCACTCACTTATAGAGTCAGTCACGCACCTACTAAATCATCCATACAGACACTTACACACCCACTCATTCTTCAATACGTCTTTTCCTATATATATTAAAAATATTTAAACTTTACAGAAACACACAGTCACTGGATGATGTCATCAGTGATGTCATTTGAGATGTCATCAGTGATGTCATCAGTGATGTCACTGACCATGTCATGAGTGATGTAATATGTGACGTCATCAGCAGTGCATTGCGGGGGGCGAGTTATAGTTAGCTGAACTAACTATAACGGGGGAATTTCACGGGTTTTGTACGAGTGCAATGTCCAAGTAACTATAACTGTCCCTAAAACCTATGGTTTTTTCAGTGAATATATATATATATATAACTATACTATTAAACAGTACTAGGCTCCATTAACATTTGAGTCATAACTAAAACATGTTTTAAAACCGATTTTCAATGTAACATTTATGTATTTATATATTTATCGAATTTTATATGTATTTATATATTTATATATATATATGTATTTAAGAAACAAATCGGTGCAAACAGCATTTATGCAGGAACTATATTGTCAATTTTGTTAGTTTGGATATGTTAAACTTTAATAATTTATTTATGAGCACTGTGCACTTTAAGAAGGTTGTCACATGATAACGTTGCAAACAGTATTTAAATAACTGCCTAAACTACCAGCGCATCATGTGATCAAGTCCCCTAGAGGGACGAAATGCGTCATGGCAGCAGCATTGTTTGGGGAGCACAAATAAACATTGCATATTGAAGATTGATGAGGTCCGCGCTCTTTCTTTGTGCCCGGGGAAACTGACACGTGGAGAAGGAGTTTGGTGAATATATATATATATATATATATATTATCTACTGGCGGTCGCCAGTAGATAGTTATAGTTAGGACCTATTTTCCGTAGGAAATTCGCAACATTCTATTTCCAATACCTTTGGCGCCGGTTGACGAATCTTTGCGAAATTCTCAAAACTTATGACCCGCTCCGGTCCGCTCCTATCTTGAAAGTTTCGGGGTGATTCAGCAAGCGGGGGCCGAGAAAAAAGGGGGTCCCAAAACGTGTTTTCCCCATGCAATTTTCCATAGGAACCTTTAGTCGCAGCTACAGCCCGAACTGCTGAACGGAATTACACCAAATTTGGCAAAAAGGTAGCCCTTGGTTCAGAGTCGTGCCTTTTGGTTAAATGGTGTAAATCCGCTCAGTAGTTCCTGAGAAATTTAAAAAAGTATACACATATATATCTGGGCGGAGCCTGACCACACATGTCATCGTGAGATCTGATTGGCTGTCAGCACTTCATCCTGGAATTGCTGGCAGCCATCTTGGGACCAATATAAATGATAGTACCCCATTGAAATGCATTGTAGTGAATCAAAGATTTTGAGGGTTACCAAAAGGAGAACTATAAAGGGTGATAACAGACTTTAGTTACATTAGAATTCATTTGTTGATGGTACCATACTAATTTCAGGAATTGTGGTGTGTTCTAAGGTGATTTTACCCTGTGAAAAACCTTCTGCTGGGATATCATGAATCATGTTTGAGAGAAAACTATTTTCACATGCTTGTCCCATACAGTTTTGGAAGGTGCTCCAGAAGCTAAAATGAGAGCATATTTTCTGTAAATTCACATTATCTTTCTCAGTCATGTGAGAATGAAGTCTGACATTCTCAGTAAAACATGTACATCCAACAAGGGCAGAGACTGTCAGTTGATTCCTTTGTGTTCTACTGCAGCTTCCCAGAGTGTTCTAAAGAACAACTAGAGTGCTAACAGCCTTACTTATGACAAAAGTATGGCACACCTGAAGCCATCTTGATTGGAATAAACTGGTAACACTTAAAACATTTAATTTAAAAAGGAACAAAATGATGGGGTTCATTTTGTCATAGAAATTATGGATAGTGCTGTAGAAAGAAAAATTAGCACATGTTTTAAGTGAGATCTCAAATATCTTCCTGTTATATTTCAACAGGAGCAGCCTCCCAGTTGATTCCTTTGTGTTCTACTGCAGCTTCCCAGAGTGTTCTAAAGAACAACTAGAGCGCTAACAGCCTTACCTATGACAAAAGTATGGCACACCTGAAGCCATCTTGATTGGAATAAACTGGTAACACTTAAAACATTTAATTTAAAAAGGAACAAAATGATGGGGTTCATTTTGTCATAGAAATTATGGTTAGTGCTGTAGAAAGAAAAATTAGCACATGTTTTAAGTGAGATCTCAAATATCTTCCTGTTATATTTCAACAGGAGCAGCCTGCCAGTTGATTCCTTTGTGTTCTACTGCAGCTTCCCAGAGTGTTCTAAAGAACAACTAGAGCGCTAACAGTGTTACTTATGAAAAAATTATGGCACACCTGAAGCCATCTTGATTGGAATAAACCGGTAACACTTAAAACATTTAATTTAAAAAGGAACAAAATGAGGGGGTTCATTTTGTCATAGAAATTATGGTTAGTGCTGTAGAAAGAAAAATTAGGACATGTTTTAAGTGAGATTACAAATATCTTCCTGTTATATTTCAATAGGAGCAGCCTGCCAGTTGATTCCTTTGTGTTCTACTGCAGCTTCCCAGAGTGTTCTAAAGAACAACTAGAGCGCTAACAGTCTTACTTATGACAAAATTATTGCACACCTGAAGCCATCTTGATTGGAATAAACCGGTAACACTTAAAACATTTAATTTAAAAAGGAAAAAAATGAGGGGGTTCATTTTGCCATAGAAATTATGGTTAGTTCTGCAGAAAGAAAAATGAGGGCATGTTTTAAGTGAGATCTCAAATCCTCTTCTATTTCATTAGAAAATTCTGACATGCAGACTGAAACAGTCACTTTCAATACCAGCAGTAGACTTCCAGTTAACTCCCTGGTGAGCAGTAGCTTTACTACAGTGATCTAATGAGCAACTAGAGTGCTAACATTCTGAATTTATGGCAAATGTGTGACACATCTGAATGCCTTCTTGATGGAATCAAAGTAAAAAACTGAAAGCATTTCCTACTGAGGAGACTGCAGTAAATGAGGAAATTAGGAAACTTCATAACAAATAAGTATCCCAAGATGGCCACCAGAGAAAAAAGAGCCCAAATGTAGAACACAAATATCACCCACATGTAGCCCACATATAGCCCAATGACAGAAGTGTGGAAAACACTTTTTATTTTTAGTTTTTTGCAGTTTTATATAGTGCAGACTGGTCAGGTATTGGAGCATTGCATCTTACTTGGACCCCTTATTGCGTATTTTGCACGAAGTACATGAGATTGATCTTGCGAAACATTGAACTTTACTATTCTGTTAACCTGAAGTTGCTCTGAACCGGGCTTTGTAACACCCGTTTTTACCTACTGGTTTTAATTAATTCTCACTGTATTGTATTAAGAAAGAGGATTTACTGTTTTTATGTACACTTTTATGATCTATGTTTCTAAATCAGATCGAATAAAGTTTAATGAATGTAATTGAAGTCTCCCAAGATGGCCACCAGAGAAAAATGAGCCCAAATGTAGCACAAATATCACCCAGATGTAGCCCACGTATAGCCCAATGACAGAAGTGTGGAAAACACTTTTTATCCTTTGTTTTTTTGCAGTTTTATATAGTGCAGGCTGGTCAGATATTGGAGTGCTTTACATGAGCATTGGTTACATCATACAAGGACAAACTCATTTTGGTTGTAGGCATGGGGAGATTAAGTGATTTGACCAGAATCACAGAATGACGAGCTGAAGCAGAAACTCCAACTTGGTAACACCACATTTTCTCCCCTAAGTGTAACATTTAATCAAGTGGTCAACTGGATAAAAAACATAGAGATAACAAATAATTCAAAAGTGCTTTGTCGCTATTTGAGAACTGCTTGGCTCAGAAAGCGACCTTTTTAAAAATGGTGTAAATCCGTTCGGTAGTTGCTGAGAAATTATAAAAAAAGAAATATCGATATCTAGAGGCGCAGTGGATCCACGAACCCTCCCGACCACGAGCTTCATTTTAATTGGCTGCCAACACTCCAAACCAGGAAGTGTTGGCAGCCATCTTGTGACTCGGTAGAACCGAGTCACAAGAAAACAGGGAAACAAAGGTGAAAAAGAAGAAAAGGAGGCAGGGTAGAAACACCCTGACCCCCTAGGCCTGCTCAGGGGGTCCCACAAGGACCCCCAGGGACAAAAAAAGCATTTTATTAAAAAAATTGGCGAAATTCACGCTGGAGTCGCGAATCTTGCAGAAATGTAAAAAAATGAGACCCCCGAGTGGGCCAGGTCCCGGGGGCATTGCCAACAAATATATGCAGGGCCCGCGGGGGCCCCGCAGCCCCGGGGACCGCCACCTCCCGGGGCTTGTTTTTTTAATGTTTGGGGGGGCCTCCAAGGCACCCCCAAGCCCCTGGGACCGCCACCGCCAGGGCTTTTATCAAATAGGGACCCTCAGGATTCAAGGGAAATTAATCCTCCAACTTACCCTGAGCACTACTGATGCAGTCCAGCCATCGCCCTGTCACTACCCATGCACTCCTCCAATCAACCAGCGAGCACCATGTACTTATCCAATCACTCCGCCAAAACACAAGCACTTATAAATTCACCATCCACTCTCCTTGCAGTACTCTAATCATCCAGTCAGTACCCATGTACTCATCCAATGACCCAGGCACTAACTCATGGCGAATACAGAGGAGGTCATGCTAATCACAGGGGTACCCCAATGCATAGTGTTCCCTAGTGTATGTAGGTGTTTTCACTGTATTCTAAGTGTCTTTTACCACCAGAGACAGAGTTAGTTACCACCAGTACCCATCAGCAAAATGTTGGGGGCACAGGAGTACTTTCTACTCCTCTGTTGGTTCTTTCTGCACATCTCTTCCTTCTTCTTGCACTTTTCTTCGTCTTTCTGGACTTCTGTTGCCTCTTTCTGCATTTGTCTTCCTTCTTTCTGCGCTTTTCTTCTTCTTTCTTCACATGTCCTACCTCTGTAGGCATAGTTAGAAACTAGCATTTAAAAAACCTTTGAAATTCACTTTAAAAACCATAGGTTTTAGGCATGTTATAGTTAGAAATTAGCATTTAAAAAACCTTTGAAATTCACTGAAAAAACCATAGGTTTCAGGCACGTTATAGTTAGAAGTTAGCATTTAAAAAACCTTAGATTTTCACTGAAAAAACCAAAGGTTTTAGGGAAAGTTATAGTTAGTTGGACATTTCACTCGTACAAAACCAGAGAAATTCCCCCGTTATAGTTAGTTCAGCTAACTATAACTCGCGCCCCCGCAATGCACTGCTGATGACGTCACATATGACATCACTGATGACATCTCAAATGACATCACTGATGACATCATCCATGTGATAATTTGATGCATCTTCTCACACTCTAATGTAACCTTTGATACACCAACTCTAAATAACAGACTTCCATTCTCAAAACCATAGACACTCCAGCAGCAATAACTACATACCCACTCACTGTTTCTTAGGTCTAAACACATATCCACTCACTCACCCGTACAGTCACTCATACTTACAATCACTCAGTACAGGACTATCATATGCACTCATACGCCTATATAGACACTCACACACCACCACTCATCCATAGAGGTACTCACACACCTAGTCAGTCATGCAAATAATTAATCACACTCCCATTTACTCACCTATACAGTTATACACACACCAGCTCACTTACTCATACAAATACTAGGACATTCTTACGCTCTTATACAATCACTGATATAAGCACACACTCATCCATACAGTCACTCTCATAATCACACACTCTCACTTATAGCTATTTATATATTCCAACACACATATATACTGCCTTTCACATATGTAGTTACTCACACATGTACCACTGAGATATACATTCACTCACTAACACACCCATACACACACTCACACACCCATACAGTCCCTCACAGATGCACTCTTGAAACCATGCACCCAGTGAATCACCCACTCACACATCTATGCACAGAGTCACACACACCCCACCCATACAAACACTCAGGCATCCATACAGATACTCAGACAACCAATTAATAACCCATATAGACACTCATGTAGCTATTCACAAACCCATGCAGCCGCTTACACACCAACAGACAGACGGATACAGACATTCACACAGTTTAGTCACTAACCCGTGCATTGAGTAAGATACATTTAATCACTCACTTATAGAGTCAGTCACACACCTACTAAATCATCCATTCAGACACTTATACACCCACTCATTCTTCAATACGCCTTTCCCTATATATATTAAACATATTTAAACTTTACAGAAACACACAGTCACTAGATGATGTCATCAGTGATGTAATCAGTGATGTCATTTGAGATGTCATCAGTGATGTCATCAGTGATGCCACTGACCATGTCATGAGTGATGTCATATGTGATGTCATCAGCAGTGCATTGCGGGGGCACGAGTTATAGTTAGCTGAACTAACTATAACGGGGAAATTTCTCTGGTTTTGTACGAGTGAAATGTCCAACTAACTATAACTTTCCCTAAAACCTAGGTTTTTTCAGTGAATATATATATATATAGTTATATATATATATAGTTATATATTATCTACTGGCGGTCGCCTGTAGATAGTTATAGTTAGGACCTATTTTCCATAGGAAATTCGCAACATTCTATTTCCAATACCTTTGGCGCCGGTTGACGAATGTTCGCGAAATTCTCAAAACTTATGGCCCGCTCCGATCCGCTCCTATCCTGAAAGTTTCGGGGTGATTCGTCAAGTGGGGGCCGAGAAAAAAGGGGGGTCCCAAAACGTGTTTTCCCCATGCAATTTTCCATAGGAACCTTTAGTCGCAGCTACAGCCCGAACTGCTGAACGGAATTACACCAAATTTGGCAAAAAGGTAGCCCTTGGTTCAGAGTCATGCCTTTTGGTTAAATGGTGTAAATCCGTTCAGTAGTTCCTGAGAAATTTGAAAAAGAAAACACATATATATCTGGGCGGAGCCTAACCACACATGTCATCGTGAGATCTGATTGGCTGTCAGCACTTCATCCTGGAATTGCTGGCAGCCATCTTGGGACCAATATAAATGATAGTACCCCATTGAAATGCATTGTAGTGAATCGAAGATTTTGAGGGTTACCAAAAGGAGAACTATAAAGGGTGATAACAGACTTTAGTTACATTAGAATTCATTTGTTGATGGTACCATACTAATTTCAGGAATTGTGGTGTGTTCTAAGGTGATTTTACCCTGTGAAAAACCTTCTGCTGGGATATCATGAATCATGTTTGAGAGAAAACTATTTTCACATGCTTGTCCCATACAGTTTTGGAAGGTGCTCCAGAAGCTAAAATGAGAGCATATTTTCTGTAAATTCACATTATCTTTCTCAGTCATGTGAGAATGAAGTCTGACATTCTCAGTAAAACATGTACTTCCAACAAGGGCAGAGACTGTCAGTTGATTCCTTTGTGTTCTACTGCAGCTTCCCAGAGTGTTCTAAAGAACAACTAGAGTGCTAACAGCCTTACTTATGACAAAAGTATGGCACACCTGAAGCCATCTTGATTGGAATAAACTGGTAACACTTAAAACATTTAATTTAAAAAGGAACAAAATGATGGGGTTCATTTTGTCATAGAAATTATGGTTAGTGCTGTAGAAAGAAAAATTAGGACATGTTTCAAGTGTGATCTCAAATATCTTCCTGTTATATTTCAACAGGAGCAGCCTGTCAGTTGATGCCTTTGTGTTCTACTGCAGCTTCCCAGAGTGTCCTAAAGAACAACTAGAGCGCTAACAGTCTTACTTATGACAAAATTATGGCACACCTGAAGCCATCTTGATTGGAATAAACTGGTAACTCTTAAAACATTTAATTTAAAAAGGAACAAAATGAGGGGGTTCATTTTGTCATAGAAATTATGGTTAGTGCTGTAGAAAGAAAAATTAGGACATGTTTTAAGTGAGATCTCAAATATCTTCCTGTTATATTTCAACAGGAGCAGCCTGTCAGTTGATGCCTTTGTGTTCTACTGCAGCTTCCCAGAGTGTTCTAAAGAACAACTAGAGAGCTAACAGTCTTACTTATGACAAAAGTATGGCACACCTGAAGCCATCTTGATTGGAATAAACTGGTAACATTTAAAACATTTAATTTAAAAAGGAACAAAATGAGGGGGTTCATTTTGCCATAGAAATTATGGTTAGTGCTGTAGAAAGAAAAATTAGGACATGTTTTAAGTGAGATCTCAAATATCTTCCTGTTATATTTCAACAGGAGCAGCCTGTCAGTTGATGCCTTTGTGTTCTACTGCAGCTTCCCAGAGTGTTCTAACGAACAACTAGAGTGCTAACAGCCTTACTTATGACAAACGTATGGCACACCTGAAGCCATCTTGATTGGAATAAAGTGGTAACACTTAAAACATTTAATTTAAAAAGGAACAAAATGATGGGGTTCATTTTGTCATAGAAATTATGGTTAGTACTGTAGAAAGAAAAATTAGGACATGTTTCAAGTGTGATCTCAAATATCTTCCTGTTATATTTCAACAAGAGCAGCCTGTCAGTTGATGACTTTGTGTTCTACTGCAGCTTCCCAGAGTGTTCTAAAGAACAACTAGAGCGCTAACAGTCTTACTTATGACAAAATTATGGCACACCTGAAGCCATCTTGATTGGAATAAACTGGTAACACTTAAAACATTTAATTTAAAAAGGAACAAAATGAGGGGTTCATTTTGCCATAGAAATTATGGTTAGTGCTGCAGAAAGAAAATTTAGGGCATGTTTTAAGTGAGATCTCAAATCCTCTTCTATTTCATTAGAAAATTCTGACATGCAGACTGAAACAATCACTTTCAATACCAGCAGTAGACTTCCAGTTAACTCCCTGGTGAGCAGTAGCTTTACTACAGTGATCTAATGAACAACTAGAGTGCTAACATTCTGAATTGATGGCAAATGTGTGACACATCTGAATGCCTTCTTGATGGAATCAAAGTAAAAAACTGAAAGCATTTCCTACTGAGGAGACTGCAGTAAATGACGAAATTAGGAAACTTCATAACAAATAAGTCTCCCAAGATGGCCACCAGAGAAAAAAGAGCCCAAATGTAGCACAAATATCACCCAGATGTAGCCCACATATAGCCCAATGACAGAAGTGTGCAAAACACTTTTTATTTTTAGTTTTTCTGCAGTTTTATATAGTGCAAACTGGTCCGGTATTGGAGCGTTACATCTTACTTTGACCCCTTATTGCGTATTTTACACGAAGTACATGAGATTGATCTTGCGAAACATTGAACTTTACGATTCTGTTAACCTGAAGTTGCTCTGAACCGAGCTTTGTAACACCCGTTTTTACCTACTGGTTTTAATTAATTCTCACTGTATTGTATTAGGAAAGAGGATTTACTGTTTTTATGTACACTTTTATGATCTATGTTTCTAAATCAGATCAAATAAAGTTTAATGAATTCTATGGCAGGACGGAGGCGAGGATTATGCATATCTTTCCTCACTTTATTTGCATAGCAGTTCAAAGAAAACGTAACACAACAATCATTAAACAAAAGACTACACAACCCATGAACCATTAGG
The DNA here is from genome assembly GCA_963921515.1 of Calotriton arnoldi. NCBI lineage: Eukaryota > Metazoa > Chordata > Amphibia > Caudata > Salamandridae > Calotriton > Calotriton arnoldi. Next base: position 221,873 of record CAWUFW010010343.1, on the reverse strand, counting down.
GGGGTAGTCTCCAAGGCAACTATAGTCCAATCATATCACAGTCCATCGTATATAATATTGTGACGTCCCTTCCGCTTCCTCTTTCTTCACTGCTCGTCAGTTAAGTGCATTCCTTACATTCTTGGCTTAATCTGACGTTGTTGCTGTTTGTATAGCGGTTTCTTGTGCACGTTATTAGCATTATTGCCTTGGTATTGTTTCATATTCCCTGCGTAGCAGGCTCTTGCCCGAGCGCGTTCTCCCCCTCTCAGTTTCTCCCGCTGTGTGCTCTGCGCATGGTGAGATCCTGTCAGGCGCGTCTGGTCCGAGCGAGGCAGCTCCGTCTTGCGCTCGCGCTGGTCTTTACGCACGTTTGGGAATCCGGTCACTCCTTTAGTGTCCGCTTGATTCCCGACCAACCCTCGCCTAATTTTGACACCGCTACGCGGTGATTTCCCCACACGGCCACGTTAGTGATCAGCGCCACCTGGTGGTGGTAATTGGTATTGCGCCTCAGTCTATTCTTATAACAGCTTCGGGGAAAGCCCAGCTGTTGGAGCACCGGCGAGGATGCTGTCTTAAGGATTTTAAGGGCATTTGTTCTGTGCTCACACCCTCTGCTATCATGTCTTCTCCAGAAGACCATTTTTACTCCTCCTACCAGGAAGTGGAGGAGGAATGGCCCCCCAACTTCTCCCTCCAGCAGTGGACCAAGCCCTCTCTCTGGCTATTTCTAGGGCGCTGGCTCCTCTTAGGGATCAGGTTGATAAGCTGGCGAAAAGCATCCCTGGGGTGTTCAGTGACCCAGATCTGGTGGTGGCGGGTCGAAGTAGCTCCCAGATGGGGAATAAAAGGGCCGTTAAGCATAACACGGGGCACTTGGAAGGATTTGATAAACTTACGGAGACCTTCCTCAAGAGTGCGCGAACGCTAAAACATGCACCCTGCCGGGAGGAGGAGGGGCCCGGAGAAAATTGCAACACTGTCACCACTATTGTAGACCCGATGGCGGGTTTCCCTTAGAGGGAGAGGGTTTATCGGAGGACTATTTCTCCTCCGATGAGGGTAAGGACTCGGGGCGTCCCAGGAGTCCAGAGTCCCACTCCTCTCAGTCCCTGGTTGGGGACGGGGTCCACTCGGACATGTTCGAGCCTACCCAAATTTACCATCCTAGGTCGACAGAGTGGACACCTGACGCCAAAGTGGAAGAGTATGTGGTGGGGAAAATCCATCAACCCCTTGAAAGGGAGGTCAGGAATAGGATGAGGGGAGAATGCCCCAGGCCCTCACTGAAGGGGATGGTGGCACACACGCCTGAAATTGATGAGAAACTATGTACCTTTTTCTCCAAGTATATGAGGGATCCCAAGAACGGAATTGATAGGTCTTGGACGTGGTAGGGCCCTTGACCCAAATTATTCAATTGATGGAGCGTTCCAAAGAGTCAGGATCCCCTTTGTCCACGGATATTGTGGCTGGTTGGGCGCACTACCCTAAACCCTAAAACACTACCCCTCACTACCCAAACACCACTGCACTACCCTAAACCCTAAAACACTACCCCAGCACAACACCCTACACTACCCAAACATAACTGCACTACCCTAAACACTAAAACACTACCACCAGCACGACTCCCTACACTACCCAAACACCACTGCACTAACCTAAACCCTAAAACACTACCCCCAGCACGACCCCCTACACCACCCAAACACCACTGCACTACCCTAAACCCTAGAAAAGAAACCCCACACCATGCCCAATCCCCTTACCTCTCACTCCTCATGGTTCCTCTCTCCTCGTGGTTCCTGCTTCACGTCATCTCTGAGGGGCGGTGCACGTCGTTGTGAGGAAACGGAACAGCCTCTGTTTCCTTACAATGACATGGATCGTCTACATGTTTTTTAGAACATATGGTCATTTACCATACATACCTTTACAACAAAATTTGTTGTAAAGGCATGCGTGGTAAATGACCATTCGTTCTAAAAAAATGCGTAGTAATGACTTCGTGATGCACAACGCATGCGTGGTAATGCATGCGTTGTAATGGTATCGCAAAGTAAAAAAGTCGCTGTAACGGCTGTTTACCGATCGAAGCTGGCCCCTGTTCTTCAGTGAGACGTTTATTTGATTAATTAGGAGGAAGGAATGTGGTTTTTTTACCGAAAAGTGAATTCCCGGCTGTTGTATTGTAAAAGTGTCTGCGTGGCCTGGTTTCACTTCCGGTGAGAGAGTGGAAGAGTCTGTTTGGATCTAAAGGAGTTCTGTTGTTGGACGGGGCCGGCGCGACATGTCATCAGAAAACATAGCTAATGGAAAGCGTCCTCCCTGAAGTGTGGAGCAGTGCCATGAGAGGTCAACGAGTGTGCGTCCCACCGCAGTATGACCGTACCGCGTGACCCATGTGCCGCCTCCAGGGTATGGGAGGCAGAAGCGGCATCTCAGGTCCTCTTGAAGACCGTTGTAGCACTAATTCTACATTTTGGTACTAGGGCATTTTAACTTCGTTGTTCCTGCCAGATGCAAAGAGAAGATCCTGTGTTATTCAGTGCCCTCGTTACCTTTTTTGTGGGTTGTGGTGCTTGTCACTTCGCTGCCCCGCCGGTGCACACGACTGGGCACCCCACCTCGTGTGCCATCTGCAGGGCCTCTGCCCTCGGATCACTGGTTTTGGTTTCTGGAGTGGCAACATAAACAGTTGCTCCCAAAGGACTAGCCTGAACACTTAGGTGAATATCCCCTGCACCAGCATTCCAAGGAAATTCTTTCCTAGCTCTCCCACGTCAACGAGCACGGCTCCGCTCGCGACACCGTATGACGTCATCGGAGCCATAAAAGGACCTCGTCGGCGTGCTGACATCAGTTCCACCCATTTTTTCCGTGCCACTGAGGCAAACAGGGGTCCGAGACATTTTCACATGTATACATAGTATAATAAATATATATATATTCACTGAAAAAACCATAGGTTTCAGTCACGTTATAGTTAGAAATTAGCATTTAAAAACCTTAGAAATTCACTGAAAAAACCATAGGTTTCAGGCATGTTATAGTTAGAAATTAGCATTTAAAAAACCTTAGAAATTCACTGAAAAAACCATAGGTTTGAGGGCGTTATAGTTAGTTTGACATTTCACTCGTACAAAACCATAGAAATTCCCCCGTTATAGTTAGTTCAGCTAACTGTAACTCGCAGCACCCATAATGCACTGCTGATGACGTCACATATTACATCACTCATGACATGGTCAGTGACATCACTCATGACATCACTGATGACATCTCAAATGACATCACTGATGACATCATCCAGTGAATGTGTGTTTTTCTGAAAATTAAATATGTTTTATATATGTATATCTCAAGGTCGATGGAAGAATAAATGGGTATATAAGTGTCTAAATGGATGATTTTTTTTGTAAAATTGATTGTATAACTGACTAAGTGTATCTTAGTGAATACATGGGTTAGTGAGTAATGTTTAAATATGAAAATATCTGTATCAGTCTCTGACTGTGTATAAGTGGCTGCATGGGTTGGTGAGTAGCTACATGAGTGTCTATATGGGTTATTAGTTGTTTTTTTGAGTATCAGTATGAGTGTCTGAGTGTCTGTATGGTTCGATGGGGGGTATTACTTAGTGCATAGATGCATGAATGAGTGACTCACTGTTTGTATGTGTTGAAGACAGCATGTGGGCAGGACTGTATAGGTGGATGAGTATGTGTATGGGTGTGTTAGTGAGTGAATGACTGTCTCAATAGTGTCTTTATGAGTAACTACATATGTTTTAAACTAGTATATGTGAGTATTGGTGTATATAAGTGAGTATATGTGAGAGTGAGAGATTGGAAGAGTTCCTGTACAAATAAGTAGATGTTTCTACAAGTAATTGTTTAAGAGAGTAAGTATGTGTAAGTTTCTGTAGAAGTAAGTGTGGTAGTGTGTGTATAACTGTATATGCAAGTAAATGGATGTTTGATACTTTGTTTGCATGTGTGACTATGTGTGTGAGTAACTCTATGGATGAGTGGCAGTGTGTAACAGGATGTATAGGTGTATGAGTACATATGATGAGTGAGTACATGTATGAGTGACTGTATAGGGACTGTTGGTGAATGAGTGGATGTGTGTGTAGATCTTGGAATTACTGAATAGGTGTGTTGTAACTGGTATTGGTATGTTCATTGTTTTGAAAATGTTAGTTTGTATTTTTGAGTGTGTGTATCAAAGGTTATATTAGGGTGAGAGGAGGTCTGCCACTCTATCACAAGGATGATGTCATCAGTGATGTCATGAGTGATGTCATGAGTGATGTCACTGACCATGTCATGAGTGATGTAATATGTGACGTCATCAGCAGTGCATTGCGGGCGCGCAAGTTATAGTTAGCTGAACTAACTATAACGGGGGAATTTCTATGGTTTTGTATGAGTGAAATGTCTAACGAACTATAACGCCCGTGAAACCTATGGTTTTTTCAGTGAATATAGTTATAGTTAGGACCTATTTTCCATAGGAAAAGCATTTTTTGTTTTCCTGATAACTTTGGCGTCGTTTGACGAATCTTCGCGAAATGTTCAAAACTAGTGGGGCGCTCCGGTCAGCTCCTGTCTTGAAAGTTTCGGGGTGATTTGCGAAGCGGGGGCCGAGAAAAAAGGGAGGTCCCAAAACGCGTTTTCCCCATGTTATTTTCCATAGGAAACTTTAGACACGGCTACAGCCCGAACTGCTGAACGGAATTATACCAAATTTCGCAAAAAGGTAGCCCTTGGGTCGGAAAGAGTCCTTTTTGTTAAATGGTGTAAATCCGTTCAGTAGTTCCTGAGAAATTCAAAAAATAGAGGTCGGAAAATCAATTTCCCATAGGAATCTTTAGACACGGCTACAGCCCGAACTGCTGAACGGAATTACACCAAATTTGGCAAAAAGGTAGGGATTGGTTCAGAAAGCGACCTTTTTTTAAATGGTGTAAATCTGTTCAGCAGTTGCTGAGAAATTCAAAAAATAAAAGTTTCGATATCTAGGGACGCGGTGGATTCGCGAACCCGCCAGACCACAAGCTTCACTGTGATTGGCTGCCAACACTCCAAACCAGGAAGTGTTGGCAGCCATCTTGTGACTCGGTAGAGTCACAAGAAAACAGTAGAAAAAACATTAAAAAACAAGAAAAGGGCAGGGTAGAAACACCCTGACCCCCTAGGCCTGCTCAGGGGGTCCCACAAGGACCCACAAGGCCCAAAAAAGCATTTTTTTTTTTTTAAATCGGCGGAATTCGCGATGGGGACGCGAATCCCGCCGAAATTTTTTTTAAAAATGAAGCGCGTGCTCCCGTGCTTCTTTTAAATGAGGCCCCCGGGTGGACCACGTCCCGGGGGCATTGCACAATATAAAATTTATAATTGCGGGGGCCCGTGGGGGCCCCCGCAGCCCCAGGGACCGCCACCTCCCCGGGGCATCTTTTTTATTAACGTGAGGGGGGTCTCCAAGGCCCCCCCAAGCCCCGGGGACCGCCACCCTCCGGAGCTTTTCTTAAATATTCACGGGGGCACACGGCCCCCCGCTGCCCCGGGGACCGCCACCCCCCGGGGCTTCTATTTTTTAAAATCATTAAACCTGTGTGGGGGGGCTCGAGCCCCCCCACATGCCCCGGGGACCGCCACCTCCCCGGGGCACTAAAAATGTAAAATGGGGGGTCCGTTATGGACCCCTGAACCCCGAGGACCACCACCTCCCGGGGCTATTTTCACGAAGGGAGGGGGCTGCGCAGCCCCTCCTGGAGCCCTTGATGGCCCTGGGGCCACCACCCCCCAGGGCTGGCGCCTGCAGTGTCCTGGGGTGCCCACCCCCGGGACACTGCTGTTTGCTATGGTCATAGCAAACTCTGCTTTGGATTTTGGAAGCGAGAGCAGGTTTCCTGCTCTCACTTCCAAAATCCAAAGCACATTGCTTTTCCACATGGGGAGCTGCATGTCAGCAGCTTCCCGTGTGGAAAAGAAATGCCGGCTCCTGCAGGAGGCGGGGAGCCGGCAGGGACTGTGGGGAAATTGGGGCTCCCCCCACGGTCCCCAATGGAGAGACCAGGCCCTGGGGGATGGGGTCCCCGGGGCCAGGAGTGGCCTGGGAGGGGGCCGCCCTCCAAATATTCATAAAAAGAAAAATAAATACTGGCCATGCCCCAGGGATGGGGTCCCCGGGGCCGAAAATGGCCTCGGGAGGGGGGCCAGGCGGCCCCCGTCCGTTTCTATTGAAAAAAATTAAGAAAAGAGGGGTCAGGCCCTGGGGAATGGGGTCCCCAGGGCCCAAAAAAATAGGAAAGGAAAGGGGGCCACACAGCCCCCCTTCTAAAAAAGAAATAAAAAAAATAGCCGGCATCGTGCAGGAGGCCCCGCCCCCTCCCAGCAACACACTGCAAACACGCCCCTTGGTGCGTTTTAAGTTGGGGAATTAATTCCCCTTCAATCCTGAGGGTCCCTGGGGGCCAACAAGCCCACCAGGCACCTCTAGTATGCGCCACAGGGCTGCGTTGCAAAGAGGTGGTCCTAGGCCAGGCCCCTTTTTACAGCTCTCTGCAACGCAGCTCTGTGGCGCTTACTGGAGGTACCTGGTGGGCTAGTTGGACCCAAGGGACCCTCAGGATTCAAGGGGACTTAATCCCCCAACTTAAAATGCGCCACGGGGCGCATTTGCACACTTGTCACATCAGGCCCCGCCCCCTGCCTTCACCACTGTGCAAACGCGCCCCGTGGTGCATTTTAAGTTGGGGGATTAAGTCCCTTTGAATCCTGAGGGTCCCTGGGGGCCAACTAGCCCACCAGGTACCTCCAGTAAGTGCCACAGAGCTGTGTTGCAGAGAGGTGCAAAAAGGGGCGTGGCCTCGGACCACCTCTCTGCAACACAGCCCTGTGGCGCTTACTGGAGGTCCCTGGTGGGCTAGTTGGCCCCCAGGGACCCTTAGGATTCAAGGGTATTTAATTCCCCAACTTAAAACGCGCCACGGGGTGCGTTTGCATAGTGGTGAAGGCAGGGGGCGGGGCCTGATGTGACAAGTGTGCAAACGCGCCCCGTGGTGTGTTTTAAGTTGGGGGATTAAGTCCCCTTGAATCCTGAGGGTCACTGGAGGCCAACTAGCCCACCAGGTACTTCCAATAAGCGCCACAGGGCTGCGTTACAGAGAGGTGGTCTGAGGCCATGCCCCTTTTTACACCTCTCTGCAACGCAGCTCTGTGGCGCTTACTGGAGGTACCTGGTGGGCTAGTTGGACCTCAGGGACCCTCAGGATTCAAGGGGACTTAATCCCCCAACTTAAAACGCACAATGGGGCGCGTTTGCACACTTGTCACATCAGGCCCCGCCCCCTGCCTTCACCACTGTGCAAATGTGCCCCGTGGCGTGTTTTAAGTTGGGGGATTAAGTCTCCTTGAATCCTGAGGGTCCCTGGGGGCCAACTATCCCACCAGGTACCTCCAGTAAGTGCCAGGGAGCTGCCTTGCACAGAGGTGGTCCAAGGCCCCGCCCCCTTTTTACACCACTCTGCAACGCAGCTCTGTGGCGCTTACTGGAGGTAGCTGGTGGGCTAGTTGGCCCCCGGGACCCTCAGGATTCAAGGGGACTTAATAGGGACGTTATAGATAAAAATTAGCATTTAAAAAACCTTTGAAATTCACTGAAAAAACCATAGGTTTCAGGCACGTTATAGTTAGAAATTAGCATTTAAAAAACCTTAGAAATTCATTGAAAAAACCATAGGTTTCAGGGACGTTATAGTTAGTTGGAGATTTCACTCGTACAATTCCAGAGAAATTCCACCGTTATAGTTAGTTCAGCTAACTATAACTCGCGCCCCCGCAATGCACTGCTGATGACATCACATATTACATCATTCATGACATGGTCAGTGACATCACTGATGACATCACTGATGACATCTCAAATGACATCACTGATGACATCATCCAGTGACTATGTGTTTTTGTAAAGTTTAAATATTTTTTATATATATATATATGCCAAGGTGTATTGAAAAATGAGTGGGTATATAAGTGTATAGATGGATGATTTAGTAGGTGCGTGACTGACTGTATAAGTGAGTGATTAAATGTGTCTTACTGAATGCATGGGTTAGTGATTGATACAGACATTCACACAGTTTAGTTTGTCAGTTGGTGTGTACGCGGTTGCATGAGTTGGTGAGTAGCTAAATGAGGATCTATATGGGTTATTGATTGGTTGTCTGAGTATCTGTATGGGTGCCTGTGTGTCTGTGTGGGTGGGTGGGGGGGTGACTCTGTGCATAGATGTGTGAGTGGATGATTCACTGGATGTACAGGTTCAAGAGTGCATCTGTGAATGGCTGTATGGGTGGGTGAGTGTGTGTATGGGTGTGTTGGTGAGTGAATGGATGCCTCAGTGGTACTTTTGTGAGTAACTGCATATGTGAAAGGCAGTATATCTGAGTGTTGGAGTGTATTAATGACTATATGTGAGAGTGAGTGATTGTGAGAGTGGCTGTATGGATCAGTGTGTGCTTGTATTAGTTATCGTATAAGAGTGTAAGTATGTGTTAGTATATATTTGAATAAGTGAGGTGGTGTGTGTATCTGTATAGGTGAGTAAATGGGAGTGTGATTGATTCTTTGCATGACTGACTAGGTGTGTGAGTAACTCTATGGATGAGTGGCGGGGTGTGAGTGTCTGTATAGATATGTGAGTGTATATGATAATGTCGTATTGATGGTTGACTGCATGTATGAGTGACTGTATGGGTGAATGAGTGGATGTGTGTGTAGACCTAGGAAATAGTGAGTGGGTATGTACTAACTGGTATTGGTGTGTCTATGGTTTCGAAAATGGTAGTCTGTATTTCAGAGTGGGTGTATCAAAGGCTATATTAGGGTATGAGGAGGTGCATCAGATTATCACGTGGATGATGTCATCAGTGATGTCATCAGTGATGTCATTTGAGATGTCATCAGTGATGTCATCAGTGATGTCACTGACCATGTCATGAATGATGTAATATGTGACGTCATCATCAGTGCATTGCGGGGGCACGAGTTATAGTTAGCTGAACTAACTATAACGGTAGAATTTCTCTGGTTTTGTACAAGTGAAATCTCCAACTAACTATAACGTCCCTGAAACCTATGGTTTTTTCAGTGAATATATATATATATATATATTCACTGAAAAAACCATAGGTTTCAGGCACGTTACTAGTTAGAAATTAGCATTTAAAAACCTTAGAAATTCACTGAAAAAACCATAGGTTTCAGGGGCGTTATAGTTAGTTGGACATTTCACTCGTACAAAACCATAGAAATTCCCCGTTATAGTTAGTTCAGCTAACTATAACTCGCGCGCCCGCAATGCACTGCTGATGACGTCACATATTACATCACTCATGACATGGTCAGTGACATCACTCATGACATCACTGATGACATCTCAAATGATATCACTGATGACATCAATGATGACATCATCCTTGTGATAGAGTGGCAGACCTCCTCTCACCCTAATATAACCTTTGATACACACACTCAAAAATACAAACTAACATTTTCAAAACAATGGACATACCAATACCAGTTACAACACCCCTATTCAGTAATTCCAAGATCTACACACACATCCACTCATTCACCAACAGTCCCTATACAGTCACTCATACATGTACTTACTCATCCTATGTACTCATACACCTATACATCCTGTTACACACCGTCACTCATCCATAGAGTTACTCACACACATAGTCACACATGCAAACAAAGAATCAAACATCCATTTACTTGCATATACAGTTATACACACACTACCACACTTACTTCTACAGAAACTTACACATACTTACTCTCTTAAACAATCACTTATAGAAACGCCTACTTATTTGTACAGGAACTCTTCCAATCTCTCACTCTCACATATACTCACTTATATACACCAATACTCACATATACTAGTTTAAAACATATGTAGTTACTCATAAAGACACTATTGAGACAGTCATTCACTCACTAACACACCCATACACATACCCATCCACCTATACAGTCCTGCACACATGCTGTCTTCAACACATACAAACAGTGAGTCACTCATTCATGCATCTATGCACTAAGTAATACCCCTCACCGAACCATACAGACACTCAGACACTCATACTGATACTCAAAAAACCAACTAATAACCCATATAAAAAAAAATGTAAATCTGTATTTGTAAAGCGCGAACTACTCACCCTTACGGGTCTCAAGGCGCTGGGGGCCGTCGTGGAAATTAAGTGAGCTATTGCCCAGAGTCACATGGTGTTGAGCTGAGCTGCCACCAGAGCCGGGGATCGAACCGTGAACCCTGTGCTCCGAAGTCAGCTGCCCTGGCCGCTGCACCACACCTCTCCACGCTCACCAACCCATGCAGCCACTTATACACAAAGTGAGAGACTGATACAGATATTTTCATATTTAAACATTACTCACTAACCCATGTATTCACTAAGATACACTTAGTCAGTTATACAATCAATTTTACAAAAAAATCATCCATTTAGACACTTATATACCCATTTATTCTTCCATCGACCTTGAGATATACATATATAAAACATATTTAATTTTCAGAAAAACACACATTCACTGGATGATGTCATCAGTGATGTCATTTGAGATGTCATCAGTGATGTCATGAGTGATGTCACTGACCATGTCATGAGTGATGTAATATGTGACGTCATCAGCAGTGCATTGCGGGTGCGCGAGTTATAGTTAGCTGAACTAATTATAACGGGGAATTTCTATGGTTTTGTACGAGTGAAATGTCCAACTAACTATAACGCCCCTGAAACCTATGGTTTTTTCAGTGAATTTCTAAGGTTTTTTAAATGCTAATTTCTAACTATAACGTGCCTGAAACCTATGGTTTTTTCAGTGAATTTCTAAGGTTTTTTAAATGCTAATTTCTAACTATAACGTGCCTAAAACCTATGGTTTTTCCAGTGAATATATATATATTTATTATACTATGTATACATGTGAAAATGTCTCGGTCCCCTGTTTGCCTCGGTGTCACTGAAAAAATGGGTGGAACTGATGTCAGCACGCCGACGAGGTCCTCTTATGGCTCCGATGACGTCATACGGTGTCGCGAGCGGAGCCGTGCTCGTTGACGTGGGAGAGCTAGGAAAGAATTTCCGTGGAATGCTGGTGCAGGGGATATTCACCTAAGTGTTCAGGCTAGTCCTTTGGGAGCAACTGTTTATGTTGCCACTCCACAAACCGAAACCAGTGATACGAGGGCAGAGGCCCTGCAGATGGCACACAAGGTGGGGTGCCCAGTTGTGTGCACCGGCGGGGCAGCGAACTGACAAGCACCACAACCCACAAAAAAGGTAACGAGGGCACTGAATAACACAGGATCTTCTCTTTGTATCTGGCAGGAACAACGAAGTTAAAATGCCCTATTACCAAAATGTAGAATTAGTGCTACAATGGTCTTCAAGAGGACCTGCGATGCAGCTTCTGCCTCCCGTACCCTGGAGGCAGCACATGGGTCACGCGGTACGGTCATACTGCGGTGGGACGCACACTCATTGACCTCTCATGGCACTGCTCCACACTTCAGGGAGGACGCTTTCCATTAGCTATGTTTTCTGATGACATGTCGCGCCGGCCCCGTCCAACAACAGAACTCCTTTAGATCCAAACAGACTCTTCCACTCTCTCACCGGAAGTGAAACCAGGCCACGCGGACACTTTCACAATACAACAGCCGGGAATGCACTTTTCAGTAAAAAACCCACATTCCTTCCTCCTAATTAATAAAATAAACGTCTCACTGAAGAACAGGGGCCAGCTTCGATCGGTAAACAGCCGTTACAACGACTTTTTTACTTTGCGATACCATTACAACGCATGCATTACCGCGCATGCGTTGTACATCACAAAGTCATAACTACGCATTTTTTTAGAACGCTTGGTCATTTACCACGCATGCCTTTACAAAGAATTTTGTTGTAAAGGTATGTATGGTAAATGACCATGCGTTCTAAAAACATGTAGACGATCCATGTCGTTGTAAGGAAACAGAGGCTGTTCCGTTTCCTCACAACGACGTGCACCGCCCCTCAGAGATGACGTGAAGCAGGAACCACGAGGAGAGAGGAACCATGAGGAGTGAGAGGTAAGGGGGATTGGGCATGGGGTGGGGGTTTCTTTTCTAGGGTTTAGGGTAGTGCAGTGGTGTTTGGGTGGTGTAGGGGTCATGCTGGGGGTAGTGTTTTACGGTTTAGGGTAGTGCAGTGGTGTTTGGGTAGTGTAGGGGGTTGTGCTGGGGGTAGTGTTTTAGGGTTTAGGGTAGTGCAGTGGTGTATGGGTAGTGTAGGGGGTCGTGCTGGGTAGTGTTTTAGGGTTTAGGGTAGTGCAGTGGTGTTTGAGTAGTGTAGGGGGTCATGCTGGTGGTAGTGTTTTAGGGTTTAGGGTAGTGCAGTGGTGTTTGTGTAGTGTAGGGGGTCATGCTGGGGGTAGTGTTTTATGGTTTAGGGTAGTGCAGTGGTGTTTGGGGAGTGTAGGGAGTTGTGCTGGGGGTAGATTTAGGGTTTAGGGTAGTGCGGTGGTGTTTGGGTAGTGTAGGGAGTCGTGCTGGGGGTAGTGTTTTAGGGTTTAGGGTAGTGCAGTGGTGTTTGTGTAGTGTAGGGGTTGTGCTGGGGGTAGTTTTTTAGGGTTTATGTTAGTGCAGTGGTGTTTGGGTAGTGTAGGGGGTAGTGCTGGGGTAGTGTTTTAGGGTTTAGGGCAGTGCAGTGGTGTTTGTGTAGTGAAGGGGGTCATGCTGTGGGTAGTGTTTTAGGGTTTAGGGTAGTGCAGTCGTGTTTGTGTAGTGTAGGGGGTCGTGTTTTAGGGTATAGGGTAGTGCAGTGGTGTTTGGGTAGTGTAGGGGGTCATGCTGGGGTTAGTGTTTTAGGGTTTAGGGTAGTGCAGTGGTGTTTGGGTAGTGTAGGGAGTCGTGCTGGGGGTAGTGTTTTTAGGGTTTAGGGTAGTGCAGTTATGTTTGGGTAGTGTAGGGTGTCATGCTGGGGGTAGTGTTTTAGGGTTTAGGGTAGTGCAGTGGTGTTTGGGTAGTGGAGGGGGTAGTGTTTTAGGGTTTAGGGTAGTGCGCCCAATCAGTCACAATATCCGTGGACAAAGGGGATCCTGACTCTTTGGAACGCTCCGTCAATTGAATAATTTGGGTCAAGGGCCCAACCACGTCCAAGACCTATCAATTCCTTTCTTGGGATCCCTCATATACTTGGAGAAAAAGGTACATAGTTTCTCATCAATTTCAGGCATGTGTGCCACCTTCCCCGTCAGTGAGGGCCTGGGGCATTCTCCCCTCATCCTATTCCTGACCTCCCTTTCAAGGGGTTGATGGATTGTCCCCACCACATACTCTGCCACTTTGGCGTCAGGTGTCCACTCTGTCGACCTAGGATGGTAAATTTGGGTAGGCTCGAACATGTCTGAGTGGACCCCGTCCCCAACCGGGGACTGAGAGGAGTGGGACTCTGGACGCCAGGGACACCCCGAGTCCTTATCCTCATCGGAGGAGAAATGGTCCTCTGATACACCCTCTCCCTCTAAGGGAAACCCACCGTCGGGGTCTACAATAGTGGTGACAGTGTTGCAATTTTCTCCGGGCCCCTCCTCCTCCAGGCAGGGTGAATGTTTTAGCGTTCGAGCACTCTTGAGGAAGGTCTCCGTAAGTTTATCAAATCCTTCCAAGTGCCCCGCGTTATGCTTAACCGCCCTTTTATTCCCCATCTGGGAGCTACTTGGACCCGACACCACCAGATCTGGGTCACTGAACACCCCAGGGATGCTTTTCGCCAGCTTATCAACCTGATCCCTAAGAGGAGCCAGCGCCCTAGAAATAGCCAGAGAGAGGGCTTGGATCACTGCCGGAGGGAGAAGTTGGGGGGCCATTCCTCCTCCACTTCCTGGTAGGAGGAGTAAAAATGGTCTTCTGGAGAAGACATGATAGCAGAGGGTGTGAGCACAGAACAAATGCCCTTAAAATCCTTAAGACAGCCCCCTCGCCGGTGCTCCAACAGCTGGGCTTTCCCCGAAGCTGTTATAAGAATAGACTGAGGCGCATTACCAATTACCACCACCAGGTGGCGCTGGTCACTAACGTGGCCGTGTGGGGAAATCACCGCGTAGCGGTGTCAAAATTAGGCGAGGGTTGGTCGGGAATCAAGCGGACACTAAAGGAGTGACGGATTCCCAAACGCGCGTAAGGACCAGCGGGAGCGCTCGACGGAGTTGCCTCGCTCGGACCAGACGCGCCTGACAGGATCTCACCGCGCGCAGAGCACACAGCGGGAGAAACTGCGAGGGGGAGAACGCGCTCGGGCAAGAGCCTGCTGCGCAGGGAATATGAAACAATACCAAGGCAATAATGCTAATAACGTGCACAAGAAACCGCTATACAAACAGCAACAACGTCAGATTAAGCCAAGAATGTAAGGAATGCACTTAACTGACGAGCAGTGAAGAAAGAGGAAGCGGAAGGGACGTCACAATATTATATACGATGGACTGTGATATGATTGGACTATAGTTGCCTTGGAGACTACCCCCTAATGGTTCATGGGTTGTGTAGTCTTTTGTTTAATGATTGTTGTGTTACGTTTTCTTTGAACTGCTATGCAAATAAAGTGAGGAAAGATATGCATAATCCTCGCCTCCGTCCTGCCATAGAATTCATTAAACTTTATTTGATCTGATTTAGAAACATAGATCATAAAAGTGTACATAAAAACAGTAAATCCTCTTTCCTAATACAATACAGTGAGAATTAATTAAAACCAGTAGGTAAAAACGGGTGTTACAAAGCCCAGTTCAGAGCAACTTCAGGTTAACAGAATCGTAAAGTTCAATGTTTCGCAAGATCAATCTCATGTACTTCGTGCAAAATACGCAATAAGGGTTCCAAGTAAGATGTAACACTCCAATACCTGACCAGTTTGCACTATATAAAACTGCAGAAAAACTAAAAATAAAAAGTGTTTTGCACACTTCTGTCATTGGGCTATATGTGGGCTACATCTGGGTGATATTTGTGCTACATTTGGGCTCTTTTTTTCTCTGGTGGCCATCTTGGGAGACTTATTTGTTATGAAGTTTCCTAATTTCGTCATTTATTGCAGTCTCCTCAGTAGGAAATGCTTTCAGTTTTTTACTTTGATTCCATCAAGAAGGCATTCAGATGTGTCACACATTTGCCATAAATTCAGAATGTTAGCACTCTAGTTGTTCATTAGATCACTGTAGTAAAGCTACTGCTCACCAGGGAGTTAACTGGAAGTCTACTGCTGGTATTGAAAGTGAATGTTTCAGTCTGCATGTCAGAAATTTCTAATGAAATAGAAGAGGATTTGAGATCTCACTTAAAACATGCCCTAAATTTTCTTTCTGCAACACTAACCATAATTTCTATGGCAAAATGAACCCCCTCATTTTGTTCCTTTTTAAATTAAATGTTTTAAGTGTTACCAGTTTATTCCAATCAAGATGGCTTCAGGTGTGCCATACTTTTGTCATAAGTAAGGCTGTTAGCAGTCTAGTTGTTCTTTAGAACACTCTGGGAAGCTACATTAGAACACAAAGGCATCAACTGACAGGCTGCTCCTGTTGAAATATAACAGGAAGATATTTGAGATCTCACTTAAAACATGTCCTAATTTTTCTTTCTACAGCACTAACCATCATTTCTATGGCAAAATGAACCCCCTCATTTTGTTCCTTTTTAAATGAAATGTTTTAAGTGTTACCAGTTTATTCCAATCAAGATGGCTTCAGGTGTGCCATACTTTTGTCATAAGTAAGACTGTTAGCTCTCTAGTTGTTCTTTAGAACTCTCTGGGAAGCTTCATTAGAACACAAAGTCATCAACTGACAGGCTGCTCCTGTTGAAATATAACAGGAAGATATTTGAGATCTCACTTAAAACATGTCCTAATTTTTCTTTCTACAGCACTAACCATAATTTCTATGACAAAATGGACCCCTCATTTTGTTCCTTTTTAAATTAAATGTTTTAAGAGTTACCAGTTTATTCCAATCAAGATGGCTTCAGGTGTGCCATACTTTTGTCATAAGTAAGACTGTTAGCGCTCTAGTTGTTCTTTAGAACACTCTGGGAAGCTGCAGTAGAACACAAAGGCATCAACTGACAGGCTGCTCCTGTTGAAATATAACAGGAAGATATTTGTGATCACACTTGAAACATGTCCTAATTTTTCTTTCTACAGCACTAACCATAATTTCTATGACAAAATGAACCCCATCATTTTGTTCCTTTTTAAATTAAATGTTTTAAGTGTTACCAGTTTATTCCAATCAAGATGACTTCAGGTGTGCCATACTTTTGTCATAAGTAAGGCTGTTAGCACTCTAGTTGTTCTTTAGAACACTCTGGGAAGCTGCAGTAGAACACAAAGGAATCAACTGACAGTCTCTGCCCTTGTTGGTTGTACATGTTTTACTGAGAATGTCAGACTTCATTCTCACATGACTGAGAAAGATAATGTGAATTTACAGAAAATATGCTCTCATTTTATCTTCTGGAGCACCTTCCAAAACTGTATGGGACAAGCATGTGAAAATAGTTTTCTCTCAAACATGATTCATGATATCCCAGCAGAAGGTTTTTCACAGGGTAAAATCACCTTAGAACACACCACAATTCCTGAAATTAGTATGGTACCATCAACAAATGAATTCTAATGTAACTAAAGTCTGTTATCACCCTTTATAGTTCTCCTTTTGGTAACCCTCAAAATCTTCGATTCACTACCATGCATTTCAATGGGGTACTATCATTTATATTGGTCCCAAGATGGCTGCCAGCAATTCCAGGATTAAGTGCTGACAGCCAATCAGATCTCACAATGACATGTGTGGTTAGGCTCTGCCCAGATATATATGTGTTTTCTTTTTCAAATTTCTCAGGAACTACTGAACGGATTCACACCATTTAACCAAAAGGCACGACTCTGAACCAAGGGCTACCTTTTTGCCAAATTTGGTGTAATTCCGTTCAGCAGTTCGGGCTGTAGCTGCGACTAAAGGTTCCTATGGAAAATTGCATGGGGAAAACACGTTTTGGGACCCCCCTTTTTTCTCGGCCCCCACTTGATGAATCACCCCAAGACTTTAAGGATAGGAGCGGACCGGAGCGGGCCATAAGTTTTGAAAATTTCGCGAAGATTCGTCAACCGGCGCCAAAGTTATTTCAAATAGAATGTTGTGGATTTCCTATGGAAAATAGGTCCTAACTATAACTATCTACTGGCGACCGCCAGTAGATAATACACATATATATATATATATATATATATATATATATATATATATATATATATTTTAGTTATAGTTTAGGACCTTGTCTCTATTCAAAAAGCATTTTTCCTTTGCCAATATCTTTGGCGCCGTTTGACGAATCTTCACAAGATTTTCAAACTAATGGGGTGCTCTGGTCAGCTCCTGTCTTGCAAGTAGCTCTTGGTTCAGAAAGCGACCTTGTTTTTAAATTGTGTAACTCCGCTCAGTAGTTCCTGAGAAATTCCTATATAAAAAAATATGGATATCTGGTGACTGCGGTGGATCCGCGAACCCTCCCGAGCACAAGCTTGACTCTGATTGGCTGCTAACACTTCAAACCAGGAAGTGTTGGCAGCCATCTTGTGACTCGGTTGAACCGAGTCACAAGAAAAAAGGTGGAAAAAACAATAAAAAAATAAGAAAGGGGGCAGAGTAGAAACACCCAGACCCCCTAGGCCTGCTCAGGAGGACCCCCAGGGCCAAAAAAAGCATTTTTTTTTTTTAAATCAGCGGGATTCGCGTAGGGTCCGTGAATCCCGCTGAAAAATGTTTAAAAAAAAAGCGTGGCCCATGTCCCGGGGACAATGATTAATTAATATGCGGGGGCCCGCTGGGGCTCCCGCAGCCCCGGGGACTGCCACCTCCCCGGGGCTTTGTTAATAATGCGTGGGGGTACGTGCCCACCCGCAGCCCCGGGGACTGCCACCTCCCCGGGGCTTTTTATTAAAAATGGGTGGGGGGCTCCTGCCCACCCACGCTTCCCCAGCGACTGCCACCTCCCCAGGGCATTCCTTTATTATGTGTGGGGGGCCTCGCGGGCCCCACAAGTCCCGGGGACCACCACCTCCCCAGGGCTTCAAACGTGATGGGAGGGGGCCGCGCGACCCTCCTCCAGGAGCCTTCTATGGCCCTTGGGACCACCACCCCCCAGGGCCGGCTCCAGCAATGTCCCGGGGAGCCCACCCCTGGGACATTGTAGCTTGCTATGGCAGGGTGGGAGCACTGCAGGCCAGGCCCCGGGGGATGGGGACCCTGGGGCCAAAAATGGCCCGGGAGTGGTGCCGACATCGGGTAATGAAACTGGGGGACATTCATTATTTTTTTCTCTCGTCATAGGAGTCGCGACCCCATCGCGGCCCCCAGTGTAACGTCGCGGAGGATTCATGGATCTACCATAAATAAATAATTCAATAGTATATAATTTAGAAGGTAGTGTTGCATTTCTGTACTTTTTTTATAGAGTTAGTGAGATTGAAGTTAATAATCACAATAAATTTGATAGAGTTAGTAATAATATAAAGAATTAAAAGTTAAACTTGAAAAGTGTATTGTGTTGTAGTACATTGAATTCATGCTTTTGTTGTGCGGATTCGCGACGGGTTCACAAATCTACAAAAAATTTAAAAAAGAGTATGTATGTTTTTACAAAAATGAGATTGACTGTTGGGTTATAGGGTGGCTCTAAAAAGAGCCCTTTTTTTTCATTATGACTTTGTTGGAGCTACATGTAAGTGCGGACGCACATCTTAAGGTTGTTGAGAAATACTCTGTTATCTTCATCTGTGAAGTGAACTCCATCAGTTCTGTAGATGTCATCCATATCAAAACGTAGATTGTTGTTATAGATGGAGCTCTTCCTATGGTCTCTGAGGTAAGCAGAAACTGCTTTATTGACATTCTTCCTTGCTTTCCCAAACTGTGGACAGAATTGATTTGACCACTTCCATTTCTGTCTTTGGCATATATTAGAGTATACAAAGACAGTTTGAGGCAAAAGCAACATCAATTGTGCAAAGGTAACCTTTATTAGCATTTCCAGACCTACCCCAGTCTATGTGCCTAGGTCATTGCAACCACAGTGCACAATCATGAGGTCAAGGGGGTTGGAGATGCAAAAAGCTTTTAACCAAAGGCATCAATTGGTGCCACTTTAATCCTCTCTGTGCAATCCATGTAATATCCACATTTTGCAAACCTAGGTCTTTGTCAATACCTCTGAGTTCAGCATGCTTTTTGCATCAGAAAACATAGCTGTGCCCTACAATCCATACTGTAAGCATCTTGAAGGGATGTCTGGAAGGAATGAAAAGATGTCTGTAGCTCAGGTAGTCAGTTGGTACAATGAGAGGTTTCTAAAATGGTGGAGAAGATTCTGTTTAAGAAAAAGCCGATAAGTGATTGGTTGTTCATTAACATTGTGCACTCAAAAATAGGTTGCATGTTATTTTCCTGAAGAAGCATGTTTCTTATTGCTTATTAAAAAAGTTTGAAAGGTACAGTAGATAGGATAAGGTAATATTTTGTAAAAGTCAACCACACCTGCTATTTGCATTTGTAAGCTACTGTGCTGAACTTAAAATTATGGTGAACTTGTGACCTGCCAGTACAGTTGAACTTTGCAAAAAGTGTTACTATGAAAACTGGGATTAAGAAGAATGGGGGAAGGGTTGAAAGTTAACTGGATTTAAAATGTGAAATGGTAACTTATGTATAAGTGATATGTTACTAAATTAAGTTTTTCAAAGTCAGTAGTATGTGTAGAAGTAGTCTGTTGTTTAAAAAAAACCCTAGTATTATTAGAAATAGGTTTTTGAACTCTCGTATGGATTTGCGGCTCCATCGCGACGCTACACTGCGGCACCGCGGTGGAGTCGCGACTCCAGAAAATTACAAAACCAGTTTGGGCACTCTCAGAAGACAGTCAGAAAGGGTTAATATGTCTAACCAATAGAAATGTATTTCACAATTTCAAATGGTGTAGAAAGCAATTTGATTTGTTATTTACATTTATTTGTGTGCAGAAAGAGAGGGAAAGTTTGCCATTACTGGGTTTACCTTGTTGAGAGTGGTGCATTACATTTAATGTGTGCAAAAGAAAATCTTTTATGAGTTTCTGATATTGCATATTCTGCAATACTATTTGAAAGGTGAGTTACAAATTTGTAGGTTGTGTTATATATTATGTAGTAGTGCTTCACTCTTTGTAGTGATATTTTAAGATTTGAAAAGATTTATTTTCAAAGTTTTGAAATTATTTGAGAAGTGTGATGTTTGAAATATGTTACGAAATGTACAGATATGTATTGTACTTTGTTTTATTGTGCTGAAATGATGATCGAAATAATTTGTGCATAGTAATATGTGTACATTGGTAGATGGATTAGAGATTATGGGGTCGATTCCGATTCGGGCCGGAAAAAGCACCGACCGACTCGGAGCAGGAATTAATTCCGACCGACACGTACCTGTGGCGCCCGACACGCCAAGTACGATGCAAAGCGTGCAAAATCCGACCGACACGTACTGAACCCAAGCCGAACGACCGAGCCGCACGGAAAACAGCAATCCGGCCGGAAAAACACGCGAATCGAACCGACCGACACGCACCCGGAACAAATCCAACCGAAACGTACCCGCGAACTCCAAACCGCAAAGTACGATGCAAGGCGCGAAAACCACGAATGAGTCGTACGGAGGACAAGCCGTACGACCGACACGCATACAAAACTGCGAGCCGAAGTAACACAAAACACCGCGACCGACGCGTACGCTGCATAGAAAACTGCACAAACACAGCGTGAACGAAACGGAGAAGACCGTACGAGACAACTGCAGGGTCCGACTCGGTCACAAGAACGTTTCCAACATGCACAGAAAGTACTAAGGAAAAATACACAACAAAAGGCCAAACAAGCAATTACAAAGCCAATAAATACTGGGGGGGTGGGGACAGAGAACAAAGACACACCCACAACTCCACCCATATAAAGGACACAAATCCCAACCATGATCCTTTGCAAATGCTACTCTACTGCCAGCACTCAACAGACAGCAACCACACACCCACAGCTCATCCCTCACACAAGCCACACACCATCAGCACACCAACAAATAGCTACCTCACATACACCCAGCAAAACACACACTCACACACCCTCACCTGCACACCAACACACACATCACTCACCATCACCACCCATCACCATGCCCCCAAAGAAGAATCACAAGTTCCTAGATTGTGAATTGGAAGTCCTGGTAGACGAGATCCTCAGGGTAGAGCCACAGCTGTTTGGCACACTGGTCCAACAGACACCCATCTCCCAGAAAACCAAGATGTGGGAGAGGATCATCAACAGGGTGAACGCACAATCACCATGTCTGCGCACAAAGACTGACATCCAGAACAGGTGGTATGACGTGCGCAGGAGGGTACGGGAGCTGCTCAAGAAGGACTACCTCCTGAGCCAATACACCGGCAGTGGCCCTCCTGCCAAGCCAGTATACCTCAGGCCCTGGGAGGAGAAGGTGCGGGCCATCCTTCCGCCAGTGAGCGTCTATGGACTAGAGAACATCCCAGAGCCTGGTGAGTACACAACAAATGTACACAATATTCTGCCACAATACACACACACATCACTGTCAAGGGGAGAGTCAAACCATGCACTCATAGCAATTACACAGCAACAAGAACAGAATCATCCCAAAAAGTGTATGTCAGTCAGATAAGCACAACACATGCCATCTCAAAGTTACATTTAACCGTGTCATCACATGTACAAACACAACTACAACTACAGCTAGGCAGTGGCACAAATATAACTAACAAACACATCCAGACATGTAGCCACCACTACAACACCAACACACAGTGAAGACCACTGAAAGAAAGGAATTCTGTGTATGCTGGGCAAGTCAGTGTAGCCAATAGCATCATGGGAGTCGTAGTCAGGAGTGGACATTTCACAGGGAAAAGCCAGGAAGGGTTCCACAGCGGTATGCGTACAGCGCCTGGACACCCCTTTGGGGGTATGGGTGCGCTTTACAAGTACAAATTTCATTCATTTCATCCTAACTCAAGATCCCACAAAGAACCTCCACCCTGGGTTATGTTGTGTGAAGCACAGGGACACTCTTGGGACTTTTAGCCAAACAACTGCCAGGACAACACTCCCAGCCATCCTGTCAGCACAGGCAGCCCACCCCACAGGGAAGCAGAGTCAAAAGGAAGGAAGCATGGGCATGCTGGGAAGGGGGGTGGAGGTAATAGCATGATGGGAGTAGTAGGCACAGATATTGCTCAGCCTCACAACTGGCCCATCAACACCACCCTGAACAATGCTCACATCACAGGGAGTGGATAAGGACTGACAAGATGGCTGACACTGGCTACTGCTGTGGGGAGCACAAGGCCCTGCTGGGAACTGTGCAACAACCAACAGCAGGACACCACTGACTGACATCCTGAGAGAACACTTCCACTCCCTGCAATGGAAGCACGTTCCATGGTGGGATATCTGGCTGGGTGGGAAGGAGGACTCGCAGCACTGACCATAGTCACAAGCACCTCCCCTCACACACACCCTCAACACAAACTCCACAGAACCCACCTGGGAGAATGCAATGCCTCACATCCTAACTCAAGATCCCACAAAGAACCTCCACCCTGGGTTATGTTGTGTGAAGCACAGGGACACTCTTGGGACTATTAGCCAAACAACTGCCAGGACAACACTCCCAGCCATCCTGTCAGCACAGGCAGCCCACCCCACAGGGAAGCAGAGTCAAAAGGAAGGAAGGATGGGCATGCTGGGAAGGGGGGTGGAGGCAATAGCATGATGGGAGTCGTAGTCACAGATATTGCTCACCCCCACAACTGTCCCATCAACACCACCATGAACCATGCGCACATCACAGGGAGTGGAAAAGGACTCACAAGATGGCTGACACTGGCTACTGCTGTGGGGAGCACAAGGCCCTGCTGGCAACTGTGCAACAACCAACAGCAGGACACCACTGACTGACATCCTGAGAGACAACTTCCACTCCCTGCAATGGAAGCACGTTCCATGGTGGGATATCTGGCTGGGTGGGAAGGAGGACTCGCAGCACTGGCCATAGTCACAAGCACCTCCCCTCACACACCCCTCAACACAAACTCCACAGAACCCACCTGGGAGAATGCAATGCCTCACATCCTAACTCAAGATCCCACAAAGAACCTCCACCCTGGGTTATGTTGTGTGAAGCACAGGGACACTCTTGGGACTTTTAGCCAAACAACTGCCAGGACAACACTCCCAGCCATCCTGTCAGCACAGGCAGCCCACCCCACAGGGAAGCAGAGTCAAAGGAAGGAAGCATGGGCATGCTGGGAAGGGGGTGGAGGTAATAGCATGATGGGAGTAGTAGGCACAGATATTGCTCAGCCTCACAACTGGCCCATCAACACCACCCTGAACAATGCTCATATCATAGGGAGTGGATAAGGACTGACAAGATGGCTGACACTGGCTACTGCTGTGGGGAGCACAAGGCCCTGCTGGGAACTGTGCAACAACCAACAGCAGGACACCACTGACTGACATCCTGAGAGAACACTTCCACTCCCTGCAATGGAAGCACGTTCCATGGTGGGATATCTGGCTGGGTGGGAAGGAGGACTCGCAGCACTGACCATAGTCACAAGCACCTCCCCTCACACACACCTCAACACAAACTCCACAGAACCCACCTGGGAGAATGCAATGCCTCACATCCTAACTCAAGATCCCACAAAGAACCTCCACCCTGGGTTATGTTGTGTGAAGCACAGGGACACTCTTGGGACTTTTAGCCAAACAACTGCCAGGACAACACTCCCAGCCATCCTGTCAGCACAAGCAGCCCACCCCACAGGGAAGCAGAGTCAAACGGAAGGAAGCATGGGCATGCTGGGAAGGGGGGTGGAGGCAATAGCATGATGGGAGTCGTAGTCACAGATATTGCTCACCCCCACAACTGTCCCATCAACACCACCATGAACCATGCGCACATCACAGGGAGTGGAAAAGGACTCACAAGATGGCTGACACTGGCTACTGCTGTGGGGAGCACAAGGCCCTGCTGGCAACTGTGCAACAACCAACAGCAGGACACCACTGACTGACATCCTGAGAGACAACTTCCACTCCCTGCAATGGAAGCACGTTCCATGGTGGGATATCTGGCTGGGTGGGAAGGAGGACTCGCAGCACTGACCATAGTCACAAGCACCTCCCCTCACACACCCCCTCAACACAAACTCCACAGAACCCACCTGGGTGAATGCAATGCCTCACATCCTAACTCAAGATCCCACAAAGAACCTCCACCCTGGGTTATGTTGTGTGAAGCACAGGGACACTCTTGGGACTTTTAGCCAAACAACTGCCAGGACAACACTCCCAGCCATCCTGTCAGCACAGGCAGCCCACCCCACAGGGAAGCAGAGTCAAAAGGAAGGAAGCATGGGCATGCTGGGAAGGGGGGTGGAGGCAATAGCATGATGGGAGTAGTAGGCACAGATATTGCTCAGCCTCACAACTGGGCCATCAACACCACCCTGAACCATGCTCACATCACAGGGAGTGGATAAGGACTGACAAGATGGCTGACACTGGCTACTGCTGTGGGGAGCACAAGGCCCTGCTGGGAACTGTGCACCAACAAACAGCACAACACCACTGCCTGACATCCTGAAAGCCAACTTGCACTCTCTGCAATGCAAGCACGTTCCATGGTGGGATATCTGGCTGGGTGGGAAGGAGGACTTGCAGCACTGACCATAGTCACAAGCACCTCCCCTCACACACCCCAACACATACTCCACATAACCCACCTGGGAGAATGCAATGCCTCACATCCTAACTCAAGATCCCACAAAGAACCACCACCCTGGGTTATGTTGTGTGAAGCACAGGGACACTCTTGGGACTTTTAGCCAAACAACTGCCAGGACAACACTCCCAGCCATCCTGTCAGCACAGGCAGCCCACCCCACAGGGAAGCAGAGTCAAAAGGAAGGAAGCATGGGCATGCTGGGAAGGGGGGTGGAGGCAATAGCATGATGGGAGTAGTAGGCACAGACATAGCTCACCCCCACAACTGTCCCATCAACACCACCCTGAACCATGCTCACATCACAGGGAGTGGAAAACAACTGACAAGATGGCTGACACTGGCTACTGCTGTGGGGAGCACAAGGCCCTGCTGGCAACTGTGCAACAACCAACAGCAGGACACCACTGACTGACATCCTGAAAGACAACTTTCACTCGCTGCAATGCAAGCACAGTCCATGGTGGGATAACTGACTGGCTGGGTGGGAAGGAGGGCCGGCTGTCAACCAAATACAACCAATGCAGACCATGTTCACACCCCAACAAATACATAGAAATGCCCAAATAATGCAGGACAATGTGCTACACCAATATCAACCCCTGACTGTGACAACTTAGGACAATGCAATGTACAGGCCCGCACCCAGAGGCACAGTCACAACTGTAAGGTGTGTCAACCATTGATGCCTGCAGAAACATTACATACATTGTGTGTGTCTCCCAAAAACAGGTGATGATGGGGACACAGCAGCAGACGCTGAGGAGTCCCAGTCCCAGGCTCAAGAGGATACGGAGCTCACTGGTGTCGTACAGCCTCTGCCCTCCTCGGACGAGGAAGACCAATCTGGCACCTCCGGTGCAAGTCAACATGCAGCACCAGCAGGACCACCAGCTGCAGTACCAGCAGGACCACCAGCTGCACCCCTGCACCCACCCTCCAACGACTGTCACCACAAATACCATCCCTGCCGACATGGACAGAACAAGGAGCACCACCAGCACAGGGACCCTGGACCAACGTGGGGCCATGGACACCACCACCAACCCCCAAGGGGGACCAGGGTCATCTGTGCGTGCCACTGCACGCACTGCACATGTCGGCAGGGGTGGTGGGAGGGTGGGAGACAGAGGTCGCTGCTTGCAGAGGTTGCTGGTGTGCATGATGACCCACAACTGGTACGCATAGCCGATGCGTACCAGTCCAGCACCGGAGATCTCAGCCAGGTAGTGGGGCTCCTCAGAGACATGAAACAGCAGCAGGCTGCCCATCATGCCCGCTTGGACTCACACATGTCCCGCATGGAGTCCAAGTGGGACACACTGCAAGAGATGACGGCGGTGCACAGGGACATATTACAATGCCTCCGCCAGATGAACAGCAACTAGTCCACACCTCCCTGTGTGCCAACAACATCTGGTGCTGAACAAACTGCAACTGCCACAGGGAGGGAGGATGACTCTGGTGGAGAGTCCCCTGCACCGCAGCAGCCTGTACTTGAGGGGCCCCCCCAAAGAAGAGGGGTCATCCGAGGAGGGGCAAGTGAGAGGCCGATGGCCAAGTGCAACCCCAGGAAGCCTGAACCTGTTCTGGATGTTCACCTTTGTGCACAAACTGTTCACCCTGTTGACGGCAACACAACTCCCACACATGACATGGGGAGTACAAGTTGGACCAATGTCTCAGACAACTGTGGCCCCGATACTGGGGATTTTGTCTACCAGGACTTTCAATTCACCTAGGAACTTCTGATTGCAATATATATGTACAGCACTAACCATCCTATGCACTATTCACACAAATGTATCACAATAAACACACTAATACACCATACTTGCCTCTGTTGTGATTCCAACGTGGGTGCTGTCATGGGGATGATGAACTGCAAAATTACACTGTGTATGCGAACTGCAACAGCAAGTACAACACAGGCATGTGAGTAAAGGCAACGTGACACATATGAGGGAGACACACCACCAGGGCTACACAACACATACACACCTAGGCCATCTGACTCATTGCCTACACTGATGTTGCCAGGGAAGACGGTGCAATGCACAGACACCACGCCTATTCCCAGTTGTAGTCAAGTAGTCCACAGGTGCAGTAAGCAAATGGCAGTCAAATGTGTGACCACAGACAACGCACATCACAAAGTGAAGCACAGGTTTATTACACAGTTGCAACATGTCGTAACCACTACAGATGCAAGGTAATCCCACCTGGCAGCGGGCACACAGTCAACAACTGTAGAAGGAAGGAAGTCCATGGGTGTGGCGCACATCACCTGTAGGGACACAACAGCTACCACCCTGGAAGTACAATCACGTTGTCGGTGGACACAGTTGACCAAACGAATCTGAAAGTACCCTGTGAAGGACAGAAATGACCCACAGTCAAAAGCAATGGAGAACAGGACAGAACAGCAAAACTCATGCACAATACATGTTACAAGATACCAACCCAGAACCAAGTTAGCATGTCAACACTGTTGGGGAGTACAGACCACCTGTAAGCACACATCGCTACACACATCCAGTCAAGTAGCCCATGGACACACTCCAACAGCACCAGAGCACCACCTACACATATCATGCCAACTCACATCATTGACATGACACCTCAGGATACTCACATTCAGCTAAAGAAGTTGGTGATGAGCTGTGTGCGGACATCACCCTCATCATCATCATCATCACTGGCATCGTGGTCCAGGCCAGGATCCTCCACAGGTGGCGGATGTTGGTCATTGTCATCCTGGATGAGAGGCAACTCCTTCCGCACTGCCAGGTTGTGGAGCATGCAGCAGACGATGATAATCTTGCACACCTTCGCTGGGGCATATGGGAGGGACCCTCCTGTCTTGTCGAGGCAGCGGAAGCGGCTCTTCAGGAGACCAAATGTCCGCTCAATCAATCTCCTGGTCCGACCATGTGCCTCATTGTAGCGCATCTGGGCTGGTGTCACAGGGTTCCTGAGGGGTGTCAGCAACCACGGCATGTTGGGGTATCCCGAGTCACCTACGGACAGACAAGTGCACATTAGCTGACTTGGAAAAGTGGGCGGAATACTACAGATCACACACAATGGCACAAAGTCAGTACACACCGACAAGCCAGGCAAGCTGGTTCTGCATCTGTGCCATCATCATGGGGATGCGACTACTCCTCATCACAAAGGCATTGTGTGCTGAACCAGCGAAACGGGCACACACGTGTGTGATGGTCATATCTGCAAGACACACCACCAGTGCATTGACCGAGTGGTAGTGCTTGCGGTTACGGTAGGCCTGCTCCTGGGCCTGTGGTGGTACCAAAGCCACATGTGTCCCATCAATGGAGCCAATGACATGCAGCATCCTCCCCAGGGCATAGAAGTCACTCTTCACGTCAGTGAGTCGTTGCAGTCTAGGGAAATAGATGTACCGGTTCAGGTATAGCAACATTGCCTCCAAAACATCGCGGAGCACACGGCTCAACATGGTCTGTGACATCCCACCAGCAGTCGCCACAGTATGTTGGAAGGTACCGGTGGCAAAGAAGTGTAGGGCTGCCATCACCTTCACCTTCACCTTGGGGGTCAGCACTGTAGAATACGGCCAGCCAGGCTGCAAATGTGGGGCCAACTGCACTGCCAAATCCTCAATCAGCTGCCTGGTGAAGCTTAACCGTCGGATGCTGTCCCGTTCCACCATCGTTGCCAGGTCTGGGAATGGTCTATGGACAGCAGGAGCCCTGCAGTGCAGAGGAGAAGAAAGCAAGATTGTCAGTCACCCCACATATGCGGCATTGAACACACTCAATATCACATCATACATCATTATGAGGCACAACTACATGAAGTGTGCAGTTCCGTAAGGACATGTATGGTACATACATGGCCAACATCTGTCATCACGGTTCAACAAGTGGCATCAATAAGTCCCAGGTTGGCCCATTGGATATCATGAGGCCGTGTCACAGTTCCCATCTCCTGCTGCCGTGTCACAATAACCCCCCACAGTGACATGTAAGGACAGATGTGCCCCAGGCATCACAGCTCAACGACAGGTACATTCCCAGGGACCCTGTATTGCCACATGGACACTGGCATTACATGGAGTATCATGTATACACCACAGCAAAACAACCATGACCCCCACAGGTAGTGGTCCCACTTGCCATTGCAGGACAGACATGGACGTCTGTGACACACACACGCACAACATCAAAGTCCATGCACACACAACGTGGATGTGGAGACTGTCTCCCATTGTGCACATGAAATCAGAGACATTGTAAACACTACATGCACACAGACTGTGGAGGACCATCACTATTGTGCCACTGGGACACCCTGGCTCAAACATACCGTCCCACATGGGACTCACGGGGTATGTGACATGACATACACATACACCACCCTGAAATGTGACCATGGCACATGCACAGATATGAACAGTTGCACATCACAGTGGTCATGTACACGTAACACCCAGGATCCTGTCCCCATGAACACGTGCACAGCCTGGGGGTGGCTGCCCCCAGGTGACACCCACAGGACAACATGTACACCAACATACACACAATAGGAAATGCAGCCTTACATGCCTTATGATACAGTTTGGACAGGCTGTCGTGTTGTAGGTGTGCCCCTCACTCCCTGGGAGCTATCTGTGGCTGGCATATGTTCATCTGAGACAGGCATGGTGACATATGCCAGTCACTTGTACAGGGATGCGTTGAACAGCAATGGACCGATCGGTGCACCCGGCCGGCCCATTGCATTCAATGTATGCGGGTACACGTTGTACCCCTGTACACGTTGAACAGCAATGGACCGATCGGTGCGCCCGGCCGGCCCATTGCATTCAATGTGTGCGGGTACGCGTTAGTACCCCTGTACGCGTTGAACAGCAATGGACCGATCGGTGCGCCCGGCCGGCCCATTGCATTCAATGTGTGCGGGTGCGCGTTGTACCCTGTACGCGTTGAACAGCAATGGACCGATCGGTGCACCCGGCCGGCCCATTGCATTCAATGTGTGCGGGTACGCGTTGTACCCCTGTACGCGTTGAACAGCAATGGACCGATCGGTGCACCCGGCCGGCCCATTGCATTCAATGTGTGCGGGTACGCGTTGTACCCCTGTACGCGTTGAACAGCAATGGACCGATCGGTGCACCCGGCCGGCCCATTGCATTCAATGTGTCGGGTACGCGTTGTACCCCTGTACGCGTTGTACCGCAATGGACCGATCGGTGCGCCCGGCCGGCCCATTGCATTCAATGTGTCGGGTACGCGTTGTACCCCTGTACGCGTTGAACAGCAATGGACCGATCGGTGCGCCCGGCCGGCCATTGCATTCAATGTGTGTGGGTACGCATTGTACCCCTGTACGCTTTGAACAGCAATGGACCGATCGGTGCGCCCGGCCGGCCCATTGCATTCAATGTGTGCGGGTACGCGTTGTACCCCTGTATGCGTTGTACCGCAATGGACCGATCGGTGCGCCCGGCCGGCCCATTGCATTTAATGTGTGTGGGTACGCGTTGTACCCCTGTACGCGTTGTACCGCAATGGACCGATCGGTGCGCCCGGCCGGCCCATTGCATTCAATGTGTGCGGTGCGCGTTGTACCCCTGTACGCGTTGAACAGCAATGGACCGATCGGTGCGCACCCATTGTCAATGGCCTAGCCTGGCAACGGACGCGTTTTCGAAATTCGAACGAGTCGGTTGCTGGAAATTCAGTTGGTCACCCACAACAATGTTGCAAAATCATGTATGTCATGAAGTTGAAGATTTGAAGGATGCTGTGGGCGTGTATTGGTGCTGCTATTCCATGGATTGGCCAGATTCAGAAGATGCAAACGACTTGGACCTATCACTTTGGACACATGGGACAGTATCTGCCTCTGCAGCACACATATATATTGCTGGCTGTTCCTCTGAGAGCTCACTTGCCTGCACTACATGCTCCAGGACGACATCTGCCACTGCACTGCTGCTGTCTCTGCCCCCTCTGGACCCTGCAATGGCACGTACTGTGGAGAGAGCCCCAGCCTTCAGCCTTGAGGAGAACCAGGCCCTGCTGGACAGCCTACTTCCACAGTACAGCAAGCTGTATGGGACACCAGGGGAGCAGGTGAGTGTTCTGTGCACTGCCTTTCTGAATGTGCATTTTGTCTGACTAGCAAGGCTGAAAGTCTACACGCCACTGGCTAGCAGGCTCACTGAGTAGTTGTCACCCCCCATAGTGTGTAGTGACATGCACTGGACAGGTATGGTGCAGTGACAGTGCATTTGAACAAGGTTTTACTTCCCATGCAATGATACCATGTAGTGACTTCTGGCAAACTGTCCATGGGCAGCGTTGCACTGCCTGTGTACATCATGTGCCCCTGTGATTGAGACATGTATATACAACTGTGTCATGCACGGATATGTTGCATGTGTAGTTATGGCCTTTTCACTTTGTCATCCTCACAGGTTAATGCCCATCGGAAGCAGGAGATCTGGAAGGACATCGTCCGGGCTGTCCGGTCCGTGGGGGTCTACAAGCGCCGGATCCGCAACTGCCAGAAGAGGTGGCAGGACCTTCGGGGCTGGACCCGGAGGATTGCACGGGTCCAGCTGAAGCTGTCGCCTCCTCGCAGGAGGGGCGGAACATGGACCCTGACCCCCACATGCTCCAGATCCTGGCGGTGGTGTTTCCAGACCTGGATAGGCAGCTGAAGGCCAGACAGCAGCAAGGAGGGGTGAGTGAAAGACTGCACTGTGAACTCTGTATTACATGCTATGTGCCCTCATCTGGCCTGGTTAAACTGCCACAGTACAGCAGTCATGTTGTCCAGGAGCCATGTCCCTCTATTGTGCACTGCCCACTCCTCATCTGATACCCAGGTGTGGCCCTTACATTCATGGAATTGTGTCACTTGGGACTGTGTCCTTGCAGTTTGCTTCACTCAAGGTGGGGGACAGCATCTGTTTCCCTGACTCTGTTGTGGGCATCATGGGTGGGTCCATTGTTCACACAACGCCTGTGTTCGGACATGTAATCTGCGTGTTGCTTTGATATGCGGTCCACTTGCTGAGCTGAGCCACCACATGTGCCTGGGGTATCTGGCACACACCCATGCAGCGGGTGGGAACAATGTTTGGGCAGATTACGTGTGTCACACATTCAGGAGTCTTGTTGAGTGGCCATGTGTGATGTGTTTCTGCACCTTGGTTCCCACCCACCACCCTGGAATTGTCATGGGTGCATGTGCAATGTCACCAGTGCATGTGTGCTTCACTGCTGCACATTGTTGGAGGTCGAGGTGTGTGGTGTTGAGTGTGTGCAGATGAGAGTTGTTGCCCGGCTAGACCCCTGCCTCCATGTTGGCCTTGGCTTACTGGCCGTGCTGATTGATTTGTGCTTGTGTAGGTGTGATGGTAGTTTGTTGCTCAGGACACATGACTGTGGTTCACAGTGTGAACGACATTTAGCTTTGTCATCACAGTGGGATTGTAATGCAGCCCAGGGTCACCACATTGTGGGGGCCCTGGGGTAGTGCTGTTGTGTGTCTGTGTCTTGCTGTGTCAGTTGCTGTTCCTACGTGCCTGTGTGACATGTGTGATTTGTGCTCCCTCTCATCTGACAATGCCTGATTGCCCACATAGGGGATTTGGATCCATGAGTTACCTTTGTGTGGCACTGTATGCACATCTGTATAATTGGTATTCAGGCCTCCTCATGTGTTGTGTGGTTGCCTGGGGACACTGGCACCCCCCTCACCTGTTGTGTTTGATGTGCAGTGTGGGTCTGCCTGTTTGTGTTTGTGCATCTGCACCACTGCATTGGCATATCTTAGGTGTGCCATTGGCTGTATGTAGTTTGGTGGGTTTCCCCTGCTGTCCCTGGGACTCCTAGGTCATCAGTCAGCACAATGATCATGGTTTGTGTGTCCCATTGCTGCCATGGTATGGTATCTGTTCACCTCACATCTACAGTCTCCACAGGGTATCTGCATTTGTGTGCCCATTGGTGCAAATATGTGGGTCTGCATTCTGATGGTCACTTCTGTCATTGTGTCATTGATGAATGTTGACAGTGTCAGCCCCCATGGGTGTTGTTTGTCTGCACATGGCCAAAGGTATGTCTTATTTGCACTGCAGTATTTGCCTCCCCCAATCTATGTTGCAATGGGACACATGCACTACTTTGCCACTGATGTGTTTTATGTTCTGTGACCAGGAATCATCCATGCAGTTTGGCAGTTGCAGCTTTTTCTTTGTCAACACTTACATTTTGGTCACTGTGATGATGGGGGTTTGGACCCCATTGCCACAATGTTCAAAATGTGCTTCAGATATGGACCCCACACTTACATTTTGGTCACTGTGATGATGGGGGTTTGGACCCCATTGCCACACTGTTCAAAATGTGCTTCAGCTATGAACCCCACACTTACCTTTTGGTCACTGTGATGATGGGGGTTTGGACCCCATTGCCACACTGTTCAAAATGTGCTTCAGCTATGGACCCCACACTTACCTTTTGGTCACTGTGATGATGGGGGTTTGGACCCCATTGCCACAATGTTCAAAATGTGCTTCAGCTATGGACCCCACACTTACATTTTGGTCACTGTGATGATGGGGGTTTGGACCCCATTGCCACAATGTTCAAAATGTGCTTCAGATATGGACCCCACACTTACATTTTGGTCACTGTGATGATGGGGGTTTGGACCCCATTGCCACACTGTTCAAAATGTGCTTCAGCTATGGACCCCACACTTACCTTTTGGTCACTGTGATGATGGGGGTTTGGACCCCATTGCCACAATGGTCATGGCCTGCTTGCATTGTGGGGGCCACACACATATATGTGTGGCACATGTGATAGGGGGTCACATTGTATGTTCAAAGTCATGTTCAGTGTTGTAGGCATTTGACACAGTCTACACACGCTTGTCATGGTGTTGGGGGATGTCTTTTCTTGCATTCCCTAGGTTGTGGTGTGCTGGTTGTGTCATGCATTGTCCATCCTATGAGTGGGGGTGGTGTTGGTGGTAGGCATCCAGCCCCCCATGGGTAGAGGTGGTAGTAGTGACAGGCATCCAGCCCCCCTGGGTAAGGGTGGTAGTAGTGGTGGGCATCCAGCCCCCTGGCTTAGGGTGATAGTAGTGGTAGGCATCCAGCCCCCCCTGGGTAAGGGTGGTAGTAGTGGTAGGCATCCAGCCCCCCATGGCTAAGCGTGGTAGTAGTGGTGGGCATATGGCACCCCCATGGCTAAGGGTGGTAGTAGTGATAGGCATCCAGCCCCCCTGGCTTAGGGTGATAGTAGTGGTAGGCATCCAGCCCCCCCTGGGTAAGGGTGGTAGTGGTGGTGGGCATCTGGCACCCCCCTGGGTAAGGGTGGTAGTTGTGGTAGGCATCCAGCACCCCTGGGTAAGGGTGGTAGTGGTGGTGGGCATCTGGCACCCCCCTGGCTAGGGGTGGTAGTAGTGGTAGGCATCCAGCCCCCCCTGGGTAAGGGTGGTAGTAGTGGTAGGCATCCGGCACCCCATGGCTAAGGGTGGTAGTAGTGGTAGGCATCCAGCCCCCCTGGCTTAGGGTGATAGTAGTGGTAGGCATCCAGCCCCCCCTGGGTAAGGGTGGTAGTAGTGGTAGGCATCTGGCACCCCCATGGCTAAGGGTGGTAGTAGTGGTAGGCATCCAGCCCCCCTGGCTTAGGGTGATAGTAGTGGTAGGCATCCAGCCCCCCCTGGGTAAGGGTGGTAGTAGTGGTAGGCATCCAGCCCCCCCTGGGTAAGGGTGGTAGTGGTGGTAGGCATCTGGCACCCCCTGGCTAAGGGTGGTAGTAGTGTTAGGCATCCAGCCCCCCTGGGTAAGGGTGGTAGTTGTGGTGGGCATCCAGCCCCCTGGGTAAGGGTGGTAGTAGTGGTGGGCATCCAGCCCCCTGGCTTAGGGTGATAGTAGTGTTAGGCATCCAGCCCCCCTGGGTAAGGGTGGTAGTAGTGGTAGGCATCCAGCCCCCTGGCTAAGGGTGGTAGTGGTGGCAGGCATCCAGCCCCCTGGGTAAGGGTGGTAGTAGTGGTGGGCATCCAGCCCCCTGGGTAAGGGTGGTAGTTGTGGTAGGCATCCAGCACCCCTGGGTAAGGGTGGTAGTGGTGGTGGGCATCTGGCACCCCCCTGGCTAAGGGGGGTAGTAGTGGTAGGCATCCAGCCCCCCGTGGGTAAGGGTGGTAGTGGTGGTGGGCATCTGGCACCCCCCTGGCTAAGGGTGGTAGTAGTGGTAGGCATCCAGCCCCCCCTGGGTAAGGGTGGTAGTTGTGGTAGGCATCCAGCCCCCCTGGGTAAGGGTGGTAGTAGTGGTGGGCATCCAGCCCCCCTGGCTTAGGGTGATAGTAGTGGTAGGCATCCAGCCCCCCCTGGGTAAGGGTGGTAGTAGTGGTAGGCATCCAGCCCCCCCTGGCTAAGGGTGGTAGTGGTGGCAGGCATCCAGCCCCCCTGGGTAAGGGTGGTAGTAGTGGTGGGCATCCAGCCCCCCTGGGTAAGGGTGGTAGTTGTGGTAGGCATCCAGCACCCCTGGGTAAGGGTGGTAGTGGTGGTGGGCATCTGGCACCCCCCTGGCTAAGGGTGGTAGTAGTGGTAGGCATCCAGCCCCCCCTGGGTAAGGGTGGTAGTGGTGGTGGGCATCTGGCACCCCCCTGGCTAAGGGTGGTAGTAGTGGTTGGCATCCGGCCCCCCCTGGGTAGGGGTGGTGGTGGTGGTGCGCATCCAGGCCCCTGTGTGCATATGTGGCATTGGTGATGGGCATCCCGCCCCTATGGTGCTGCTGTTGCTGGTGTAAGTAAATTCTGCATCCCTCTGTGTGTGTGTGATGTGTCGTGTACGTGTTGTATGTGTTTTGTGGTTGGTGTCTGACTTACCTTCTGCGCCGTACGCGTCCGTGCCTGTTCCGGTAGTAAATGTAGAATATTGGTAGGATCGGGACGAAGGGATTCATGGTTGGTTCGTGTCGTTCGTCTTTCTCATTGCTTCGCATCGTCCTCGTCGCTGGCGTGTTGGCCTCGTAGCCGTGGATCGTGTTGTGGCGCGAATCGGAGCTTATGTGCGCCTCTCCCGGATGCTTTGAGGTGCCGTGCGTAGAGACGGGTTCGGCGCGTACGGAAAGCGCATCGTACTTGTTCGGCCGGACGGGGCTGCATTTTCCCTTCCGTGCGACTCGATTCTGCGTTTCCGGATTCGCCTCGGTCGGAGAACAGGACCTGGATTGGGTGAGTACGACTCGGCCGGATTCTGTGCTGTTGTGCGCATCGTACTTTCTCGTTCAGTATGATGTACGGATCGGTCGGGAAACAGGCATTCGCATGGCTTTTTTCCCGACCGAATGGTATTGGGTGCGCCTCCGACCGAGATCGGAATCGGCCCCTATGTTAGTTTATATGAGTCTGTGGAAAGGTACAGTTGAAGTATACCGCATAATTTTAGGTGTCTCTTTCAAATTGGAAGTGCAGTCTGTCAAGATTTAAGGTCTGCATGGACTTGTGAGTGAGGTATGTCTGTACTTACACATGTATTCTCATACGTGTTATGCATCTGAAGATGCTAGATATATAAAACACAGGTATACGTCTATTTGTATGTTTCTTTTACATATGATGCCACTAGGAAAAGGTGCAGACACATACATGCATGCTTTCAGGAATATGGTGTGACTTACAACAGAGATATGCGAAGGATTACTGCTTTATATTTGGCTAGGCCCAACACCTTGAGTACTTGCAGAATAGTGAAGCTGAAGTACAATAGTGAGGTTTTAGACATGTTGGCAGAGGGATTAGTGATTAGGAACACTTGAAATACGCTGCAATATTTTAGGTGTCTGCTTGAAATGGGAAGTGCAGCCTGTGAAGTTTTAAGGTGTGCATGGTCTGGTGACTGAGGTATTTCTCTACTTGCACATGTATTCTCATACGTGTTATGTATCTGTAGATGCTAGACATATTAGTATGTTTCTTTTATATATGATGCCAGTAGGAAAAGGTGCAGACGGATCACTGACAGAATATCGACAACACTAATATCGACCTACAGAAATATCGGGACATAAATATTGTTGTCAAAAATATCTACCTCCTATCTTCATAATGGTAAGTACAAAAATATCGAAAAAAATTATCGTTGTTAAAAATATCGAAGTACAAAATATCGTTTTTTTTATATGTATTATAAATAATGTAAAATAAATTAAATAATACATTTTACTTAAAAAAAATATTTAGATTTATTTGTACATTTTAACAATTATAAGTAATAAATGTAATTTAAAATAAATTAAACATACATATATAAAATGTAATATATATTTACTTAAAAATAATTAATAAATAATAATTTTAATTAATTATAAAATGTTAGAAATATATTAAAAAATAAAGATAAATATATATATACATACACCTGTAACATAAAAATTAAAAAACAAATTATAATATAAATTAAATTATTAAAATATGTATTATTTTTTAAACTTAAATTTTAAACTACTTTTAGTGCAACAGTAGGGAAAGTGTTAGATAGCGGAGGGTATAAAATTACTATTCCCACTCCAGTGATTGCAACAGTAGGGAAAGTGTTGGATAGCGGAGGGATAAAAATTACTATTCCCACTCCAGCGAGTGCAACAGTAGGGAAAGTGTAGGATAGCGGAGGGGAATAATTTACTATTCCCACTCCAGCGAGTGCAACAGTAGGGAAAGTGTTGGATAGTGGAGGGGAATAATTTACTATTCCCACTCCAATGAGTGCAACAGTAGGGATAGTGTTGGATAGCGGAGGGTAAAAAATTACTATTCCCACTCCAGCGAGTGCAACAGTAGGAAAAGTGTTGGATCATTTACGATTCACACTCCAGTGAGTGCAACAGTAGGGAAAGTGGTGTATAGTGGAGGGGAATAATTTACTATTCCCACTCCAGAAAGTGCAACAGTAGGGAAAGTGTTGGATAGCGGAGTGATAAAAATTACTATTCCCATTACAGTTGAGTGCAACAGTAGGGAAAGTGTTGGATAGCGGAGGGGTAAAAATTACTACTCCCACTCCAGCGAGTGCAACAGTAGGGAAAGTGTTGGATAGTGGAGGGGAATAATTTACAATTCCCACTCCAATGAGTGCAACAGTAGGGAAAGTGTTGGGTAGTGAAGGGGAATAATGTACTATTCCCACTCCAATGAGTGCAACAGTAGTGAAAGTGTTGGATAGCAAAGGGGATAAAATTACTATTCCCACTCCAGGGAGTGCAACAGTAGGGAAAGTGTTAGATAGCGGAGGGGTACAAATTACTATTGCCACCCCAATGAGTGCAACAGTAGGGAAAGTGTTGGATTTCAGAGGGTATTAATTTACTATTCCCACTCCAATGAGTGCAACAGTAGGGAAAGTGTTGGATAGCAGAGGGGATAAAATTACTATTCCCACTTCAGCAAGTGCAACAGTAGGGAAAGTGTTGGATAGCGGAGGGGTAAAAATTACTATTCCCACTCTAGCAAGTGCAACAGCAGGGAAAGTGTTGGATAGCGTAGGGGTACAAATTACTATTCCCACTCCTGCAACTGCAACAGTAGGGAAAGTGTTGGATAGCGAAGGGGTAAAAATTACTATTCCCACAGAACAAAATTCAAATTTAAAAACAAACAAAATGTCAACTACAATACAAAATATAATATAAAGCCCAAAAACAAAACATATATAAAAATATAAAAATTAACAAAACATATAAAAATATTTTAATGTAGCAAAAATCTAAAATTGACATAAAAATATTAATTTTTTAATGTAACAAAAAATTTACAAACAAATAAATATTTTGTAATAGAAATTATTCTTAATCAAATATAATATTTATTTTCCTACCCTATAACACCACACAATTTACAACACACATCTAAATTAAACAAAAAGTGTACCTCTATAATTAACACAATTAACAATCAATTAAACAAATATTAATAATTATAAAACACATTTAAAAATGTAAAAATTAATGTACAAACCAAATGTTACAGCTATTGCACCTAAATCCCCAAACAAAATAAAAGCTAAACAATTACCAACAATATTTATCAATTAATAAATGAATATTAATGATCAAGTAATGATTAATTAATTTAAACTAAATTACTTTCCACCCTCTACCCCAATAAACACCAAAACACACACCTAAAAATATTTACACAATTTCCATAACTAATTTGTTATTAATAAATTAATATCAATTAACAACAAATCATTAATCAATTTAAAAAAAATTACTTCCCACCATTTACCACTATAAACCCCACAACTCACACATCAAAATTATTACACAATTGCCATATTTAAATTGTAATTAATTAATTAGCATTAATTAACAAATAATTAATTAATTATAAATAAATTACCTCACACCATATTCCCCTATAAATGCTACCACCAATTTCGTAAAACATGACACAATTAACATAATTAATTAACAATTAATTAATTAATTATTAACAATTAACAAGCAAAATATAAATAATTATTAATAAATTAATTCACACAATTAACACTATAAAATAAAATTAATAATTATTATATTAAAAATATTAATAAATGTATTAAAATTAAATTATTTCCCACCCTACTCCCCTATCAACCCACTACCCGCTCCTAAACAAATAACACAATTAACATAATTACCAATTAATTAACAAACAATTAATTAATAATTAAGAATAAATTAATTCCCACAATTAACAATATAAAATATAAAATAAATAAATATTAATTAATAAAAAATAATAATAAATTAATTATAATTAAATTAGGGGTCTATTAGAATGTCGGGCGAATTGCCACCGCCCGCATGGTGGTGGCGATCCACCCGACATTCTCCCCCGCCCGCATGCCATTTCCC
This sequence comes from Calotriton arnoldi, assembly GCA_963921515.1. NCBI lineage: Eukaryota > Metazoa > Chordata > Amphibia > Caudata > Salamandridae > Calotriton > Calotriton arnoldi. The sequence continues at coordinate 181,981 of CAWUFW010010343.1, read as the reverse complement.
CCTGCCATATTAGTATGGCGGGGGACCCCGGTGGACGGATACACCGTCCGCCGGTTTTCCACCGGTCACACAGGTGACCGGGCGGAAAAGGGGCCTGATATGGTGGCGGTGTCTGCTAGACACCGCCATCCATATTATGATGGCAGCGGGAAGCAGCCTTTCCGTGGCGGCGTTGCCGCCACGGAAAGGCATGCGGTTTCCATAGTTGGGGGCCTGTTGTGGGCACCCAGGATGTTGGGGGGGTTGGGAGGGCACATGGGGGGTACCTATGGTACCCCCCGCATTTGCATGGATGACGTGGCAGGCACCGCGCGGTGCCTGCCACGTTGTGCATGCAAATGCACACATGCCTTTTTGGTATTGCGGCGGGTGCTGCTGAGAGTACCGCCCGCCGCAATACAAAAAATGCGGGATGCGCCCGCCAGTGTGGCGGGCGCATCCTAATTGCCCATGCGGGACCGCCGCATCCTTAGCGGGCGGTCCCATTTCCCGGGGCGATGGCGGGCGGACAAAGTCCGCCCGCCATCATAATAGACCCCTAACTTCCCACCCTATTCCCCTATAAACCCACAACCTGCTCCTAAACAAATGACACAATTAACATATTTACCAAATAATTAATCAATAAAAATTAACAGCCAATTATTAATTAATTAATTATAAATTAATTCCCACAATTAACACTATAAAATCAAAAATAAATAAATACTAATAAATAAAAATTAATATTCAATGTATTATAATTAAATTACTTCCCACCCTATTCCCCTATAAACCCACTACCCGCTATGGAACTAAAAGGCGAAATAAAATTAATAACTTCAAACAAAATTTAACACATTAATTAAAAACAAATGCAAAAAAAAATAAATCACATACAAATAAAATACATACTAAAATACATAACACTATCTAAAAAAACGATATTTTTACAATTATATTTTTGCAAACGAGATTAATTAGTTCGATATTTTAGAAAACGATATTTCTTACCTGAAACTCGATATTCTTGACCACGATATTCTTACAGTCGATATTTATGTATCTCGATATTTTGCACTCGATATTAGTGCAAGTCGACATTTCCTACTTGATATTCTGACTCTTTACGGGTGCAGACACATGCATGTATGCTTACAGGAATATGGTGAGACTTACAACAAAGACATGCAAAGGGTTACTGCTTTATATTTGGCTAGGCCCAACACCCTAAGTAGTTGCAGAATGGTGAACGTGCAGCTCAAAAGTGAGGTTGAAGACATGTTGGCAGAGGGATTAGTGATAAGACTACTTCGTATGAGTCTGTGGAAAGGTACACTTGAAGTACACCACATAAATTTAGGTGTCTCCTTGAAATGGGGACTGCAGTCTGTCAAGTTTAAGGGTCTTCATGGTCTTGTGACTGAGGAATGTTTCTACTTGCTCGTGTATTCTCACACGTGTTATGCATCTGAAGATGGTAGACGTGTAAAACACAGGTATACATCTATTTGTATGTTTCTTTTATATATAATGCCACTAGCAAAAGGTACAGACACATGCATGCATGCTTTCAGGAATATGGTGAGATTTACAACAGACACATGCGAAGGGTTGCTCTTTTATATTTGGCTAGGCCTAAGAGTCGCAGTAGTTGCTGAATAGTGAAGCTGCAGCACAACAGTGAGGTTTAAGAGATGTTGGCAGAGGGATTAGTGATTAGGCTACCTTGTATCAGTCTGTGGAAAGGTACACTTGAAGTACGCCACATAAATTTAGGTGTCTCCTTGAAATGGGAAATGGAGTCTGTCAAGTTTAAGGGACTTTATGGTCTTGTGACTGAGGTATGTCTGTACTTCCACATGTATTCTGATATGTGTTATGCATCTGAAGATGCTAGACGTATAAAACACAGGTATACAACTATTTGTATGTTTCTTTTATATATGATGCCACTAGGAAAAGGTGCAGACACATGCATGCATTCTATCAGGAATATGGTGAGGGTTACAAGAGACACATGCAAAGGGTTACTGCTTTATATTTGGCTAGGCCCAACACCCTAAGTCGTTGCAGAATGGTGAACGTGCAGCTCAAATGTGAGGTTTAAGACATGTTGGTAGAGGGATTACTGATGAGGCTACTTTGTATGAGTGTCTGGAAGGGTATACTTGAAATATGCCACATAATTTTAGGTGTGTGCTTGAAATGGGAACTGCATTCTGTGAAGTTTTAAGGTCTGCATGGTCTTGTGACGGAGGTATGTCTCTACTTGCACATGTATTTTCACACGTGTTATACATCTGAAGATGCTAGACATGTGAAACCCAGGTATACATCTATTTGTATGTTTCTTTTATGTAGGATGCCACTAGCAAAAGGTACAGACACATGCATGCATGCTTTCAGGAATATGGTGAGACTAACAACAGTGACATGCGAAGGGTTGCTTTTTTATATTTAGCTAGGCCCAACTTTCTGAGCAGTCGGTGAATAGTGAAGCTGCAAGAGAAAAGTGAGGTTTAAGACATGTTGGTAGATGGATTAGTGATTAGGTTACTTCGTATGAGTCTGTGGAAAGGTACACTTGAAGTATGCCGTATAAATGTAGGTGTCTGCTTGAAATGGGAAGTGCAGTCTGTCAAGTTTAAAGGACTGCTTGGTCTTGTGACTGAGGTATGTCTCTACTTGGACATGTATTCTCACACGTGTTATGCATGTGAACATGCTAGACGTATAAAACACAGGTATACATTTATTTGCATGTTTCTTTTATACATGATGCCACTATCAAAATGTACTGACACATGCATGCATGCTTTGAGAAACATATTGAGACTTATAAGAGTGACATGGGAAGGGTTGCTATTTTGAATTTGGCTAGGCCCATGATTCTGAGCAGTTGTTGAAAACTGAAGCTGCAAGAGAAAAGTGAGGTTTAAGACATGTTGGCAAAAGGATTAGTGATTAAGCTACTTGCTATGAGTCTATGGAAAGGTACACTTGAAGTACGCCGCCTAAATTTAGGTGTCTCCTTGAAATGAGGGCAGTCTGTCAAGTTTAAGGGACTTCATGGTCTAGTGAATGATGATTGTGTCTGCTTCTATAATAATTTTCTGATGTGTTATGCATCTGAAGATGGTAGTTTGAAAACCTGGTCGGTTTCGCTACTGGTATACAAATCTCTTAGTTCTGCTCTGTAGTTCGGTCACAGAGCCTGTGATGTCTTCAGAATGAAGGTATTGTGGAGCCTCCCACCTAGCTTGTTCAATACCCAGATGCCATGTTTTATGAGCAGAAAGAAATACATACACTTTTTTTTATACAAATTTAGACAGCATGCATTCTAAAGCACAGGTACTCAACTATATCACTGTTATAAGTCTCACCATATTTCTCAAAGCATACATACATCAGTCTGTGCGTTTTGGATACCTGTGTTTCACAGTGTATGGTCTCTAAATGTGTGTAAAAAAAGTCTATGGGGTCGATTCCGATTCGGGCCGGAAATTTCTCCGACCGAGCCGGACCCGGAGAGATTTCCGACCGAATCGGACCCGTGCAGTCCGACCGAACGAGTACGATGCGTCCGTATGTTATCGGACTCGAGTCGGTCGGACTCCCATTGAAGTCAATGGGAGCCGGTCGTACAACGCGTACGCGGGCTCCCATTGACTCAATGGGTGCGAGTCGGACAAGGGCGCCCCCTACAGCGGGTACGCGGCGAGCGATTCGCGCCGTACACGCACAGGTAGGGGGACCCATGGGTCCCCCCTGTGTGCGACTCGCGCGGCTACGCGTACAGGGGGTCCGACACGGACCCCCAAAGTACGGCTCCGACAGCTCTTACGAGCCGGAGTGCGCGGCTCGGTCGGACTGCTCGCGGCGCGCATCGTACTTACCCGGCCGGGAAACGTCTCCATTGCGCGGTGCGAGTCGAGTCCGAGCGAGTCGGTCGGAGCGGTTCGAGCCGGGAGCGAGTCGGTCGGAGCGGTCGGGACGCCCGGACGAGTCGGTCGGCGATTTTGCATCGTACTCGCTCGGCCGGACCCGCGTACGGTTCGGTCGGGAAACAGGGCTCCGAATCGGATCCGGTAAAGCCGAATCCGATTCGGAGCCCTACCGGCCGAGATCGGAATCGGCCCCTATGTGTTCCTTTCAGCTCGTAAAACATGGCACCTGAGTATTGAACAGGCTATTTGAGAGGCTCCATAATACCTATATACAGAAGACATCAGAGGCTGTGCGACTGAATGATAGAGCAGAACTGAGAGATTTGTCCACCAGTAGGCAAACCAACCAGGTTTTCAAGCTACCATTTTCAGATGAATAACACATGAGACAATAGATGTAGAAGTAGACACATACTTCACTTACAAGAGCACGTAGAGTTATAAATTTGACATACTACATTTCTCATTTGAAGCAGACACGTAAACTTATACGGCCTACTTCAAGTGTACCTTTCCACAAACTCATAGCAAGTAGCCTAATTTCTAATTCTTTTGTCAACATGTCTTAAACCTCACTTCTCTGTTGAAGCTTGTTTTTACCAACTGCTGAGAATCTTAGGACTAGGCAAATTTAAAACAGCAATCTCAACCATGTTACTGTTTAAAGGTGCGTGTTCTTGTGCCAGGTTTGCTATTGTATAAAGTACAATATTCTAAATATTTACGTATTATGCAGACATTTTGAATGTAATTGAAAGTATTTGTTTATTTATTGTTATGAATATTAATATATAATTATTTCAAAAGTATAACATTATTTATTAAACTATTGAAACTTACCTTTGTTTTTCAGATATTTACATTTATTGGTAAAAAAGATTGAGAATGGCAAAAAAAGATCAAAAGAGAAGACAACGAAAAAAACAGTATTATTTAAAGGAAAGAGAAAAGAGGAAATTAGATGAACTGCAAAATGTTACACTGAAGAAAAAGAGTTCTGGTAAGAGAACTAAAAAGTTTGTTAAAAGACTTCTACAGAATGTTAAGCAATTTGAAAATGTTGAAAAGAAAATGAAACGTTCAACAACAAATCAGAACGAAAGGAAAAAAGGAGATGATAAAAGAAAATCATGTTATGGGAAAACAATGCATGTTGAAAAAAGGCTGAAAGAACATAAAGACATAAGGAAGAGAATATATAGAAGTAGAGTACTACAACATTTATTGAAAAATTAAAAAAATATAAACGAAGATCAGCAGCTTATAAGAAAAAGCAACAGATTGAAAGTGTAGTAGATAAAGCTTTTGAAATAAAAAGAAAATTATTTATTTTAATATTGAAGAGAATGAAAACATTCAATAAAACAATGCTGTTTATGAAGGAGAAAAGCAAAAGAAAAAGACTGGTTAATAGAAGTAACTTTTTAAAAACTTTTAGTGGTGAGTGGAAGCACACTTCTCAGACCCCCAGGATATTGCGGCATGGATTAGCAAATTTAGCGGCACAAATATGGAAATTTAGCGGCACAAATATTGAAATTTAGCGGCATATTTGCAGCGCTTTATTTTACAAATAATCATTCATTTTCAGCCTGAAATCAATGGAAACTGTTTTAGCAGAGTATTCCACTTTGAAATAGGCATGTTTAAAGTGTCTGCAGCTCTACGGAAGCACAGCTCCAGTGCTAACCTCGTGGGAGGGAGCTGTATTTCTCCCTGGGATGCTCTAGTGCCCATGTATGCTCCCCTGCAGGGGTAACAAGCGCTATATAAATGCAAACCTTTTCCCCTCTTCTATCCCTCCGCTATCCTTCTGAATCCAAATAACTAAATAACTGACTAACCTATCCACCACTCAAATTACTTTCATATTTCATTATACTAATTCAACACTAATCCTTCTTGGGTTCTGGAGTAGCGTGCTACTCGTCGGAAAAGCGCTTTGGCGCCTCGTCAGGGATAGTAAGCGCTATATAAATGCAATTACAATACTATGACCTCCCTTGCGTAAGGTTTTGAAGGAGACAAACCTAAGGTTACTGTAGACATACCCCCTGTTGTAAATCACAGCAGCTGTTGGTCTGTCCAGTAAGAGGGATTACTCGTACCCCTTCCAAATGACTGTAACCTCATGGTCCTACTCTACTGAACCTTTTTTGCACAGACAGTAACCCAAAGTTTCAGGAAGATTGAGACAGTATCTACCACCATATAGTACTAACCACGTTTGACACAATCACAGAGAACCACAAAATATCATCTTAAAATCAAGGAGCTAGCCAGAAATAAAATTTAGGGGCATGTTTGGGGAGGGTTTTAGAAAGGTGTGAGCTTTATTCAGAAATGAAAAGGAGCATGCAATGGTGTAACCGGTGTCCTCCGAGATCTGTAAAGTCGGGTACAAGTCCCAGGAAGGGTGAAAGAAGGCGTAGAGGCCAAACATGTAAAGTCTACGGGAAACAGAGTTCCAAATAATTTGAACAAACCCTTTGGTTGCACTGGTATGAAGCCTTACTTTAAACCAATGCTACACAGCCAATTAGGCTTTCATGCATGCACATCCACACACACACACACGTACATATGTTGTACACTCTTACTTTTTCTCAAAACAATGCAACTTTTATTCATACACCATACCCAAGATAGGCAGTGCAGGCTTTAAATGAAAGCTCACCTGCCAGATCCCAGCACAAGCCATCCCTCAGTGTCTACACCAACTATCCGGCTACTACAACCCGGTCAAGCCCCAGACAGACAGCCCATACAGGCAACCTCTTGCGCCAGTCACCCCAGCATTGAGCACTCTGCCAAGAACCCCATTCTATGCCAGTGGGGGGCTTCATTAGCACCCACCAGTGTCCTGTTCCCAAGAGCCCTAGATATGACACTACTGGGACATTCACTCAGACCATCACATCAGCAGTGTCTTGAGCTAAACACCCCACTGTGGCCTCAGTCCCACTAGCCTTCCTGGCTCTCATCCTAGCAGCACACAGAGGAAACCCCTTTCATGGAGATGGCCCAGCAGGCACGTCGGGGAAAGGCTCTCCCTCCCACTTACATTAAAATACATGGATTGTGGATCCATAAAATTATAAAATAAATATTAAGAACAGTTTATAAAAAATGCTATAGTGTAAACATCATCCAGACTGCACAGTCTTACCCCGCTTATTTATACAGCTGGGGGTGGTGCTGGCCACCTTGCTCACAGTTATTGCTATCAATGTTCATTGCCAACTCTTTTCAACTTTCTCTCTTGGCACTACATTTCTTCACCAAGTGTTTCCGGTGCTGGCAACATGTGACGAACTGCACTTCTTTCCTACTAGCCTTCAATAGAAGTATCCCAGCATGGTCCCACTCAGCACTGGCATTAGTTTGCAGTTTTTTCTTTCTTGGGAGTGAAGTTATGGACCCTAAAAAACACCTTCACTCCATCCCAGCCTTCGGACGGGGCCACCATACCACGGTCTACAGCCCCATGGGTGACCGCATCATAGATTTTGGTGGCAAGGGTGTGGAATAGGTGATCTACGTTGAAGTTGCTCTTGACTGATGTTTCGATGTAGGTCATGCCCAGATGAGCAGCCCAGGCTGCAGCCTCTTCACTAGGCACAAGATATCCTGAATCCTGGTCGCTTTTCTGTCCCACCAGCACAAAGACAGCCCGTTCGGAAAGCACGTTCATTGCTTCCATATACCAGTCATCCAAGGACAGGAAGGTGGACCGATTACACCGCTATTCACCACCTCGCCATGGGGTGGCAGGCTTAGACTATTTGCTTAACCATAGATTATTATTGTATGAAATATCACAAAAAGTGGTATTTCATACGATAATAATCTATTCCAGACGCATTCCTTCAATTTCGTGGGCACTTTTGTAAAAATCGCTGCATTTTTTACAAAAGTGCCGATTTTGCGGCAAATCATGAAATTGCGAAATTCTGGAGGGTCTGACTTCTAGTACTGAGCCTTTCTTTAATGAAGAAAGCTATTTTCAACAAAACACATTAGTTCATGCAGTTGATACTAGTGGTCAATGCTAACAGATGAAAGATGGTTGTCCCATTGCAAAAGAAATGATGGTTCCTAGGAATATGGAAGAAGTAATAGCTGAAGAAGTTTAAGGGATGCGTACACAAGCTCCGGTATATAAGTGGGATTGTAGTAGTATTTGCAGTATTTTATTATGAGAATATGCCAAGAAAAGTCTTAAACAGAAGAGTAAGATGTTACAAGGACTGGATCCTAGTAAAGTAAGAATATATACTAACTTGCAGGGTCATTCTCTGGCTTGTCTTTCAAGAAAAGTGTGTCAAAGTACGTTTCATCATTTAAGAATGTTAGCAGTACACCACTCAGAAATGCGGAAGTTAGTAAGGAGGCTCTACTATGTAAAAAGTCCTGCATTATGTTTAAGTGAAATGAACACAGCTCTTTTGCACGGTTCAGTATCAGATGTACAAAAAGTTTGTGATGATATACAGTTTCGTTTTTTTGGTTCACAAGAGGAGTGTAGAGAAAGTGAGAGCTTGATAAGTGTAGGTGTTGAAGAACAGGTTGAAGATATTAGTAATGATAAGTTTAAGACAGTTTCATCTGAAAAACCAAACTATGGGGCTGATTACGATGGCGGACAGACTGGAGTCCGTCTGCCATCGTGGTGGTAACCGGGACCATCCGCAATACATGCGGCGGTTCCGCACACCAAATCATGATGCGACCGCCACCATGGCAGACGCATCTTGCATTTTAACATTGCGGTGGTTGCTGCTGACCGCAGCACCCGCCGCAATGTTGAAAATGCATGTTGTGCATTTCACTGCACTACGTGGCAGGCACCACACGGTGCCTGCCACTTAGTGCACTGAAATGTAGGGGGGTACCATGGGTACCCCCCAGTGCACAAACACCTCCCCTCAACACAAGGGGGGCCCGCAACGGGCCCCCGAAACCAATCCCGCCAGCCTTTCAATGGCGGTTTACCCACCACGGAAAGGCTGGCTTCGCCAGCATCATAATTCGGCAGACGGAGCCTGCTAGGCTCCGCCACCATTTTAAGCATGCTGACCGCTCCGCCAGGCAATCGTAACGATTGCCTGTGGCGGTTCCGTGGTGGATGGTCTTTGCGACCGCTGCGGTCCGAAAGCGATTCCCACCGCCATCGTAATTCGGCGGTGGGAAAATTGCTGTCAATTGACGGAAGGATCGTCACCACCGGGCTGGCGGTGACGATCCTTCCGCCATCGTAATCAGCCCCTAAGTTTGTTTTTGTTGTTGATGTACTCACTATAGAAGTCAAACTAGGAATGTTGATTTATATTTAAAAAGTGAAAAGTAAAACAATGATACGTGGCAGCAATTTGGTGCTTATTTGTTGGTAGAAGGTCAGTTTGAGTTGGCTCCTTATCAACTTATTTGTAAATATTGTGTCATTGGCAACTAAAAATACAATATGGCAGCCCATCCTGGACAAGGTGAATGCAGTCGGAGTGCTGAGGAGGACAATGAAGTGCTCAAGAGGCGCTGGAATGATGTGAAGCGCAAAACCAAGCTGAAACTTGCAGCAAACCTGAAAGCAGCAATGCAGACTGGAGGTGGGAGTCCAGCGACACACCAGGAGCTGGATGAGATGGAGGAAATGGTGACCCGAGTCATCATTGGGGAGACGGTGGCAGTAGTTGGGGGACCGGACACTGCAAAACATGACCTGACCCAGCAGCAACAGGGTGAGTAACCACCAGGGACTGGGGGGACGGGGGGAGATGGGCACAATGGCACACATGCACAATTAAGTATGGCACATCTGCGGACAAACCATGCCCAAGAGTCACAACTCTGACCAAGAGCCCAAGTTACCCAAGTCTGCAACATCTCAGCACTGTATAAGCAGAGAAGTGAAAGGCACACCGCCTGAAAGGGATAAGGGTCAGCAAAATCAGAGCTGAAGGGGCAACACACCCACAATGCAGCACACACACATAAGAATCAGAGCACCTCAACATTGACAACAATGTGGTACAAACTGCAACACTTTCACAACAGAACAGAGGACACAACTGCCGCCGCTTGTGTGTAGAAAATGGCCATTTGCATTTGGCATAGCAGGAAACTGTGAGATGATAATGGACAAATACAACCTCACATCCATGATGGTGGTGAAATGTCAACTGTCCGGCATCACATAGGCATCTCCTCACAAACAGTCACAATGTACATTGTCATGCAGTCTGTAAGTAAACTTGTCCAATGCGTCAACATACATGTGAACACAATGTCAATCTGCATCTCCCCTTCACATTGCAGAGGGAGAATCAACACCTCCTGCAGAGCAGACACAACAACTCAGCACTGATGATGAAGAGGACCTCCCCAACATCGACACCGACGCCCTCCAACAGCCCATGGGCAGCTTCGGCACCCCACCTCCAGGAGCAGTGCAGCCCAGCTGCATCGAGGAGACCCCACCCCCTGCACAGACCACACAGCAGGAAGCACACACCTCCAAGGCTGTCTCCCAGGACCCCCACAACCAACACATGGCATTACAACGCCGTGTGTTAGGGTGCCAGGAGAAGATGGCTGATCAGCTGCGGGTGGGGTTCGACCTCATGGCAGCCAAACTAGATGCCATACGTGGGTGTCTACGTCCCATCAGGGACCACTTACAGTCCCTAACGGACACCCACTGTCCGCTCGATGCTCTTCAACAATCCATAGCTGACATCGCTGGAGTCATGACTCTGAGCCAAGAACAACTGTCTAGTCAGAGTGGCTCCAGCGATGACAGCCGGGAGTTGGGACACATGCAGAGGATCATGGAGAACATGGAGCGGATGCAGGCAGAAAGAATGTCTGCCACGGCTGCACACCAGGGAGATGCAGCTGTGATCTTCCTTGCCCTGCAGATCCTCGTCATGGAATTTCCGCCACAAGGCCTGGCGCGGATGAATGCTGCTGCTACTACTCCATCCACATCTCCACCCCCTGAAGTGTCAGTGCCACACAGTGCGGCAGACATCCACCTCCGGCCCCTGATGTGTCAGTGCCACACAGTGATGCAGACAATACACCACCACCCACATGTGAGGCACCTGACACATCAGAGGATGAAGATGATGATGAATCTGGCCCTGTGGTAAGAATGAAGTGGTAGCATTCATCTCCGCCATATGGCCTGTTTCAGCTTGGTTCTGCCCTCTGCATCATGCCCTGGAATAACACCTTCCACTGTCACCCTATACACTCAGCGACACTCACCTTGGACCTCGACATGGACTGCCATATTTTGATTGGTTACCAATGACACAGCAATCACACTGCGGACTGAAGTCTCCCTCTTCAGATGAACTCGTCAATCCCTAAAGGACTCTGGCTGGCCCTCCATGGGGCAACAATGTAAAGTGGGGTTCACATGGCCCTGTACTGCTCCAGCTTCAACACTCCACTGAATGCGAATAGAACATTCTAATTCACACAGATGTGTCGTTGCTATGAGCAATCAAGTATGAAAGTATGGATGAATGTAGGGACAGTGATTCCACAAAAAGGTACTCCCTGGGTAATGCTATCAATGCGCCTGTATGGCTGTGACCCAGATAGGCAGTGAGACACACATTTTCATTCAAATCAACACTCATCACAGTTGAATACAAGTGAAGGTGCGTAGACTTTATTAGCATATGCGTGTCAGTACGGGCAAGATAAGTGCCACAACATGCAGACCAATGCAGCAGTATGTCAGGATGAGGAACGTTGCCAAGTGCCGCTGTCCACTCCGGGGGAGTGCCTCATTTTTCACAGGTGTGTGTTAACCCGCGTTGTTGTCTGCTCATGTATTCGGAGTCCAGGCAAATGCAGCCGTGTCCACTGTTGTCGTGGGACATATGACCAGATCTCCAAGATGCAACAAGGTGTTGGGACATGTGCAATGGGTTCCAATCTGTTGTGGCTGAAGGTACGTAGTTACTCGTCCATGTAAGCGATTGCAGCTTCGTAGGCTATCATTTCCAACATGAGGTCGTTGTCGACTTCATCAAACAGGACAGCGAGGCAATCCATTAGCAGGTCCGGCCAGATGTGCTGCGTCCACCCCCTTTCACCAATTAGCACTACAGCCCAATAGGGGAGCGGTTCAATGTGGTCACTGCACACGAGGAGTTGTGCAATCTCCCAGGTCCAGCTGCCAGCATGTATGCCAAGTATCAAGGCATCCCATAAGTGGGTATCACGGTGACACTCCTGGTCGTGGGCCAACAGGGGGGGGCACACACATGTCAAAATCCAGTACAGCCACCATCCTGTTGGATAGGCAGACATCCATGGACCACTCGAATATGCACGATCGACAATGCAACACAGGCTGAACGCAGGTGACGTTGGCAAGGCGGAATCTTAGCCAGTAACTGATCCGCAGCACTGCCAATGGCAGTGCCCCCAGTAAACGCAGCATACATGCACGGTACAGTTCCATCTGACAGGGGTTGTGCATGTGTCCAGGATGTTCTGCCATTGCGTTAGTGGCTCTGGTTGAAGCAGCACTGTTCTGACCTGCGCCAGTTCTGTGGATGAAATGCCACAGCTCGGATCAATGAGTTGTTTTAGTGTGCAACGGTTGTACGCCTGGGATGGTGTGGGAGTAAGTGTGAAGGCCATTCCATGCAAGATAACTTCGAGCAAGGACTTCTGTGTGTGGGGTGTGTATACGTTGGTCTTTCGTCAGGCTGTGCGTAGTGTGGGAGTCGTCATCAGCTGCTATAGTATCTGTCAGGGGGTGCCGGGCACATGCACTTCCGAGGTCGGAGGTGCAGATGTGCTTCCGCCTGATAGTTCAGACAAAGGAGCTTTCATCCCTAATGCTAGTTTCTCATCTGCTTGCTTTCAGGAAATGTGAAGTGGTTTGTTGGGGGTGGGGTGGGATGTGTGCGACTTTGGGATTCATGTTTGACATGTCTTGCATGTGGCAAATGAGCGGCATCACTGTGTGTTACATTGCCTCACAGCTGCTCCTCCCTCCCCCGAGACTATTCACTTGTGTGCGCTGCGCGGTTGCATCACTTGCACTCCTACGGCCCACCATTGTCATGCCTGTCTGCGCATGTCCACAAGCCTGACAACGACACTGTGATGTTGGCCGTTGAAGGTGGGCGGCCACGTGAGTGTAGGCCTGTGGGAAGTATAGGGCGGACACAGATGTAGAGTTCATGCGTGGCTGAACTCGCGCTGCGATTAACGCTAGGCATTTGGCTCATGCTGCAGCAATACAGATACACACAACACTTGGCATGTATGAGCCAAGACCCCCAGCGGTCTTGCGCTACTTCATTTCTCTGTTTGTGTGAGCCCGCCCTCCGGGTGCATGCTACATTGCAACATTGTCGATTGCGGGCTGGGTGGCGCCGACACGACAACAGTGACACACTCATTAGTTACTTCCTTGTCCAGGCCAGAACTGAACCATGCCCAGAGGCCCGGGCAAATCCTTCACACCCCTACGCTGGCCTGGCGTACGCCGGCCCAGCCCACTCCGCTTACGCTTACAGGGGGGAACAACAGAGCTACGTGTTCAAGGTCTTAGACACTGCCTGAGGGTACATGGTTGCGTCCACAGTCCACAGCACAAGGTAAGGTGGTAGGGCCCTGGCCCATCATGCATACATAATGACCACAAGGACACACTTAGATAGATAGTGGAACTGGCTACGGGCACGCGCGCCCGGCCACTTTTTATTGCCAAGGTCACATGTCCAGTGACGCCTGTGCTGGATGGGTGTGGGGTGAGTGTAAGCCAGCACTCAGGGAGTGGTTGGTGCTGGCAACAACTAGAACAGTGATCTTCGTATTACACACACAGATTCAATCATAAAGGGTCCATGACTTGTGGTGCACTGAGTTGGTGGCACCAGAAGCGCTCAGCGGTTGCGCAGCCTGCGATGATGCATCGTCCGGGCGGGCCGCACTGATAGCAATGTCTGTTGCCTACTGGACTGCGCCATTAATAAATCAAGTCTCAATTTGAATTGTGAGCCCTGCTGACCGCAGTGTAGGCCGGAGGCAGCGGTCAGAAAGGGCCCACAGCCACGTGATGATGAATTGTGGTGCACTGCGTTGGTGGCACCTGTAGTGCTCAGCGGGTGTGCAGCCAGAGATGATGGCGTGTCCTCGCAGGTCAGGATTGGATTTGATTTGTGAGCCCTGCTGACCGCAGTGTAGGCCGGAGGCAGTGGTCAGAAAGGGCCCACAGCCACGTGATGATGACTTGTGGTGCACTGAGTTGGTGGCACCTGTAGCGCTCAGCAGGTGTGCAGCCAGAGATGATGGCGTGTCCTCGCAGGTCAGGATTGGATTTGATTTGTGAGCCCTGCTGACCGCAGTGTAGGCCGGAGGCAGCGGTCAGAAAGGGCCCACAGCCACGTGATGATGACTTGTGGTGCACTGAGTTGCTGGCACCTGTAGCGCTCAGCGGGTGTGCAGCCAGAGATGATGGCGTGTCCTCGCAGGTCAGGATTGGATTTGATTTGAGGGCCCAGCTGACCGCAGTGTAGGCTGCAGACAGTAGTCAGCACACACATAACGCCGCGGTGCTGTGCCGCTGGGTGTGCTGGGGGCCTGTGTCGCGGACACCTGCGATCTGCTGAGGAGGCTGGCGGTAATGGCGGTGGACTCGTGGCAGGGTGAGGGGTGCCTCCCTGGCAGACGCGTTGGCCATCCGGGAAGTGAACCACGCCCAGAGCCCCGGCCTATTTATTCACACTCCTACGCTGGCCTGGCGTACGCCGGTCCAGCCCACTCCACTTACGCTTACAGGGGGGACGACACGGATACATGACCGGGGTCTTCCCCACTGCCTGAGGTAACATGGTTGCATCCACTTTCCACAACACTACAAACACCAGCAGTATATGTCCACTTGGACATGTCTGAGCTCTGCATACTGTAGTCTGTCCAGCACATCACCACCACACTTGGCATTGTGTATATTATTATTCATGGGTGACTTGCCTCCTTCACACATACTTGGTTCCCACCTCTCCCCACATTCTGCAATTGTGTGGGTGTGGGGCCATGCCGTTTTGGGAAGGTCAGCTGTCTTGTTCTGCACTGCCTCAGTGGTAGTCCAGGGAGGGGGGCCTGGGGGTGGTGGCGGTGGGTGTTCTGGCTCTCTTGGGTCTCCGAGCTGCATGGTCAGTAGCTCCATGTCATGTGTTGGTCTTCAGATGTGGCTCTGGGCTGGACTCCCTTTCATGCTGCAGGTTGTCGTCCGGCTTTACACCAGTAAAAGGCAGGTGTTAAATCTCTGCTGCTAACATACCTTATCGCCTGTTTTTGGGTCGCATCGCGGATCGGGCTGATCGTTGAGAATATTGTGAAATAGTGTTTTCGTGTGTTTTTGCACGGGCACGCCTACTCTGCATATCAGCGTTAGTTGTCGCTCTCATCCGTGGCGATGTTTTTTGCGGCAGCTATCGCTGGGAAACTGGCAATATCGGCAGTTTGCACCAGCTTGAGAATAGGGCGATAAATCTATCGCCACTTTTGCGGTGCTAAAGTGCTGATAAATCGGTGATAAGTCCTTGAGAATATGCCCCTTAGATTTTAAGAAAAATATTGAAACTGTTGGTGTAGACAGGGAGGAAAATGAGGCAGTAGTTATTCTAGTTAATGGTGTACCAACAAAGAGTCGAATAGAGTTTGTAGATGTTAATAAACTTCAAAAGGCTACATTATATCTGATACAGAATAATATTTATTATAAGTATGTAAATGTTGATGAACAGGTAATATGCTTAGAAGATGAAACAGAAATTTCAAGTGGCCAAATAGAAAAAGTGGACAAGTCTAGGAGTGAAGAGATTTATGAACATTATACTATACATCCTCTACATTCAAAAGACGTGATAGGAAACAGTATTGAATTATTTCAAATGAAGAAAGCAAAGGGAACTCCCATGAGTGTATGGGAAAAAAGTTTAGAAGCTTGTTGTTTTCCACAGCTATTCCCCACTGGAGAAGGTGGACGATTTGATGAGCGAGCTGTACAGATTCCAGCTTCAGAATACCGCTTGACAAGATTGTACTCTGAAGATCCAAGATTTGGACAGTGCATTCCATATATATTTTATCTTCTGTTTGAAACTGATTTGTCTGCACTTTCATATGCGGTGAACCACATATTAAAAACAGGATTTCATCCTCCACATGTTTCTGCAAAGGAATTCATGGACAAAGTTCAACAAAGAGATGAACATTTAGAATCTCAATTAATATGATGGCGTGTTAACGTGGTACCAATGAGTAGTGGTATTGTTGTCACCGAGAACTTAAATGTATGTTAAGAAACTTAGGTACTCCTACATGGTTTGTAACACTTAGCTGTGCTGAATATGCGTGGGACGATTTACTTGAATTTCTACGAGAAGCAAATTCAAATGTTAAAAACATTGAATTGAAGACAGCTGGAGAACTCTGTTCCTTGGATCCTGTAAATGTCTGCAGATATTTCAAACATAGGTTTCAAGCTATGATGTCACTTATCTGCAATAAAAATATTCCACCTCTTGGAGAGGTAACGGATTTCTTTTGGAGAAAGGAGTACCAAGCCAGAGGTGCTCCTCATATACACATGTTATTATGGATCAAGAATGCTACAAAATTTCGTACTAATACTGAGGAAAGTGTTTTTCTTTCATCGAACAGTAAGTTACCTGTGCCATTCCAAGAGAAGGAGGAGAAAAAGTTTGAGACAACATGTTTTACAGTTTCAAAGTCATCGATGTGGAAAAACTGTTGACGAAAATACAACTCTAAAGGGAAATTTTATACAAAATGTCGTTTTGGATTCCCACGTCCAATAATTTCTATAGGAAGAGTAAATACTTTTATGTCAGCAATAAGGCATACAATAACTCGGAAATCTCTGAAGAATACATACAACTTAAAAAGAACCGAAGATTCAAAGTATATTAATAATAATGACTACAATCCAGTGATTTTGAAAATGTGGAATGCAAACATGGATAATCAATATGTTGCAGATAATTCAATTGCTGTTGCTTGCTATGTTACATCATATATAACCAAATCTGAAAAGACAGAGATGAAATAATTGTGGGAAGAAATTTCACAAGAAAAGAGTCTTAGCAAGAAATTGTACAGCTTTAGCTTAAAAATGCTTTCCCATCGAGAGATTGGATCCTATGATTGTTTGGATTGCTTGAGCTCTGCCAGTTTATATTCAAAGTCAAGAGGAATCATTTGGGTAAGTCTAGGTCTTGCCGCCACACGAAATAGAGTATTGAAAACATTACAAGAAATCGAATACTTAGCACTGAATGAACCAGAAAGTACTGATATTGTTAAAACTAATATGTTGGATACATACTATCCCAAAAGGAGTCCACATCTCGAAAATCTATGTCTGTATGAAATACTTCAACATTACAGCTTTAAAAGAAAAGTTACAGAAAATATATAAGAAGAAAAATATACAGTAATTGGATATGACGGATGTTTGGTAAAACATGCCAAAGGAAATCTTATTAACCACAGAAAACTGAGTTGCAAAAGTCCAGATAAGAGGGAATTTTTCTATTTAGCACATCTGCAACTGTTCAAGCCTTGGCGTTGTGTAACGGAATTACTTGGAGATTTCGACTGCTATGAAGATTCTTTTAATGCAAGTAAAGAGAGTATTCAGTGCACAATTTTCCCTATATATCTACAAACGTTAAATGATGAGATTGAACAAGAACGTACTATTGCAACGGAAATAGCTAGAGAAAGTTCTCAAGATAGTCAAAGTTCTGGTCCACTAATAAAAATCCACTGGGACAACCAATTATCGAAAATGAAGCAGCAATAGCCATGAATGAGAAAGAAACTGAAATGCAACAAGCACAACAGGATATTATTCAGTTGGAAAAGTTTGAAGAACAACTAAATATTGAACAGAAAGAAATATATCCACAAGTGAAAGAACAGATACAACATAGTTTGCTACATGAAAAAAAAGATTGCCAATGTTCATCATTTAAACCTATTCTAATGTACATAAGTGGTCAAGCTGGAACAGGAAAATGTTTCTTAATTAAAGTTTTGACCAGGTATCTACACAAAATTACAGAATCACATTTATCTTGTGTTGTAACAGCTCCAACTGGATTAGCAGCACACAACATTAAAGGAATTACTTTACATCTATTACTTATGCTACCAGTTGAACATGATAATAAATTGGAATATCAGAAGCTATCTGGAGAAGCTTGTTATGAAGTCTCAAGAGTACTGAAGAAAATGAAACTTTTTAATCATTGATGAGGTGAGCACGGTCTCAAACTTAATGCTTGCCTTTGTACATTTAAGAATGCAACAGATTTTAAAAACAAATTACGATGTTCTGTTTGGAGGAAAACATTTAATTGTGTTCGGAGATCTACTACAACTTACTCCTGTAAAAGGACAACCTGTTTTTAAAACACTTGTCTATGAAGACACTAGGAAATCTTTCGGAAGTATTGGAAATGTGAACATTTGGTTACATTTTGAATATAAAGAACGTGTGATGAAGATTACGGAAATATTCTTCAAGACATAAGAATTGGTGTTTTGACAAAATATGGTAAACAAGCTTTAGAAAGTCGGCTACTAAGGAACTTGTTTACAACTGGAAACACAGCGGCTGAAGTAGTTTACAACAAGCTTGGAGAAAAGAAGTCTATAGTTTGCCTAATGCCTACACTGCAAGAGTGTTCTACATTTAATCAAGAACTTTTGAAACTGGAAAAACAACAAATAGTGAAAATTGAAGCTATTGATAAAATTGAACACCAGGGAGTGACTTTTCTTCTTACAGAGAAACTACAGGCTAAATTGCATTCTTTGGAAAAGTCTGTATCTAAATCTGCAGACCTAGAAAAGACTTTACATGTATGTATAAACTGTCAGGTAATTTTATGGCATAATTTGAATGTAGAAGAAGGTTTAGTAAATGGAGCAATGGGAAAAGTTGTTGATTTTGTAAAATTTCAGAACAGAGATGTAATAGAATTTTTGATTATAAAATTTGATCAGATTAAAGAGGTAAGACAGATTGGGTGTTGTGTTGTACGTTTTTTGCTTGTAAAAATGTATATGTTCGCAGAAAACAGTTTTCTCTGTCTTCAGCATATGCAGTAACTATTCATAAATCTCAAGGTTTAAGTATAGAGAGTGCTTTTGTAAATATTGGAAGTACAGTGTTCAAAGAGGGAATGGCATACATTGCATTGTCTTGAGTAAGAACATTGTCTGGTTTGTATTTCATAGATTTCGATGAGAAAAAGGTTAGTGCTAATGCAAATTGTGTAAGAGAGTATAATCATTTAAGAAGACTTTAAACACCTGATTTAGGTGAATATCCTATATATGAGAAACGTGAAGTGTGTCCAAAACGGAAATATGTCAAAGATGGAATTGAGGTTCGAAAAAAGAAGACAAATGAAGAGAAATTTGAAGGCATAAAGAAAAAGAAAATGAAAACTGTTGATGACATTGAAGGATACCAGTTGGAAAATAATTCAGGTATCAACTGTTATGCTAATGTGATTCTAAATGTTCTCTTTCATCTACAAGATCTTTATCATGAAATCATGGGAAATCATGATAAAAGAGTCTGTTCTGCACTACATTATGTATTTCAACAGTTGGTAACTGGCAGAACTAAAATCCATACTGCTTCTGGCATTCGGCATCTTTTGGATATATGTACTGGTTCATTGACATTTACTCTCAATATACAACAAAATGCACAAGAATTTCTAATGCTTATGTTTGGAGTATTAGAACATGAAGGAATACAGATTGAAAACTTTTTTGGACTAATTTACAGATGGGATCATAAATGTGAAGAGTGTTCATTTACTTCCACTGCCACTACCACTGAAATACCATCAGAATGATTCATATACTTGGCAATACCAGACTGCAAATCAGTACCTTTTAACAAATTGATAAAAACAGCTAATCAGGACATGAGATGTTTGCATTGAAGATCAGAGATGTTGTCTACATTACATATAGAAAGATTTGGAAAATATCTCATCTTAATGCTACAACGTTGTAGAGCAAATGGAAGAAAATTGCAAACTAAAATTTCAAATTTTAAAGGACGTCAAATATCTATTTCAGGAAAAACTTTTACAGCAGTGGCTAAAATTTTCCATGCTGGACCTACTGCAACATCTGGACAGTATACTGTGTATTTGAAGTGTAATAAAGGATGGACACATTGCAATGATGCCCACTTGGAATTCAAACCTAGATTGCCTTATAAATTACCAAATTCATATTTGTTATTTTTGAAGCCAAAGTTTTGAGTACATCATTCGGCCTATTGGGAAGATGTGAACAGAATGTAGACAGGACTGGAAACTATTAGTCTTTATAATTAGTGTTTGGAATATTATTTGCGCAAATTGATATTGCATTTGGAAAGTTGTGTTTAAAAGGAAATACTTTATATATTTGTTGTCTATATTGTACAAGAGGTAAATGAGAGTCTACACTTTGGCAAATGTATTTGAAATAAATAATAGAGTTAATGTAGATGAAGGAAGTAATTAAGGAAGTGTAGATAGAAAAACACATAGCTATACATATTAAAGATGATGATGCTCTACGCTGATTTTTTTTCTACAATCAATTTGATTGTTTTTTTCCCCGCTGTTCAATAATGATACTACATTAAAATCACTGTGTATGGTGAAGTTAAGTGGAAACTGAGAACAGCAAAAAAGGGAATCTGAAAATGTTATGTAATTCTAAATTTATGTTGAGTTCTGAAAAATATAATATTATAATTTCTGTAATATATTATCAATAAATAACAGTTTTTCTTTTTCTTCTTTATAGTAGGTACTGTTGAAGTTTCAAAAGAGTTTTAATGCTGTTTAGGAGAATACTATTCTAAAATAGTCCTACTGAGTAATGTATATAAATTACTTTAAAGGTAAAAATACATAATACAATATGCATGATAACGTGAAAAAATGTTTAAAGTTTAATTATTTGTTTCTAATACAAATAATGTTGAACCTTTACACTATTTGCAAACTATCATCATGTTGCTGATGTAATCAACCAGACAGTCATCCTTTCACGCAAACACTACCTGTGCTCTCATCTATTCTCTGTAGCACAACTCTTGTACTAATAGGATAACCCAGGCATTATCCTTGCATTCTTCCTTTCACACAGGCACAACCATGCACTTATCCAATTGCTCAGGCAGTGCCCCTATTCTCATACATTCATTCAGGCACTACTCTTGCACTCAACCATTCACTCAGATAAAACCTATGCACTCATCCATTCTCTCAGGTACTAGACATGCACTCATGTAATCACCCAGGGATTACTCTTGCAGTCATCCTTTTATACAGGCACTACCCATGTACTGATCTAAGCACCCACACATTACTCTTGCAGTTATGCAATCACCCAGGCAGTACCTCTGCACTTATGGAATCACCCAGGCACTGCCCATGTACTCATGCAATCACTCAGGAACTATTCTTGCACTCAAACATTCACTGAGGCACTCCCATGCACTTATGCAATCAAGGAGGCACACCTATACATACGCGCAAGACGTACAACGTAGGGGTTTCCATCTACGGCGAGGACGAGGAAAGAGAGTGAGACCATGGCGAGGAGGAGGCAGCCACAACAGGTAAGTGCCTTTTTTATTATAATTACATTAGGGAGGGTGGAGGGGAGCGGTGCAGAGCGGAGCTGAGCAGAGTTTCTTTTCAACTCCATGGACCTCCGCATTGTGGCACTACGCCAGCTCCGCCCGGGGTTACTTTAGACACTTCAGCATCATTCATTTGTAATGGTGATTATTCCATTTTCTCCTGGATACCCTGGCTGTGTTGCACTTTAGACACATCAGCATCATTCATTTGTTTAGGTATATAATACCATTTCCTCCTGGACACCCTGGGTGCGGTGCACCTTAGACACACCAGCATCATTCATTTGTAATGATGATTATTCAATTTCCTCCTGGACACCCTGGCTGCGGTGCACTTTAGACACTTCAGCATCATTCATTTGTAATGACGATTATTCCATTTCCTCCTGGATACTATGGCTGCGCTGCACTTTAGACACATCAGCATCATTCATTTGTGTAATGATGATTCTTCCATTTCTCCCTGGACCACATTGACTACCTTGGCGCACACTAACCTCCATTTTTTAAAAGATTACTATTCCATTTACCCATGCAGGTCACTGAGTGCCACAGGTGTCTCCTTTAGAAGGCCATGTCTGTCAGTGAGGCAGCCACTGCAATCATGGTGATGCCGACTAGCAGTGACGATGAATTTGATGTGTCGCTTTCACGAAGTAGTACCAAATCGTTTCAGGAAACAGAGCAAAGTGAACAGCAGCCGCAGCCAGCAATAGTACAATTGGAGTAGAAGAGGAGGTTGAGCTTCCTTCTGAACCTCCTCTTTTATAATCATTGGCTCCCAAATCTCCAGCAAGGAAAAGGAAGGGTACTACTCCACCATCTTCTCCAAGCACCACTTCTGATGATGATGACGATAGGGACATGTCGTGGACCCAGAGTTCTGGAGACGTCAGGAGAGTCATGGGAAATAAAAAGCTCCTGAATGCCTTATACTTAAGCAAGGGGATGTTGAGGAGGATGACAACAATGAGGCATTCATTGTGGAAGGTGACACAGAGGAGTTTGACATTGCTATTCAACCTGCTCCAAGGGATGTGGCACAGGTAGAACTGCCAGGTCCCATATCTAGAAAGCCCCAGTAGAAACTTGCATTAGTAACCACAACCTCAGTAGAAGTATGCACTGCAGAGAGACAATTGACTGCATGCCTACCTACCTCCAGTTCGTCTTCAGGCTTTGGCAGTGGCACAGTAAAAAAGTACTCCTCCCCAGTTGTGGACTTTTTTATGGTTAACAAAGAAGGGGAGCACATTTGAGTATGCACCATTTGCCACATGAAGGTTCATCAAGGTAAGCCTGGTACACCTTATGGTACTGGAGGCCAAATGACCCATATGAAAAAACACCACACAATCAAGTGGGAGGAGCACCTTAAAAAAACTGCTGAACGTGGTCGTGGCAGTGAAGGTTGGGAGGAGAGCCGGGGAACATTAGTTACAAGTGCAATCATGGTGGGAGGTGATGAGGAAGAAGATGGTGACATCCTCATGCAAAGCAGCTCAGACCCCACGCATACAGTGACTACCCATTACAATGTGCACTGAGTCTACCACCACCTACTTCTCAGAAGTCACCTGTGTCAGTGGCCCCAGAAAAGAAGAAAAAAATATAGGCTACTATCATGGACATGTTCAGGCAAGAGGGGCCGTATGACAGCAACCACCCAATGGCACGTTTGTACAATGGGAAACTGGCAAAAATGTTAGTGCTGGACCACCTCCCTTTTTCTTTTGTGGAAGGAATAGGATTCTTAGAATTGTGGCATCCATCTGATAAGTCGGACCTATTTTGCCAGAGTTGCTGTTCCAGCATTGCATCATGATGTGCTGCAATTGGTTGGACAAGCTTTGTAGCAAAGTGCTGTTTACGCTGTCCACCTGATGACAGACATGTGGACCATTTGTCAGGGGTCTGGTTACATGTGCATCTCTGCACACTGGATCTCTTTTGTGGGGGAAAAGCAAAATATATCTACCAGTCTTGGCCCTAAAGAAATTTTTAGGAGCGTTCGGCTTCATGCAACAGTGGCCATGTTTGCCATGGACAAATCACATACAGCTGTAAACAGTTTTGATAAATTTAACAGCAAGGTAGATGAATTGCTGTGACCCAGAGGTCTCAGAATTGGATTTGTTGCCAGGGACAATGTCAGTAAAATAGTCAAGGCCATTTCAGATGGTGGCTATTTCAGTGTCTTATGTTTGGCCCGTTGCATCAACCTAATGGTGCAAAACTTTCTCAAAAAGAAGACACAGTCAGCAACATACTGACCACCTGCAGAAAAATCTGCACTCATTTCAGTCATTCTTTTAAAGCCCGGAAGCAGTCGCGGATTGCTCA
Organism: Calotriton arnoldi; assembly: GCA_963921515.1. Taxonomy (NCBI): domain Eukaryota; kingdom Metazoa; phylum Chordata; class Amphibia; order Caudata; family Salamandridae; genus Calotriton; species Calotriton arnoldi. The sequence goes on along the minus strand of CAWUFW010010343.1, from coordinate 157,966 downwards.
GCATGCTAATAGAGTACCAGTTAAAGCCCTGATACAGGAGGTACCAACACATTGGAATTCGACCTACTAAATGTTGCAAATTCTGTTTGAGCGGTACAAACAGATCAATGACTGTCATTCAAAGAGAAGGGGAAGCAGTTGGGAAAACAATGACCATGGATGCGATCAAATGGCACCTAGTCAAATGCCTGATACAGATGCTACTCCCTTTTGAGGTTTTCACACTGGAAGCTAGCAAGGAGGTCAGTATGATGGGCCAAGCTATCATGTTGTTGTATCTGCTATAGGACGAGGTAAAGATGGTGTCCGAAAGGTTCGCCCCCGCAGGTGTGAACAAAAACACAGAAGCACATGCCTTGATTGAGGGCTTTAATCCTTTGCTTGGCTTATAATACACGGCTGCAACATGACATCATCTTGTCCAAACAGTAGATTTGTGCCACACTACTTGATTCACAGTACAAAAATATTCTGGCCACTTTCATTCCTTTTTCTGAGGGGGATGTTTCAAAATATAAGAGGCGGATTGTTGAGCAAGCCAGAGACCTGGAAGAAGAATGGCTGAAACTTAGAGTCCCAGTCTGCAATTCTGAGGTGCCACCTTCAACTTCCAGAGAGGGCATTCTTGTCTGACAGCAGTCAACAACACCATCAACCAGAACACCGGCAACAACAGCAAGAGAAGGACCGACCCAACCTCTGCATTGTATTTGTTTCAATCGGTAGAGTTTAAGTCCAGTTTAGAGGCGATGTCAAAAGCGGTTGAGCAAGTGGCCGGACCAATGTCCATCCACAGGATGTTCCAGGAGTATCTGGAAGATCCAAAAGAGGTCTATGTGGATCAAAACCCATTGATGTATTGATATAGGAAGATGCGCCAATGGCCAGACATCAGCAGGCTGGCAATAAAGTATCTGGCTTGTCCAATAGCCAGAGTGTCTGGAGAGCGTGTGTTCAGTGCAGCTTGTGAGGTTGCTACAGTGAGAAGGACCAGTCCCTCACCTCTAAATGTGGAGATATTGACTATGATCAGAACGAACCAAAATTTCATACCATACAATACACCGTTCCTGAAGCAGCAGAGGAGGATTGGTCAGATTCAAATGTGTTAGCTGACCAACTTCTGGGTGAACCACCTGAGTTTGAGGACAAACTCTACTTCCTGGACTCAGTATGCCAGTCCCCCATTGAACTTTTTAATTATTTCTCGTTCAACTTCTTTCTTTGTCCAAAAAGAACCAAGTAGCACCATTTCTTAGTCACATATATATTGCCAGATTGCAGTTGGACCAGTTTGCATTAAAAGAAGCCTTCAGAATTCCTTCATGACATTGGAGACAATGCCTGCCTCCCTCACATGCATCACTTATCAGGACTGCCCCAGAAGATTGGTGATTTACAAGAGTGCCAAAACCAAATTCTAATGTGTTGCCAGAGTCAAAGATGAATTGTATACCTACTACCAAACCTACCCATGCTTGAATTGGATGAGGTAACTACAACTATTGCAAAGGTGAGTGAGTGATTGTAAGTGATGATTGATTATGATTCATCTGGTGGCAGGCAAAGAGAGAGGTGTTGAACTGTAATTTGAGAACTTGCTTGAGATGATTTGAAATGTTTGGGGCCTGAATGATGGGCAATATTTTTTTCCTGTAGGAGATTAGCCTTTACAAACTTGCTTAGCGAAAATTGGCCCCATTTACCCACCCATGCATAAAAGTAATCCATATGTTAGATATAGAATGAAGAGCATCAGTTGTCAGCATCACCATTTAGACCTTGTGGTGCGTAACCATAAATGCCTAACCTAAGCTTGTCCACTCCAGACTTTGAGTCCAGTTTTCATGACTCGAGGATTTCTTAACTTTAGTTTTAATTAAATAGTAGCTCCCCATTGCTCAAGTTACTACTATTGCTATTTTTTGTTAGTTTATCACTATCAGGAATTCTTTTTTGTGTCATCATGTATTTGTTTAGTCAAAGTACTTTGTAAAGCTTTGATATAATTTATAACCCACTAACTCAGTGATTTATTTCCATTTAGTTGCCTGTGATGGATGATCCTTCCTAATAATCCTACAATTGGAACTCACCTGGGTGAGAGTGGAACCTTGCTTGTGAAGTTGTGATGCCTTCCCTGTTATTTCTTCACCTATATTCAGGTAAGACAACTATGGAGTGAGTGAAGTGAACTAGCTAAGTTAGTAAGTAAGTTACTAACTGCTACTGCAAGTAATTGTTTGTCTAGGCTGCTGAAGACAATATAGGCCATGGCAGTATCCCTCCTAATTGTCCCGATAGAGAGGTATAACTTCCTATAACTAAGCGGTATAATACACTCCTACAGGCAGATAAACAAGCTGTGTAAAAACTACAGGCAGCAGTGCAAAGTAAAAGTAAAACATAAAAAACTACTTCAGGCATGAATTTCAATAAAATATAATAATTTTCCCCTTTGTTTTTTTTTTTACAAGCAAACCACCCTCTCAACCCACAAGAGGCCCACCCCTCTCCCAAACAAATTAACCCAACCACCAATGTCCAAAAATGTACAACGAATAAAAACAAACCCGGTCCTAACTCCCTTCTCACCTTCTCCACCCACAACAAGTCTCTCACAACAAAACAAAGAAAATAAAAAAGAACTGGAAGAGGGCATTGTGCATTTGGGTACGGAGCTGGTCCAGGGTCTGCTCCATCCTGATGAACTGGCTCTCCATAGAGTCCAGTCGCTGCAGAATGTGCCACAGAAATGGCCTGTCAGACCAGTTGTTGTCAGGGACCCTGTTAACTGGCAGCAGCACCGGCGATGGGATGGCTGAGAGGCTGGAGGCTTCCGCCTCTTCGTCTTCCAGGGCCACCAGCCACCGGTATTCCTGCTAGATAAGGTCCAGCTACTTCCAGTACAAATGGGCCACTATCTCCTGCCTGTTGGGTGCTATGGGTGGACCAGTAGAAGTAGCTATATTGAGAAAAAGAAAAAAGACAAATTGTAAATAATGCCCTGTGCAGACAATTGTTTGAAATTAGTTGGTGGCACAGTATCGGAACATTGCTCGTCCCCTAGAGCCATTGGCATTTGATGTGATTATGATCAGGAGTCACAAGGCCAGTTTTTACCAACACATGCCTCAGATAAAAAGCACGGACTGTGTGGCAGAAACATATTAAGGCAGAATAACACTGGATTAAAAAATAAGTGATTTGATTTTTTTTCTACTAAAGGCTTTTCAAATAACTAAATGGACACTTTGAGTGGAAAAATAAATTACCTCTCATTAATGAGTAAGGCATTATGCACTATGGAGTACAAGTTGTGTGCTGTGCTAAATTAATGGAGTCATGCACATTGCTAGCAAGCATGTCAGGTATTTTGCTACTGTCTGCAGCTGGGGCAGCTGTAGTTGACAATTATCTATTTTTAATTCCAATAGCCCTGCTCTTCTCCAAATGCCTTAATCTTTCTTCCCTGACTCCAAAGAGTCAGATGAATAATAAATAAGATACTACATCATACACCTCACATATGAAATGCAGATATTATCCTGTATGCCGTAAGTAGACAGTGGGGGAAATGATGCACTGCACTACAGGGAAAGGAAGGGGCAAAATAGATTGTATTTGTCACATTCGTCACAGCGTATCCCACTCGCCAAACTTGACATCAAATCATGCACTTACGCCCAGTTTACTCACTGGCCTCACCCACCACCAGATATTATTTCCAACAAATTAATTCGCTGGGCAGTACGGAAAGGAAACTTGACTTACTCTACTGCAGGGTAGGGTAGAGGGATTAGGTTGGTAGGGTAGAGCTTTTAATATAGAATAGAGGGGTAACTTATCGTCGTTTCATCATCTTTGGCTTATTCAGTCACTGTACTAGTTGACGGAATTCGAAAGGCGGAAGGGGAAAATCTGAACAAGCATAAAATAAATCTGTTATGGGAAACCATTAAATATATTTTAGAATCACTTCACATGGCTATAAAATGAAATGCGGCACATACCAAGAATGGATTTTTCAATTTTTTGGTAGACTGGGATGGAAGAACTTAGGAAAAAATAAAGAGTACTAAGAGGTGACTAAGTGGATGAAGGGAAACACACCTAGTTTGTTTGTTTGCAATGCATTGAAAACGTTGTAAATGCCGCATTAACTGAAGCAGACACACATTGCACAGCCAACACTGCAGTCATGATTTGAACCATACTGCACTTCGGTCATGGGTGGCAAAATGCCATGGGTGCGGATGGAGGTGATGAATGATGATGGGTGGGATACATCTGCCTCACTTAACAAATACAATGTGTCAAGGGAGTAGAATGTCAATTTTAAAAATACCCCCACTTTTAACCATAGCTTTGATAGACCTACATAAACAAAGCAAGCGAAGCAGGTGAGCAGCGTGCTCCTCTCCATGAGAGGAGCTGCCTTTCTTATTTGTCCAAGCAATCCAAATATTCATTCATCCTTTCATCCTAATTCACCCATAGCCACTATGATTTAAGCTTTACTTACTCTCATTCAGTCTTCACCAAAATTTCCAATCCATTATCCAGCCATTCAATATCTACCCTTTGTTCCAACCATTCTTTTACCCATCCATCCATTATACATATTTTAGATGCCAAAAACGCCTCTTTTCAATCAAAAAAATACAACCACAATACATCACTACAGTTCGGTTAGCACTGCAGTATCTTCTAACAAACATATCACTCTGGGCATTTGGTTGGTTCACACTGTTAGACAAACCAGGTAGTGAAGCCAACTAAAAACTTTTCGTAATAGAGGGGCAGAGCTATAACCTATGATGATCATTATGAATCAGAGTCATTGACGCACACTGAGGGGGTGAAATAATGATCAGTGAAAGACAAATGGTGTTGGTTGGCAAATGCAATGGGACCTCATACTTTCCAACCACGCTGCACTGTCATGGAAACTGCTGGTATACTGTATAAATGAATTACACAGCACACAACATTGGGGGAGGGTCCATGACCATGGCCACTCTCTCGCTAACTCAACTGTTAGAGCATGAGCAGGAAAAAGAAAGCCTCCTCAACAAACATACATGGTGAATATTATTTAAAATACTAGCTTACTTGGGCCTGCAATCTTCACTGTAGACAGTATAGTATCAAAAATGTGTTCTTAGTCCTACAGTCCCACAAGATATATTGGAGCGAGGGAAAAATTATTACCAACAAAGCAGAACATGAGTGAACTAGAGACTAATACAGATCGGAAAAGTCAGCTACCAAAAAAAAAACATGTAATAAGGAAAAAAAAGATAATGCAGGGATAACAGGGATGAAGCAAAAATTGAATAGGGGTGTTAATAAACAAGGAGACAATATAAAAAAATAAACGAGGCAAAATTTTAAAGTAGCATAGTGAGCAGATGAAAAAGAGCTAATCCACTGTGCTTTCCAAGAGTGGGTTAGTATCCCCTCCTTGTAACCATGTGAAAGTAAGATGACAGGTAAGGGTCCCAGAGCAACTTTATTTCTCACCAGCAACACCAGTCTCCATGCGGCAACTCCCGTCCTGGAACCCAGCACCAAATTTCCAATACCCCAAGAGTCTACCCTAAGCCCACAACAATCATATAACTCAACATTACGGAAATGATAATGATAAATAATAGGACTTACTGGGGTTAGCAGAGCCCTCGGCAGTGGTGCTGGTGGTAGGCGCTTCCTGCTGACCAGCTACTCCTGGACGTGTCTCTGCAATGTCCCTCTTCTTGCCATTTGATGCTGATGTAAGAACCGAAGAGAAAAAATAGATTCGCGATTCAGTTAATCTCCATAAAAATATTAAGACAGGCAAACATAGTCACATTAAACTTCACAAAAATAGATCACCTATAGTACTATCTTCAAGTCCATCGACTATCGTTGCCCATACTAATCCTAAAATCCCTATTCCAATTTTCTTAACAAAAAATACATTTGGAATAAATGTAGTGCAGTGAATGATCTTTGATTCTATTCTCATTTCTCAACCCCCTTGATGGACCAACTCAGTCTCCCTTTTTTGCAATGCATAGATGCATACTACACATTGCTGTGAAATTGCTTGGAACTGTACAAGCTACTTAAACAAAGTCACAAAGAAAACTAACAAACTTATATCACTGATTCACTATAGTGACATGAGGACAGAAGGGTCTGCAATAGCTTCTTAATCAGCCAAAGCGAATGACAAGGACGGTGTGCCGAACCTGGCTGGTGCACTGCATGCACTGGTGCCCCCTCTCTCAGTGCAGCCGATGCTCCCGCAGGGAGTATCCACTGCCGGGCCTGCCACCTGCTGTCAGCATGAAGGGGAGGTGGCACTGCACAAAAAAAACTCTTGCCACTACCTCCTCGCTGAAGATTGCCCAGGGCTGAACAGCTGGGGGGCTGTCCCGCCTGTAAAGTAGTTGACCCTGCTCTTCCATGGCACTGGGTGGGGTAAAGATTAGAAAAGAAACAGGAAAAGGAAGGAAAGGAAAGGAAAGGAAAGAAGAAATAAGGAAGTAAGGGGAAACAATAGGCAAAATACAAAAAGTCATGAAAAAAACAAAAATGTTTTTAAAAAAACATAAAATACCCTAACACAAACACACACACTAATACAATAAATAGAAATGAAGGGTAGATTAATTAGGAGGGTGGAGGATTACAAAAATTACAGAGGAATTGAAAATTAGGCTCAGCACCATAAACAGAGCAGAAAACAAGATGGCCATGCCCCTGCAAACTGTGTGTTGGCATTCACGCATGATTTTGAATGAGAGGACGTACTCCCCATTGTGTTTGATGGAAAACGCAATGCAAACGGGCACACAAGAAAACTCTGCTTGCCCGCGGGACTCTACGTAGCAAAGCAGAGTTTTTTAGCCACTCGGCGGAGTTTCGTGAAGCGCAATCCTGCGAACTCCAACCAGGCCTAGTTTTGAAAGCATGTGCACCAGCAGTTGTGCCATCCCAGTCTCAGAGCTGCACTTATTCAAACTGTTGAGGACCATCAGTGTTGAAATGTATTTATTATAATGGTCAATGTTGTATTGTCAAAATCAGCATTTTAAATAAAGCATTTTAATTCAGAAACATATGGTACACTGACTTTTTCAAGAGTATTAGATTGCCACTGCCGACATATGACCCACCACAAATGGTCCCTGCAATTCAGAGCCCAAAAGAAAAAGCTCCAGCTCCATGAGTACTTAAAAAAACAGGTAAATATCTCTTAGGGTAAGGGATTCAATCCCACAAGAGAGGTAGGTTTAGGTTTCTAAAACCATTTTTCTGGTGACTGCTGTACTTCTGCATCCCACAAACCCTCTCTTATAACTGTTGGTGGTGTGCCTGTCCTTCCTGAGGCACCACAAAGATGTTATGCCAATGTCAATCCTCTTGCTTGGGATTATGGGGCACTCTTGCTGGAGCGGTGAATATTTTATGAGTGGGATCCTTTACTCTTACTCCATGCTGCAGGTTGTTTTTATTTCTTTTTCCTATCTCAGGTCCCTCTGCCCACCAGGCATCCAGAGGCAGGAATGGTTTGGGGGCATCATGAGGAGCTCACTCTCTAGCTGTCCCACCAGCTCCCCAATCACATGCATGCCTCTTGTGTGGTGCGCAGGAGCTGTCACATCTTCTGCTGCTCTTACTGGGGGAGCAGCATGGCCTTTAGTTTGGTTCCACAGCAGGGACAACGATGTGGTACTGTGCATACCCACCCCCAGACACAAGCACATTCAAAATGTCCCTCTCCCAGAGATGGAGTCCCCATGGCAGTAACGCTTCGGGTGAGGGGTCCCACATACCACTTGTCCCCAAGGGAATATAAAATGCAATGTAGTGCCGACCCTTTGGGCTGGGCCTTTCCTGTGGGAAACTGAGAAAAGCTTGTCAAACACCACAAGATTTGTTCTCTGTTGGATCTCCAGGAAACTGGGCTGTATCTCAGGCCCCTCAGATCCAATTGTCTCAATTGTGCAGGGGTTTTTTGTGGGGTGGAAAGTTCAGGAAGTAAGACACCCATGGCCAGTACTACGGTGCCACATCATCACTTCACCCCCGTCCCAACCTTCCTGCACAGCGATCTGGGGCAATCTAATATGGCGACTTCACATTGTCTGTGGAAAAAATTCCCCTGCAATTATCATCTCGACCACTAGCTTGACACAGATGCCTTACCCCTTCCCACCAGAACTTCAAACTTAGGTCCCTTCTGTTTTGTTTCAGATGTCTGGCCCTCCTCCTTTGTTCCAGTGGGCCTGGGTTGTTCCAGCCCAGGTTCAGGGTCACAAGCTAGTTAATAATTGCAGATTTCTTCCACACACTTTTTTCCCATATATAGGGTCAAGCACTGTTAATTGCTCTATTGTGTGGGCAGGCCTGTGATTCCTCTGCTAGGGAGCAGAGTAATTAACTTGTCAATGTGGGCCAAGTATGGTGTCAAAGGCCTGGAATCTGATTCTAAGCTGAGCCTGGTAAATATGACAAATCTTACAGATGAGATATGCATGTGAGATGTTAGGGAATGTAAATTTACACAAGGGTGCATGTTTACCTCTAAATTGATACCTCGCTAGACCCTGTAGGCCTAGGTGGAGCAAAACTGTACTTTGGGCAGATTTCGCCTAGAATATGTGATAAAGTATTAGCATCACAGACCTCCAGAAAGCACTACAGAAATGCACAATAAATGCACACTCACATTATAAGGCCCAACCAAGGTCAGTACCAATCCATGAAGAGTCCCTTCTATGGCAGGATACCTGTGTGCAGATACTGGGCTGTGTAAGACAGTAGTCTCACATGTGCAGCCCATAAATGGGCACACACATGCGCTCATGTGTTTGCATGTAACAAGCTGACTGCCTCTTACCCAGCTGTGGAGTAGCAGCATTATTTCAAAAGGCAGACACTAGTCGTTAGCACTCTCAGTCTAATGACCATGAATTTACTGTGAGTGAGACTCAGGTAAAGAGATTCACTCACAGCAAAAGTCCAAAAACCAAATTCGAAAAATCCAGGGAGCCTAAACGAGCAGATCCACCCATTTGCTTCAGGGGTTATATGTAGGATAAATGTACATCACTGAGGAGGACTTCCTGAAATAGGATGGGACTTTTGACTTGCATGACCAACAGCCCTGTGGTGGATGGGCCATAGGTCAAATGTTTCCAATGGCAAAGCCAGCTGAGTGTGGTGCTTCCCTCATCTTTGCGAGATTTGGAGGTGCTGGAGCCTCTGCTGATTGCCTCACAGCTCCCACTTTGCCAAACTCTAAAAGAGGCCCTAATTAACACACCTAGAGCTGGTCATGAGGAAATATCTGACTGACCCAGGTTGCTCATCTGAAGAACTTGGCGAGAGTTTGATGTTAATTATCACATTCTTTAATGGATCACTTGGTGGGCCCACAAATTTGCTATGTTACTCTACATGTCCCAATGCCACTAAATTGTACCACACAAACTACTTTGAATGGTGGAACTAGGTAAATTACATATCACTTCTGCCTAATTGGGACCTGTTCATTAAAAACATGATCTCATCTTGGAGTATCCATAGTCAAGGCAAAGGCAGGCTAGGTCCCATGGAACTCCCAGCAGCTGAATGCTAGGAGACCGGCAAGGATCAGATTAACAGAAATTCAAGCAGTCTGACATTTGGCTCAGAAAGTAGGATCTTTGAAGACAAATGTCTGTAAGTGCTCACCTACCTCTTATTTGCACCCTAATTTAATCTCCCAGTCATACAGCAAAAATATTTTTGGGAAAGATGAAGTTTAAGGGAAAATTCAGTTACTGGACTCCTTGAAAGAGGGACAGGCCACGTACACAGGTTGTATGCCGACATTATATTCCCTTAAGAATCTAGTAGCATATGCATTGGGCCAGAGAATTTACCCCATTCCTATTAGAGAATAATCTAGCTTTTAAGTGAGTTCTCCCTGAATGTTTAAATTTTTTATCAACCTAGATTGCTGGTATCTTGAATCTCTGAAAAGCGAGATTCTACCTTTCAGCTCTAACTGCGTGTGGTTCATTTTTCCCCTAATTTTGGTTATAATATGGACAAACTAATTGGCATATTTACAAAGAAATGTGCTCACAAACTGCATACATTTCAAAAACATCAAATACCTTATGCGAGGCATGGCAAACTTTCTTTACCCATATGTGGTACCCAAACATAGTACATGGACTGAGAAACACTAATGCCACAATCTGGCCGAGTGGGTGAATCTCAAACCACACCACATTTGATATTTGAATATTGAAGCTGGAATTAGGTAAAGCATCTGTGAGTGTGTCTAGTTGCACAATGTCCTAAATGCATGATGTGAGGTTTCAAAACATGTGGGTTGTGCTGAATTACACGATGAAAGGGAAAACACAAACAAAAGTGACATGTTTCTTCTAGAGCTACCAGAAACTACATTTTTTAAGCCCACTACGTGAACGGGGATTTTCTAGCACACTATTGTTCTATATGAATGGTATATTGATTTTATTTTACTATCCTATTAGTACTGGGTAGCTCATGAGGCACAGTTATTGCACATGCGCTTTCTCAAATCATGTTTTGTATATACACATTCTATACCATGATTTTACTATGTCAACTGCTAAACCCAAATTGTTTTATGGCTTCTAAATGATTTTAGGCAAACACTATTGATTCAAATGGTGCTCACATTTTTTATGTGTTGATGTGGGCTGTATGTTTAATTTATTGACATGAGATGTGTTCAAATTGAATGATTTTGCATCTTTTATGGGTTTTTTAACCAAATAAAGAATATTACTACTAATACTACTACTGCTACTACTATTGTGCATGTTTGCACCGGTTTTAACAATTTAATCTTTTGCATGATTGGTTAAGAAACCAGTGCTCAGTTTGTAAAAAAACAGAGTGTGGGGGCCCGAAACTCTGCTCAGAACCAAGCAGCCGGTGTAATTAAACGTTGGCATGCCTAATACCAAGGCTGGTAGTCTTAAATGGAATTTGTGCGTGGAGAACTTCGTCATTCCTGACCATCTTTAGTCACTCTGAGGTGAATCTCTATCCAATTCCCTGCTTCTGGAAAGTACCTATTGTTTCTTGGTTGTCAGACGTTATCATGATCTGACTGTATTATGTGGCACTTGCAGCTGTTGTGTGATGCCTTGAGGTACTGAACTCTTCCTTCACATGTTTATCCAGCTAAATTGGACTCTTCACTTCTCTTGATAATGCTAGGACCCCTCCTTTTGCCGGTTTGTTCAGATGATTAGATCCATGATATTCATTGGGTCGCAATAACGTCAGTGTGGCTACTTTTGGGTTTTACTTCAGCGCCTCAGATGTAGCACCAGCAGCTATTACTGGCATCACATTAGCATGGGATCTCACCCTCCCTGTTCAGATTTATCTCTACCGTATCTGATTTGATACTTCACTGTTATTTCCACACCTGCAATACAGTTGTCTATGAACTGGCCCACCTTGCTCTTTACAATGTTCAGTGATGCACTGAAATTTTTCTGCACCACAACCTGCTTGGCTCAGCAGCCTTAGTTCTGAAAAGAGGTGTGTTAGGACCATTGTGCCTGATCTTATAATTATTCTGCAATCAGGCAATATACTTGCTTGAGCGAACAGGGAGGATAGTGCGGAGCACAAAGACAATAAGGATCATAAATAGAAAGAACTGAAAGGTAACCTGAAGAGAGCTAAAAAAAATCCCACCTATCCCCGACTCTCCAGTCAAGGATAAAACTGATAACTCCTTGCTGCTGGACACCATACTAAAGAAATTAAATTCATTTCACGATATCGCCCAAAGTACGAGAAACCAACGAGGACCTCCTACAAGTTAAAGTGCCGGCGAAATGGAAAGTTCTGAAAGACCTTACAGTGAGGATTACAAACGCTGAGAGCATGATCATCACACTGGAGGGATACAATAATCTGCTATCAAAGTGGCTGCATAAGTCACTAAAACTTATCGGTCACCCTGAAGAGAGAAGTTACTGAATTGAAAGCTAGAAACAAAAGAAGCAACATCAGGCTCTTTGACCTTCGGAAAGATGTAGAAAAGGAGGCTCTTTCTCCATCAACTTTATCATTGCATGGATCCCAACATTTTGGGCATCACCTTCGCTAAAGACCTTGAGATAAAATGTGCCCATAGAGTTCCAGCTTTTAAACACAAAAATGCAAACTCTTTGAAACCATTCATCTTTAAACCCTTGAGGCACCAACATGCAGAACAAATTCTGGCGCACAAGGTCAAATCAGTCTCCTCGAGGTGTTCCAGAATTTTCATTTTCCAGGACTATGGAAGGGACACTGTCATCCATAGAAAAGGCATTCTTGCTCGCTGGAAAAGATTCACCCAAAAATGAGTCCAGTACTCCTTTGTTGGTCCTTTCACGTGTAAAATTATTTTCAAAGGTTAAATCATGATTTTTATGGACCCCTCAGATCTGGGAACCTTTCAGGACAACAAATCACGAAACTCCACATGAAGCTTGACGCCTCTAGTCGTTTGCATTGCTGCTCATATGCACCTGCGTATGGAATCCTAGCACTCTTCTTGTCTTCTGTTGAGTCATGTGACTCACATTATTCTCCAGAAAGCGGGGTTATGTTAGTCTGTATTGACGTGTCTCTGCATCCTGGTATGATTATTCTTTGTAATGTTATTAATAGATGTGTCCCCTCATTGTTTTACGATTTTAGACATCAACCATACATGCTGCTATGCTCTCTACTCCTATATGGGGTTGATGTATCTGTTATGACTTTATGATACATTAACTTTAGCAGTTCTGACCTTTGTTTGTTGACTGTTCAATTTTTCAGTGTGGTGAGATTCTGCTCTTGAGTGGTTCCCTGAATTAAGGTCAGCTATGTGCCTTGCACCTGAATAATCTATTTTATTTGCAGGTTCTTGGGTCTGCCTTTGGCTGTTTTCAAATGCTCAGCCTAAACATGATTGATTGTACCGGTGGACAGTATGTCATTAAATGTCCTCAAATCGACTATCACAGCAGCGCCCTTCCGAGAGATTTTACTTTGGTCCATGGATTTCTCCTGTTATGGTTGATGGGGCTGTCATTTAGCTAGATACCTTTGACGCTATGTTACTATAATATAATGTATTTACCATGCTGTAACATGTGTCAAATGTTTTGAATTTACCATGTTGTAACATGTTTTGTTGATGTGACATACCAGAGCTGTTGCTCTTCTTATCCTACACTTGGTCATATGACGACTTCCCTCCCTGTATTATTTCTTTTGCTACCTAGCTTACTTATTACTTATCCATGTCTGTGGGCTCCCCCTTGGTTGTGCCTCTCGCTAACCCTCAGTCTTTCTCATAGTCTCTCAGAGACCTCTCTATGCCTTTTCAAGGATGATTTATCTTGTTCCTTGAATGTTCATATGATTAATTTCTCTTCTCTTTACTTGACTCAATTTAGCTTTCTGGTGTACCTCCTGCTCTGTAGACAACCTCAGTTTAGTACCCTCTTCTACTGTCTGCAGTCCTCGGGCAGAACTCCCCCAGTCATGTTCATATCACTGTGAGAGAATTTGTCCTTCGTGCTCTTTTGCTTGCACCTTCATATCCCCTCCACAAACATATATTACCAAACCAGGTCCTCCACTCTTTCTTCCCTCAAACGTGGTCACCATAAAAGTGCTTTCTTGGAACACTAAGGGTCTCAACCACCCAGTAAAATGCTGTAAAATATCTGAATATTGTCATAATCTGTTAGGTGACATGGTAGTCCTTCAAGAAACCAAAATCAGTTATAAATAGGCTCTCTCAATGTGCTGTGGGTAGGTTGAGGACCTGACATGCTTTGATGCCGTTTTCAAGAGAAATAGGGTCATTACCCTTATCTCAAGAAAATCAGGTTCTTCCATCGTAGTGACCTTACAGTGAGGATTACAAATGCTGAGAACAGGAGCAGCACACTGAAGTAGTACAATAATCTGCAATCAAAGTGGCTGCAGAAGTCAGATAACTTGTTGGTCACTCTAAAGAGAGAAATAACTGAATTGAAAGATAGAAACAAAAGAAGCAACCTTGGGGTGTTCGGCCTACCGAAAAAATAACGAGGAAAGATAGTTAATCTCTATATTGCAGTGCAGAGGTTCAGAAATATATGTTTTCAATGTCTGTGCTCCAAAAAGAGATAACATAAGATTTTGGTTGTCAATTATATTCAAATTGGCATTCCTTCTCCTCTCGGCCCGAATCATATGTGATGTCAACTTCAATTTGCCAATGGATCCAATTCTAGATAGGGACTCAGCCTTTAAATTTAGATCCTCCAAACCACACAAGTCCATTGAAGAACTCTGCTCTGCCTTACAAGTTGAGGGCAGATGGCAGTTACACAACCCAAGAGGTCGAGACTTCACCTTCTTCTGTGCTCCTCATCACAACTTCTCCAGAATAGATTATCTATTGGTTGATTCTTCTCTTTTGCAAGACTCGACTTCCTCCTCAATTGAATCCATCACAATATCTGATCATGCTGCCATTACGATTTCTCTTAGAATCGCTCTCCACACCCTAAATCTAATTCATGGTGCTTAAATAAGGAAATTATTGAAGATCCAGCAAACTGAAGGGCCTAGCTCACGAGATTGATCAATTCCTACAGGAAAATGTTGGCCCCATCTCTAAGCTGATCATTTTGTGGGATGCACTAAAATGTTTAATAAGTGGATGTATTATTGGTCACATGGCTAGGAAAAAAAGAGATCAATCAATCTACTGAATCTCTTTCTAAAGAAATCAAGACTCAAGAAAGCTTATTTAAAAGCTCTAAAAATCCACTGAATCTTGAGAAGCTCAAAAAGCTGAAATGCAAATATAACTCTATTGTCAGTAAAAGGGCTCATCTATGGGTTTATGCTCAGAAAGGGAACAAGCGTCTGTACCTCAACAGAGCAGGGAAATTCCTTGTGGCATGCTTGCAAAAGTTTCATTATCTCTAGCATTAGAGAACCTATGGGCAAAATTAAAACCAACACCACTGATATACTTAAGGTTTTTAGAGACTTCTATGCCAAATTATATATGCCCACTGTCATAACTCCTAATCAAGCATGTTTAGGATTACTGAACTCCAACCTCCAAACTCATATCTCAGAAAATGAAAGAATAAAATTAGACAAACCTCTAGAAAGGAAATAAATCGTCAATGCCATCAAATTAATCCCTACAGGCAAAGCTGCGGGTCCTGACATCTTCCCTATAAGCGTCTACAAATCTCTGACTGCCACTGTTATTTTTCCCCTTGAGCATGCTTCCTATCTGTCTCCCTCAAACTTCTTTTTCCATTATTGACAAACTTACTTCAGAATGTATGTGGTTGCAGAAGAGAGCAAGTATATCCCTTAAAAAACTGCAGTTGGTCAACAAGGCAGCAGCTGTAATTTATCCAACTGGTACAATTATTAAAAATCTTACCTCGCCACACAAGGGGGAAAGTGGTTGTTACACCCTCCTTGGTTTATAATTGAACAACATTTTTGCTTGCTATTTCCTGTTCAAGCCCTTTTATCTATGGACCTTCTCCCATTCAGACACTATAAATGCATTAAGCTTGCCACTATCAATGCCCCAAAGACAATTGAGAAAAAACGTCCTTACCCTATACATAAATCTAATCTTCTAGGTTTGTGGTATAGTAAAAAGATTTGAATAACAAATTCCCATCCAGATACTAATGTGTAGGTTGACAAAGGCATTATTCTTGCTAGCAATCTCTTTTTGGATGGTGCTTCCCAGTCGTCTGCTGTGTTACAGCATTCATACTCCCTATCAAATTTAGACAATTTCTAAAAAATTAAAGCTAAATGAACTAAATTAGGCTCACTAGGCTCCAACTCTCTTCCGTCTCTACTTTCACTATGGCAAGCCAAGGGTCATACAGCCTCCAAAACCTATACAGGTCTACAAAAACGATCGAGAAAAGCATCGCCCCTCAACAATCTCAATGGAATACTTATTTGCAAACTGTAGGGAAAGACCCCTTTTCAGAAAAATAATGGGACATGATTTGTTAATTGTCCCTCCCTCATACAATTGTACCATCTCTCTCAGACCAAACGTTTTTCAATCCACCTCCTCCACTGGGCAACCTGACACTGACTTGAATTAAATTTAATACCTTCTAACCTCTGTTGGTCCTGCAATGAAATTTGCGGTGATCTGGAATACATGTTTTACAAATGCAATCTTTTTACCCCCTTTCTGAAAGCAAATCATGAGCCAATTGAACAGTATCTATAAAATAAACTTAAATAATCTAGATTTCCCTACTATAATCCTGGGACCTCATGTGGCCTCACCTTGCTTGAACCTTTCAAAAGTTTATTTTGCACTACTTGACTCACTGCTAACAATCGGGATAAAAGTTATCCGGCTAGGCTGGAAATGTTTAGTTATGGCATAATTTCACACCTGATGCCCTATTACACATAGGGTGCACTTTCCCTGTTTGCGCCACGGTGCACCTTAAAACAGGTGCACCAGGCGCAAACAGGGAAAGTGCACCCTATTACTTTGAATGTGCTGCCCCTAGGGCAGCCGTTCAGTCATGCTGCTCTGGGGGCAGCGCATTCAAGTGAAAAACAGAGTGGCTTTGAAGTAGCCGCTGCGTGTTTCACTGTACAGCGGTAACCCACCTGCACTTTTTAGAGAGGAGAGAGATCCTCTTGCAGGCAGCTGCAGTGAGTGACTGCACCTGCCTGCAAGGCAATGTCTGGGGGGTACATGGGACACCCTTTCCCTCTCCAGAGGGCTGCCGTCAGGTGGCACAATGACAGTGCACCACCTGTTAGGTGGTGCACTGTCAGTGCACCTCCTGACAGCTTTTTTGCCTCTGTGTCTATAATACGGCATGGGCGCAGAGGCAAAGGAATTCCCTCATTTGAATGGGACCACGTCCCCATGCAAATGAGGGAACACCCTGGTGATAGCACTGGCACTATATGTGCATCACCGCTATCTGTATGACAGAAAGGGCCACCCAAGTGTCTGCAGCCCTTTATGTAATACCAAAGTTCCCCGGGGCACGTAAAGCAGGTTCACTTGCCCATTGCGCCCCCGGGGCACTTTCTATGATACGGCCCCTGGTGGGCGTGGGTAACATGTTTATGTGGCTCCTGCATATCTCATTTTAAATCCCCAGGGCATCCCATCTTGTCTCAGAAAATCTGGAACACTTAAGATCTGTTCTTACAAGACACTTCATCTACGCTCCCTCGGCAGATCCTGACTGATCGTCTCACACCACCTTACCTTCCTGCCACAGGGACACACCAATTCTCTGCGCTCTTTTCTCTTTCGTTTCTCTGCTCATGTCTGTCTCCTAGCTCTCCTGATTTCTGTTATATCTTATTCTATCTTCCTTTTTGTTGTTTTCAATATATAACTTAGGTACATCACTCAGATTCCTTGTCATCATGTCACTCTACCCTGACTGACTAGAGGATTTGAGTTTCTTGCATTTATATTGCTAAATGGGGTGTAAATTATCATAGATCAAACCCAGAACAGCTTACACCTGTACAGTCAGCTTCCCGCTGCTCGTTTTTATGCTGTCTCAATAATGTAGCTACACACTACCCACATTTAGGGGCATATTCTCAAGGACTTATCGCCGAGTTAGCGGCACTTTATCGCAGCCAAAGTGGCGATAGATTTATCGCCCTATTCACAAGCTGGTGCTAACAGCCGATATCGCCAGTTATCCTGCGATAGCAGCCGCAAAAAACATCGCCACGGATGACACCGGCAACTAACGCTAATGAGATGCAGAGTAGGCGTTCCTGTGCAAAAAGCTGCGATAACACCACTTCGCAATATTCCCAACGACCAGCCAGATAGGCGATAAGATCCCAAAACAGGCGATAAGGCGCGTTAGCAGCAGGGATTTAACACCTGCTCTTACCTGGTGTTAAGTCGGACGACAACCTGCACCATAAAAGGGAGCTCAGCCCAGAGCCACACCTGGAGAACAACAGATGCCATGGAGCTACTGATCATGCAGCTCGAAGCCCCAAGAGGGCCACAACACCCACCGCCACCCCCCCCAGGCCTGCCACCCCCAGGCCCGCCACCCCCCCCCCCGGACTACCACAGAGGCAGCGCAGACAAAGACAGCGGACCTTCAGAAAACGCACCAGCCTCACAGACTTAACATCAGAGGATGTCATTGCCCACTACAGGCTCAAAAGGACAACCATCCTCCGCATCCTCACCCACGTTGCCCACAGGCTGACGGTACCAACACAGCGGACAACCAACATCTCTCCGCAGACAAAGCTGCTGGCTGTGCTGCACCTGTTGGCCTCTGGGACCTTCCAACCAACAACTGCCAGAGTCGGAGGAGTCTCACAGCCAGCCATATCCAAGTACCTCACACCTGTCTTGGATGCCATCATCAGCTTGGTACACCAGCACCTTTACTTCCCACACACTGCGCAGGAACAGCTGGGGACCAAGCAAGGGTACTACGCCATAGCTGGCTTCCCGCATGTGTTGGGGGCAATCGACTGCACACCTGTACTCCTTTTGCCCCCTGCCGCCACTGCACACAATTACCTCAACAGGAAGCACAAGCATTCCATTAATGTGCAGGCAATAGTGGACCACCAGGGACTCTTCACCAATGCCGTCGCCAACTACCCAGGCAGTGTGCATGATTCCTTCATCTTCCAACAGTCCATCATCAACCAGCGCTTTGAGGCTGGCATCTATGCAAATGCAATGCTCGTCGGTAAGTACCAACTTACCACACCACACACCTCAACTCCACCAACATACAACTCACAACTCTGGAAATGCACACGTTACAAAATCACATACAACATGACAAACAACATGCCCACATACCAGACACGACAACACAACTTACTGTGGTAATCTGGGCTAGCCATGTACACAAGCCAACAACGGCATGGCACCACAGCCACACAATAGCAGAATGTGGAGAGAGGTGGGAACCAGGCATGTGCGAAGGAGGCAAGTGACCCATGAATGAGAATGTACACAATGCCAAGTGTGGCGTGGATGTGCTGGACAGACTTGAGTATGCCGACCACAGACATTTCCATGTCGACATACACTGCTGGTGTTTGGAGTGTACTGGACAGTGGACGCAACCATGTTACCTCAGCCAGTGGGGAAGATTGCGGAAATGTAGCTTGTTACGTCCCCCCCTGTAAGCGTGAGCGGAGTGGGCTGGCCCGGCGTACGCCAGGCCAGCGTAGGGGTGTGAATAAAAAGCTCATTGCTCTTGGCGTGGTTCTCTTCCGTAATGGCAAACGTGTCTGCCAGGGCGGCGCCTCTCACCACGCCACGAGGCCGACGCCGTGAGCGGTGGTGCCTGCGATCCTGTGCGCCTGCTGCACCTCAGGCTGCTGGTCCCCAGACCTGTCTTGGCCGACCCTTCACACCCAGGCCTCACTGCTCACCTGCCGACACCGGCGTGTGCCAAAGAGGGCCCACCACGTGCCGGTGCATGCTCCAAGCCCGAGGCCCGCGACCCTGGCAGCCTCCTCAGACCATCGCTGGCCTCCGTGACACAGGCCCCCAGCACTCCTTTCTCGTTGACGTACTCCACCGCTGCCTCTGGCCTACACTACGGTGAAGTAGGTCACACATTTGAAACTGAGTCTTGATTATTCAATGGCCGAGTTCATATCATTATACGCAAGGAGAGGAGTAAGAGGAAGACACGGTTCAGTCCGGAGGAAAAAAGGATCATCGTTATGGAGGTGATCGAACACTACCAACAACTGCTCTGGTGCAACTAACTCTGTGCATCGCAAGCCAACGACACGTGGCTGTGGGCCCCTGCTGACCGCTGCCTCCGGCCTACACTGCGGTCAAGTAGGTCACACATTTGGAACTGAGTCTTGATTTTTTTATGGCAGAGTTTATACCATTGTACAGGCCTCATCGCAGACTGCATCCCCTTTCATCTCTGGTGCCACTAACTCTGTGCCCCGAAATTCATGGACACTCTCTGGTTGAACTTTGGTGGCATCTGAGTCTATGGCCTGGGGGTTGTCTTCATCATCATGTAGTTGATACTGACTTGGTGTTAAAAATGAGTCTGTAGCATTCATCTCCTCCATATTGCCTGTTTCTGCTTGGTTCTGCCCTCTGCATCATGCCCTTGAAGAACACTTTCCACTGTCCCCCGAAACACTCCACCACATTCACCTTCGACATCGACGAGGACCCGCTCAGCTCTCGTGGCCCTACCTCAGTGCACCGCAAGTCACCGTCCCGTGGCGGTGTGCCTGTACCGGCCGCAGTGCATCCGGGGCCACTAACTCTGTGCAGCTCAAGTCATGGACCCTGTCTGCTTGAATATTGGATGGCCTCTGAGTCGATGGCCTGGGGGTCATCAACACCATGTGTCTGTGGCCCTGTGCTGACCGCTGCCTCTGGCCTCAACTGTGGTCCACCAGGGCTCACACATCAAATTGAGTCCTGACCTGCCCGGACGACGCATCACCCCTGGCTGCACACGCCACCACCGCCAGGACCACCTCCAACCAACAACTGCCAGAGTCGAAAGAGTCTTACAGCCAGACTATCAGAGTTGCTCACACCTGTCTTGGATGCCATCATCAGCTTGATACCCTGCTCAGCTCTTCAGGTGCCACTAACTCAGTGCACCACAACTCATGGACCCTTTCTGATTGAGTTTTGTGCTGTGGACAGCTCACGCAACAATGTCACCTCAGGCAGTGGGGAAGACCTGGGACGATGATGAGGAAGATGAGGCAGGTGTAACACACCCCACTGCAGCTGAAGCAGGAATATCCCGAAGGGACACAATCCTAGACAATTTCTTCACATGAGCACTCTCAGCTCTAGTGCCCCTACCTCAGTGCACTGCAACTCACAGACCCTTCTGATTGAATATTGGGTGACCTCTGTACTTGCTCCGGCTACCACCATGATGCTTCGCAGTTGTTTGTGTTATGTTGGTGTTTTCAGTTTCCGCTTTAATAGTGATCACTGTTCAAGTTGTTGCCAGCACCAACCACTCCATGAGGGCTGGCTCACACTCACCCCACACCCATCCAGCAAAGGCGACACTGGTCAGGTGACCCTGGTAATGAAAAGTGGCCGGGCGCACGTGCCCGTAGCCAGTTCAACTAACTATCAAAGTGTGTCCGTGTGCTCATCACGTATGCATGATGGCCCCGGGCCCTACCACATTACATTGTGCTGTGTACAGCGGACGCAACCATGTCACCTCAGGCAGTGGGTAAGACCTTGGACATGTAGCTTTGTCGTCCCCTTTTTATACGTAAGAGGAGTGGACTGGGCCGGCGTATGCAAGTACAGCATAGGGGTGTGAATGATTATCCCGGGGCTCTGGGCGTGGTTCAGTACTGGAAATGTGCAAATGCGTGTGTCTCTGTCGCAGTGTGGGTGTCCGTTGGGGAGTGTAAGTGGTCCCTGATGGGAATTAGACACCCACGTATGTAATCTAGTTCGGCTACCATGAGGTTGAAACCCACCCGCAACTATTCAGCCACCTCCTTCTGGCAGTCTAACATCTGGCCTTGGAATGTGATGTGTGCTTCGGTGAGGTGCTGGGAGCCAGCCGTGGTGGTGGGTGCTTCCTGCTGTGTGGTCTGTGCAGGGGGTGGGGTCTCCTCGATGCAGCTGGGATGCCCTGCTCCTGGAGGTGGGTTGCCTAAGATGTCCATGAGCTGTTGTAGGGCGTGGGTGTCGAAGGTGTGGAGGTCCTCTTCATCATCACTGATGAGTTGTCTGGTCTGCTCTGCAGGAGGTGTTGATTGTCCCTCTGCAATGTGAAGGGGATATGCATTTTAACATTGTGTTGATATGTATGTTGACGCATTGTTCTAGTTTACATACAGCCTGCATGACAATGTACATTGGGACTGTTTGGGAGGAGCTGACTATTTGATGCGGGACAGTGGACATTTGAACTACATCACGGATGTGAGGTTGTACACGTACATTTTCATCTCACAGTTTCCTGCTATGCCAGATGTGATTGGCCAGTTTCTACGCACAAGCGGAACCAGTTGTGTCCTCTGTTCTGTAGTGAAAGTGTTGCACTTTGTACCACATTGTCGTCAATGTTGATGTGCTGTTATTGCTATGTGTGTGTGCTGCATTGTGGGAGAGTCGCCCCTGCAGCTGTGATTTTGCTACCCCTTATCCCTTTGAGGCGGTGTGCCTTTGACTTCTGTGCTTCTACAGTGCTGAGATGTTGCAGACTTGGCTAATTTTGGCTCTTGTTCATATTTTGGACTCTTGGGCATGGTTTATCCGCAGATGTGTTGTTGACGTCAGGGGTTGTTTGTGCACGTGGATGTGTTAAAGTGTGACCTGCTCCTTTCCGGATGTGTTCCACACTCAGCCACCCCAGTGTCGTGGTGTGCACCATGTCATGATAATTGGACTGCAGCCATGCTATTCATCATGCAGTGTCACTTGCATTGTCCTGGTGGCTCACAGACACGCAGCTTTGCTGGTTTTGACACGTGTGCATGGGTTGGTTGTGAGATTGGTGCTGTGTGGGGAGGGACCCCTTTGTGCCCATAGTGGACGGGGGCCTACTTGCTGTTTGTATGTGTGCTGCAGTGTGCCAAGGGGATCAGGGACATGATCCAGAGTCATTGTGGGTGTGCAGTGTGCTCTACTTAATTGTGCATGTGTGCCATTGTGCCCATCTCCCCCGTCCCCCCAGTCCCTGTTCGGTACTCACCCTGGTGCTGTTGTGTCAGGTCATGTCGAGCAGTGTCCAGATCCCTAACTCCTGCCACCGTCTCCCCACTGATGACTGTGGCCACCATTTCCTCCATCTCATCCAGCTCCTGGTGTTCCGCTGGACTGCCGCCTCCAGTCTGCATTGCTGCCTGATGCTTGTCAGCGAGTTTCTTCTTGGTTTTGCGCTTCGCATCATTCCAGCGCCTCTTGACCTCTCCAATTGTCCTCCTCCTCACTCCGACTGCATTCACCTTGTCCAGGATGGACTGCCATATTGCATTTGTATTTGCCAATGCCACGTTGGAGGTGACGAACAGTTGTTGGTGGTGTTCTATCACCTCCGTGATGATGATCCTGTTTTCCTGCGGACTGAACCTCGTCTTCTTCTCCTTGCCCTTCCGTGACCCCGAGGTCCCAGGCTGGTCCTCCTGGGGGCTTGTGGGGTTCTGGTCGTACTCTGTACTTGCTCCGGCTTCCCCCATGGTGCTATGCAGTTTGAATTATTTTGTTTGTGTTTTTCGGTGCTTTTATAGTGCATTTTCCCGCATGACGCGTGGGAATTGCAGGCTTGTCACTGGTTATCGCTGATTTTTTTATTGCGGTTGGCCACATCGCAACTTTTTTCGCGTTCGCCTTTTTTTGCTGTCACAGTAATTTAATCGCGGTCATTTGACGCATAAGCGTGAGACTATCGCATTGTACCGCCGTGTTGAGAATACAACGTTAACACAGCGTTATTTTCCCGCGATAGACTGTGATGTGCAAAGTTGCGTTAAGCTAATTTTGCGGTAATTATCACACGTTCTTGAGAATATCCCCCTTAGTTTTTTTTTGTTGGACATATACCATATACAAGACCACAATGCTCATTGCTATTCTGTATTGCCTTCGTTTCTAAAAAATCTGAATAAAAGTTGTCTGAAATCAAAAAGAAAGTGAAGAGGAACCTACTTCATAAGTCAGCCTCACAAGGTGTTCTTTAGTCGGTGATGGCTTTCACATATGAAAAGAAAACAATCACAGATTCCAAGGAGTATATCTGAAATTCGTTTTAGAATTTTGAATTACTCATAGACCAAGACATTTTCACATGCCTTCCTACAGCCACCTTGCTAGTTCCCTTGGAGAAAGAGCTGAAACTTCTCTAAGACACCTTCCAGCAGGTTTTTGATGCATCTAGATATCACATTCTGCCCTACTCCTCACTCCACATCTATTATTATCCTGACTTTCTGTCTCTCATGGATTTCCACGTGCTAACATTTCTCTCTCCAGTGGTTTCGAATTTGATCTACAGATATTTGGAACTCTATTGCCATATTTAGCCTCCTTTTAAAATAAACAGTTTGGTGCGATTATGTTTTCTTTTACACGTTTTCATTTTTTTGCACTGTGGTTATCGTACTTCACTGTCTTATGTCGCCTTTTCACACTTCAGCATGTTTACTGCCAGTACTATCACCGGGTGTCGTTTTCTCACTTTGTACTTTGTGTGCTCACCTTTGTCAAGCAATCTAACACGAAATTGTACACTATTTAAAACTGCATAAAATAAATGCATAGCATAGATTTACTCTTTGTGATAGTGCAATTGCACTTTAAAACACTGTTAGCTTTTTTTTTTTTTTAAATTAGGAAAATATTGACATTACACACCCACAAGTCCAGTCGGTATTTCCTGTCCATTCTCACCCTGCGTACAGCTTTGCCGATGCTCTTTAGAGTGGCACATTTTACGAGTCTACATGCGTGTTTTATGCATCCCAAACAAGGATCCACGCTCACAAATTGAGCCATTTGTGTTTACAATATGGTAAATATTATTTAATCTGTCTCCGTATGACAAATAATGCCTACCTTTCAACCATTCGCTAAGTATTACAGTGGTTCGGGAGCGTTTCATAGCTTTGAAAAAAAGAAGCTGGCTCAGGCCAAAAAACGCCATTAAGGGGGAGTTTTGTGGAGGCAGTCACATTATTTCATCACTTAGCAATTACCGAGAGCGCAATTCATTTGGCATGAAATGCTTGACCCCACATCTCTCCAGGAATTGATCAGGCCTGTCACTGAAGGAATGATTCGAGTGCAAATAAATGGACGAGTCAGTCATTTTAAACAGTTTGTCTGCTGTTTCCAGGCGCCTAATGGTGACGGACAGAGCGCTTGGCGGGAACAGAAAAGGTCGTGGGAAGCAAGGGAAGTGCGTGAGAGATTTCGTGGAAAGTAGTGGACATTATCTGTGCTGCTTTCCCGTCACCCCCGATTACCCTGTGCCGCCTGACATTAGGGCAGCACGCGCGTCTGAAGTAGTTTGACGTATAACCCAATATGATTTTCAGTCTTCATTCGATGTTCTTCATTAAGCACAGGTCGAAGTAGATGAACCACTGCTTCCGAGTTCACATCCATCTCGTCACCACGCACGTGCTGAATACCAATGAAAGGCTGCGTTGTGTCAGGCTTCGCCAAATTGGCAGTTTTTTTTTTTTTTGGCTGATTTATATAGCGCGAACTCGACCCGAAGGTATTGGGGCGCTTTACATGAGCACCGGTTACGTTACAGAAGGACACATTCATGTTTTTGGTGGGCACGGGAAGATTAAGTGATTTGCCCAGAATCACAGGATGTGGACGCGACCCCGAGGCTCAAACCTTGGTTTCCAGCTCCAAAGTCGGCAATCTAGCCTCAGACCACATCCTCTGTTATTCAGTTCCATCCTCCCGGCACATATCACATCGTCGGCAGAGGGCTGGATAAAAATGTTGTGTTGTGTGGCGCTCTACCGCTCCCTTCGCAGGGCCTAGTCGCGCTGGGTGCGCGCCACAGCGGAGCGCGGTAACGGAGACCACAGTCACTCAGTTGGGCTCCAAGTGACCCCGTGTGGTCACGCCCCTTTATTATTTCGCGCTCCGCCTTCACGGCGTGCAGCGCGTGGGTGCGACATATCCGGCGCGGAGGCCGGAGCAGTCAGCTAGACTGCTGACTCACTACATCCCATCCCAATTCAGTTCTTTTGTCCTTCCCCAAAGTCTCGCCGCTCACTTACTTGGCATGCAAAGTCTCTCAGGCGGGTGCTCGGGCGGGGGTTTCCCCTCAGTCCATACCTGGGATGATTACCCCGGGTGTTGAGAGGAGACGCCGGCTCCTGGGGCGCTGATGTCGTCTCAGGGGACTCTCTTGTCGCCACTGCATGGGGCGTGATGGGCGGTGGTCTCACTGGCGAGCTTCCCCGGAGATCTCGCTGGGTCTCGCCTGGTTCCCATGCACCAGGATCTTCATCGACTCTTTCTTCGGCGGGGGAAGCTGGGACCTTTTTGAACCATGAGATGTTGCGTGTCACAGTTTCTCCTTCTTTCTCCGCAGTCACAATCGTTCCCTTCACGCTGACCACCAACCACTGGCCTGGTTCGAAACGGGTCCGGAATTTCCCCCCTGGCCTCCTGTCTTTCAGTATGACAGTGTCACCTCGCTGCATAGTGCGGGTTGTCGCTCTTCGTGTTTGACTAGCTGTTATGTTCTGTTTCCTTCTCCGCCTTTTGGCGCCTTCCTCGTCAAATGGAGGGGGCGACCACCCAGGGCAGGTGGGGAGGGTGTCGCGGCGAACCCCGTTGAACATGAGCACCCACAGGGCTTGGTGGGTGGTGCTGTGAGGGGTGCTCAGGAACTCCAGGAGGAACATTTGGAGATGTCTCTCGGGGTCCACTTTTCCGGCCACGGCGATGCGGAGGGCTTTGTTGAGAGTCCTCATAAACCTTTCGATCTCCCCGTTAGCTTGGGGCCATTGTGGGGTGATACGCCTGTGTTGTATTCCATGCTGGTGCATGAACTTCTTTTCAAGCACCGGGGTGACCTGGGAGAAGGCGGTGGAGCTGACAACCTCCACGATAGGATACTTGGAGTAGCTGTCGATGAGGGCGAGGGTTGTTCGGCCATCGGGGAAGCTCCCGAAGTTGATACTCACTTTGTCCCATGGGATTGTCCCATGTTCTTCTGTGTGGATCGGCACAGGTCTCTCCGCGGCGCTTGTCACCTGGCAGGCAGGACACCTTCTCACGGTCTCTTCAACTTGGGTCTCCAGTCCTGGAAACCAGACTTTCTCCTTCATGCAGGCTTTCATCTTCTCCACGCCTTGGTGACCTCCGTGGGCTAATTGGGTAGCCTGGTGTTGTAGCGCTACAGGGATAACAATCCGGGCCCCTCGCAGCAGGATCCCGCCTTGGGTTACGCTCAACTCGTCTCTAATCCGCCACATCTTAATGAGCCTCTCCTTCTCCAGGCCTGACCAGTTGTTGGCAGACTGCAAGAAGTTTTGCCAGTGCCCTTCTTGGACGGCCGCACGGACCTTGGTGATAACAGGATCTTCCTCTGCAGCTGCGGCCACCTCTTCCAGTGTTAGAGCCTTCGGGCAGGTGATGGTGGAGATCATGTTCAGATGTGCTTCTAACGCTTGGGCGTCCTTGTCTTCCTCCTTGCCTTTTTGCGGGCTGGGGTGTCATGAAAGGAAGTCGGCAGGATTTTTGGGGCCAGGCCGGTACACCACGTCCATCTCGTATTGTTGGAGTCCGATGGCCCACCTCTCATTGCGTGGTGGCGGGTGTGGTGCCGACCCTTTGAACAGGGGCACCAATGGCTGGTGATCCATGACGACTCGGAATGGTTGACCACATACATATAGGTGGAAATGGCGGCACGCCCATCGGATTGCTAGGGCCTCTCTCTCAATTTGCACATAGCGCCTTTCCGTGGGGGACAGTGCCTTGCTGGCGTAGGCTAGGGCGGCCCATCTTCCTGGCTCCTGCTCTTGCGCAAGAACGGCCCCGAGACCTACGGGACTGGCGTCCACAAGTATCTCCGTTGGCTTGGCCGGATCGAAGTACACCAGCGTGGTGTGGTCGAGGAGAGCGCTCTTGACTTTCTGAAACGCTGTTTCTTCTGGAGTTCCCCACTGCCCCATGGCATCAACGCGTGTGAGGTTTCGGAGGGGCTCCGCAATGGTGGCCAGGTTGGGAATAAACCTGCCACAGTATGTGGCCATCCCCAGGAAGCTCCGCACTTCCGACACAGTCAGGGGGGCCGGGGCGTCCTTGATGGCCTGAGACTTCCGCTGATCTACTTGGATCCCTTCCTGGTTGAAAGTGTATCCGAAGAATTCTATTTGCCTTTGAAATAGCAGGCATTTCTCTTTGTGGAGGGTGACCCCATGTTCCTGGAGTCACTTCAGGGTGGCTCTCAGTTGTTTGTAATGCTCCTCTGCAGTTCTTGAGTGGATGAGTATGTCGTCACTTACGTTCAGTACTCCAGGCAATCCTGCCAGGATCTCCTTGATGGTGTCTTGGAATATCTCGGCCGCTGACAAGATGCCGAAGTTGAGGCGCTTGTACCTCCCTAGGCCCAGGTGGGTACTGAACGTGGTAATGTATCTACTTTCCTTCGCTAGCACCAGCTGGTGGTAGTCAGCGTTCAGATCCAATTTAGAAAACCATTGGGAGCCGTTGAGGTCGGCCACGATATCATCCATCGTTGGTGTGATGCGGCGTTCGCGCCGGATGGCCCTGTTGGGAAGGCGCATGTCTATGCACAGCCTGATTTTTCCTGGCTGGCGAGGTTTTTCCGCGATCACCATGGGAGATACCCATGGTGTGGGCCCAGACACTTTCTCTATGACCCCTTGATCTTCCAGCATTTGTAGCTCCAGTTCCACTTGCGGCCTGAGGTGGAAAGGGATCCTCCGGTGTCTCAGGGCCGTCGAGGCGACCGACTGGTCTATGTGCAGCTTGATGGGGCTTTTCTTGATCCATCCAAGGCCCTCAAATAGGCTTGCAAATTGGTTGAGCAGGTCCTTTGTTTGGTCCGCTTGTATGCTCCTCGCAAACGTCACTAATCCGAGGTCTTCCGCTGTGTGGCTCCTTACCAGGGTATCTGCCTCGTGGTTTATCACGTGGACATCCGTGAGGATCTCGTTCTCTTCGGACCGTATGGGTACGGTCATCTTGCCCTTGAGGGGTAGGGGTGTGTCACTCCCGTATGCGAAGATTTTTGTTTTTGAGGGCCTGAGTTACGGTTTAGGTCTCAGTTTGTTATACTGCTGAACTCCCATGACAGTCACTGACGCGCCGGTGTCGATCACCGGGCTGACTTCAGATCCTGCGATACGCACAGTGCACAAGGGCTGAGGTCTTCTTCTTCTTTTGAGTGCCTGCACAAAAGAGACCAGGTACGTCTCTCCTTCATCCTCCTCTGAGGTTGTGTCATCTCCCTGGTAAGTGGCTCTCTCGCCTTTTGTTCCCCTGTGTGAGGATGTGAGGGAGAGGTTCGAGAGTTGGCGTACCATCTTTCGCGCTGGTATTGCTCGCCATCCGTCTTTCTTCTGGGCTCTCCTCCTGCATACCGACGCGAAATGGTTTGGTATGCCACAGTTGGTGCATGTCTTCCCCTGGGCCGGGCAGGACTTGGGGGGGGGGGGGTGTTCCTCATAGCCGCAGTACCCGCACAGGCCTTTCGGATTTGGCGGTCGACGGTCTCTCGGTCTGTTGCTTCTGTCCCGTGCCTTGACTGCATCGGCTCGTTCCACCTTGATGGTGGCACTCTTTTCGGACGATCGTGTTAATGCTAAGTACATTTTGTCAGCGCGGGCTGCTGACAGGTCATGCGACCTGGCCATGACTAGTATGTCATTAAGTGGTATATTTGGTTGTTGTAGGATGAGTCCGCGCAGCACCTTGCTGCGTATTCCTTGCATGAGCTGCGCTCTGATTTCTTCGGCCGCTCTTTCATCCAAGAGGTGTGTGCTGGCTAACTCCCGCAGCCTCGCGTGGAAAGTGTCTATGGATTCCCCCTCTCTTTGCCTGGCCTGTCTCAACTTGAACCGCTCAAAGTCCTGGTTCAGTTGAGGGTCAAAGTGTGCATTGAGCGCTGCTACAGCTGCGTTATAGTCATTCGGGGGTCCGATATCTGGGAGGTGTTTGAAAAGCGTCTGTTTCTCTTGTTGCGATAAAGTAGTTTTCAAGACGTCCAAGGCACGTCTTCCACCTTGGGGATGCAGTGGTGGGGTCAGCTGCCTCACTGAATGGTGGCAGTACTCCTGTGGGGGGGTGTTGTGGGACTGCACGGGCTAGCGCCTGGTTCGCGTCTGGGTTGTCCCCCATTGTGGTGATGGGGAGGTGCCTTATGCCCTGTGAGGTGTAGGGGAGGCTGGTTACTTAGCGTTATCAGCACCGCTTCACTGGGTTAGCCAGTGGTGCCTTCGTTGTGCGCGTGGGCGTGGCGCAGGTTGCCTGCTGGTAATGAGGGGTGTAAGCCTCGTACTGTGTGGTGCGAGTGAGTGGCCGGTCACGTGGTTGTACCTGATTGGTGCTGGCTTCCACCTGTGCAGGGGTCTGTAATTGTTTTGGAGCAGCCGGTGCTGTGTTCCAGGTGATGCAGTGCCTAGTGAGTCCCCTGTGCCTTCTTTTGGGCAGCGTGTGTCGTCGTTGTGCCTCGCTGCCGGCACCTGTGTTCTCTGGGCGGGCTCCTCGTCCGGAGCTCGTTGTGGGCGTTTCCTTCCCTCAGGAGTGCTGCTGCATGAGCCGGAGCGTGGAGTCGGTTCCACTCCTCATCGCTAATGTGGTGCTCTACCGCGCCCTTCTCAGGGCCTAGTCGCGCTGGGTGCGTGCCGCAGCGGAGCGCGGTAACGGAGACCACACAGTCACTCAGTTGGGCTCCAAGTGACCCCGTGTGGTTACGCCCCTTTATTATATCGTGCTCCGCCTTCACGGCGTGCAGCGCGTGGGTGCGACATATCCGGCGCGGAGGCCGGAGCAGTCAGCTAGACTGCTGACTCACTACATGTTGTATGGTAAATTGCGGTGGCGGAGCAGTTTTGCAACACATTTTTCCCTTTCAGTTTTGTTGGTGGTGAACGACTTTCTTCAAGGTAACAGATGTTTGAATTAATTTAGCACTAGAGAGGGTCAAAGTGGCTTTCTTACAATCAGGGTTTTAAGTGTGATGAAAAAACTGGGGTGGGGGGCCTCTCAAAGGGGCGTGGCCGATGTAATTAAGGGCGTGGCTAAAAAACTATGCTAAAAAATCTGTGCTTAGTATAGTGTGCCTCCCGATTGCTATTTTGCTATTTATTTCATTGCATCCAGATTATACAACAAGTAACATTCCACCTAGAACAAGCAGGGACTATTGGCTTTCTCAATGGTTGTTAGTTGCATAAGGTAAATAAGGAACAACTATGGCTTGGTTGTATAGGATATTGAAAATGCTTCAGTTCGGAATTGAGGAGACTGTGAAAGAACTATAACGAGTCTCTTCAAAGTTACATCAAAGGAAGTGAAGGGTGACACCGTTGCAGAGTTAATATTTTTTTTTTCACCCTGAGGGTGAGGACAGAAATTGAGAGCCCAGTAGGGACCCGTCTCAGCACCTGCTTTTTAGAACTGCCGGTGCTGAGCACTGACAGGACCAGGCAACTTAAAGCCCTGCTTACAATCTTCCTTTCCACTCCTTATCCGTAGTGCTTTTTCTTGCAGGGGGAGTAACTTCAAGAGAGCAATGTGGAGCATGCACACGTTTGCAGAGAGAGCATAGGCGAAGGCCCTGCAGAGTCCTTAGCAGTTTATTGCCTATTGGCACGTATAAACTCAACTTTTTAGTCATGTACAGTTTTTTGAACATCCGTGGTTATATTTTTCCATCCAAGGGAGGAACAGCGGAACAATTTACACACAAACTCGTTAGCAATCATCAACAAACATTGGCAATGCCAATAGGCCTCGCAATGACTTTGCTGTTGGACACCGAGTGTGGAGAAATGTGAGCCCCTCTTAGTGAGTGCAACTTCAAGGAAACCCTCATGTAAGTGGTGCATGTTTTTCCTAAAAAAATATACACGTGAACCAATTCAGTGCAAAGTGGGGTTCCCGTATCTCACCGGTTATGATGCCATGCTTATCAATAATAAAGGGCATGCTTGATCTAAATAATCTAAGCTGTATTATATTGATTCAGTATGTATCCATGTGAAAGCTCTTGTCTTTGTCCTATTGTTAAAGGAAACATTGTTAGACAAACTGTATCAGACCCGGTCTATATAGCATTAATGAGAACATTACATCATGATAGAACTCGCCGGCGTGGTTTTACCTCTGATTGGTTTACGTTTTGCCAGGAGTTACAAAGATGTTGCAAATAGTGTCAGCTCTGGGGTTCTATTTTGAAACCAATTCCCGAACATGCGGAACAGCATTCTGTGTTGTTAGGAGCCGGAAGTGTATAGAGGCAGAGAGCTCCACTGAGCGATAGCTTAATCCCCTGCGTGTCCCAGAAAAATTTAATCTGTGCTCCCCCTTTCTGCCATTGTGTCTCCTGGAGTATCATGATTTAAACATACATGGTCAGTTTAATTGACGCTGGTGACGTACAAAACAATGGATGTTTATCCAAATACGCTCTAAAGCTTTGAAATAAATATGCTGCCATTTTGGAATGTTGATAAAAGAATAGTACTTCTGCCCATGTCAGATAATCTGTAAATTAATTAAAAACAATATGGGAATGCTATTTACCAAAACATAATTATAAGCATACAGAAATTGTTGTTGTGTCACACATATGTAAGGTGGTACCTTGTGGCTTGCCTGTCCTTACTGTGGCGACTTCGGTGAACATTCCCACACCCACAAGTGAGCAGTAGTGTTTCATGTCCCCCGGCAGCAGACTGCTTATGCGTTTATCATGGGGAAGGGAGGGCGGTGCGAAGCTGGAGCTGCAAGGGAATGGGAGCCAAGTGAGCCTGCCAGAGGTTTGAAGGCTGCGACTGCACAGTGCTCAAGGGGCTTAGAGAGCAGAGGGTATGGCTTTGAGCCCGCACAGCCAGTTCTAAGAAAACAGTGGCTTTGCGTACATAGGTGTGCCTGCACACAAGGGAGCGAGTGAAAACATGAGTGCGAGTAAAAAGGGCTGACATTTCCTAAATGGGACAAGTGTAAGGCTACAAGTAATAGGGCAGTGCTCCATGGGATGGACCAACCCACAGAAAAGAGGGACAAATAGGAAAGATTAGCCACTTGGAAGCAAATCTTATTAAAGGACACTCATAGAAATAAATCAAAAGCAATGGATGGGATGTAAGCCCACAAAGTATATACACCATGTCTTTAAGAGACAGAGCAAGCGCTGCCCATGCTTGACCTAAAAATGTAGAAAGAGCTAGCTACCCCCCACACTGTAATTGAACACACTCCAACCCCATCCCTTCAAGGGGCCACCAAACATTTTTAGGGGCCCCATTCTGCCCAAGGCCAATGCATATCTGTGCAATATGGTAGACTCAACAGCCCCTTATCACATTCTGCAGGGGGGGGGGGCAGGAGGCATCATTTTGTGCTATGCCACTGACACCACAGCATCTGCAAGAACTTGCATATCATTCTCATTTTTGCTTCTAAGTTGCATCGACCTGAGATGATAACACAATTTTTTTAAATAGACTATATTAGCTAATAACATTTTTTATAGTTCCTTTTCAACTTGATGCATTTCTGTGCTGATTTACTCCTTTATAGTAAAACCCAGTTCATGTTGATAAAACTAGCTAAAACTTGGGGTAGAACATTAAAAATATGGTGAGATGTGTTAATCCGAGAGACCCCTTATTTGGAGTGTGGAAGAGTTTTAATGACTTACAAAAAGCCCTCACCAAAGCAAAGTGAAATTAAATGATGGTAAATCTCAAAGTGCACAGTCAGTTATGGTATTCTGGAATGATAGCCACAAACAATGATGGAAAAACATTGATCAATATTGTTGTTAGTGACATTTTTTAACATGTAATTAGGCTGAATTGGCCAGAAAAAATGTTTTTTTATGCTGAATTGCATTAAGGGAAAGTTGAGAAATAGTTTAAAACCATCAAAATTAATAGGGGCGAGGGGCGTTGAGGTAAAATCACATTGACACCTAAAATGAGGGTTGAAATTAGTGGATGGGTATGAAGAGGGGAAAAAGTATAGATTATGTGGAGGAACTCAATTAAAATGCAGCAAGAGGGGCGCATAAACAAAAATATAAACAACACCCTTCAAAAAGAGATACAAGGTCGGTCCTGATGGACTCATCAAAGGTTTATTTAAAGTGCAGAACAACATGCTGGCCCCTATTCATTTAAAGGTTTTTCCATGAAACTTTTAATTTGAATGCAATATATATCTTGCATTTTTTCAGGATCAATTTCCTACCATAAAGGTAAGAGAAAAAAGTAAGATCCTAAGAAATAGTTGACTCAGATGCTCATCTCCCTTATTAATGATGATTCTATGTTATTTTCCAAGATATAAACCAATATACCTGGTAGCAAGATCACTGGTGAAGATTTCTCATTGTTTTGTGCCTTGCACAAATATTTGCATTAACCTACACCATGCACGCACATATAAAGAGTTTGATTTTCACATTAGAGTTGACCATAGTTAATGTAGACCTAGATTTAAAATGACTCTTGTTAAGTTGAAATGTCACACTGTCTGCCGTGTATTTTTCTTTTCTCTAATTTCAGGAGCCAAGCTGCAGCCGTACATGTTAATTAAATAGTATCTTAATGTTTTTGGTTTCTATGTGAATGTTTATCTGTATGGGTTCCATAGAGAGCTGAATAATGAACCTCTGCACTTGTGAGAAGTACACACTTACCAAACTGTATCATCCCACTACAAGATATTTGTTGAATGTAATGCAGGAGAGACTTCCATTGTGTGATGGCTGGGAAGAAGGCTGAAGCTAGTTAAACTGAAATTGTTCCATGCTGATTGGTTCACTTCATGGAAACCATAGCGAACTGGTCCTCACTGTAATAATTGTACAGGTATAATTGTGCATTGCTGAGTTAGTGAGATTCAGATACACTCTTTTCCACTCTCCTGAGTGTAGACCCTTTGCTTTGCTTTTACCCAAAGAGTTTGATTCCTGGGCAAATCCATTCTCACTTAATTGACTGAATTCTATGTAACTCAGCCTTTAAAGGCTTTACTTGTTGATACCTTCTACCTGACATCTCCCCAACGTACCCAACTTATTAGCTGTGCCTGTTTTAATTTGCTTTATGACAACATTAAACAGTTTGTCTTTGTAGTTATGATTCTAATTTGCTTTGAGTTATTCTGACAATTCAGTTTCTGTATTGATTACTGATTTACTACTAATGTGGATGAATTGAGGTTGTAACTTGCTAATCGATTTACAAACCTTCATGGTTTGCAATGCTACTATTCTCCATCATCATTTGCTACAAAAATCTACATGGTGCAAATCCCACTGCAACAAATCTGTTAGCAGAGCATGGTTCCCATTGATTCATAGGGAGTCCGAATTTTCCCCAGAGACAGTCAAAAATAGAATCTGCCCCAGCCCAGTCACGCCCCTGAGGTTTAATGGTCCAGTTCTGACAACAGGTGGAGTAGCAGCATTTCTGAAGTGATTACAGTGTCCTAGGAGTGTGAGTATAAGTATGGTTACTCATCTCGTATTGTGTATTGTCGAGCATTGTGGTGTTTGAAATTTCGATGAGTTAGTCTGTTTCATGGTGTGGTGTCCAAGTGGGTCCAGAAGTGGGTACTGAAGGGCTCTGTATTGAAGTTGAGAATTGAAATGCTTTTTCGTGTGTACTGCTTGCGCTTAGGAAAAGAAAGTGCTTGCTGCAAAGTGTTAAAGTTTGGTTTGGTTATCAAATTTGTCATAATCCAAGATCCAGTGATAGATATTGAGTTATGTAAGTTGTGACTTGTGTGTTAGGTTTGTAGTGTGGGATCTTGAAGCGCTATCAGCCACGCTAAGATAGAGACATATCAAACTTCTATTGTGAGGATGCATTAACTGAGATTGATGTTTGGTTGATCCTTAGTGCACAGGAGTATACCACACTAGTCGGGGTCATCATCACAATCATTGCAACTTTATTCGGTTATTACAAACCATTAAAGTGCACAGAGCATAATAAAACAGTATAATAAAGAAAGTCAGGGTGATTTATAAATGGTTGAGACTCATTTTGTATGTGTGATAATACAAGGAGGGTGTTATTCCCCATTTCCTCATTAGATTGAACAGTGACTAGGAATTTCTATAATGGAACTGACAAGACAAATTGTTTTGTTTTTGTTTTTCAAAAATTTGCTTATGAGAAACTGATCACTGTGAAATGAGAGCTGCTGTCAGGTGCTGCAAGTTAATTCATAAGATGCCATTTTGGTATTGGTCGATTGGTGTGTGTGATGTGTTTGGATTGGCCACGTCAGTGAGTGCTGCCCTGTGAGGGTTAGGAACAGTAGTGTCACACTCAGATTGGATGCTAGTGTTGTTGTGTATTTTATTGTGATTTGCTGAAAATTGCTGGTTATTTCAACTGAAGTTTTTTTCATTTTGTGTTGTCCCACAAACAGAGTAACAATGACATTTTTCAAGCAATCGAGAGCCTTGTTTAGTGATGATGTAAGAATACCTGTCTGTGAGGGCAAGGAGGCCTCTCCTGAGGACATGGCCACACATTATTTAATACTCAAGGACAGTTTACACATGTGTATCTAGATCAAAAATGGAATAAGATCACAGCAAATCAAGAGTCCTTTAATTTGAGAACAATTGAGAATTTGTGTTGAGTGCTGTATGAGATAAAACCCTAATCGAAACCCGCTCAATGTGAGGTTTTAATGGATGGGAGCGTGCCACACCTATGAAAGAGAAGTAGAAACATCAGACCAGAATAAGCAATAAGGTCTGTAGTTGAATGGAAGTGAGGGTAGATGCAGAACATCAAGGACAGAGGGAGAATGTAATTGGAGATATAAGGATGCACCCAGTGAAAACAAGAGGTGCAGCAGAGTACAATACATTATGAGAAGGGGTTGATTTGAAGGAAAAGAGAGATGAGACTAGTGATAGGGACTCTAGTGATGATTTTTTGGATAATCTGTTGACTTCCCCACCACCTCCATATCACATTGTTCATCAGGCTGGAGGGCTTCAACAGCCCAGAAGGCACCCACAGCTAGTTGACACAGATGTGAGTACACCTATTGATCAGAGTCTCCATGACACAAGTATATTCCTGGTTGCACCTGCTCCACCATTGGGAGCCCCAAGCACAACCCTAGGTACATGTACAGTCATTAAAGTCCCTGGTACATCAGTTGCTGGTACTACCTCAGATCTAGGAGGGCAACCCCGAACTGGAGCACTCCCATTGTGAGTGTGTCTGCCATAGAAGTTGAGATAAGTCCTGAGCTACAAACCCCAGAGAGGGATGCCCCTTCAAGGGTGCTGGATGTTTTGACGCTAAGGGAAGAAATGGAGGAATTTATTAAAGGAAATCTTTATTTGGGAGTTATAGATGGATATGCTGATGAGGAACTCTAGTTCTTGTGCAACATAGCTGCTAGGCATGCTTGTGAAACTCATGAAAATTTGGAAGGGTTGGCCACTGAGTTTGGGGTTAAGTTGTCTAAAAGTCGCAGTCTAAAGAAAAATGTCAGGATGTTCATAAGTGAGAAAACTCTCAAGAACATGTCAACGACAGGGCTAAAATTACACATAAGGGAATTAGTGGGCAGTAATCAGAAGTGGAGTGATATTCAAAAGATTAAAGTGGCATAAAAGGGAAAGAGAAATAAAGGACCAGATGGGCAGGTTAACTAAAGTAAAACAGAAGTCAAATCTTACCCATTGAGAGATGTGCATGAGGGTGAATATGTGCATGTACTTTGTAGTCATGTCGATCTTTTTACATTTACAAATCATTTTCCAAAACTGGGAGAAAATCCAAATTTATGACTCACTAAAGTTGAGAGATTTGTGAAAAATTCAAAGGTGCTTTGGGAGGATTTAAATACTATCTTTAATATCGTCATTCCTAGCGATTTGTGGGGAAAGTGCAAGGTGTCAGTGGAGTGGCTGACTAATCAACCACTGAGAGTTGCCCAAAGGAATGATCCTTCTCCTATTGTCATGGACAAATATAATGAGGTATTTGCCTGTTTGACATCCACAGTTCTGCAGAAAGGGCTTGATTGGTTGAAAATTTTGAGTACTACCCAAGAGTCTAATGAGTCTGTGCATGATTATTATGAGGATTTCTGACAGCATAGTGACAGTCAAAGACCCTAGATGAGCTACTGTGTAACACAAAGTATTATAGTGATTATTTAGAAGTGAGACAGAAGAACATCAAGGGGAAATTTATGGTGGCTCAAATAAAGTTATGATAGAAAGGATTCCAGAATGGCCTGTAGATGGCAAATTCAGGCTCTGGTCTTGGTGTCGGTGCATGAATGCAGGGAGTTGGCTATCAAGCTGGTGGTCAGATGATGCAGACTGGGAAGGGCATCCCACAAGGTAGAGGATGCGGAATGCCAGTTGATCCGAATTCAGGGATGGACATAGCCATGTTGACAAAGACTACTCTGTGTCAATATTGCAACAAGGTGGGGTACTGGAAGGGAGAATGTAGGCTAAATCCAAACCGGTTGCAAAATGGTGGTCAGATTTCAAACATGATATGACACCAGTACCAAATATGTAAATGCAAAGACCTTAAAATGCTTATATGCCCCATAATCTGATGATTCAGCAATATTTGACTAGTCCGAGGTTTAATGCAAATCCAAACCCCAGAGTTTAGCAAAAACCTTTACAATCCCTGACAGGTTCTAACAGTGTCCGGTCTTTGACAGTTTCGAAAATCCACGTTCTAATCAATCATGCTAACGGTGCCTGAGAGTGGAGGCAGATTACAAGCTTGTTGTGCAGTCTATGAGGTAGATCAATGTGGGCCATATGTGGATGGAGAGGTGAATAGCTACCCGTGTTCTTTTTGATATACAGGAGCTACGAGTTCTACTGTAAGAACTTTAGATATCTCAAACCTACACCTCTTGGTAAAATAAATCAAAGTTGTAGGTATCTCAAACAAGCAAATTGTGAATCCTGTTTCAGCTGTGAAGACAGGTCCTTTTGAGGAGGAACCTCAGTTCATAATATACAATCTGAGTTCAGTCAATCTATTGGGCAGGGATTTACTTTGCGGACTCAGTTGTGCAATCTATTGCACATCGGATGGTGTCAAGCTTCACATGCACAATTTAGATGCAGACTCTAAATTGAGCACACAAATGTCACCTGTTGGATTCGTCATGGTTTTTACAAAGGAAGATTTTTCACCTGAAGTAAAGGAATCCATCAAGGAGAAAATCTGGGATTTTTCTGGAGAAGATATAGACCAGATCAAAGATGCTGAACCTGTGAGGATGACTGTATAGGGAAATGCAGAGTATCCCCAAACACCCAGACAACCTCTCACCGGAGGCTGGAATTACCCGATAATTGAATCCATGTTAGAGCAGGGCTTCTTAAAGGAGGTACTAGGGAGTCCCTGTAATTCACCTATAATGAGTTTGCAGAAGCCAAATAAAAAATGGAGAATAGTACAGGACCTGAAAAATGTAAATGTTATTATATTGTTGCCCTATGTTGTACCGTGGTACCGAATGCTGCTGTGATACTTTTCTAAATACCTTGTGGCACTGAGTGATTGACAGTTATTG
This sequence comes from Calotriton arnoldi, assembly GCA_963921515.1. NCBI lineage: Eukaryota > Metazoa > Chordata > Amphibia > Caudata > Salamandridae > Calotriton > Calotriton arnoldi. The sequence goes on along the minus strand of CAWUFW010010343.1, from coordinate 118,581 downwards.
ATTTCTGTCAATCATTTTTCTCTATTCCTCTGCATGAGTACAGACAATTTCCTTTTGCATTCTGATTCCAAAACAACATTCTAGCATGGTGTTCAAGCCCACAGGGGCAAACAGAGAGCTCCTTGATCTTCATTCAGATAGTGAAGAAGAATCTGGAACCTTGCAGTTGCCATGCAACTCAGTCTTGCCTCAGTACAGCAAGGACCTATTGGTGGCATTGACAATGCAAGATGCATACAGACAATACACTATTGCCCTGTTGACTCAATCAATCAGTCAATCAATCAATCAATCAATATTTACTTTATTCAATTTTGTAGTAAAATAATCCAAGTGACGTGATAAAAGGTCCAACATGATTATATATTAAACAATACAATAAAATGACCTAGTATATGAATATAAAAGACAGTTGACTCATTTGGCAGAGAACTGAAACAACGTGCCCCTAACCAAAATGCAGTAGTGCCAGAAGGAAGTTCTATATTTCTGACACCATATTGAGAAGGGAGCTAGAAAGGTGTCTCAAGAGAGAATCTCTACCATTCTGAGTATGAACCTCCCAAAATGCAGAAAGATGTCAGGATGTTTCTGGGAATGGAGTGCTAATGTAATCAGTGGGATCTCAACCCTTTACTAGTGGCAAAGCCTCTTCATAAGCTTAAACATAAATTTGTGTCTCATCCGCTACCCTAAGACATCGACTGCATAAGCGCCTTCCTCAAGCTGAGAGAAAGTTTCAGTCACACCCGGCTCTAGGAATGCCTGATTATGAAAAGGATTTCACATTGTACAGCTGTGAATAGGATGGGTGCACCGTGCCTCTATTAAGAGAGACTCATGGCAATTCTAAATGCCCAGTGGTGTACTTCTCTGCCACTCTTGACCTGGTAGCCTCAGTATTTCCAGGTTGCTCATTGGTGGTGACTTCAGTTGGTGTCAACATCCAGCAATGAGGTACCCACTTACCATTATGGTTACTCACTCTGTTAAGATCCTACTCACCTGCAAGCGAACACAACACGTGACACATAGTAGCCTAATTCATTGTGAACAGATGATTCTTAAGAGAAGGCGATTCTTGCTGTTGATAATATTACTGTAAGGCACTGCACCTGTCTCAACCATGCCACATTGTTGTCTTTGCCTATGTCTGATGAAAATGATGATGGGGTTGACCATGTCTGTCTGGACGTTACAGAGAAGTGTACCAAGCCAAGATCTGACATTCAAAACATTTCTCTGGAAGAGCTTGAATATATGTTGCTTGTGGACAGCTTTTGTTTAAGATATCAAAGAGGTATTTTGAAATCAGCATATGCTGTGTGCACCTTAGAAGGTATAGAATAAGCCTCCTATTTGTGCATTGTAGCTTCCACACAGGTGGCTGAACTGATCGCATTTACTAGAAATTGCTCTGCCGCTAACAATTTAAAAGTTACCATCTATACTGATAGTCAGTACAGGTTTGGCATGGTTCACAATGATGGAGCAGTAAAAATAAAAAAAATTAACCCCTAACAAATTATATAATTAATTAATTAAAAATGTTCGTTTAAATGTAGTAATCAACATTGTATATGTGGGAATGGTAATATGCCAATGTATGTGCTAAATAATCTATTAATGAATGTCCGTGTGTCTAATCATAACGTAAGAATAAAAAGCGTACTAAATAAAATAAATGCATGTTTGTGCTTCATAGAAATAAAATGTGTCGTTGCAAAAACAATAGTGATGGTAAGTAAGGAGCAGCTTAAATGTCGCTTTTTGCTAGGTAACAACTAATTGGGGTACGTAGACGGGAGGGAAACGAAAGGGATATTTTTCTCTATTTTAATTATGTTTTATTTGCCTCAAATTAGTGCTTCTAAAGTAGAACCGAGTGGCGAGATAAAATGGCCGCCAGTGGGAAGATGTGCGCAGGCGCAAGGGGACACGTGGTACGGGATGAGATTGAAGAAATCTGGAGCCTCGTGATGTCTCTGAGAGGCTAGGATGCAAGAAATGGTCAAGGCTGGTGTGACCAAATTGAACTGATAGTGTGCCGTGATGATCAGGAGAGAGTCCGTGGGAAAGGAGCCCAAGAGAAAGGACAATGACTGCGGAATTCTTGAATGTGTCAAAAGAAGATACAAATGGACTGATCGAATCGGATGGAAATGTTTAAGCGTATGGGAAAGGAAATGATCCAAGGACTTTTGAATCCAAGAGAACTTGATTAAAGAATGAATAAGCTGACATGCATGGACCAATGAAAGAAAAGCGTGATATTAATGTTGCAACAGTTAGTTAGCAAAGTTAGAATTAGGGTATAAGAGGGCCTACTCTTAGTGGGAGGGGGTGAGTCGCGGTTGCAGTCAGTCAGTTGCAGGAGTTCCAGGGAAGTTCCAGAGAGTTGCAGTACGAGAGTCGTGGTTGCAGTAGAGGAGACGGGTTGCAGGTAGCTGATGCTGACGAGCTGAAGTTGCTGTTGCGGTCTTAACTTTACAGTTGAGTATGAGAATCAGGCTATTTCTAATCCCAAAGTTAGGTTAGAAATCATTAGGCTAAATTAGGAAGCTAGGCAGGTAACTAAGGTTTTTGGCTTCATGACAAAATTTCCTTTCTGCAATAAATTGATTATGCTTAATAAAATTGTGAATTTAAAATGAATAATTGAATAAAGTATTAAATCTTTTCATGCTTTTAAAATTATATAAAATTTAAGATTCTTTAAAAACCAAAATGACTCAGTGGTTATTTTCCTAAATGATTGTGACATGAGTAATTGGTTGATTGTGATTCAGCTGGTCTTAATCACTATGAACTAATTTCTTAAATGAATGATTCATCGACAAACAATGAGCAGGAATATCTTAAGAAATAACTAAAAGAAAGTGACAAATTAAGGTAAATAGATATCCTTGCTCTTCCAGCGGTACACAAAATGGTGTTCTCCATTTAGTTCTCATGCTTCTCCTAGGAGTACAGAAATTCATAAAGGTGTAAAAGGAAATCCAGGAGTGTGTGTGTGTGTTTAGGCGATGTTTATGGGCCCCATCGTCATGTGGATATGAGAAATATAGTTTGCCCCTGGATGACCTATAAGTAACCTGGGAGGAGGATAGTTTTTATTGTACGCGCTGCATCAGATTTCTTGGTAGCAGAGTTATGGTTTTCTATAGATTAGTTTAGTGATTATTGTTTATTGATTATTGATTATTTGATGACTAACACTATATGTTGAGTCGCGTTATGTTATATGTAAGTTTTCACGCTTCTGGGATGTAGGAAGTGGAACACGTGTGGCAAGAGAAGTCACATGGAATTTGGTACATGGTCTGAATTCATTTTGGTTATAACGCAGGTTGTGTTATGTTAGGGATTTCGGTGTGAAAAGTGTGTAAATGAAATAGCAAATCACGTTTACTTGTGAAACTTTGGCCTTAATTCTCAGGAGCCTAGTCTCCACATGTGTCTTATCCCCAGAGAAACGAGTAAATTGTTTGTTTGAAAGAAGGGTAAGGTAGAGGGAAGTGCTACTTTATCGGCAAAAGCAAATAATTCTGTGGTAGGGTAGAGGTAAGTGCTGCCTACTGGAAAAACAGGATTCTTGTGTAAAAGGACAAAGCTGTCACTTTGTTTAGCGAATCAGACTATGGAATTGTTTATTTGTTGTAACTAACGAAGAAAAACTGTAAAAAGAAAAATTGCCGATAAATTTTGTAAAGGAGGGGTAAAGAGTAGAAGTGACGTGAAAAAGTGCCGCGCTAGGATTGGTCAGTGCACTAGTCACGTGAATACAGAGCAGGAGTGACGTAGAAAAGTGCCGCGCTAGGACTGGTTGGTTCGCGGACGGTGGAAATTGTTCTGATTGGTACGTTAGTGTGAATCGCGCTGTAATTGGACGAAGTTCCGTACACAGAAACAGCGTTAGAGTAAAGAGAAAACAAATAGAAAACATGCCATATTACGAGTATGAAAGGGAGAGAACGTCATGGACAACGAAATTAAAGAATTTCTTTAAGAAAGACAAAAAGGTTGTGACTAGAGAGGGACAAGTAATTCCTCCGCCGAAATCAGCAGCTTCACATATGATGCTGAAATATGGATATCATACGTGCATATGGTTGGATAATTGGGTAAAATATACCAAGAATGATGGAGCATTGGCTTTTCCTGAAAATGGTTCTTTTAATGTAGCGATTTTACGGAATTTAAAAGAAAAGATGCTTAAATTGGAACCTAGACCTAGACCGACACAGTTTGAGGCTTTAACAGAATGGGAAGATGAGATGTACGAGAAAGAAAGATTCAGAGGTATGAAAGGTTATGAGTTCGTGCCCGGAAGAATGTGGGGAATGAATCATGAGGACAGAATAAAACGATGGAGATGTGCTAACATGACAGGAGGTTTGTTTCCAGCTTTTACAGTTGAGGAAGGGACTAAGAAAAAACGGACTGAGAAAAAGAAACATTTAGAGAGAGAAAAGTATATGCATGAGAGCGAAACGGATGACGAGTTGCTGGAAGATATATTAAATAAAAATCCACCTCCGTATCAGCAGAATTCTACAGTGGTGACACCAAATGCGCCACCAATAGAAGCTATGCGAAATGAAAGTCCAGAAAAAAGACAAGAAATAAATAGGTCACAAGAACAAATAAGAACTTCCCAAATTGAGGGAATAGAAAATGATAGTGCAAGAGAATTGGCAAGGACAACAAAAGAACTAACTGAGAAAATTAGAGAATTAACAAAGAATATGGAAGCAGTTACCGTACCCGTAACAATAGGTCCAGTAATACCAGTTTTCGAGAATCAGAAAATTGATGAACGATCTTTGGTGATTCCCTTGAGTTCGCAATTCCAAAGAGAAAAGGAAAGAATAGAAACAAGTCCAGGTACGAGCAATTTGACTAGTGCTTACAGACCAAGTCCACCTGAAAATTTGACAGTGAATGAGTGTAGCGGTAGGAAAATGCCTATGGTAACTGAATCTGCAACGGTGACACCTGAAAAGAGTGGAAATTGGACAGAAATAAATAGTACTCCTATAGGTCCGACTCCTGATGAGTTAAATGAGTGGATAAAAGCTTTTAAAATAAAAGAAACGGAAGAAAAACCATTAGATGTGATCAGATTGAAGATTGACATGGAAGAATTAATTCTAGGAACGATTGGTACAGAAAGGATAAAGAATTATCAGGATGAGGAAATAATGTTTCTGTGCAAAAGTATAACATGGAGAGCAAAGAATTTACATGACAAACTAGAAGAAGTGGCCGGTGAGATTGGAATAGATTTTGCAAAAGTAAAAACGTTGCAGAAACCATACAGAGTAGATTTTTGTGAAAAAGATATTGAAAATTTGAATACAGCAGGAAGGCTGACACAGATAAAAGAGTTGATTGTTTTGTTGAGAAAATGGGGTGATGTGGACAGATGGAAGGTTAGATGGACAAAGAAGAATGAGAAAAGTGTAGACAAAGGTTCATTGGCTTTTATGATAACAGAAAAGGAACATGTTGTTAAAGAGTACCCTATGAGAGAAACTCCAGGTGGTAGTTATGTGCATGTTCCCTGGACTAGGCAGGACATCCTGTCATTTACAAATGACTTTCCAAAGTTAAGAGAAAAGCCAGTTGAGTGGTACCGACAGGTAGAAAGGTTTGTAAAGGTCTCGAAAGTGTTGTGGATAGATTTGGATGGATTGTTTGACATAGTAGTACCAACGGATCTGTGGTCAGAATGTAAGATTACAGTTGACTGGCCAACTACAGAATATCCAAGAGATCCTAAGACAGGAGCTCCAGGACCAGATGTGATGAAGAAATATGATAAGGTGATTACCTTTTTGAAAAATAAGATTCCTCCAAAAGAGACAGATTGGGTTAAGATTGATAGAACTACACAGGAAAGCAAGGAGAGTGTACATGCATATTATGAGCGATTGTTGTTGGTTTTCAAACAGTATAGTGGTTATGAGGAATTAAGTGAGAAGGATATGAGTCATTTTGTATACCGATTTGTATTTGGCTTGAAACAAGAAATAAGTGATATGATTAAGCAACATATGATAAACTGGCAGAATGCAAGTGTAGATGAGGTGCTGAGGTATGCTAAGTATTGTAGTGATGAAATAGAGAGTAAACAGCGTAAGTTGAAAGAAAAAGCAATGTGGGCACAAGTGAAAGTGGCAGAAAAACAAGAAGCTCAATTGGATAATAATAATGGAAACGAATCAGGACAAAATAAGATGCGACCAAATATAGGTAAAGGAAAAGGACAAGTGAGTCTAGAAGAGGCAAAGAAGAAATGGCCATGTCATAATTGCGGAAAATTAGGGCATTGGAGAAATGAGTGTAAGTTCCCACCTAAACCTAATCCGGAACATCAATCATTAACTCCACAGGTGCAGAATGAGGTAGTTGTTCAACAAAGTCAGGTGCCACAACCACCACTTCCCAACACTGTTAACCAGCAAAGATACAGTACAGAAACAGGATTCTACGGAGGAAAGCAGGTAACACAGTTGCCGAGAGCAGCTAACATTTCCCAGTATTGGTTGCATCAGAGTGAGGATGACCCAGATGAAAGTTTCTGACGGTGCGCAAGAGAGGGGAAAGAGTGCGTGCTTGGCGCAACTCTAGAGGTAGATCAGTCTGGTCCCTTTGTGGATGGAGAAGTGAATGGAGCAAACGTAACATTCCTTGTCGATACTGGAGCTACCCGTTCTACTGTTAGGTCAGTGGAAATTCCGAACCTTCCTCTCTCAGGTGAATGCATCCAAGTGGTAGGAGTTGCCAATCAGCAGATTAAAACCCCACTTACTGAATTGGTAGAAGTAAAAATTGGTTCTTTTAGAAAAATGCATAAATTTGTAGTGTGCGATTGTAGTCCTGTAAATCTTCTAGGTCGTGACCTCTTGTGTAAAATGAATTGCACAATTTATTGTACACCAGATGGAATTGGTTTTCAGACTTCAGATGAAGATGCTTTGTATAAAGTAACTTTGATGAATCAGGAACCTGAAATGAATGGGTTATTTCCTGCATTTGATGCAGGAAAACTTCCAGAAGAATTAAAAAGTGCAGTGAAAGAAAGTGTGTGGGATTTTACAGGAGAAGACATTGGATTAATGAGAGAAGTTGATCCTGTAAAAGTGACAGTGAAAGAAGGGATAAGTTATCCAAACACGCCACAGTACAAATTAACTCCAGAAATAATTGAAGGAATAACTCCTGTGATAAATAAGATGATTGAACAGGGAATTCTGAAAGAAATCATGAGCAGTCCATGTAATTCACCTATTATGGGACTGAAAAAGCCAAATGGAACATACAGAATAGTACAGGATTTGAGAAAGATCAACAAAATAGTTGTACCATGCTGTCCAATAGAGCCAAACCCTGCAGTGATTCTATATCAAATTCCGCATGAAGCTGAGTGGTACACTGTGATAGATTTGTGTCATGCATTTTTCTCTATTCCTTTGCATCCAGATAGCCAGCCATTATTTGCATTCCGTTTTGGAGAGCGTATTTTGGCATGGTGTCGAATTCCTCAGGGGTAAACAGAGAGCCCCTCAATTTTTAATCAGATTCTAAAGAAATCTCTGGAAGATTTAAAAATGCCAGAAAAATCAGTGATGGTGCAGTATATCGATGACCTATTGGTGGCATCGAAAACCAAAGAGGCATGTGTAAGTGACACAATTGCTTTACTGAACCATTTGGAGAAAAGAGGACATAAGGTGTCCCCTTCAAAATTACAGTTTTGTCAGAAAGAAGTCCAGTATTTAGGACATAAAATTGAGAAAGGAGTGCGGAAAATAGCGACAGAAAGAGTAAGAATGATTCAAGGAATGAGAGCACCAATGACTCAAAGAGAGGTAAGAATGTTTTTGGGAATGGTTGGATATTGTCGACAATGGATAAGTGGATTTTCTTTGATTGCAAAACCATTACAAAAATTGACAAAGAAAGATGTAAAAGACCCTTTTGAGTTAAACAAAGAAGAAATGAAATCTTTCAAAGAATTGAAAAGGAAACTGTGTGAGGCCCCTGCATTAGGCATGCCTGATTATGAGAAAGATTTTGAGTTATACTGCAGTGAAAGAGATGGATGTGCATTTTCAGTACTAGTACAAAAACATGGCACCATGAAGAGGCCTATAGCTTACTTTTCAGCTGTTTTAGATCCTATAGCAAAGGCATTGCCTGGATGTTTGAAAGCAGTTGCTGCTACTTGTGTAAGTCTGGAACAAAGTGAAGGTATAGTGATGGGGTATCCACTGAGAGTATATGTTCCCCATTCAGTAGAAATTCTTTTGACAAGAACAAAAACACAGTACATGACACATAGTCGGCTGACTAAGTACGAAAAAGTCATCTTGAGTGCAGAAAATGTGACCATAGATAGATGCATAAATGTAAATCCTTCGACTTCATTGCCAGATGAAGAGAGTATAATTGAACAAGATGAAGTAGATCATGATTGTCTGAATGTGCTGGAATATTGCACAAAACCAAGAGCTGACATAAAAGATGAACCGTTAAAGGAATCCGATTATGTCATGTTTGTAGATGGTTCATGTTTACGCACAAAGGAAGGAGTGTTAAGCGCAGCTTATGCAGTATGCACAGTGGCAACTGTAATGGAAGCGTCTTGTCTGAAAGGAGTTAGGTCTGCCCAAGTTGCGGAACTAATTGCTTTGATTCAAGCATGTAAATTGGGGAAAAATGTACGAATCACGATTGTGACCGATAGCCAATATGGTTTCGGCATCGTACATGATTTTGGCCAGATTTGGTCACAAAGAGGATTTTTGACATCTGCAGGAACACCTATCAGAAATGGAGATTATGTTAAAAAACTGCTTGAGGCGATACAGCTGCCTAAACAAATAGCTGTAGTGAAGTGCAAGGCGCATAAGAAAAACGAAGATTACATAGCGGTCGGCAATAATTATGCTGACGAGATCGCTAGATATTGTGCGGAAAACATGGCGTCCCTGAACAGAAATAGAGAAAGGGAGCATGTCTCTTGTCCTTTGCTTTTCACTAATGCAGTCGAAACATGGGATGAAGTAAGGCAGTTACAAGAAACAGCAAGAGATGAGGAAAAGGATTACTGGATTAAAGCAGGATGTAGAAGACAGGAAGATAATGGAGTGTGGGTATATAGAGATGAAAGACCAGTTATGCCTGATAGCATGATTGCAGACATGGCACGGATGTACCATGGACAAGCTCATATTGGGAGAGATGCAATGATCAGACTTTTTAGACAAACTTGGTATAATCCAAAATTCAGAGCCATTGCTGAAAGTCTTTGTCAAAGATGTCTTATTTGTCAACAATTTAACCCAGGAAGAAAAACAGTAGTGAGTCTAGGAACAATAGGACGAGAAGGAGGTCCATTCACAAGGATACAGATGGATTTTATTGAGATGCCCCCTAGTAACAGATTAAGATATGTTCTGGTGGTCGTCTGTTTGTTCTCTCGTTGGGTGGAGGCATACCCCACAAGAAGGAATGATGGAACAACAGTGGCAAAACTTATGCTACGAGAGTTCATTCCGAGGTATGGTTTTCCAGTCACAGTTGAGACAGATAGAGGAACACATTTTCAAAATGAGTTGATTCAATTCATTTGTGAAGCATTGAGTATTAAACAAAAATTACATTGTGCTTACAGACCCGAAGCTTCTGGGGTAGTAGAGCAGATAAATGGAACAATTAAAAACAGATTAGGAAAAATGTGTCAAGCTACAGGACTCAAATGGCCAGATGCACTGCCTCTTGTTCTGATGACCATCAGAAGCATCCCTGAAAAGAAAACGGGACTCAGTCCTCATGAAATGATCATGGGACGAGCAATGAGACAAGCCCACGTACCAGTCAACAAGTTATTGACAATAACTGATGATCTAATACTGGATTATTGCAAAGGACTGGCTGATGTGGGGCGTTCTGTGTTTCATCAGGTTGGACCGGATGCGACCACTCTTGAAAGAAAACCAGCCCACGACTTGAATCCAGGAGACTGGGTCCGTATTAAAGTCCACAGGAGAAGAAACTGTCTAGTTCCACGTTGGGATGAGCCAAGACAGGTAATCCTAGTAACAACGACTGCTGTCAAGTGTGCAGGAGTAAAGAACTGGGTTCATGCCAGCCACACAATCAGAATTCCAGAACCTACAGATCGACATGTGAGTCGGCGTCTGGAAGTGTGGGATAAAAGTTTAACGGCGGGAACAACCAAGATAAAAGAAAGGGTGCCAGAACTTGAAGATCGACCTGAAAGTCGACATCTGGAGACCCCAACGGAAAACACCTCTAGAGAAGAAGAGGAACAAGAAGAAGAAGAAGAAAGAAATTCAGAAGTTCCAGAACTTGAAGATCGACCTGTAAGTCGACATCTGGAAATATCTGACACAACTTCAGGATCTGATGATTCAGCTGCAAATTGGGAAGAATTCCGAAAGGGAACTTGGGGTTATAAACCAATTAGAGAAGAAACTGAGCAAGAAATTGAGTTAGATGAACAACCAAGTACAAGTTATGGTGGAAATCATTCAGAAACAATATTAATAGATGAAGTAGGGAAAGAAGTACACAAAAAGTTAGAAAATCGAGAAGAACCCCGAGGAGCAATAGGGATAGATAGAAAAACAGGAGAACAGGGAAATTCAGAAGCAGGTAAGGAGGAAAACACCAAATCGGAAGAACCCCGAGGAGGGACAGTGATAAGGGAAAACGAAAAGGAGAAGATAGATCCACCAGTAGGAGATGACGAGATTATAAGTTTCAAAATAAGAGACAATAGTGAGACAGTTGAAACAGAAACAGAAGAAAGTGGAGGAGAGGAAAAAGCAAAGACTGAATCAAGAAAAAGAAATTGGAGGTCGGAAAGAGAAGAAAGAGAGGGTGAGGTCAAAAGGCCAAGAAAAGGAGATAATTGGCCCAACAGCTATGTAAGAAAATTGAGATATAGAATAATAAGAGCAGAAGATGAAGATGCTGAACAAGTAAATGAAGTAACAAGTCAAAAGGGACAAGAAAAACCCAGTGGAAAAAGATTACAAAAGTCCAAAAGGACAAGGAAAATAAATTCAAAATTTAAGTCACCTGAGTGGCTGTATATTGCACTAACAGATTACAAAGGAGAAGAAGAAAACACTCACGGAAACCAGAGACTGAGAAGTCGGATGGGAAAAGGTGAGATGCAACAAAAGGACTGAAGTGAAGACTTAAAGTGCTTCTGCCGGACGTGACAAATTTTACTGGATGTGACAAATCACCGGATGTGACAACGAAAGAATTCTGGAGAGAATTAAAGAAAGTACTAAGCAAAGACTTTTTGGAAGCAGAGTGGCGTCTAAGTCATTTTGAGGTGTAGTGACACAATTTTCTGAAAATTTAACAAATAGAAAAAAGAAAAATGGAGAATAATGAGAATAGAAGAAATAAATGTGATTTTGTAAAGAGATGGTGCAAAATGTGCTGCTTTTGTACAGGGTTATTAATGACCATATGGATAGTTTTAGCAATCACAATTCCAATTAGCGTGGCTGTGATAGAAGCAAAGAATGATACTAAACAAGAAAAAGAAACTAATATTAAAGAACAAGTTGTTTTAAGAAGTAGTGCAGAGTTGCATAAGGATAGGTCAGTAACAGATTTCTCAAAGAATGTTTTTACAAAATTGTTGTATGAGTACGTAAAAACAATGGAAGTAAGAGATTGTTATGTTTGTATGCAATTGCCTGCATCAGTATCTGAAGGTGTGACTTATCATCACTTACCTTTGACTTATGGAATAACATGTAGTGTAATAGCAAGTTTATTTTATAAAACAGGTAGATTAGAATCTTATTATACTGATATAGATAAGATATTTGCAAACATTCCTGTAGTGCCAGAACTTAACAAAGTAAAACCAGCAAAGGTTTTAGGAGAATTCTTTTAGAACATAGAAAATTAACGTTAGAAGAAATAGTTAGTGACAACCTTACCTGTGAGTTAAAGAAAGAAGAAAAAGTATTTCTAGACATGGTTGAGGAAAGAAGAATGAAATTTCAAAAAGAAGCAATAAAAGAGGAAGGAAAACGTTTATGGACGTTTGAGGAAGGAAATCATGAAGGGAAAAAGATAAATGCAGCAATGACATTAGACTGGCCGCAAACAGGAAAGTTGTGCATTAGGAGAAATAAGACAGTCTATGACAATTACTTTGTAGGTTCCAGTGTCTGCCATGACAATTATCAAATTCTGGGAGGTTGGGGATTCAAAGGTGGAAAAGATCCAATATTTCCAGGTATCTATTATATTTGTGGGAATAGAGCTTATTACAGGTTACCGGACCATTGGTATGGAACTTGCTATGTAGGCCTGGTCTTTCCAAAAATCTTTCACATGGACAGAGAAGAAAAGGGAACATACAAGATGATTAATGGATTTAAACGTAGAAAGAGGGAAAGTTTTTCAGAAGTTGTAGGAGATATTTTTGGAGCATTGATACCAGCAGTGGGAATATCTTTGAATGCATTTAAAATTCGGAAGTTATCCACAGTAGTAGATCGTTTGTCTACAGATACTGCGGGAGGGTTCTTAATGGTAAATACCGAAATGGTTGCCATGAGAGCTATGGTGATGCAAAATCGGCTTGCCCTTGATATTCTTTTGGCAAAAGAGGGTGGAGTCTGTGGAATGTTGAAAGTCCAACATTGTTGTACTTACATTCCGGATAACAGTGAAAATATACAGAAGTATATTACAAATATTACAAGTCTGCACAAAGAATGAATCCCACTGGAGGTTGAAAGTGTTTTGGGAAAACTTGGTAGAGGGTTTTCCTCAGTAGCAAATTGGTTAACTAGGATGAGTAAACTAGTAATAGGGAAAGTTATAATAGTAGCAACTATAGTGATATTGTTAGCCATGACATTGAAAATAGTAATAACATGTATAAAGAGAAAAGTAAGACAGAATAAGATAAGAAGAAATAACAGAATAATGAGAGAAAGAGAGAGAGAAATGGGTGAAATTGAGTTGGAGAAAATGAAAGACAGCATGTATAAAGAGACTAAAAGGCAAGATGAAGAAGAGACAGAGATATGAATAACAGAAAGTAAAGGATGAAAGACATGCTGCCTGAAAAGAAGTATGACTTGGGTTTTATGTGGTGATTTAAAAATCACCAAAGGGGGATTGATGGAGCAGTAAAAATAAAAAAATGTAACCCCTAACAAATTATATAATTAATTAATTAAAAATGTTCGTTTAAATGTAGTAATCAACATTGTATATGTGGGAATGGTAATATGCCAATGTATGTGCTAAATAATCTATTAATGAATGTCCGTGTGTCTAATCATAACGTAAGAATAAAAAGCGTACTAAATAAAATAAATGCATGTTTGTGCTTCATAGAAATAAAATGTGTCGTTGCAAAAACAATAGTGATGGTAAGTAAGGAGCAGCTTAAATGTCGCTTTTTGCTAGGTAACAACTAATTGGGGTACGTAGACGGGAGGGAAACGAAAGGGATATTTTTCTCTATTTTAATTATGTTTTATTTGCCTCAAATTAGTGCTTCTAAAGTAGAACCGAGTGGCGAGATAAAATGGCCGCCAGTGGGAAGATGTGCGCAGGCGCAAGGGGACACGTGGTACGGGATGAGATTGAAGAAATCTGGAGCCTCGTGATGTCTCTGAGAGGCTAGGATGCAAGAAATGGTCAAGGCTGGTGTGACCAAATTGAACTGATAGTGTGCCGTGATGATCAGGAGAGAGTCCGTGGGAAAGGAGCCCAAGAGAAAGGACAATGACTGCGGAATTCTTGAATGTGTCAAAAGAAGATACAAATGGACTGATCGAATCGGATGGAAATGTTTAAGCGTATGGGAAAGGAAATGATCCAAGGACTTTTGAATCCAAGAGAACTTGATTAAAGAATGAATAAGCTGACATGCATGGACCAATGAAAGAAAAGCGTGATATTAATGTTGCAACAGTTAGTTAGCAAAGTTAGAATTAGGGTATAAGTGGGCCTACTCTTAGTGGGAGGGGGTGAGTCGCGGTTGCAGTCAGTCAGTTGCAGGAGTTCCAGGGAAGTTCCAGAGAGTTGCAGTACGAGAGTCGTGGTTGCAGTAGAGGAGACGGGTTGCAGGTAGCTGATGCTGACGAGCTGAAGTTGCTGTTGCGGTCTTAACTTTACAGTTGAGTATGAGAATCAGGCTATTTCTAATCCCAAAGTTAGGTTAGAAATCATTAGGCTAAATTAGGAAGCTAGGCAGGTAACTAAGGTTTTTGGCTTCATGACAAAATTTCCTTTCTGCAATAAATTGATTATGCTTAATAAAATTGTGAATTTAAAATGAATAATTGAATAAAGTATTAAATCTTTTCATGCTTTTTAAAATTATATAAAATTTAAGATTCTTTAAAAACCAAAATGACTCAGTGGTTATTTTCCTAAATGATTGTGACATGAGTAATTGGTTGATTGTGATTCAGCTGGTCTTAATCACTATGAACTAATTTCTTAAATGAATGATTCATCGACAAACAATGAGCAGGAATATCTTAAGAAATAACTAAAAGAAAGTGACAAATTAAGGTAAATAGATATCCTTGCTCTTCCAGCGGTACACAAAATGGTGTTCTCCATTTAGTTCTCATGCTTCTCCTAGGAGTACAGAAATTCATAAAGGTGTAAAAGGAAATCCAGGAGTGTGTGTGTGTGTTTAGGCGATGTTTATGGGCCCCATCGTCATGTGGATATGAGAAATATAGTTTGCCCCTGGATGACCTATAAGTAACCTGGGAGGAGGATAGTTTTTATTGTACGCGCTGCATCAACGACTTCAGGCAGGTATGGTGCCAGAGGGATTTCATAACTTCCTCTGGCTCTCCTATCTGTATTGGGAATTATGTTATGGATCTGCTGGAAGTATTACAGCTGACCGCTGAAATAGCCATGATGAAATATGCAGCACACAAGAGTTGATGCGATTTTGTAACTTCAGCAACATGTATGCAGATATGATGGCTAGATGCTGCGCTCTTGAGTCTGGCACATTAAATAGAGATCATTCAGATTAATCAGAAAATGATGTTACTACAAGTCTTTTGCTGACTGTTACTGATAGAGGGAAGAGGTCAAAAGTTTACAGGAGTGGGGTGCGTGGCCAACTGCTGACTAAGATGGCTGCTTTCTAGAACGGCTCTGCTACCCATTTGCCTTATCTCCTAAACATCCACTGATCCATCCGTCCTTAGACGCAATCTGACAATGTATTCCAGATTGTTGGCCATCAGGGATGCCAATGAATGAGCCTGCCATTTCTTTGCTGCTTGGAGTGCAGAAGGAGATAGATAACATGGCCCACGGGGCATGGTGCAGCCCCGGCCTCCAGTGCAAAATGGGCCATGGTGGATGTGGTGCATGCTACAGAGGTCGCTGGTGCTGACCCGGCCTTGCTGGGCCTTCCCTGACCTGCCTGTGGTGGCAGACATTGCCAGACTTGGTGCTGCCTACCACTGGGGGACTCGTTCCCGAGGCATCTCGGAGCCGCAGAAGTGTGCAGCTGGGATGCGGTGGTCGGCCATACAGGCATTTGAAGGTGGCCTAACTGAGAGTATCCAGGGTGAAGAGGGCCCTCAGCTGTGGGTCCCAAGTGGGTCGCTGCGGAGAGATCGATGATGCGGCATTGATTGCAGGACTGCAGAGACACTAGCTGCTTGCACAGCGGCTCAAAATGGCGATCTTTGGGCAGTGAGGCCTGTGCGACGGAGTGCTGCATGATGGCTTATCACTCTCTGAGCCAGCTTCTGAAGTAAGTGTATAGGGCCTGAAATGAGCGGAGGCATGCCTCAAGGTACCCTGGGAGCGAGGGGCCTGCAGGGTGGAAGTGCTATGTACGGGTGACTCGGGCCGCTTCTGAAGACGCATGGTGAAGTGCATGACTGCACTGACCTCTGTCCCGGGGGCTGCATGACTGAAGTGAAAGGGGTGCTGCTGGCCTCTCGACCCGTGCCCGCTGTTGGACATTAGACGCCACATTGGCCTCACTGTTGGGGTACCTCAGTTCCCTGGGGTGTGCACAACCACAAAGGCAGGTAAAGGAGTGGGTGCAAGCAGCTGGAAACCCGACTGGCTGCGGGGTGAACGCTTCTTGCCCAAAGCAGGCGACGGGGAGTACAGCTGTAAACCTCCTTTCTCCCTCGTTGCTATACCTGTCAGCAGTCATGTAGTGGGGCCCATAGACTGAGGTACAGAGAATGATGGGGAGCAAAAGACTACGAGGGGTGCACCAGACTAAATTGGACAAAATATGCACTCCCTAAGGACCCTGCCGCAATTCACTGACCCAGGTCAAATTGGAGCTTGGGGAGATCAATCACTCAAGCTGTGGGATGTAATGGTGGACATTCGGGGGGTGCGCACTTCCCTCAAAGACAGAATTGACTCTGTTGTGACTGAGTTCACGTTGATGAGGGCTGATCTGTGGGTACCCAGGTAAAGGAGGTACAGGATAATACGGCGGCTCTCAAGGCTGACACGGCTGCCATGAAAACACAAGTCAGCATATTGCAAGCCACTGCTGCTGCTCTAGAGACCCACTTTGAAGACTATGAGGGCCGCTCGAGGTGCAATAATGTTTGCATCATTGGGGTGCATGAGCGGGAGGAGGGACCGGCGGTGGACCTTTTTATTGATGACTTGATTCTAAAACATCTGTAACCCAGTGGTCTCTCAACTACTTCTCTGTGGAACAGGCCAACCAAGTCCCAGGAACCAAACCAAGACCGGTGTCACCTCCCACCCCAATCATAGCAAGAATATTCAATTACGACTACTGTGCTCACTTATGAAAATGCCACCATCACTTTTTCCCTGACTTCACGTTAAAAGGACAGAGGATGTGCAGCAGCTTTCTTGAAGTTAAGAAAATGATATCAGATTGAGAAATCAAATGCTCCATGTTCTTACCTGTATGGCTATGGGTTGCAGCGGACGGCAAGACTTGGTACTTTTCTACCCCCGAGGAATTGTAGGACTGGCTTGGCAGCTGGAGCCCGGCGCCTGGGGCCAGGCCTCAGAATCGCCCTGGAGGGACAAAGAGGGAGAACCAATACAATGGTTTCCTAAAGTGTTGTTGGCAGGCAGCGAGAACAGAATGAATCTCCTCACTGCCAGACGCCGTGCTCATCAGCGATCTGAGTTGCTCTTGCTGACAAGCTGCAGAGGAGTGAAGGTCAGACTATGTGCAGACCAGCTAGACCTGAGAACAGAGTCCCCTTCCGGGGACCACATTCGCCGGGGCTTATCGGCCCAGAACTGATAGCCGCTTGCGGCGATCACTTGACTCAGTATTAACGGACAAATCAAGCGGGTGTCAAACATAAGCTGGCACTTAAACAATGAGAACATAGGGAAATGGTGACTGAGGCAGCCAGAGAACGGCATAGGGAGACAATACATCGTGTCTACAAGGTGAGTGACAAAGTAGGAAAGTTCATAGCTTGGCTGGACAGAAGGAAGCAAGCAAGCTGTTGGGTGTTGATAATTCACACTCAGGGAGGGAAATTGGAGACTGACAGACTGGGAATCGCTGAAGCCTCTGCCTCATATTAAGCCCATCTCTATTCCCCATATCGGACCGCTACTGCGGAGGAATCCCATGATTCGCTGGCTGACATAATGCTACCCTCTCTTACGGGTGATGAAACGAGCCTTCTGGAGAGTGACCTCATGCAAGAGGAAATTGTCTGAGCAATACGCAAGCTAAACTCCAGTGATGCAATTGGCCCTCATGGTATGCCAATAGAACTCTATAAGCTCACAGCTCAGTGACTTGCTCTGCACTTGCTGAGGATGTTCTGGGAAAGATGAGATCGGGGAATACTTCCAAAAGACCAGCTACTAGCTACCATAGTCCTCATACATGAAGAGGGCAAACTGCCGGATGACTGTTCTTCATATAGACCAATATCGCTCCTTAACACTTAAGTCAAAATCCTGACTAAGATCTTAGCTTCCCAGCTAATCCCAGTTTTTGTGAGACTGGTCCATTCAAATCAATCTGGCTTTATGCTGGGACGCAACACTGCCCTTAATCTTCGGCGATTACGAGGGGTGATATGTTGGGCTGGCATAATTTGTGAGGACGCCCGTATGGCCTTTAACACGGTTCAATGGCCTTATTTTTTTGAAATCTTAACTAAGATAGGCTTTGGCTCTAATCTCATAGCATAGGTGACCCACTACACTGACCCCCTAGTCCAGGTTGCGGTTAATGGGGGGACTTCCTGGGTCATTAGCCTGTAGCGCGGCTCCGCCAAACGGCTGCCCGCTGTCTCCAGTCCTCTTTGCCCTCTTGCTGGAACCCTTGGTGGCCTGGGTCAAGACAGATCCACTGGTTCTTGGTCTGTACTGGACTGAACAGTAGGAAGACAACATTTTGTTATATGTGGATTGACTTCCTGCTTTATGTGGCGGACCCCAGTTCTCCTAGGACAGAATAATGCATATACTCACCCTCTTTGGTAGTTAAACGGGATGTATGATCAATTGGATGAAATCACTAATCTACGTTCTGTATGGACCAGCGATGGGTTCTGCTGTCTTGGAATATTTGTCACTGGGGACCCGGACTTCTTTTATGAACAAAACCTACTGCCACTCTTAGCGAGACTTAAGAGTGATGTATAATAATAATTATAATATAATAATCCATATTTGTAAAGCGCTAACATATCACCCCTTAAGGTTTCAAGGCACTGGAGGCCATCAGGGAGATTAAGTGAGCCATTGTCCGGAGTCACATGGTGCTGAGCTGAGCTGCCGCTGTGGATCGAACCGTGAGCCACGCGCTCTGGAGTCAGACACTCTGGCCGCTGCGCCAGACCTCTCTCTGATGTACAACTCTGGAGATCCATACCATTGTCTCTGTTCGGTAGAACAGCGCTATTTAAGATGAGGGCACTGCCCCGTTTCCTTTATGCACTGCTCAATAACCCATACCCAGTTCCTGTGGCTTAGTTCAAGACTATAGAACTACCCTTAGGTCACTACTTTGGGATGGGGGTGTCAGAGCGTATAGCACTTAACAAGCTCACAAGGGGATAGTATGATGGAGGAATAGCTCTTCCTGGCATCCAGAAATACAATTGGTCAGCCCCGCTCACGACCATTAACCTATGGGTACAACTTCCTGCTGATGAACAGGCGTTTCGTATGGATCGACTAGCCTTACAACCTGGGGGGGTGTACCTGCAGGCCCTATATTCTAATCCATGACACCTAACATTCTAAGCCCCCACTGCTGTTACAATTACACTCTGGCACACTACACTTGCAGCACTGGGTTGGAAGGGTAAAATAACCAAGTCCACTCCACTGTGGGATTCTGAAGAGTTGGGTAATGTTAGAAATGGGGGTCTCTAGTTGGCAGAGGAAGGTACCTTTGTCCAAATAGGGACCCTTGCTTCTAGTCAGGGTAAGGGGGATACACTCCTAAATTAACCCCTGCTCACACCCTTGGTAGCTTGGCACGAGCAGACAGGCTTATCTCAGAGGCAGTGTGTAAAGCATTTGTGAACACATACAGTAATACAGAGAAAACACTACAAATGGACACCACACCAGTTTAGAAGAATAAGTCATCTTTATCTAAAACAAAACAAGACCAAACGACAAAAATCCACAATACAGTAATACAAATATGACTTTCAGATGGTAGAAATAGTTCAGTTCGAAGCAAATTGCAGATGCAACACTATTCTCACAAAGTACCTGGGATGCATCACGCAAACAAACAAAACAGGCCGCAGGGAAGGTGATGCGTCGGTTCCGTACACTCAGGGAAGGTGATGCATCGATTCCTTGCTGCAGCGCAGGGGAGGTGATGCGTCGGTTCCTTACCAAAGAGGAGGTGATGCGTCGGTTTCCTACTGCATGGGGAGATAATGCGTCGGTTTCTTACTGCGTCCCCCAACGATGCGACAGACTTGGCGCCTCAATGCGATGCGACGATCCGATGACAATGCGTGAACTCATGCAGTGGCACAGCAGGCCTTGCGCTGAACTAGGTGCTGTGATTTCGGACTTCGGAGATCGGTGCACTCGATGCGGCGTGCAGCGATTTCTCGAGCCACGGCAGGCACTGAGACGGTTTCTTCGGCGATGCGTCGGAAACAGGTGCGGATGCGTCTCGCTTCTTCGAAGTTCCGTCGATTTCCCAGTAGAAAACAGTCTCTAGAGGTCCAGAACAGCAGCAGGCACCTCTTTGCAGATTAGAATTCCCAGAAAGGAAATTCAGGGGAGCTGGTGGTGAAGTCTTTGTGTCCCTGAGACTTGAGAACAGGAGGCAAGCTCAGTTTCAAGCCCTTGGAGATCTTCTTTCAAATATGTGACAAAGCAAACAGCAAAGTCCTCTTCTACTTACCTTGGCAGCAAGTAGCCACAGCAGGCCAACCCCAGACAGCAAACAGCACAGGGGCAGTATTCCTCCTCATCTTCTCTGGCCCTTCTCCTTGGCAAAGGTTCCTCTTGATTCCCAGAAGTGATCTAAAAGTCTGGGGTCTGGGCCCCTCTTTTTATACACAAAAATCCTTTGTTCTCCGAAGGCAGAGAGTGTCTGTACCCAGCCAAAACCAGATTTTTCCTCACTGGTGCAGCTTCCCGGCAGGAGGTGGAGACAGCATTGTTGAAGGCAGACCAGGCCCATTCAGGTGAAAGGAAATCTCCTCCCCCTACTTTAAATGCAGCCCAGGTCTATTCAGCCCAGCCCTGACTCATCAGACTTCTAGAGCCGCTGCCCCTCTCCAGACCCTGTCATCCAAAAGCCAGACATGCAATACACAAACCTAGCAGAGGCACACTGGATGGTTAGGCAAGAAAATACCTATTTTCTAAAAGTGGTATTTTCAAACACAGAATGTAAAAATCACCCTCACTAAAAGATGCACTTTAACATTCTGAGTGCAGGCATACTAAACTTTATTTTCCCACCTTGTTCCCAGGGCCAGTTATGTTTATAAGATGTTATAGACAAACTCCCCATTCTGTCCTATGGGAACAGGCAGCCTTGCAATGGTGAAAAACAAAATTGGCAGTATTTCACTATCAGGACATGCAACACACATCAGGGCATGTCCTACCTTTCACATACAATGCACCCTGCCTACAGGGGTACCTTCGGCCTACCTTAGGGGTGAATAATATGTAGAAAAGGGAAGGTTTAGGGACTGGAAAGTGTGTGCACTTGCCAAGTCGACATGGCAGTCCCAGACTGCACACAGGCTCTGCAATGGCAGGCCAGAGTTACATTTTACAGGCTGCTTCTGTGGGTGGCACAATCAGTGCTGCAGCCCACTAGCAGCATTTGATTTACAGGCCCTGGGCACACACAGTGCACTATACTAGGGTCTGACAAGTAAATCAAATATGCCAATCATGGAATCACTAATCCATAACAACAATTTACAAAGGGAGCACTTGCACTTTGGCACTGAACAGCAGTGGCAAAGTGCCCAAAGCATCTAGACCAGCAAAACTGAGTCCAACACAGAGCAAAAACACAGGAGGCAAAGGCAAAAATTCAGAGGAGACCCATTCCAATTATGCCAGGTCTAACAGGTACCCTGGGAATGCAGCCGGGGTTTGATAAGTGAGACCTTATTGGGCTATCCAAAGTGGGTGATCTCTGTTTTCAGGGAGATGTCGTCCCATTTGCTGACTTACAGTGGGACTATCAATGGGCCTCCACGGAAACCAAGTGTTACCTACAAGTCCAGCATGCTCTCCAGTTGGTGCTTCCTCGGTGAGAAGAACTGCCTGGCTCCTCCCACTTGGAGGACCGATTGCTTGACAACCACATCTCCCTTAAGGTGACTTCTCTCACATATCGCAAACTGATTAATAACACTCCAGATACTCTCATACATTTACAGGAATAAAGTGACCTAGATCTCAGAGGCTTGGAAAATTATGAGTAGCTTGATAACCTTGCCTCCCCAAGAGAAATAGCGATTAAGGCTGGATTTCACTTAGTGCAGCTGAAAATATTGCACAGATCCTACTTAGGCTGCACCACCATGGTAAAAAGGGGTAGAGCGATGGATGCGAGCTGCCTCCTGCAATGTGGCCAGAGGGGTACCTTTTTTCATAATGTATGGGATTGCCCCGCTGTGCAGCGATATTGGAAGTCTGTTGTGATTGTATGAACAATCTGTGCAGCAGTGAAATGCCACTCTCTGCTAAGTGGTGCTTGCTTAATATTTGGGATGCAACTGATCTGAACCATATAGACCAAACCTAGAAGATACTAGGTCTGGAGATAGCCAAGTGCAATATTACACATCAGTGGGGGGGGCGGAGATGGCAGCCTGAGAGACTGGAAGCAAGAAATGGACTGGTGCATTTTGGCAAAAAAAAATGGTCTATGAGAACAGGAGTTGTCCCAAAAAATGGGGAAAAATCTAGGGCAAATGAAATTACTATATAGGGGGTCTTTGTGCTTCCCTAACATGGGAGAGTGTGACTGGGCTTCATTCTTAAAATTGTATTGCTGGCACACTGGTTATGACCGCGGGGTGCGTGTGGAAAGCAGGGAACGTGTCCAATGTGTACTGCACTTTTTTTGGTATCTACCTATTCAAGATGATGGCGTGATATGGTGTATTAACCTGTTTTTTGCTTTAATAAAATGATCTTTAAAAAAAAAAACGTTACAGGAGTGAGCCCCAAAAAGTGAACAGGAGAGGTGAGTTAGAGCAAAATGTGTAAAGAATCAGGATACAATTGGGTTACAATAGATGGAAGACCCATCCTAATGGATGCTATGTTGTCCCCAATGGCTGGAAATTTCCATGCTCCAACCCACATGGAGAAAGATGGAAAGGCGCATCTGTTCAAGACTCACTGGTTTAATCCCCATTTTCATGTCATTGCAGGGAATCTGTGCCATCGAGTCACCTGCTGGCAGTTAAATGCAGGTGGGAGAACTGTTGTTACAAAGAGCCATATAGGAAGATCAGGTGGTCCTTTCAATCACATGCAACTCAACTTAGTTGCGATGCCCATGTGCAATGGACTCCATTACATCTTAGTGGCAGTGTGTATCTTTTCCCGTTGGGTGGTAGATTACGCAATCAGGAGTAATGACAGTCTCAATCTGTTAATGAGAGATTTGATCCCTCATTTTGACTGACTGGTTTCTCTGGAGTCAGATCATCAGACACACTTCGAGAATGAGGTGAAGCAAATGCTCTGTGTAGCCCGGTAGGTGGATCAGAGATTCCATTGTGGTTACAGGCCTGAAGCGTCTAGCATAGTTGAAGAAATCAACAGGGCGTTGAGCTTCCAACTTGCTGAAGTGTGTGTGTCTGCAGCCCTCAAGTGGCCTGACACACTCCCTCTGTTACTGCTGAGTCTCTGAAGCAATCCATATAGGAGGACGGGATTGTCCCCCCACAAGATCCTAATGTGTAGAGCCATGAGACTTTCCACCATGCCTGCAACTGCCCATGTGAATATTACAGATGATATGGTTCTCGGTTACTGCAAAGATAGGCTAGAAGAAAAAAGTGGCCAAGGAAGGGTGAAAGTTCGGAAGCTGTTGTATCAGAGGAATGCATCCCAGAGATAGTCAATGAGGAAACAAAGACAAGCTTGCAAAGTAACAGTGACAGTGAACAGCCACAAGTCAGCAGATAAAAGAGACAACAGGTTCTTTGAAGGCACTCAGTTTCTGAGCAGACACATTTTGCTGAGAGTGGGCCCAGCTTGAGAACATATGAGACTGAATATCAAGGGAAAATACTTGGAAATACTTAGAAAACCTACATGAAAAGGGTCAAAAGGTTTACCCCATGAAAATTGATTGATTTTGATTCTTGACTGATTCAATTTAAGTGAACTGTCCAGATGAACTGAAATGCTGCTGGCACTTTTCAAATGTCTTAGGGCCCAGGCTCTCGTAGAAGAGTAGGGTTGTCATTATTAGAAGAAGTTGATGTAGGGTTAAAGATAACTTCTGATGATAACTGAACTCATATACTAATCTTCAAACTAATTTATGTTTTGCTGATGCACATAAGTAGAAAACAATGAGTAGAAATGAATTGTGCTAGACCTGGTCCTTTCTGCAGGGTCATTCCCAGACATTTTTGCTGAATTTGTTTTTGTTGGCCTTAGGTATGTGCACTTTACCACTGTTAACCAGTGCTAAAGTGCTTGTGCTCTCTCCTTAAATGATGGTAGAATTGGCTTATACCCAATTGGCATATTTAGTTTTCTTATAAGTACCCAGTAAAGTGGTAGTACATGTTCCCAGGACCTGTAAATTAAATGTTGCTAGTAAGCCTTCAGCACTGTTTGTGCCACCAACTTAAGTAGCCCTTTAAACATGTCTCAGACTGTGTGTGCAGTTTTAAACTGCCATTTAGACTTGGAAAAGTAAACCCTTTTCCAGGCCCAATCCTTCCTTTTTAATACATATAGGTCACCCCTAGGGAAGGCCCTAGACAGCAGGCATGGTGCAGGGTATTTAGTATTAAATCTTTTTTATTGAAAGATTGAAGCACACACAAAACAAATATACATGCAGGTATAGCCATCACGTCATTTAACAGTGCTAAATCCAAAATTCGAAAAGGACAAGCTAGGTCCATCAGCGTTAAAGTAGGCTTGTGATAATGTAAGATAGCCCTGTATATGCTGTAAATGACAAAAAAAAAAAAACAATATGAAAACCCCTTAACCCTTCCCGTCCCCTTCCCACCCACCACCCGTGTTCCAAGTCCACCACCTAAACTATCTAAGCCATTCACAATCACTAGACCTATGTCGTCTGTTCCGTATCAGAGAGGCGCAATAAGCGGAGGTATCGAGGGCAAGTGACTTCCCGAAATTCAGAGGCCAACAAGGACAAGAAGGGCTGCCACAGCTCGACATACCTGGATCCCTCCCCTGCCATAGTCAGCGTAAGCTTCTCCATACCAAGTACCTGCCATAAGCGGTGGAGCCAGCCATTGAATGTCGGGACATGCTCGGTCCGCCAATGTGAGAGTATATTTTGCATGGTTGTGCCCAGCGCAATCGCTATCAAGCGGCCTCTGCGAGAGCGCAATGGGTAAGTCAAAGGATTTGGGAGGCCCAGGAGGACGTATGAGGGGAATCGTGGGATTTCTGTGTCAAAATGTGTATCTACTTCGTCCAGTACCTGTTTCCAATAGGCTTGGAGGTGAACGTAGTCCCAAAGTAGGTGTACCAATGTGCCCACCTGTCTACAGCCCCGCCAACATGTCGCTTCTCTAGTGTGGTCCATGGCATGGAGACGTTCAGGAGTATAATACCAGTAGGTTGCTATCTTAGTAAGGGTGTCAGTGAGACCCATGTGATAGGCGGAATGCCGTGCTCTATAATATATGCCTTCCCACTCCTTATGGCTAAGTGTCCTGCCTAATTCCCTCTCCCATCGTGCCCTACCGGAGCTGTAAGTGTGAGCAAATCTGGCCTGTAACATCTTGTATAAATCGGATATTAGTTTTTTGTCTGTCTTGCGCGTAATAAGCCAGTGTTCATAGGGAAGGAGGTGTCGATCAGCCATAGGGCGGACTTGATCGCTGAGCGCCCAGTGTCGCACCTGTAAATATCGAAGTCTCTCCGACTCTAACATCCCATATTCTTGTGTAAATTGGGAGAAAGGGATAACTCCCTCTGCTGTATACATATGGTAGAGGTATCGACACCCAGAGGGTCGCCACCTCTCAAAAGCCGTCGTGTTCATGCCCGGAGTGAAATCTGGGTTATCCATCAGGGGAGTGAGTGGGGACGGGAAAGTGGTAAGTTCGTGTTTAACATTGGTTTGGTCCCATATCTCCATGGGGACCCTTGTGATAGCTGAGGCATATAAGTTAGGGGGCCTGTGTTGTTTGCGAAGAAAGGGGACTTCCTGCAGGGGTCTGCTGGCTATCGCATGGTCCTGGAATAACCAATGTTTCTCTGACTCCCATCTGCTCCACTCCACCAGTAGACGCAATTGTGCAGCTTGGAAGTAGAGCAGTAAATCGGGGAGTCCGAGTCCCCCCCCTCCGGGGGAAGCGTTGCCAACCTCTGCTTCAGGTGTGGCTTTCGACCATTCCATATGAACTGAGCCAATTCTGATTGTGTTTGCTGTATCCAGCCCGAAGGTGGCCTGAGAGGGATGGTACGAAACAGATATAAGATCTGTGGAAGAATCGTCATCTTGACTGCGGCTACTTTGCCTAGCCACGACAAAGGGTAATGTTTCCATCGCCCCAGTTCCCGCCAAATTTTCTGTCGCAGTAGGGTATAGTTAGTGATAGCCGTTTCCGAAAGCGAGGGAGCCAACTGAACCCCCAAATATGGGATCAAATCCGCTGCCCATTGGATAGGGAGCAAACTTTGCAAGTGTTCCCGAGTGGGTTTCTCCAGAGACAGGTCTAGGGCCACCGATTTGTCCATATTTACTTTGAACCCGGCAGTTCGTGCAAAGAGCTCTAGGTCCGCAAAGCATGCGGGCAGCGCCTCCCACGGGTTAGATAGCGAGATCAGGACATCATCAGCGTAGAGACTGATCGCGTGGACGTAACCGCCAAATTTGATCCCCGTAACCAACGGGTTGAGCCTCAACCTCTGCGCCAGTGGCTCCATGTAGAGAGCGAAAAAGAGGGGCGCCAAAGGGCACCCCTGCCTAGTACCTCTCCCAATAGTGAACCGGGGAGATGTGTATCCATTGACTCGAACCGTGCCATCGGAAACTTGTAGCAATTCAAGACGTATGTGAGAAACTTCACGCCCAACCCCACTCTTTCCAGGACTTGTTCTAGATAGGGCCAGTGGACCCTATCAAACGCCTTTTCGGCGTCGATAGCTAGCATCATGTATTCTCCCTGTGTGCGTGTAGCTTTTTCAATAAGGTGCAAGGCCCGTTTAGTGTTGTCGGAGGTTTGGCATTCCGGAATAAAGCCCGCCTGATCCGGATCAACTAAGCCATTCATGTGAGGTGTGAGGCGGGCAGCTAAAATCCCAGTGTATAATTTAAGATCTACGTTAAGGAGAGAGATAGGGCGGTATGCCCCACATTGTGACTTGTCTTTCCCTGGTTTGGGGATGACTGCTATGGAAGCCTCTAGAAGTTCTCCTGGAATCGCACCGGGCTCTGAGAAGGAATTAAAAAGGCAAGTGAGGAGAGGGGCGACTTGGGCACAGAATGTCTTATAAAAGACCGCGGAGAAGCCATGTGGCCCAGGCGTCTTCGCTAGCTTGAGACGTGAGATGGCAGCGATAACTTCCTCTGGTCGAATGTCTCTGTCGAGATAGTCAGCTTGTTCCTTAGTGAGAGCTGGTAGGGGGATGGAGTTAAGGAAGGCCTCCCCAATTGAGCTCTCCAATGGAGAGCTAGCGTAGAGATCGGCATAAAAATCACGGAATGCACCAGCGATGTCGCTGTCCTCCGAGATGCGACGACCGTCCTTCCGGAGAATCTCCTGTACTTTCTGTTGTTGTCGAGTCTCGCGCAATTTATGGGCAAGCAGGCGCCCGCACCTATCTCCCCCGGCGTAATAAGCGTGTCTTAGCCGCAAGGCCGCAAACTCTGCCCTGTCTTGGTCAATGGCTGCAAGTTGTTGACGCACAGCTTTAAGTTGCCTCCACACTCGAGGGGCTCCTGTTCTCTGGTGCATTTGCTCCAGTTCCCTAGTCTGTTGGGTGAGTTCTTCCCGCTTGTTCCTGCGCTCGACATTGTCTGCGGCTGAGATAGCTATTAACTCCCCCGTATGACTGCCTTCAGCGCTGCCCACTGCGTAGCAAGAGTGGTGTCAGTGTTACTATTGTGAGAGAGATAGTCAATGATGACGTGCTGTATCCTTGTGACCACATCTTTGCGGTGCAGTAGTGTCTCTCTAAGACGCCATGTCTTAATGGGGCGACGGGTTGGTGGAAGGGAAAGAACAACTGTCACTGGGCCATGATCAGAGAGGGAGGCGACCCCCATCTCCACCGCTGTCGCTAGCTCGTGTACAGGTGCCGATGCCAGCAAGTAATCCAGCCGAGCATAGGTTTTGTGCGCATTGGAATAGTATGAGTACTCACGTTCTTGGGGGTGAAAGCTACGCCACAGGTCCCTAAATCCTAAGTCCTGTAGACGGGTCAGTCCCTCTGTGGAAAGGGCGCCTGCTTGGTGTGTGCGTTGACATGATCTATCTAAGGTGTTGTCTAGAACCAGGTTTAGATCTCCCCCCAGAAGGATGTGGCGATCTGGTGTGGCGGAGGCTTCTGTAAGAGCCGAGTGAAAGAATCGCTCCTGGCCTTCATTGGGAGCATACACTGAACCAATAGTGAACGTGGTGTCGCCTATGGCAAATCTATAATACAACAGCCTTCCCTTTATCTCAGCCTCTTTGTGGAGTACCCTTCCCTTAAACAGCTGAGCCACCAAAATAGCAACCCCGGCCGTTTTAGTATTGCCTGACGAAAAGTACTGAAGTGGGAATTTCCGGGACCGGAGGCGGTGGCAGTCTTTCGACAAAAGGTGCGTCTCCTGCAGTAAGCAGATATCTGCTTCGGTTTGTTCTAGACACAAAAGGACCGCTTTGCGCTTCACTGGGTTATTAAGACCTCTCACATTTAAGGTGAGTACTTTAAGCTCAGTAGCCGGCATTCACTCTGTTAAAATTACTAAGAGCAACAGTGGAGCACTAAGCCTGATACTATTAGGGCACAGGATGTGTTTCCACCCCAGCCCATATGATGTGGGCCTATGCTAGTCTTGAGAGGAAGGTGGACAAGGAACACTGTAACCTCCCTCAGAACAACCCCCCCCCAAAAAAACAACCCAATTCGGAAAAAAGAGAACAAAGACATTTTGTCCATCATCCGCAGGTGATTGGAAGTGTAGTGGCTTGGGGTAGTCCGTCAAGATCTCGAAAGCCCCCCTCCCGCCAACGGCCCGGGGAAAAAAAAAAACTATCAATTGGCCGTATGATATCATGAGGTTCAGCCAGGTTGGGACTAGGTCAGCTCCGTCGACACCGCCTCCAATGCGGCTTGCTGGCCTTTCATGATTTCTGCTGCAGGAGGTTTCCTCGTACGGCGCCTTCGTCCCTGTTGACACCACCGGGGCTTGGAGTCATCTGTTTCCACGGTATGGCTCGCCGTGTCGTTCTCCTTTGCAGGAGGGTCTATGCCCAGCAAACGGCAGGCCTCCGACAGGGATCGTAGCTGATAGAGTTTATTGTCCAGTCGAAACACCAGGCGGAAAGGGTGGCCCCAGCTGTAGGAGATGTTGCGTGTTTGTAAGTGAGCCGTGATAGGTTTAAAGGTTCTACGCTTCTGCAGGGTGAGTGCTGACAAATCCTGGTAGAGGACCGGCGACTGGCCTCGAAATATCAGTGGATGTAGCTGTCAAGCTTTTTGGAGGATCTCTTCTTTGGTGCGATAATCCTGCACACAGACCAGGATGTCCGGTGGTGGAGCCGAGGAGGCACGTGGGGGGCCCACTCTATGTGCCCTGTCTAGACGGAGTTCCGTTTCCAGAGGCCTCCCTAAAATGTGATTGAATAGCTCCCTTGTGTACCTGAAAAGGTCTTTCGTGTCGTCGTCAAGTTTCACTCCACGGATCCTTATATTATGACGTCGGGAACGGTTTTCCAGGTCCTCAAGATGGGTCTGGAGATCAACCTGCTGATCATGGATCCGAAGGACTTCCTGCTGCAGTGCAGCTATTTCAATGTCCCTTCCGTCACTTTTGCCCTCCAGCTCGGCAACACGCTCACCTATACCGTCCATGTCTCTGCGGACATCCTTTATTTCCTCTGTAAATTCCTTCTTTAGCGTGTGGATGCCCTCTCTTAGTGCGGTAAATAGTGACTCCAAGAATGCCTTGGTAATCGGTTCCGTTCCATCCTCCCGCTCCGAGGCGGGCTGGGCCGCACCCGAGGCCATGCTGGTGGATTGTTGGCTCGTTTGGGCCTTGGCGAACAAATCTTTCAGAGTCTTATCTTTACGCCCTCTGGACGTAGACATTTTGCGTGCCAGGCACCAAAAGGGCTGTGAGCCAAGCGCAGACCCCTGGGAAGCAAGACCACCACTGTAGGGGGTGACAGGGCTGGAGTGACTGCCCGTTCTGTTGCGTGGTGCGTCTGTGGATAATTGGGGGCAATGGACGGTGGGGCCGGGTGGGCCAGAGGTTGCGCTGTCGTTCAGGGTGTGGGTCCACCGCACCCCCAACAGTATGTTCCCTGCAATAGGTTGGACCCCTCGCTTTCGCCTCGGCTGACACCCAGATCCTCCGGTGGTTCACCGCCCCCCTCAGCAGGTGCCGGCGCCCCAGACTCTCATCCCGAAGCGGCACTCACAGAGTGGCACTGCTCAAGGCGCCCGAGATTCCTGACTATCCGCTCGTGATCTCTGGTGGCCAAACCGGCTTGGAGGAGGTATCCACAGGTGAGCGCCTCAGCACGGGGGGCCTCCCTAGGCTTCTGGAAGCCCCAGTCAGTCTCGTGTTTGTCTCACTGGCCCACCGCTCTGCCAATTGGCCTTGGCACTGTCCTTTCCGGCCCCGACCGGGCTTTCAGCTCCCCCACTCACGCCAAGGCCAAACATCTGTCCAGGCCGCTCCACACCTCACCAACCCCCCCAGTTCAGATCATGCGCTTCCGCGCCCAGGCGATCACCATGTGGCAGTCAACAATCCTGCAGCTTCCCACCTCCCGGTGCTCCGTCGGAGTCCCCGGCTGCTGCACAGGGCGATTTCCCCCCTCGAGGGAACCCTGTAGTTAATGGTGACCAGATAGGCGAAGCCCGGAAGCATCCCACAGCAACCTTGATCATTTAGCATCAAGTAACTCCCATTCAAGAGCAGCTCAAAAACCGGCGTGATCACGGCAGCTGGGGTCCCAGTCATGTGAAACGATAGGTTTGCTACTGAACCACTACAGGCTCCATGCAGAGAAATATCCTGACACATGAGAGAACCGCTTAAAGCGTTCTTGCAGTTTGTACCACTCAGATACACTTCTCAATCCCCATTCTGGCATCAATATCTATATGGTAACTCCCAAGTTTCCTTAATGTATCCCTTACCCATTATTTCATATGTGCCTGCCTGCCTTTGCTCAAGGCAATATTGAAACTGAAACGTAGTGACCGGCAGAGTGATTTGGCCATGAATTAGCCATTCAGTTGATAATTCGGCTACAGTAAATGGTAACCTTTCCAGTTTCTCAATACGCAGCATTGTATATTTGGCTCCCCTTTGTGCCATTTCTGTCTGTTTATCAGTTAGATTGTATTCTGAAAACAAAGACGTGGTGTTTATAAAACGCCAGGGCACATAGTCTGCACGCAAAGATTGTGGCGTCCAGCTTAGCATCATAATAGAACGTAGCTGAGATTGCCCGTGTTGTAACAAGGCCAGATCTTGTTCTAATATGTCGATTGCCGAAGACACAATGTTGCCTAAGGAGTAAATCCTGGAGGTCAAAGTTGTTAACCCATTATCCACTACAGCTAATGCCTTCTCTAGGTTAATACGGTCTATTTCCCGTATTCTTTCTGCGGCCTCTTGTTGGGATATTTTCCAGTTTTCATTATAATAGGCATAAATGCCAGCATATATGAAACGTTTGTGACGTGTCTTCCTTGGGCCTGACAAGAAATCCCTAAGGTCTACATCAGGTGTGAGTAAGGTCAAATGATGTTTTACTTCTGTGAGTGTTGAGGTCTCTAGCCAATCAAGGCACAACTTCCCAACACTATACGATGTCACTACCCCTGGGTGTTGTCTCTGTACATAGCGTGTATCTGGCCTATGGATACTAAACCCTTCGGTTGTATTCATAAATCTCTGTTGACAGGTGTTTGTGTCAATGGGCCAAATCAGCCATTTTGTCCAATCAGGATCTGATCTGTTTTACTGGAGAATGTCATGTAATCCTACCCCTTGTGTAGTTGAATTCTGCCCCCCACCCATCTGTGATGGTGTAGGAAACCCGGGTGAGATTATTTCCTTGTTCTTGGCTAGTCCAAGGCAAGATGTCTGTTGCACAGTGTCATTTAGAAATATCATCTGCTGTGGAATGAGGCATGCTCTAAAAGCGCTTCTGTTCCCTGGACTTGCCAGTCCCTCGAACCCCAGATTGATTTTAAATCCATAGTGTCCTTATATAGGTCGAAACCCTGTGTAGACAACTGGGCCATAAAGGAAGCAGAGTAAATCTGTTTGGTGTTAGTTAACATAGTTTTCTGTGCTGATGTTTTTGCCACTTTGTAATAAAATGACTTTGGGTCTGATGTATTAAACCCTGAAAAGTATGTGAATTTCTGTGCGAAGGTTTGCAAACTACCTTTTGGAGGTGTTGGGCAGAGTTCCCACTGGTGGTATTCAAATACAGTTCTAGGTGTTATAGATTTGTGCAAGAAATGATGACCATAATGTTGGTAACAATACAATGTATCATAGTCTGAAGTACCTTCTAACATTTCATTGTTCGGAAATGCAGCAGTTTTTCTAAATCAGACATCATAGCATTTACAGTTTCAGTGTCCCAATCATCAGATAATGTACTGGAGGTAATGATATCACTTAAAGAAATTTTAAATACA
The DNA here is from genome assembly GCA_963921515.1 of Calotriton arnoldi. Classification (NCBI taxonomy): domain Eukaryota; kingdom Metazoa; phylum Chordata; class Amphibia; order Caudata; family Salamandridae; genus Calotriton; species Calotriton arnoldi. The sequence goes on along the minus strand of CAWUFW010010343.1, from coordinate 85,953 downwards.
TGTTTAAGCTTTAAAAGTTCAGTCGGACCGAATATATCAAAATCAATCTTGTCCCATACTATACCGTCCGGTATAGGAACTGCTGTGATGTTCACTGAAGACAAGTCTCTTGGTTCACGATGTGAAGACTGGTGTGGTTTTAAAATCAAATTGACTCTTTGGGCTGTAGAGCTCTGCTGGAGATATCGTCCATTAATAAGCATACTAAAAGTTATTATTAAACCTAGCCAGAAAAGAAAAAATAAAATCCCAGTGGTATACCATAGCTCAATCCAAGGTGACACCAGGTAAGTCTTTCTAAAAAAGTTCAAAAAGTCAGTGAGTTTCTGTTTGTGTGATGTTTTGGCTGGCGTCGTTTCCGGCTCGCTTGGATCCAGTGAAAACGTATCAAAGTTCATGAAATAGCCGGAAGCAGTTCGATCAATTGTTGGAATTGCATCGGGATTTGTTGAAATCGGATTTTTCTCTTGACGAGGCATGTTGACGTAGATGTCTGTAGTCGGTCTTATTGCAACTTGGTTGTTAAGTTGAGTTTCCTCTTGTTGAAGTGGAACGAGTTCCATAGCATTGTTGCTTAGTCCTTCATTCCGTACAGGTGGCTCTTCAAACGTGATGAGTCTTTCTGTTTGGACTTCTTGGATTGTAGCGAGAGGAGGGCGTCTGCTACTGTGGAGTCCACATGGCCTACTGTTTAGAATCGGCCACATAGTGTGGTTTGATTAAGTCGATTGAGACAAATCTTTTCTCCTTTTTCCCGGCAAGAGGCGGCAGAAGTACAGTTCTTGTGCCTTGGATTGCTAGGACCGGTACAGGCTTTCTGTAGGATGGCCCAAATTCTTTCTTGTCTGCAATATTTTCTCTGACCAGATCCCCGACTTTTGGGATCCAGACAGGTCTTGCTGTTACTACCTTGACCTCCTCAGTGGCGGTCTGTTTTAAGTGGACGTTGCTTTGTTGTGCCCTGGATTCATTTAGATCCTGTAAAACAGCCAAACGATCATGGATATCAAATGGTTTCTCATCCGCCACTGTGCCTTCACAATCAAGATCAGGTACCCACATTCTTGTCCCAAATAGGACCTCGTAAGGAGTGACACCCCCTAGAGAGCTTCTTGGCTGATTGTTTATTGCTCGTTGGACCCCATAAAGGTGATCGACCCATCTACCGCCCTTTGCCTAAAACCCTAGCTGTTAAAGATTGCTTTAAGTCCCGGTTTTTCCTCTCCACAACCGAATTTCCCTCAGGATGGTACGGAGAGGAGTACCGCAATGCTACGCCCATTCCTTCCATGGCCTCTTTGTAAGCCCGAGAGCTAAACGCCGGGCCATGGTCAGAATGTAATGTGCCAAATGCGTATGTGCCTATAAAGACTCGCAAATCTTTTATAACAGTTCGAGCGTCAGCACAGCGCTGAGGCCAAACCTTGAGGAAACTTGAGCTGGACGTACGCGAACGGACAACCTAATGCTGTCTAATAAAGGTATCTGTACTGGACGTGTTGCGGTGGACCCTTCCATCTGCTTGCAGATGTCGCAGTTCCAGACATAGGGGCATATTCTCAAGAACTTGTGATAACCACCGCAAGTTTAGCTTAACGCAACTTTGCATAGCGCAGTCTATCGCGGGAAAACAACGCCGTGTTAATGTAGTATTCCCAACCTGGCGGCACCATGCGATAGTCCCACGATAACGCGTCAAATGACACGTTAAAATTAACGCGATTCCGCAAAAATGCGAAACACGAACGCGAATAAAGTTGTGATGAGGCCAACCGCGATACAAAAATCAGCGATAACCAGCAACATGCCTGCAATTCCCACGCGTCATGCGGGAAAATGCACTATAAAAGCTGAACAACAAAAAAACCACCATAAACAAAATAAACTGCGTAGCAACATGGATGCACCCGGAACGAGTGCCCAGGTCAACGTGAACCTCACAAGCCCCACAGACCACCAGCAAGGAACCTCGGGTCGGGGAAGGCCAAGGAGAAGAGGAAGAGGAAGACGGGGTACAGTCCGCATGACAACCGGATCGTCGTCACAGAGGTGACAGAGCACTAACAACAACTGTCTGTCACCTCCACCGTGTCATTGGCAGCACAGACGGAAAAATGGCATTCCATCGTGAATGCAGCCGGAGTGTCGAGGAGGCCAAGATGCGCTGGCACGATGTGAAAAGCCAAACCAAGCAGAAACCCACTGCCAACAGGAAAGCAGCAACGGCGAATGGAGGTGGGAGTCCTGCGCCACAGGAGGAGCTGGAGCAAATGGTGGCCACAGTCATCAGTGTGGAGACGGTGCAAGGAGTCGGGAGTCCGGACACTGCTCGACATGACCTGACACAACATCAACAGGGTGAGTAACAAACCGGGCCTGTGGGGACCGGGGGGACGGGCACAATGGCACACATGCACAACGACGTGTAGCACACCGCACACCCACAATGACCCTGGGTCATGTCCCTGATCCCCGTGGCACACTGCAGCACACATACAAACATCAAGTAGGCCCCCGTCCACCATGTGCCCAAAGGGGTCCCACCCCACACATCACCAATTACACAACACACACATGCACCTGTGCGAAACACAGCAAAGATGCGTATGTGAGAGCCACACTGACAATGCAAGTGACACCACATGACGAGCAGCATGGCTGGAGTACAATCACCATGACATTGTGCACGCCACGAGACTGAGGTGGCTGAGTGTGGACCACATCCGGAAAGGAGCAGGTCACACTCTGACACATCCACGTGCACAAACAACCACTGACGTCAACAATACATCTGCAGACAAACAATGCACAAGAGAACAAAAACCGTCCAAGAGCACAAATGACCCAAGTCGCCAACATCACAGCACCTTAAAAGCACAAAAGCCAAAGGCACACCGCCTCCAAGGGATAAGGGGCAGCAAAATCACAGCTGCAGGTGCGACTCTCACACAATGCAGCAAACACACATAGCAATGACAGCACATCCACATGGATGACAATGTGGTACACAGTGCAACACTTACACTGCAGAACAGAGGACACAACTGGGTCCGCCTGTGCGTAGAAAATGGCCAATCACATCTGACATAGCAGGAAACTGTGAGATGCAAGTGTACATGTACAACCTCGCCTACGTCATGCAGTCCAAATGTCCACTGTCCCGCATCAAATAGTCCGCCCCTCCCAAACAGTCACAATGTACATTGTCATGCAGTCTGTATGTAAACTTGAACAATGCGGCAACATACATGCCAACACAATGTCAACAAGCATCTCCCCTTCACATTGCAGAGGGACAAACAACACCTCCAGCAGAGCAGACCAGAAACTCTACAGTGATGCTGAAGAGGACCTCCACACTTCCGACACCGACGCCCTACAACAGTCCATGGACATCTTAGGCAATCGACCTCCAGGAGCAGGGCAGCACCGCTGCATCAAGGATACCCCACCCCCTGCACAGACAACACAGCTGGACGCACCCACCACCCCGGCTGGCTCCCAGCAGCCCACCGAAGCACACATCCCATTCCAAGGCCAGGTGTCCGACTGCCAGAAGGGGGTGGCCGAACATGTGCGGGTGGGGTACTACCTCATGGAAGCTGAACTAGATCACATACGTGGGTGTCTAAGTCCCATCAGGGACCACCTACACTTCCCAACGGAGACCCACACTGTGACAGAGACACATCCCTTGGCACATTTCCAGTACTGAACCACACCCAGAGCCACGGGATAATCATCCACACCCCCATGCTGGACTGGCGTACGCCGGGCCAGCCCACTCTGCACACGCTTACAGGGGGGACGTCACAAGCTACATTTCCGCGATCTTCCCCACTGGATGGTTGCGTCCACTGTCCACTACACTCCAAACACCAGCAGTGCATGTAGACATGGATATGTCTGTGGTCTGCATACTGCAGTCTGTCCAGCACATCTCCGCCACACTTGGCATTGTGTACATTCTCATTCACGGGTCACTTGCCTCATTGGCACATGCCTGGTTCCCACCTCTCCCCACATTCCGCTATTGTGTGGCTGAGGTGCCATGCCGTTGATGGCTCATGTACATGGCTAACCAAGGTTGCCACAGTAAGTTGTGCTGTCGTGTCTGGTGGTTGGGCATGTTGTTTGGCATGTTGTATGTGATTTTGTGACATGTGCAGTGCCAGAGTTGTGGGTTGCATGATTGTGGAGTTGAGGTGTGTGGTGTGTTCATTTGGTACTTGCCAAAGAGCAGTGCATTCCCATAGGTGCCATCCTGGAAGCGCTGCTTGATGTTGGACTGTCGGAAAATGAAGGACTCATGCACAATGCCTGGGTAGTTGGCTACGACATTGGTGAAGAGTCCCCTGTGGTCCACTATTGCCTGCACATTGATGGAATATGTGTGCTTTCTGTTGCGGTAATTGTGTGCAGTGTCGGCAGGGAGCACAAGTAGGACATGTGTGCAGTCGATTGCCCTCAACACATGCGGGAATCCAGCTATGGCATATAGTCCTTGCTTGGTCTCCAGCTGTTCCTGTGCATTGTGGGGGACGTATAGGTACTGGGGTACCTAGCTGATGATGGCATCCAGGACAGGTGTGAGGAACTTGGATGGGGCTGGCTGTGAGACTCCTCCGACTCTGGCGGTTGTTGGTTGGGAGGTACCAGAGGCCAACAGGTACAGCACAGCCAGCAGCTTTGTCTACAGAGGGATGTTGGTTGTCCGCTGTGTTGGTACCGTCAGCCTGTGGGCAATGATGTTCAGGATGCGGAGGATGGTTGTCCTTTTGAGCCTGTAGTGGGCATTGACATTGTCTGGTGTTAGGTCTGTGAGGCTGGTGCATTTCCTGATGGTCCGCTGACTTTGTCTGCGCTGCCTCTGTGGTGGTCCGGGGGGTTGCGGGGGGGGGGCAGTTCTTGGGGTGGTGGCGGTGGGTGTTGTTGCCCTCTCGGGGCTCCGGGATGCATGGTGAGTGGCTCCATAGCATCTGTTGTTGTTCATGTGTGGCTCTGGGCTGGGCTCCCTTTGATGGTGCAGCTTGTCGTCCGACTTTACACCAGGTCAGAGCAGGTGTTAATTTCCTGCTGCTAACGCGCCTTACCGCCTGTTTTGTGGTCTTATCGCCGATGTGGCTGGTCATTGAGAATGTTGGGGTGTGGTGTTGTCGCGGATTTTTGCTCGGGAACGCCTACTCTGCATCTCATTAGCGATAGTTGCCGGGGTCATCTGTGGCGATGTTTTTTTCGGATCCTTTCGCACGTAAACTGGTGGTATCAGCAGTTAGCACCAGCTTGTGAATGGGGCGATAAATTTATCACGACTTTGGCTGCGATAAAGTGCCGATAACTCGGCGATAGCTCCTTGAGAATATGCCCCATAGTCTCTAATCTGCCTTCTCATCACGGGCCACCAGTAGCGTTGTTTCAACAAAGAAACAGTCTCCCTAAGTCCCTTATGTACAGAACCTTTCCCTTCGTATGCTGCCACAATTAAGCTTTGCCTACGATCCATATTTGGTATTACTCTATCCCCCACTCCAGGAATCTGAGCATATGGAATGTTTTGTGCATCTAACTTGTAGGAGTACTTGAGTGGAAATTTCTTTGGTACTGCTTTGCTGCCTTTGCGTGAAGCATTGACAGCTACCATAATCTCGACGTCTATTCTCGTTTTTGAACAAGCAACTGCAGCTATGGCGGCTGTGCGTACAGCCCCCTTTGCGGCTTCATCAGCCAATTAATTCCCTTCAACGTGAACGCCATCACGCTGAGGACTCAGTGTATGTATCACGTGAGCCCTTGGTAGTTCGTTTCTCAACTCCACTACCTGTTCCCATAGCATTTTATGCTTAATTGTGCCACCTTTTGCATCTTTAAACCTGTTTTGTTCCCAATGATGTAAATATTCATTGTACGACTGTACACAGTAAAAGGAATCACACACAATGAGTGTGGGGAATTCGTGTTCCGTGTTTACAAGTGCCAGTATCAGTGCTTTTAATTCTGCCAACTGAGCCATGCAGTCTCCTAGAGATTGAGTTTTAGTGCAACTTGGATGGAACTTTCCATTGCGCTTGTGACCTTTAACAATCGCACATGCTGCGCTGTAAGCTTGCTTACTCCCTATGGCCGGTTGAGCAGATCCGTCAGTGTAAATAATGTATTCATACTGATCTAGAAGCAAAATCTCATTTGGAAGAGGATATTCTTGTTCGTATTGCAGAAATGCTTGTGTTTTTAAACTTGGATCAAATCTGTATTCAACATCCGTTGCAGTAAGAGAATTAGCCCATTGTATCCATCTGGGATGTAAGGCTTTCGCATTTGGAATGCTAGCTTTTGTAACAGCCTCTAAGTCTGGTACTGGGGTCACGACTATTATGCGCTTTCCCTGAGCCAGAGCTCTTTCTCTTGCTACAGCGGTCTGCACTGCTGTCAGGATTTTTTCTGTTGAAGTGAAACGCATCTCTGTGTTTGTGTACAGGTGTGATTTGTATGCGATTGGTTCCGTTTCACCTTCATTGAAAGTTAAATAAGTGTACCCGCATTGACCCGCTATTACTCGCATCACTAAGTTGCGTGCGTTTACGCGTGTCTGTAAATGTTTAGAAGCTATCACGTCTTCCTGTAGTGAACGTAGGATGTTTGTATGTTCCTGTGTCCATTGTCTGACTGAAAAATCAGGTTTGATTAAGTCGTAGAAAGGTTTTACTCTTTCTGCGTAATCCAAAATGTATGTTCAACCAAAATTTAGGAATCCCAGAATTGATTGTAAATTTTTTAATGATTTTGGAGGTTCAAGCAGCGCACATTTTTCTAAAAAGTTTGCTGCTAGGCTTTTTCCTTTACTTGACAGCTCATACCCTAAAAATAGGACAATGAGGTGGGCAATTTTTGATTTTTTGAAATTAAATTTATAGCCCTCAGAGGCGAATCCCATAATAATGGTGCTCACCCTGGTCAAGTGCCTCGGTAAGTCATCGTCTCTCAGATAAATATCATCCACATAGGACAATGCTTCTTCATCCAAATTTTGCAGTAATTCTGTTACTCTTGCTGAAAATACCCCGGGCTATTTTTATACCCTTGGGCTAGTCGACAAAATTGTCGCTGGGACCCTAACGCACTGAATGCGGTCAGATACCTGCTTTCAGGCGCTATATTTTGGCAGAAAAATCCATTTGAGATATCAAGTGTCGTTTTGTATTTTTTGCGCACAATGTTATTCATTAATGCGGCACTGTGTGCATTTTGAACTGCAAATGTCTTTGTGCAGGTGTTTAAATGTCTATAATCTAAAACTAAACAATATGTGTTGTCAGGTTTTGATACGGGGAACAAAGGATTGTTCATTGGTGAGGTGCAATTTTCTATCACACCCTGGTATTCAAGTTGATCTAGGATCTCACTGACTTGTTTTTTAGCTTCCTGCTTTATAGGGTATTGCCTTTGAGCATTTGGGGAAACTTTTAACGGGATCACATGGTGGGTTGAATCCTCATCCCAACCAACATGATTTTTGTACAATGCTGGAGCTAGGGCAACCGCCCACTCCTGCGCATATGCTTGTTTTAAATGTATAAGAACGAGGTCGGAAAAGGCTGGAAAAATTATCGTTTCTGCCCTAGGGCACTCCATGACGAATGCTGGTGGCCAGTCTTGTTCTGCTAATAGAATGTCATAACCAGATGATAGATTTTTCCAAAAGAGACCTTTAATTTTTCTCGGTTTGTCCCCCTCCATCCGGAGTGTTATCTCATGTAACTTATGTGGGACACTTACCCGAGTATCAGGTGTTTCCACCGTGATATACTCACTCAACTCCGCTGTCACCAGAAATTCCTTCAGGTTCTGACGAGCTATTGTTACTTCTGCCGTGCTGTCTACCATCGTCAGAGCCCATTCCCCATTCAGGAGCTGTGTCCTCAAAATTCTGGGCATGTCTGATCTTGAGACCTGCTACCTTCTTCTTTTTGAACTGAGGTTTCTGTTTTTGTTTATCTTCTTTTTTAGGTGCGTAGTCCGCAGCGTGTTGCGTGTCTCTGGACTTTGTACGCTCCTCTGACCGTCCTTCCCTCTCGGAGTTTTTTGATGAACCCTGAAAGGAACGAGAGGAACGTGTATCAGTATCCTGATACCTGTCAGGTTTTTTAATATTATCCCTATTCCTGAGGTTATGCCTCCTTTCAGAGGGCTCCTGTTGAGGAGACCTGCCTCTGGATTGAGATCTGCTGTCTTTAGACTTTTGTTGTTTTTTATTTTCCCACTTCTTTTTAGAAGAAGCAGGTGTCTGCTTTGTACTGTTCTTTTCAGGACTGCCCACCAGTTGTGGTTTTAATCCTTTCCCACCTGGACTGTCTCTGCCTAGTTCTGCATATCCTGTTCCAATTATTTTGGGTACTTCGTGTTGTTGATCCATTGGACCGAACTCCCTTAGGCGTTGGCGGATCACCACTGAAGCTGCTTCCCCCTTAATGTTAGCTAGTATTATGGCTGATACCTGGTCAAAGTTATTTAGTAACTTCATCCCTAAGTTAAGGGCAGGTTCTGCTCCGTACTCATTTTGTATCTGTCTCAATACATCAGGTATTACTGCTAATGATGGGATACCATGTGTTCTGGTATGTATGGCAGCAAAGACTGAACCCCAAGAGGTGCAGTCCTCTACTTGTGGTGTGATACCCATGGGCAAGCAGATTGTTAGTATTCTGTGTTTATCATGGGTGGTAGTATTCGGGAATACTGCCTCAAGCTGAGTTATTTTCTGAGCTATCCAGAATGGTATTTGTTCGCGTTTTGCGGGCATTTTGCCCATTACCGCGTGTAATGTTTGAGGAGTCATTTTATTTCCTGTACCCTGAGCTGGAGTACTATTTGCTGCACCTGGTGCAGGTTGGATTGTTAAAGTCCTCATGACGAATTGTGTCAGGTTTCTGTGGATTTTAATTAAATCTCTGTGTTGTATGAGTAATTCTGGCTGTGGCATTGTTCCAATGTCAGGATGCGGTGTTTAAGCCGCTAGTATTGGCCATGTGGCCCCATCTCCTCCGAGCGGGCCTAATCTTACTCTTTGTCGTACATGGGGTAGGGCGCCATTAAACCAGTAATGATGTTCCTGGTAAGTGAGTGGAATCTCTATGTACTCAAATGGACAATATTCCCGTGGTGCATTTCCTGCTAAGTAGTAGTGAAATGTCTTTGTTATGGCATTTGCTGCTGGGAATGTAACCCATGAATAGAATACCTCTGTTTTGTTTGATTCATGTGCCTCAATCACGAAAACTACCATGCCACCCCCGCTTGTAAACCATTTTCTAATAGTCTTAGGGTGACTGTCATTCTGAATTTTGGTGCAATCTGTATTGCATCTTCAGGATCTTCTCCTCCTTCTAAAAGGAAGAGGTCCACTCTCTGGTCCCCTGCCTCGGTATCAGGCATGTTTAGAGGAAGAAGTGTTCAAAGGTAACTAAGATGAGGTGTTATGCACAATTTAGGAACTAAATGTCCTTCAAGCTTGATTAACCAACAGCCAAAAAATAGTATTCTCGTACTACTCAGCTGTGGCGGAGTTTGTGCCCACCCACTCCAGACGTCTCTGGGGTTTTGTGAGTAGGTTCTCTGAGAATAGCACGACTAAACTACTCAGATTCTACTGTTAAATAAGTACCCAAACCAACGTTGGCGGCGCCATGTCGTGTAGTTCCTATAGTACCCATGCAGGACCTGCACATATGGATAACATAAACTGTGGGCTTGGTGTTAGACTGGCTCTGTGCACCTGCACTGTATATGTTAGCCGGATTTGCATTAGCTAGCTCACAGTGCCACTAGAAACTCCTCTTATCGGGGAGAGATTAGTTTCTGGCAACCTTAGACCATGACAACCCTAATTCCTCAGAATCGTGGAAACAATGTACTACTTTTCGCTCAGTCACTCGTGCTTACTTATTCGGTTTGTCTCAGAGAGTTACACAGAATAAACAGTCTGGGCGTTTCAATAAGCATTTACTGAACAGTTGTTATTCTAGTGTAAAATATATGTGCTGCAGTAACCAGCAGACAATAGCAGAGATATATTATCAGCAGTACAATAAAAGCAAAGGGATAGAACAGTTCTACCATATTGCAATAATCATGAATACATACATGAGCATAAAAAGCATTATGAAAAGTACACGTACTCCTACGATGCCTAACTAGATGTACCCGAGTGTACCTAGCATATGTGTAGGTCTAAAAGCCTAAGAGCCAAGAATCCTTCTAGGATTTAGTCGAACCCCCATACCTGAACAAAGAGAGTGTGGGACCCCGTCCTGGTCTCGAGTTGGACACCCCGCAAGGGCTGTGTTAGACCGCTGTCAGCTGGAGCGACTGCATGCAGGAGCCTCAGCGTCTCTGGTCAGTGTGTCAGCATGGAATTCTCGGTTCCCTCTCCCTTACCGGGGTAAGATGTGGTGTATTTATACCCTGCAGACTCTAGTTGCTTCGTATGGTTTGTATTGGGCCTTGTTAGACTTGAGGAAAACGTCAGGGGTGAACTTTGTACATACATATTATGCAGGTAGTGTATTCCTAGAGAGTCATGCATAATTGATGAGTACAGTGTGGGCCGGTGTTTGGGAAAAACCCTGCTGTATTCAAAACCACAGGCTAGATAACGTTCAGCCCTCAGAGCTCGTTGCGTACTAGCGAGGACCAATGTAGGTGAAAGATCATGTCTATATAAGGAATCATGACTTTAATAGGACATGTACAGTTATGACCGTAATAGGGCATATGCGGCTTTGACCATAATAGGGCAAGTACGAATATGACCGTATTAGGGCAAATACGAATACGTCCATTTTAGGGTATGTATGAACGGGTCTACATTAGGGCCTCTATACGGGACATAACAGACTATGGGTACTTTTCAGACCCTCCCTTTGTCTGAACTGTATTTGCAAACTAGATCAAATAAAATTACCTGATGGGTGTCACTTATCACCTCTCTGTATTTTCTAAGAAGGTTTCCTTTGAAACAAAGTGTCTCTCGGGGTGTATATCCCATCTATGGAACAAAAGCGCATTCAAGTTTCAGTTTGACTGAATCAAAGGTGAAAAGCACGCTTAATAGGTTGAACGCATACCTGGAGAACAGTTGTTTTAAACTTCAGCTTTGCTCCTGTCTTTATTTACTGCGGAGGTCATAATTTGAAACAATGTATCAATCAGAAATGGCTTCCGCGTCTCTGAAAAACAAACATTTCCTGTTGGAGTGAGGTAGTAAAGAAACTACAGTGCCCAGAACACATTGCATGTGTAAAATTAGATCCTGACAGGGAACCTTCACACTAGTCCCAACGTCATTGGCCCAACAACAGAAACTACATTGCCCATAATTCAATGCACCAATTAGTGTTTTAAACCTCACTCCAACAGGAAATGCTTGTTGCTGCCCGAGTCGCGCGACGTAGACGCTGCACAAGCATGGATTTTCCAGCTGATTAAGTAAGAACATAGTCCTGAAGTATAGACAGCGTTCACCACTCGCAAGCACGGGATAAACTGAAACCTTAATCCGTTTGTGTTACAGAGAGGGGCCAAGCTCAAGCTCTGTAGCAACTGCCGTTCAGGTACACGCTTTAACTTTCATATGTTAATTTTTACTCGTTCTGCTCGCTTAGAAATTAAAACATGTCTAAATGTATATTTGCAGCAGTTCCTATCCCAACAGGGATTCTTTTACAAAAACCTCTCCCTATTAATGACAAGGGTCCCCACTGATGGTGATGAGTGGCACCCATCAGCTAATTTTATTTGATCTAGTTTGCACATACAGTTCAGATAAAGAGAGGGTCTGAAAAGTACCAATAGTCTTCTTTTTATGTTTTTTATTTTTGTAGATTACACCAGTAGTCATAATTCAGAAGCCCTGATGAGAGCCCCCGGAGTTCACAAGGGTCTCGAAACGCATCGGCATCTTGGTGTTACATTGAGGAATTTACATATGTTGGCTGTTTACAGTTTGAGGGATTTGTAATGCTGATTTAACCCCGACTGTTTCCATTATTGTTCCCAATGTCTGACATTCTCCTTCTATGATGAAATGAATTGTAGTTTGAAGGGCCTGCCTGTTTGTAAACTTGGATTGGTGTATCAACATTTGTTTTTCTATATGTAGTCATGTCATGAGTATATACATGTTGGTTTTTTTGTATCTGTGTTGTATATTCATTCTGAATGAACAAGTGTTTGTCTCATTTCATACGCATTTTGAATAAGAAAAAGATATAGAAAATTTATATATGAAAAGGTTAAATAAAAAACCAGATCAATTGAAATGTTTCCATTGATCTCTGCTTGAATCATATTGCAGCTAAATTAAGAAGTAGCCTGGTTTCTTTTTGTGCACCACGTATTACGGCCCTACCCGGCTACTGTTTCTCGGGCCTAACCCCCCTTTTTACCTGACTTTTAGAAAGTTGGCATTTTCTTGCCTTAGCCATTTGGTGAATGCAGCCTGTCTCTGAGTCATATGACTGGGTGAAGCAGGCAGTTGGGCTTTGAGTATTCCTCCTAGACAGCCACACACAATGGGGAGCTCAGCCGTGACTGGATGGGCCATCACTGGCAGGATGGGAGGGAGGAAATGGGCCCAGCCCGATTTATACTTGAATAAGCTGCAGGCTGTGTCCTGCCTCCACACGAAGGGATACATACCCCCTGAGGTTAGTCTGGAGCAAGGGACAGGAAGGCCGGGTATCTGGACACTTCAAAGGTACGCCTCTAGAAGGGTGCCCCCACTTCAAAGGTACAACCATGTATAAATACTGTACCTCAGACACCAACTCCTCAGTACACTTCTGGACCTGCGGATACTCTTCCAGGAAGGATAACTGAGCTGCTGAAAGGACTGCCACTCTGCTGGACTGCTACTCTGAAGGAACTGCTGTCCTGCTGGGCTGGCCGGCTGCAAGTTGCCCTCTTGCCTGGGGAGGAGGAACTGGACCTGCAACCTCATCTTGAATCCAGGACCCCAGCGTGACTTTAGGGACTAGTCTGCTGGCCTCCTGATCTGAGTCTCAGAGACATATATGGCTCCCCAACATTCTGCACCAGTCCTTGGACCCAGCTGCAGTGAGTTCCTGATCCCCAAGTGGTGCCTCTCAGGTCCTGGGCTGTTGCTCTAGGGTGATGAAATCAAGATTTTGGGCTCTTCGTGACTGCATGCAGGCCTGTTATACCACTCACAGGCAGTGCCACAGAAAAGCTCCAGCAATGCGTGCCTGTGATGACAGCAGGCTCCTAGCGCTTTGCAGACAGCCTCCTGTGATGCTCTTCCACTTCCACGCTGTCCTCTTCAACGCAAACAGGACTCTTGGCATGAACTTAAGAAGGTAAAACTTCAGCGGGCCTAACATGGTGACTTAAATTTTACAAAATGTATAACTCTGCTTCCACTGATTGGATTCTTGTTGTTTTAGTATTGTTTTATTCATTCAATTTTGAGCAAAGTGGTAAGTGTGATTTGTGGCACATCCCACAAAAGTGGTCAAGCTCTCATCCATATGTTTGTGTCTATTCACCAAACATGTATTGGTAGTTTTGTACTGAGATGCACACTTGTACAATTATTCCTCTCTAGGAAGATGCATATTCTAGGTCAGAGTGAAGGGTGAACCCCCACAAAATGTATGGGGTTATAGGACCATTTTGTACCAAAATGAAAATATGTTCCTCAATATAGAAAGAAGAGAAAGTTTCAAAATGAAAAATCACTCCTGCATTCAATTTCCTACCTGTTGAAATGTACCCTCCCTTGTTACCTATTGATGGGCAAAGATTTTACACCTTTATGGACTCTTAGGAAACTGCAACAGTCGTAGTCTCACAGGAGTACTTTTCTAAGTATTTGAGAGTTTCTGAAACATCTGAAATTTGCTCCTAATTTAGGCAAAAGCCTACTGATGCAAATTTCTGAATTTTGTAGCCAGCTTGTCTGAATTGAGACACTGATGAGAATAAACACTTCAACAACATCTTTGTCGCTTATGTTTTAACCGAGATACAATTGAAATGAGTGTCTTTTCCAAAATAATAAAATGATTTAATTTGGAGACACTGATATGTTACGCTCTTGCTTGTAAACGGATAGTACTTATGCTCTCCCTATACCTCTTCAACCCACATGGGAATTCATTGCGAGTGGCTATGATAATGATCTGGTATTTCCCCATCAGTGGAGTTATTGATACCCGGGGTAACAATAACTAAGGTTTGGGGAAAATCATTCCATTTTGAGTTGTTCCTTGAGAATCTGTTAAGGAATGAGGAGTTATCAGTAACATTGGCAATTGTGGGTCTGATTCCCCTGTAATTCCTCATTTTGGCCTTGACTTTCACCCTCAGATTTCGTCTGCTTTCAGCAAAAGCAAACAGATCTGCCGTGTTTCCAAGGAGCCTATAATTTTGATGGGGGCCGAAAAGACCATTACTGGTCCCATCAGAAGAAAGTGGTCACTCATAATGAAGGCCATAGTCTCTCCATGTGAATAAGTAACTGCTGTTCCAGACCTTCCACTGTACAGCACTCAAATGCCCGAAAGGAGCTGACCTGCCCTTAATAAAAGGTCTAAATACAATCTGATTATAGTTTAATGTAAAGCATCGTTTTTGGATACTTTGTGTTCCACTTTAAAACTAAGTTTTCCTTGGAGTTTGAACGCGGTGTAAACTGAAAACATGTTTAAACAGCTTTCTCCTAATAAAATAGTAAAACTTGCTCTTTCTTGAACGCATTAAAATATTGGTATATACTTTAATGTATTTCATCTATTGGTAAGTGATTTGCATAATAAGCACAGCGTAATTATAGTTTCTATCACTGGCACGAGACAAATCTGCCTGCGGAAAAACATTACAAAATGTTGTCAAATTAAAACCCAAAGCAGGCTTTTGTCAGTTCCTCAGGGCTTTTCTAAACCTGGCACCTTAGAACCCTGTCCTTGTGATAATTTCTCTGAACAGGATACCCTCCATTTTATTTTTTTCTGTGACTATTATGTTTCTTTACGTAAGAAATGTATATTACCATTACTCAGAGATTGTCACTTTGTACAAGCTAGGCCAGCCCTACTATACCTTCAGATGTTAGCTTCCCCCATGGTCTGTTTTGGGGTTGCAAGTTTTCTAACGGGAGCCATTAGGTGCAGGAAAAAAAATTTTTTTAACTGTTATTATACTTTTTATATGTTTTTATTCAGAGGCCCACTAAAAAAGAGGTTCATTTTATCTGATTGAGTCCGCTTCATTGCACTTTGCACTTTGCACTTTATAGAAAGTTTCGTACTGTAATTTTAGCTGGTCTTGGTCCCCTGACTGATAACAGGAATGTTACAAAAGCAGAATATTTTATTTTGAATTTGTACCTTTTTGCACTTTGCACTTTATAAAATGTAACTGTACTGTATGCATTATAGGGCTTGTTTTTCCGGTCATTTACAGGAATAACACAAGAGGAGCCTATTTGTACCTAATTATGTTTGCCTATTTGCACTATGTATTTTACAAATTGTTTTTGTTTTGTATGCATTTTAAGCCTTGGTCACCTGGCTGATATCAGGAGTGCTTTTTAAAAATCTTTTGAGTTTTTACAAATGTTTTAATGAAATGTACGGTTGCATGATATGTTTTCTTTTATGAAACCACTAATTAGAAGAGGGACTGTATGAACAATAAATGAATGCTAATAAAAATTATTATTGAAGGAATCACACAAAACTGTTAAAACTGCCCTCACACACAGAAGTCTGTGTCATGCTTCATCATAGGGCCTGCTAACAACACCCCCGCGCCGACCAACGCTGGGGGTGGAGCAATAGGGAAGGGGAAGACAATACAACACAGAATAGAATGTGAAAAACAGCAAAGGGATCAAAAAGTGAAAATAAAAGCATAAACAGTGAGTTAAAACTGGCTCCAGGGAGTCCCTAATCTAATTTAATATCGGGTACCCTGTCCAGATATATTTAAACGGTCAAAACAGGACCTGTGGATGGTAGTATGGTAAACCTATGTTGAGTCACCATCCCCTCCACTATGCAAAAAATGTCGACATGTTTCAGCCGGAGTTGTCAAATTGCCCGGCTTTCCTCAGGACTTCACTAATGTATGATCCCACGCTTCTCACCCAAAACACCATAAGTCAAAGATGGAGGGGAAAACGTTTTTGTTGGGTAACTTACTCCAAACTCATGCAAAAAAGAGAGTCTTGCTCTCCACAATGGAACCGAGTTTATTTACAATCTAAACTTGAACTGGCAGGGGAGAGAGGACAGCTCCCTATAGTCACACTTTCGTCAAGGTAAGCTGTGGCCAAATCGCTCGTCTCTACCACCGCCGGTCCCAGGATGCTTGTTTCCGGTCCAGGGAAGACATGGCTTGGCAGTTCGGGCTGGACTGTTCCCATGAGGCACAGGGTCAGACTGATTTGCATATGGCCATGTCTGAACTGGGGTGGTGGAGTGAGCTAAAGAATGATGATGGATTAAACCCAGATCAGTTGACTGGGGGTGAGTGTTTGATTAGCTCAAACGCTCCGACCATCATCCCCTTTGGTATCACTTTTAGAAAGTTGGCATTTTTTTTACTTTAGCCATTTGGTGGCTGCTGCTTGTCTCTGATCAGTCTGGGATGGACATAAAAGCCTTCCAACCATCCTGCTCCTACACCTGGACTCTGCAATCTGTAAGTATGCCCTGCCAAGTGGTGCAACTCCAGTCCTGGCCCCCTGCAAGTGGGCCTAAGGTATTTGCTCCAGCGAAACCGACGGATCCTCTGCTGCAAGAGCAGAATCGACCCATCACCGCGGCTGTGGGAACAGGACCGGCACATCGCCCTCAGAACCAATGCATCGCGTTTGAAACCACTGCTTCAGAACCAATGCATCACCACCACTGCGTGGAGAAGATCGATGCATCACCTCTATTGCGTGGAGAAACCCAGTGCATCGCCTTCGAAACCGCTGCATCTCAGAACTGGCGTATCACCTTTGGAACCGACGCATCACCGCTGTTGCATGGAGAAAATTGACACAGCATTCCTGCTGTTTGGGGAACACTGATGCATTGCTTGGCTGTACCCCACATCTTATTCAACACAACCAGGATTTAGGTACTTTTGTTCAGCGGGCCTCGGTGAGTCCCTGTATCCAGCCCTCACTCCATTGCGGTCGGCCTGAACTCTTGACTCTGTCCTGGCGCGATCAGATTTCCCAAGTGAGTGCTTATTGCGTCTAAGCACTATTTTACAGTTTATTTTTAAAAATTCATATCACGAACCCAATTACTAACAAGCAATGCTACCCCACATTACGCTGCATAATTAAGTCAACCTTGCTGCATAATTTAGTCCTTCCCCATTGTATAATTCCAGTGGCCTTGATTATAGTGTGGCTGATACTCCTCGGGTCCTAAACTGATAAGGTGATATACTGGGCTAATACACAAAGATGCAGCGATCTTCCTACAATTGTGGCTTCATAAGGACAAACCTTGCTACTCAGCCTTCCATTTCAGAAAAATAGAGTGACACAGTGTAGAAAATCTGCCTTTTCTGCATGGATTTGCTAGATTTTTGCACCTCTTTCTGGAAACTATTTTGCTGGGTTTTGAACTCTGTACATGTTACCCCTGCTAGGCAGGAATAAAGTGCTGGCTTATTCTTAATTGACACATTTAACTTGCTGATAAGTCCTTACTATGTGGTCTAGAAAATGCACCTAGGACCTAGAAGTTAAATGTCACTTGTGGACTGCAGCATCTATTGTGCGATTCAAAGAGTGGGCCTGCAAAACAGGGCTTCAGGCCTTACATTGTAACGTGGCTGCTGCAGTGTAAAACCTGTAATGCAACCTGTTAAAATAACCCTTTTTGACAGGCAAGATCTCCCTTTTAAATATGAAAGACTCACCCTATGTAGGCCTTGCTGTAGCCACAAAGTAGGGTGCACGGTAATATGAAAGCAGGACTCATAGAAAGATAATATCACCATGTTCCTACAGTGACAAGGCCCAAAAAGCTATTTTCACAGTGGCAGGCCTGGCTGTCCTACATAGAAAACCAGATATTAACATATTAACAATTAATTAAACCACTATTTTAATAGTGATTGTAAATGCAATTTAACTGTTAGGTTGGAATTGTAATAATTATTAAGGAAAGGTAACTTTTGGAAAGCTACCTTTACTCCTGCCTGAAGCTCCTGAAGACTAATTTGCATTAGCTCTCCAGAAGCTTCCCAGCCGGTACTCAGCCTTTAATGACGTGTGAAATTCCTTCCATGAGTCACACAATAGACCATTTTGATAGACAGGTCCACCTGAATAGACAGTTATGACTCCTCTGAGCTCAGCTGGACATTTAGGGTGAGGGCTACTACTCCTTTTGTTGCAGCACTTTGTCAAATCCTGCCTGAAAGGCTGATCTGAGGCACATGTAAACATGCTGTGCCCTTGAAAGGGATCAAAGAGGACAAGATAATAATTCTTGTGTGTCCTCTATCTGATTGCTGAAGGACTGTTCTTTGTCTTACCAAATTTCTCGCTCATTTTTTGTTGTGGGTCCCGGGCCTGCCTCAATCTGGATATTAGTGTTAGATGTGGTAGGACACTAGTCATTTCCATACCACTCTTGCCTACACATCCTGGGCTATCAGTGCCCAAGCTTAATGTGCTGAAGACGTTGACCATCTTGGAATTGCCCTAATACCATTTTTGGCCTGTTTGCACTACAGAAAACAGGAACTACTGAAAAAAGTAGAAAGGCCTGGGCCTGGCAACTTTTATTTCACTCAGGAGTTGCCCCATCCACTAGCAAAAGCCAATCATTAAATTGGCATGCCAAGGCACCTTCTGCAGAACATTGTATTGACCTGTAGAAGATCTGAAGAGGATTGGACCTGCTGCCTGTGACCTTAGAAGAGTTCTGAAGGACTAGAGTTCCTCCCTCTCAAACCCAGGACAAAGAAGTTGACTTCAAGGGTCAGGTGGCAGACCTTCTATGTGGCTACAGGGATACAAGAAGCTGCAAGAGTCCTTTTTTCCACAATTCCCAGCTGACCAGTGGCAATTGAACCTGGACTGGACTTTGCAATCTGTCTCTCCCTGACACCCTGTGAGTTTCAGTGTGCCTTCCCCTGAGTTCCATTCAGCCTTAGAATTGTACTGCAGTGGGTGTTTGGGCACTAGAAACCTTGAAAACCTTTGGAAACCTTTTCTCCAGAGCTTCATTGGGACCCCCCAGGATATGTATCCGACCGGCGCTCCACAGCTTCATAATAAATTTCAGCTTCATCCCCTCAGAGATTTCCACACCTCAGAAAAAACAACAAAGTCCCATTCTGAGTTGGGACTTTGAAACGTTTGAGATTTTTTGCAGAAAATTTTCTGAGAGGCAATTGGGCCAACCTGCTTTGGTTCCATGACAGCGGCTACAGTTTCAGAGATGCCCACATGCAGAGGATTTTTCTTCCAAAAAAGTGACCAAGTCCCTTTCTGAAGTGGGACTAAAACACTTTTTTGAACTTTTCGACTTCTAAACTTTCACCAGGACCAATCCACTTCATATTTCCAACCCGAGCTTCACCTCTGTTGAACTCAAATCATGTCTAGGTCCCAGTATACCACAACCATTGACTACCATTGGTGTTTGGTGCAGTTAAAATCTTTACAACCCATATCTCTGGTCCTCCATATTGGAATTTTGTCATTGTGGTGTCATCTTGTTTTTTAAATTGTACTCTATTTTTCTAATTCAGTTTGGGATTTCTATTACTTGGTGTTTTGACTTCATTACTGTTTTGGTATTGCATAAATACTTTGCACATTGCCCTACCTTAAGCCTGTCTGCTCTGTGCCATCTCTACCAGGGGGTTGAGCGCAGGTTAATTTAGTGACTTTGCAGGTTCACCCTGACAAGAAGTGTTATTATTTATTGAGGTGAACAGTGACCCATCCCACTTAATACTCAACTTTCTTACAGACAATAAGCACTATAAGAAAAAAAACTTTGATGTCCTATCATCAATATGAACATTCCTTACTGTTAGGTGTCCCCGATATGGATAAACAACACACTTATTTAGGCTGCAAATAAATGTGATACTTTAGGGCGTTTTGAAAGGTAGAGTGCAAACTCATTTATAACACTGATATTATCTAAAGATAAACTCACAGCTGTGGAAGTGGTAGTGTCCTTTCATCAGAGGAAGTCCTGAAAAGGAGGGCAACAAAGAGAGAGAAGGGTGAAGAAGAGAGAAAAGGGTGAGGAAATAAGAGAGAAGGGCAAGGAAAACAGAGAGAAAGGTGAGATGAGAGAGAAGGATGACATGGAGAGAGAAGAGTGAGGTGGAAGTAGAAGGGTGAAGTGGAGTGAGAATAATTTGATGCACAGTGAGAGGATGGCGAGGTCAGGAAAGAGCAAAACTAGGAAAAAGCCGAAAGAGAGGAGGGTGAGGTGAGAGTAATATGAGGTAAACAGGAAAAAGAGTAAGGCACAGCAGGGATACTGATGGATAAAGTGGAAAGAGACTAGCATGAGGTGAATAGAGAAGAGAGTGAGGTAGAAGGGTGTAGAGGATGAGGTGAGCAGGACAGCAGGATGAAGTCGGAGAGAGGAGGGTGACACAGAGAGAAAGGATAGTGAAGTTGAAAGAGCAGAAGATCAAGTCCATAGGTTTAAACCTCTAGAAATGCACAGTTAAAACTTGTAAACAGAACCTGGCAGTAGATATTGTATGCATCTCACATCCTTACAAGACCATCCAGCATGCCCAGACCCAGCTCTCAGACACCTGGGAGACTCTGCCCCATCCATGCTTCTTCATATCCCTCCCAGATCCCAAATTTGTTGATGGTCAGGCCTGCCTGCTGCAGGGCCTGAAGCACCTCGTGGAGCTGATACAGGTGACCTCTCTGCTGGAAATGTAGACAGCAATGTCATCTAATTAGGCAGCACAATAGGCCTCCTTACCATCCAGGACCCTGTTAACCAAACATTGGAAGGTAGCGGGGGGATTCTTCAAGCCAAAGGGCATTTCCCAAACTTAGAAGTGGCCCTCTGGGGTTTACAATGCTGACCTCTCTTTAGTCCCCTCTGTCAGAGCGATCTGCCAGTACCCTGATGTCAAATCAAATTTACTGAGGAATTTGTCAGCGTCCAGCCTGTCAATGAGCTTGTTGGAATGGGTAAATAGAATGTCAAGGAATACAATGATATGTGCAGGCCCGACAACGGCAATATCAATAAATGCAATGTCAATGTATGCCATAACCTGTGCCTACATAGCCAAGTCTAAACCCATAAATGCAATGTCAATGTATGCCCTAATCTATGCCAACCTAACAGTGTCTATGTGAGCAGTAACGATGTCAAAGTATGCCATAACCCATGCATAAACGACAATGTTGTTACCAGTAGAAACAATGTAGATGTACGCTATGACCTAGGCAAGCATGATTGTATCAATAGCAGTAAAGATAATGTCAATGTACGCTATGACAACTGTATGCACAATGTTGAAAATGTCAATAAAAATGATACCAGTGACTGCCATATTATTCTCCAGAGTTCCAACAAACTTGTTTTATTGCTGTCGGATTTACTCAAGGTGACCTCCCCATCAACCCAGGGTCAGAGATATGTGGTCAGGCAGGCCCTAGGACCCGCACCCATACCTATCGAGTGACAGGTCACAGGTGGGGTCTGTCTTACGCAAAGACAGACGCACACACATGGAAAACCCTGATCGATCCTACAGATACATAGTTGCACCACAAGAAGGTCCAAGGAAACTGGCCCCAATAAAACTTGTTAGGCCAAAGGCTCACGTTTCTCAAAAATACCACAAAGCTAGATACCACACGTAGATAGAAACACTCAGCCAATCAGGACAGGACATGCACCTCAGCAAGTAAAAATCAAAAATGCGAATTAGGGAGAATTAAAATTTGAATTGGTCTTGGATGTATAATAGTAGTGTACACTAAATCACTGTATGGCACTGCACAAACACAATTCCTATCCTTACCACTGATCCCCAATGTTAGAAATTGGGTTGTAGGCAGTGCTTAATTTGAGCCGGTGCTTTCCGGTGCTCAGCACCGGCACTTAATTGGTTTCCGGTGCTCGGCACCGGCACCTAATTGTCAACACCATATGTAGAACAGTCCACCACATGGTGGCGCTGCTCATGTAATTTAGAGATGAGCAGAACAACGGTAGTTTAGGACTACAATATACATCAAAATAGTGCTAATACCTGCCTCCCCAGCCATTCCTTTAGCTTTGGGGACCTGGAATAATCTGAACTGTCGCATTTACATGCAAGAGAGATGGTTAGTAGTTGTTTTGGCAGCGATGACAAGGGCGATGAGTGGTGCAAGCTGCAGTGGCCTCCTGGCCAGAGCCCTGGCACTTAATATTTTACAAATTAAGCACTGGTTGTAGGTTGACTGGGATATGAGTCCTAGTCAAGCAGCAGCAGCCACAATCCAGTCAGGGTAAGAAGCAGGCAAACCCTAAATTAATCTGTACTCACCCTCGAGCAGCTTGACATAGAGCAGTCAGGCTTAATTTAGAGGCAATGTGTAAAGTATTTGTGCAACACTTCAAACAGTAAATTCCACACCAGATTAGAAATATAGCTCTTAAATTAATAAATGAAACACGATCAAAATACAGAAAATTCAATAAGTAGAACTTGAGTTACGAAATTTTAAATAATAAACTGTAAAATAACGCTTAGAAGCAATAAGTCTTTACTTGGGATATCTGGTTGCGTCGGACAGGGACAAAGTCTAAAGTTCGGGCTGACCATGATGGAGCATGGGCAAGAGACAGGGACCCAGTGAGGCCCGCTGAACAAAAGTACCTTAATCCTTGCTGCATTGATATCCAAGATTGGGGTGCAGCCGAAGCAATGCTTCGGTGTCGATCCACGCAGTGGTGGTGATGCACCGATCCTGATCTGCACAGCAGTGGTAAAGCATCAGCTCTGATGAGCTGCGATGCAAAGATTCATTGTCGTCGTTGAGGATGCTGTCGATGGGGTTGCAAAGATCTTGCACCTGGAAGAGCGTCACACAGTGGTGGTTCAGAAGGCGATGCGTCGGGGCCAATCTACGCAGCAGAGGCAAAGCGCATTTCTGGTCCATGCAACAGGAGCGAGGCGCAGGTTCTGATCCATGCAACAGGAGCAATGCGCCTCTTCTGATGCACGCAACAGGGTGATGCATTGGTTCTGATCCACACAATGGAGTTGATGCAGGTCTAGTCTTTCTCACCCAGGCAGGGGAACAGCAGCTAGCAGTAGTCCAGCAAAGCAGCAGTCCAGAAGAGTGGCAGTCCTTCAGCACAGCAGTCCTTTTCCTGGCAGAGTCTTCACAGGTCCCAAGTGTACTGAAGTGGTTGTGTCAGAGGTCCAGTACTTATACACAGTTGGGCCTTTAAAGTGGGGGAGACTTCAAAGGCAGGTCTTTGAAGTGCATGGAGGTCCTCCCTTCCTGCCGTGGCTCCAGGCTCACTACAGAGGGGTATGCAGCCCTTTGTGTGGGGACAGGACACAACCTATTCAGTTGTAAGTGTGAGACTGTGCCCAGCTCCTCCCTCCCATCAAGACACACCTAAGTTCTCATTGTATGTGGCTGTCTAGGGGGATACACAAAGCCCAGATGCCACCCACCACTGATGTATCAGAGGCTTTCCATTTTGCTTGGAACTTCCGCCGCAATCGTGAGACAGATGCCATGGCAGTGTTAAATTAGACATTTATTGCCTTTTTCTTTGAAAGAGGCCAATCCATTTATATATTTTGCCCATATCTGCTACTGGAGATATCTCTCTTGAGAATCCGAGTTCTCTCTCGATCCTTTGACCAAGGGGTCAAGAAATTTCACAAGATCTACGTTTGTTCTGAAGATGGTCTCATTGACTTGATGCAACGGAGACCGAAATGACGATGGCTAACCCATACTTCTTTTTAGTTATTGTTAATTTATTCTTGAGCTTTGAATCCTATGTATAGGACAGACTCATTGCATTGCTCAATGAAGATGGATAGTTAGACATTCATAACTAGGATATTTCTATATGTCTGATTTACATGTTTTCTGTTGTTAATGTGTTTTTTGAGTTTCTTCGTTGTTGTTTCTGTACCCCCATTTTCGTGTTCTTTGAAATATAATTTTCTTCTTTGATACACCCGGTTGTCGTAATTGATTTACTGATCGACTTTTTTTAACTGGATTTTAGATATTCAATTGACACTCCATATATGATAAAATTACTCAAAATCATATTTTTGTTTTTTGAATGAATCCCTTGTAGGCACCTTTACCTTTTTGACTTTATAACCCAAGCCCACAAGGGTCGATTGGGTTGCCCATTTGCTTGCTAACTTTCTAAAGGTGGCATTTTCTGAACTGTAATTTAAAATCCTACTACACCATAGGTTGCGGAGTTGAATTGAGTCCAGAAACACCAGACTTGAAAAAACTATCTCTTCACAATCTGGAAGCACACTTAAAAAAGGTAACAAGATAATCCCAATGTTGTCCTATGGGAGAAAAATGAATCTGAGAGCTTTTCCCTATCAGGACATGTAAAACTTAACAGTACATGTCCTGCCTTTTCAATACATTGCACCCTGCCCTCTGGGTTGTCCAAGGCCTACCTTAGGGGTGACTCATGTATAAAACATGAAGGTTTGGGCCTGGCAAGTGAGTTATCTTGTCAGGTCGAAATGGCAGTGTAAACTGCACATACAGGCTCTGCAATGGCAGGCCTGAGCCATGGTTAGAGGGCTGCTTAAGTGTGTGGCACAGTGAGTACTGCAGGCCCACTAGTAGCATTGAATTTACAGGCCCTGAGCACATATAGTGCACTTTTCTAGGGACTTATGAGAAAATTTAATATGCCAATTGGGGATGAGCCAATATTACCATGTTTAGGGGAGAGAGCACAATGACTTTACCAATGGTTAGCAGTGGTAATGTGCACAGACTCCTAAAGCCAGCAAAAACGAGGTCAGAAAAATGGAGGGAGGTAGGCAAAATGTTGTGGGGAAGATCACCCTAAGGTAGTCAGGTCTAGCATTACTTTATTACAGTGTCAGTTTTCACACATGTTAATACTGTCTGGAACAAAGTTTAATCTCATTAGCTCCAGTTTAAAAAGCAACTACAGTAATAAGCAACTGAAGTGGCCCTGACTCTTATCTATTTCTGTCAATTCATGTGACAAAATGAGAGAAGTTGTTGGGAGAGAATAAATTCAGTCACCTGTGCTCGATAGTGGGGACGCTCTTCTTTAAGTTCCTTCTAAATATATTAGCAAGCTCGGCCTTTTGCGAGCACCTCAGTAAATTGAGAGTAGGCAGGACAATGGCAGCGCTTTTCTTTGTGTAATAGGCACATCCACTGCTCCTTCCCAATCTGTATTTGTGTTGTTTAAGTGAATCTTGACAAGTCTTTTCAATAAAGAAGAGTCAAAACTTTGCCATTATCAGTGTTTTTCCTTAAAATAGTGCTAGAAGCAGGGCCACTGAAATTGTGCGATTCTGCAGCTGCAACATATTCCGCATAATTATGGATTTGCTAAATTTGTCATATAATCTATTGTCTGCTGCATAATTTGCAGATTTCCCGACAAAACAAAATGTTGCTTCTAGCACAAACAGATCGAAACGTACTAAAAATACAGCAAAATGTGTTTCAGCATTGTTAAAGGCTCTTTGCAAAAGTTCACTGATCACCTTTCCGTTGCCTATTGATGTATTTCGAATTTAAAGTGGTAATAACAAGGTGTAAAATTGTAAAAGTAAATGAAGTAATACTATCACAAAACGTGGTGCATTGCGCTGAGTAATTTGGCTTTCTTTGCCACATAATTTAGTCAACCCTGCTGCATAATTTGGTTTTCCCCAATAGTATAATTCTAGTGGTCCCTGGCCATAAATTAGGATATTGTCACTGCAGATAGAAAACATAACAAACCAATACTAAGATGTATATCTTGATTGCATGCACATTTCACCTACTATAAAAATAAATACATAATATTTAAAAAAATTAAAATCATATATATTAAATATATAAAAAGAAAACATGTTACAATAGTAATTACATATAACAAATACCTACAAATATGATATAAAATAAAATAATACATTTAAAAAACATAGGGGCTCATTACGATGGCGGGCGGAAGCACAACCGCCGTGCTGGCGGATGCAAAAACCACCAGTTACCGCCGGCACGCAGCAGTCCACACGCCCGCCCAATTACGATGCGAAAAGTAGGCCAAACACCGCCGGCAAGCCAGCAACACCGTCCGCCATCAAAGTGCGCCCGTACACGTAGCGGCGCAGCTCAACTGACACACACCGTCCGGCGAAACACGTCCCGCCCGGCGTATAAATTACGATGCCGCAAACAAACGGCTCCCACGGCCAAGAGATACCGTACGACAAACCGAAGCGGTAACACGGACGCCGAGCACGGACAACGAAGAAGCGGCTCCCCGAGCATGAATCCAGCACTGCAGGCCCTCCCCATGCTCCTGCTGATGCACCACCAAGGACGCAACGTACCGCGGAGACGCAGGTAGGCACACACACAACAAGTGCACGCAAACAGCGCACACAGTGCAAGGGCGGAAAAGCGGACAACCCCCCACCAGCGCGTGTACACTACACATCCACCATTGCATCCACATATGACACACAGGCCAAATCGTAACATCGCGTAACACATGTGTACACACCACCTGGGAC
Organism: Calotriton arnoldi; assembly: GCA_963921515.1. Classification (NCBI taxonomy): domain Eukaryota; kingdom Metazoa; phylum Chordata; class Amphibia; order Caudata; family Salamandridae; genus Calotriton; species Calotriton arnoldi. The sequence goes on along the minus strand of CAWUFW010010343.1, from coordinate 59,151 downwards.
TAGGAACCAACCACCCCGTCACGGCCCCAAAGCGGCGATGACGCCGCCACACATGCGCACAACGCAGAGGCCAACCGCAGCGCCATGCATGCGTCGCACACAGACACAGGGACACAACCAAGCAGCACACACATCAGCCCCACCCCGAACGCACATGACACGTGACAGGCCTGCCACAGACATGTCCCCAACGCCCAATTCACGGACAACACCCAACGCCACACAACCGATGCACACATGTCAGTGAAGTCATGCAACAGCAGGACACACCCCAGTGTAACAAACATGGCGTAGCACACAGCGGCGGCAACACCAACTAGGAGAAGCAGGGCCTCTTCGGGAAGAGGAACGCCAGTACCACACTGAAACACCCATACCACCCTGCACATATGAACAAGACATATAAAACGGAACACCAAAGAGCCCGGGGACCGACAACAGGTGGCCCAAGAATAACATTCACACACAAGGCCCAACGCAGAGCGGAAAGGCAGCCTGCCGCCCACACAAGGGAGAGCAGACAGCACTGAATGACCTTCCATTCCAACTCCGAAACCACAGCCCTACGACAGAAGCCGGTGAATACAGCCATTGTCCAAGAATAGACCAACACAGGCATGCCGAGGAGACCGACCACAGGGCAGATAGCGCATATCACAGAAGCACACAACGGACGGGGAAGAAAGAAGAAAACACTCCCCCATGTCGGCCACATGCAAGTTAATTGGAAGGAGTCACACATCACTGACCTTGAACTGTCTGAGAAGCATGTGGGATGAGGGCCCGTGTCCTCCAAACAAGCCAACAGAACACAAGTCCTGTCTCCCTACGACTACACAGAGCTCACAGCAACCTCGGAGCGTGCACATTGCAGACTGCACACACAGCCGGAGCACGCCACCACAACGCACTGCTGCGAAATGGCAACCGCAACACACCTACCCAACTACGCCGAACAGCTCAAGCTGTACAAAACCAACCTGTTTCATATATTGGGATGCGATCTCCTGTCCCTGCTGAACGTAAGTTACCGACTGACTTACCGCATCACATTGTTCAGCTGCGTCATGCCCGTCTTCTACTGTCGGAGGTGTCCCTACCAGCATCCCGTGGAGATATGCCTCTCCAACCCGGCATGTCTGAAGGCGGACCTGCTACCACTACTCCTCCCTCTGGACGCACACGACAGGGCCTGCTCTGCCTATGGGGGCATGGCGTATGTGGCCAACATCGCACCCGCACTGAAATGGGACCACTGTGCCTCCACACGACGGATCATCGAGAACAGCTACATCGAATGTCACCCAGCATGCCCCATCATGGTCCTCCAAGGGACAACTTACGAACAACACCTTGACAGCCACCATCCGCTACATTGGCTGGCAAACATGTACACCACCAATGACATGGAAGCCCTGCTGGACGGCATCGCATACCTGACAACCTGTAAATTCGTCGGACCACAACGCAGGTTCCCCGATTGACCTATGATGTCCAACCCCGCACCCATGCTTAGCTTCCGCACGGACTGGCCAGTCACCACCACAACAGCCATACCAAACGACCGGCAACTGTAACCACACCATCAACGACATCGCCATGACATCGGATATGACCGGGACATGCACACTGTTCCCCATCACATCCAGGAACACCGCATGCATCGTGGGAGGCAGTGGCATGGGCTCTGTGTATCGCACCCACATGGACGGAACTGCACGAACAACCAGGACACGACATGGATCCAGCGCACATGGACACACACACCGCTCAGTGGACATGAATAGGTCGCCTGGAGTCTGTGGGTGCTGCACTCCTCCCACCCGCGCCCCGGGAATCCCATACCAGGACCTTTGCATGGACGACAAGTGCATACAACAACAACACGACCCCAGTGACTGTGACATGTCCAGTAACCACCACAGTGCAACAACAAGTGGCACGCCGCTGCATGCACGCAAGCACATGCCCTGATGTCATCTCACATGCACGCGTGCATGAGGAACAACCGCAGCAAACCTGTCACATGGAACTGAGATGGACTGTGCCCATGATGCCAAGCGGTCTGGTAGGCTACATGTATACCGTCTGTGTCAAAGTCCGCAGCTCCGCAGCTATACGTAAATGTACATTAGCACAGCCTTGGCCAAGCAGATGTCACTCTGAAGCCCACATCCCACATGCAACAGCCAATCACATGTAACCCCACACCCTATCCCATTTGCAATCATGCTCAGTATATCCTCAACATGTATTCCGCTGCCAGTAGTGTCCACTATACTGCATCACAGAGGACAGAAGACTCAATATAATGTTTGAAACCAAAACTGTCTCCGCTGACTCATTTCACAAGTACGAATGAGAGAGGATGAGAGTATGTGAAGTACACGGCAGTCGTGACATGACCATGTAGTCCACTGGTATTGGATGTCAACGCAAATGAGTAGCACAACTGTGGAAGACACACATGTGTCGTGTGAAGTCGTATGGACGCAGTGCTCAGGTGGGTGGGTGTGACGGGTAGATGCGCACATGCCAAGTTGGAGCACGCCGTGTTGGGAGGGGTCATGAACAGTACACCACCGCTTCCCTGGGCATTGTGAGAGGACACCTGTCGGGGGAGTGAACACGTGTGTGCACAGCAGCCGGGCACACGTACAAAGCGGTACCAGGCGCACCTCAGCCCACCCTCTGTGGACAAGCTGGATCCTGTTGTGCGCCCGCCATGCCCCTTGACAAGGCACACACAGCCCCAGTCGACCAGGTGGAACCCCAACATAGTCAATCCACACAGGCGATACAGGGCACGGGATGGCAGTGGAGCATGGTGTGTGAGAGGTCTCCTCGCGCTCCTCCTGGTCATATCACGCAGGCAATAGAACCTCAACGTCTAGCATGGCACAAGTCAAATGGAAGTGTAGGGGGACGCACCACAGCACGAGCAGCACTGACGTCACGGGAGGTGGCTCGCACCATCCCATCCATTGCCCATCATACCAACCACGCCACATGCCATTGCGACTAAGTGCAAGCGCGTGCGCCACCACCCCCGAGCCCTCCCCAGAGAGGCCAAAGAGTGAATGTGTGGGCCATCAGCCACAGACGGACGCGGCCTGGCCGCAAGGGCAGCCACAGCCACTGGGTGTCGCAGGTGGCGGATCCGGAAGGCGAAGACTGTGATGCATAGTCCATGCAGGCCGGGTCTCCATTTGGGGCACCACGCAGGTGGACGGCGTCCCGCCACACATCATACCCTGAGACAGCCCACTCGTGCAACTGGACCCACACATACACTCCTTGCCCTCTCTGGTGCGAGCTTGGGGCTGCCTGTGCAAGCGCTAGCCTCGCAGGTGAGCATGCATATTGGGGGAGCGAGGGGAGGACATGAGGGCTGGGGCGAAGATGACTGTATCACTGTCAGTTAGTACAAGGGATGACCCAGATGTGGAAAGGAAGAGACGTGTCCCGTGTGCACTGCAACTAGTCGCCAATCCAACTACCCCCCATGTCCGGAATGTAAGCCCGCACCTAGGCCCGCCCATCCGCCACATCGAACATACCACCAGCACGACAACCTTCCCATTCGAAACACTGACTGGGGGTGGCGACCAGTGAACAATCATGTGTAGCCTACCCACGCGTACATGTGGGCCCTCCATGATCCATGTCACCTGCGGCAAAGTCATGACATGCGCAATGAGGGAAGTGAGGAGAGCTGTCCGCCCCACGCGCAGAAGGTGCATCAGCTCCACAGACCCAGCAGCGAGTCCAGCAGGGGTCACATGTGCAGGGGCAGCTGTGCCTGGTGTGAAGGCACATGCATATAGACAGCACTTCGACCAATGTGTAGTCTGCCCACATCTACAGCCCATCATCATGCGGACATAGGAATTTAACACAGGGCAACACATCTTAGTTGGTGCACCCACCGTGACCAACAATGCGCAATCATCGACGTACCCGCCCTGTGCATGGCCCCCCACCCAACGGAGGCACATCCAGTGCCACCATCCCACACACACAAGCCTTCCACGGAACATGCTGTGTCCAATGGTCAGTACAGAGTCAGCGCCCATCTGGTGGATCCTGAACAGGAGACACATGCACACACATGCCAGCTCCCACTATGTACGTCTGCCACCTGGCACGTGCAATGTAACCTCTCACCTGTGACGTGTGACTGCAAGCACACAGCCGTCTTGGCATGGGGCTGTCAATGTGGACACCTGTCAATGTTTCGGGAGGTGTGATCCGTACAGTGCTGTACATAGGGTGCAGTGCTGACACCTACTACGGTCTCATATCCCCTCGTGCCACAGGTCCCACTTGTTTTGGCCGCTCAGCCTGTGCCCACATCGTCGTCATCGTGTGCCATACTCATCCAGCCGCGGAAGCAGTTCCATGCTCAGCAGACATTCATGTTGCCGTGGCGTTGCCGCTTGACGGATATGCAGTCAGTCCCCATCAGCACGCCCCACAAGTCATTGGGGCCTAGATCCCCATGTGCATGCACATGGCAGTGGTTTGTATCACTAGCCATTGCCATTGTTGGGAGACCTGTGTAAGTGTATTGTGGCCGTGCCGTCCCAGCTTGACAGCTGGGCTGTGGCTCATGTGCTTGCTCAGTCATGTCAGTGATGTGTATGCGAAATTGCTATGTGTTGTGTTGCTTTGACATGTGTCCTCTGCCATTGTCCCTAGGCGGAGACCGAACATTGACCGCCCATACCAATTGCTGGCGGACATGGACGATACAGAGGTTATTAGGAAATTTCGGCTGGACAGGCCAACCCTGCATCGACTGTGTGCCATGTTAGAACCCCATCTCCGTCCCCGCAGGGTGTATCCGACTGCTGTCACCCCCACGGCTAAGGTGATGGCCGCCATGCATTTCTTCGCCACTGGGTCATTCCAGCACACAGTGGGCATTGGAGGAGGGATGTCCCAGCCCATGTTCAGCAAGGTGCTGAGGGATGTACTGGCAGCCATGATGCTGTACCAAAACAGGTACATCCGCTTCCCCAGGGCTCGTGAATTGGCGGCAGTGAAGGGTGCATTCTATGCCCTTGGCAGAATCCCACACGTCGTTGGAGCCATTGACTGCACACATGTCGGCCTTGTTCCACCACAGGCCACTGAGCACCTGTACCGCAACAGGAAGCACACGCACTCCCTGAATGTGCAAGTGGTGTGCCTTGCGGACATGGTGATAACCCACGTGTGTGCAAAGTTCCCAGGCTCGGCCCATGACGCACACATAATGCGCAACAGCATCTTGCCACGACTGATGTCCAATATGCAACAGGATCGTGGCTGTATTGTCGGTGAGTATGTGGAGTGGTGTAGCGTGCTGGTTGTGCGATGCTGTCCCCTGTCCAGTTGGAATAGCAACGGTTCTCTGTGTCCGTCACACCCAGGTGACTCTGCGTACCCGAATGGGGCATGGCTGCTCAGTCCATTGAGGAATCCTCGCACCCCAGCAGACGATCGCTACAATGAGGCACATGGGAGGACCAGACGTGTGGTCGAGCGTACCTTTGGCCTCCTCAAGTCCAGGTTCAGGTGCCTGGACCGCACCGGGGGTGCGATGGCGTACTCCCCACAGAAGGTGTGCCGGATAGTGGTGGCGTGCTGCATGCTGCACAATCTGGCCATTCGGAAGCAGATCCCCCTCATCGTGGATGACGGAGATCAACCAGGGCCCCAGCCCGCAGACCAGGACAGCCTCGAGTGAGGAGGACAGCGGAGAGGAGGAAGCTGGTAATGTGCGGCAGCAGCTCATCGCCCGCTACTTCACTTGACGGTGAGTGTCCATGTACGACGGCTGATGTGGCTGTATCTGTGCAGGTGTGTGTGTGCTGTGTCAGGGTGGCCGTTTGTTCACTGCGTGCTGTGTGTCAACGCTCCATGGCCAGGGTAGTATGCCACTGTTGGTGGCTGTGGCATTGTGCCCTATTGCTCTGTGCGATGTGTGTACATTGCTTGTAGTTGTTGACATGTACTGTGTGATGGGTGTGTGACACACTCATTGAATGTGCTCCTGTTCTGTCTCCCACCCCTAGGTCCCTACAGGCCCTCCGGATTCCATTGCCATGCCACGCATCAGGTGCCTTTCCGCCCAAGGTGGCCGTTGTATTCCGTACAAATAAAACACAGGGCACAAACAGCAGTTAGTGTAAGAGGTGCATTTATTTCAAACTGTGACATGTGATTGTGTGTAAGGTGATGACAAAAGTGGTGCGTGCAGTGACAATGAGCTGTCGGTCATGGCTGCGTGATGCTCAGGGTGTACCCACTGGTTCTATGTCCATAGTCCAACACACACATGCCATCCATATGGCTGTGTGGAGTGGGATCGTAGTCCAAGTCAATGCAGTGGGTGGTCAAGGAAGGCTGGCTGCCTCACTTGCGTTTGGAGCGTGCGAAGTCCTCCCGGGAGATCTGTTTCCACTTCGGACGGCCCCTTCCACGTTTGCGAGGGGGGGTGCCTGCTTGCGACATGCTGGTGGTTGAGGTGTGCTCACTGGCTGTGGACGCAGGGGAACTGGACACTGCTGCTCGACCCTGCGCCCCGGCAGGTGGTGGCGGAGGGGGAGCTGCTGTCCCTGGCTGTGACCTCACCGCCACCACCAGCTGGCCCATGAGGTCCACGAGTTGGCCCATACGGGCGTCCATGGACCTCAGCACCCCCAGCACCTCACGCGTGTCTGTAGCTGACCTGGCCCATTGTCCTTGGGCCTCTTCATAGGCCCCAAGGACTCTGGCCATTTGAGGCAGGGCATGGCTCCCAGGGGAGGCTGGCGTTTCCCTGACCCTGCTCCTCCTACCAGTCCTGCTGCCACCGGCCTGCCCACTAGCCACATTGCTCACCACGGTCCTCGCTGTGGCTCCCAGGGTGGATCCAGTCGGCCGGGCCACCACCTGCGCTGGGGCTGGTGCCAGCGAAGACGTGGTGGTGGTGGCGGCGGTGGTGGTCGGTGCGGCGATGGTGGCGGTTGCGGCAGTAGTAGTGGCCGCAATGACCGTGGGTGTGGCCGCAACGACAGTGGCAGCAGGGGGCTGGGAATGTTCAGCAGCCCTGGATGATGGGTTGGTGGGTAGGAGGGGTCCTGGGGAGCGGCTGGGCCCTGCCACACCAGATGGGCCTGCTTGGTGGTCCGTGTCCGAAGAGGAGGACAGATCCTCCACATCCGTGTGTCCTCATTGGGGGCTTGTAGGCTGGCTGTGCTGGCTGCTGGCTCCATCCCCAGCATCCAGCAGTTCGTCACCTGTGGAGAGAATGAGATTTGTTATTGTGTTGCACCTGGCGAAGTATGTATTTGTCGTCTGACATTAACAGTTCGTGCAATCTCGTACATGGGTTTCCCCGGAGGCGTGTGTGTGGCTGTAGCATTTGTAGTTGTGTGTGCTTGGCAATGGGACTGTGTGCTGTGCACATGTGGCATGGGACGGATTGGCCATGCCGATGGGTGTGTTGCTGTGCCCCTACTTATTGTGACTCTGGTGTATGCGGGCTCCTGGCCCATCCTGGGTCTGGTTTGTACTTTGCTTTTGGTGTTCAGATGGGACGCTTAGGAACGCATATGGCAACATGGGGGCCATGCCCCAGATTCGCATTTGGGAGGGAATATGCTTTGGGGTTCAAATGGAACGCTTAGGAACGCATATGGCAACATGGGGGCCATGCCCCAGATTCGCATTTGGGAGGGATTATGCTTTTGGGGTTCAAATGGAACGCTTAGGAACGCATATGGCAACATGGGGCCATGCCCCAGATTCGCATTTGGGAGGGAATATGCTTTTGGGGTTCAAATGGAACGCTTAGGAACGCATATGGCAACATGGGGGCCATGCCCCAGATTCGCATTTGGGAGGGAATATGCTTTTGGGGTTCAAATGGAACGCTTAGGAACGCATATGGCAACATGGGGGCCATGCCCCAGATTCGCATTTGGGAGGGAATATGCTTTTGGGGTTCAAATGGAACGCTTAGGAACGCATATGGCAACATGGGGGCCATGCCCCAGATTCGCATTTGGGAGGGAATATGCTTTTGGGGTTCAAATGGAACGCTTAGGAACGCATATGGCAACATGGGGGCCATGCCCCAGATTCGCATTTGGGAGGGAATATGCTTTTGGGGTTCAAATGGAACGCTTAGGAACGCATATGGCAACATGGGGGCCATGCCCCAGATTCGCATTTGGGAGGGGATATGCTTTTGGGGTACATGCTGTGAGCCATGGGTGCTGAACGTGACATGTGTTGTGGCAGCATGACAGTGCATGGTTTGAGGTGTGTGCATGCTTGACATGGCCTGCATATTTGCTGTCTGTTGTGATTACTGGACATGGCATTCGACGCATCGTTATGAGTGAGTGATGGTTGTGTGCCAGCCAACGTATTGCAGTTGTCCCATCTCCTTGGTGTGCGTGCTGCCCTGTGCCATGTGCATCACTGCAGTGCTCGGGGGTGTGGCCCATGTTGTGTGTTGTTGCTCACAGTGTGTCGTGTGCTTCATTGACTTCTGGCACATGGTTGGTCATGGGCATGTATCTTAGCGTGACTGCTGTATGTGTGGCAGCTGTGCGGATGACATGCCTTTCATGAGACTGGGGCTGACGGATGGGATGGATGGTATGTTGTATGTGCATGGTGTGTCTGTGTGTTTGATGGGTTCAGTGGTGTTCGTGTGCATTTATGTTGTTCCGCTCTGTTGCGTCTAGTGTTGTTTGTCTTACATAGGCGTAGTTGTGGGGTGTGTGGTTGACAGGCAGTAGGGGCTACATGGACAGGACTTCAATGGTGTTTCGGTTGTGTGTGATGAGTTGCACAGTGGCTGCCGTGTGGTACTATATTCAGTGTGGCTTGTGCATGCAGACGTGGCTCCTTGGGTGTTGCTATGTCTGTGATGGGTCATGTGGGGTGTGAGTCTGTTGTTCATGTCCGTGTGCACATTGTTCACTTGTTCGTGACGGTGGGCGGTGCTGCGTGTTCATCTGCTACGTGACATGTCCCATGTGTTGGTCGTGTTCCGGTCCTCATGCCTCCAGTAATCCAGCCCTGTCCAGTTTCCCACCTGCAAGTTGTTCGTGCGTGCACTGTACTGGATGCCACATGGCTCTAAGCGGGGGTGCTCCATGTTGCAGGTCTGTGGGGGTGGGGGGTGTTGTGGGTCGTGGGGGTGGCTGGACACCCACTGACACCGATTGCTGTGGACCGTGATGTCTGCCTTTCGGCTGTCGTTGTGCACTGCGGTGGCTGACACGTGGCTGTGGGGTGTGGGGGATGCTCCTCCTTGCTGTGCTGTGGGACTAGGGGCCTGGTGTGTGTTGTACTTGGGCTGTCCACCGTCCCACCCACTGCACTTTGTGTTCCTGCCACTTACCTGTTACTTGTCGGTTAGTGCAGCTGTGGCGGACACATGGGTGTGGTGGGTGCTCGTTGTGGCGCTTCTGGCATATTTGGGGACCTGTTGGTGGTTACGTGGCTGGCTGAGTGTACACATGTCCCCACGTATCTTACAGTTGTTCGGTTTGGGCTGTGTGTGGTGGTGTCTGTTGCATGTGTGTGTGATGTGTTGTGTATTGTGTGCTGGACATGGGGGTGTTTGTCCCTGGGAGCTGTGGCATGGTGGTAGTGCATGTGAGTACATAGCGGTGTGCTGGTATACATTAGTTTGTACTTACCAGCCTCCACTCCTCTGCTAATCCGGCGAGGATCTCCGGATGTATTATGACTCGCACCTTCTCCTCCCACGCTTTGAAGGTCTTGAAGAGCGCGGGATTCCCTCCGCCAGTGACGGCAGCCAGCTCTCTGTTTTTGCCCTCCTTCTTCTTGACCAGGCTCTTGACGTCATTCCAACGTTTGTTTATTTCTCCTCTGTTCCTGGGCAGGGTCCCGACTGCATTGACCTGGTCTACGATCCGGTTCCACATTCTGTTTCTGGTGGCTAGTGGTGTGTGCTGGACCATGTTCCCATAGATTTGTGGGTGCACCTTGATGATCTCGTCGACCATGACTGTCAGCTCAATGGGCGTGAACTTGGGCATTCTTTGTGGTGCCATGGTGTTTGTGGTGCTGGTGCGGTGTGTGTTGTGTAATGTGCAGGGGGTTTGTGGTGCCGGTGTTTGGTGGTGGTGGTGGTGGTGGTGGTTGTGATGTGTGCGTTTCTGTGGTGTGCTGCTGTCCTTGCTGTGTCACTGTGTCCTCTCCTCTCCTCTCTGGTTTGCAATGTTGCAAGGGGTTGTGGTCTGTGGGAGTGCTGCTTTTGTACTTACCTATGTGGGTGTGTCCTCATGGTCTGTTGTTTTCAGGTGTGTTGTGTCTGGGGTTCTGGCCTTTGTAGTTTTTGTTTGTCCGGGGGGTGTTTTCGGGATGTGTACTGTGCTTGTGTATTTGTGCGTGCCTTGCTGTGTGGACTTGTTGGCCATGTTGTGTGCTATTGGTTTTGTGAGCGGATGGTTTCTGTGCAGGGACGTGGGCGCCATGGCTTCTGCCGTGTCGATTCTCATCGGCGTTGTTTGCGCTGGCGGGCGGTATATTTGTAGTTTTCCCGCGCTCATGGCGGTGCGATCGTAATTTCACGTGCGGTGTGTCGGCCGTGAGGGCGGGCGGTTTTGTGTTGTCGTGCGTGTTTCCGTCCGTGGCGGGCGGTTTGACTCCGACTCGGACGATGGCGGGCGGTATCTTGTGTGATTTTTCCGCCGATGGCGGTTTTCGGTTTGTGTAATCGTAATGGCGTGGTCGGTGTTCAGACGGTGTGTGCGGGCGGATTTTTGCCGCTTCCATGCCTGGCGGATTTTTTTACGCCGGGTATCGTAATGGGCCCCATAATTCTTTTAAACTAGAAAATATTTACAAACAAAAACATTAATTAATACATAAATATATTTATTTTATTTCCTACCCTATAACACCACAACAATAACAAAATACTTCAACAAATTAAATTAAATTTACTTCTATAATTAACATAATTAATAATCAATTAAAAAAAATATTAATAAAAAACGAATAAACATTATTTAACTTTTTTTAAATTAAAAACTATTACTATTAACAACAAATTATAAAGTAATTAAAATGTATTTAATACCCAAATTTTACCCCTTTAAAAGTAAAAACAACACACACAATAAATAACACTTACCCAAAATAAATATCAAATAATTAACATTAATTAACAACTATATATTAATTAATTAAATACAAATTGCTTCCCATCCATTACCCCTATGAACACCACAACGCACATAATAAATGTTTAATTAATTTAATTAATATCAATTAACAAATAATTATTAATAAAACAATGATAAACTACTTAACACCCTTTATCCATATAAACCCCAAAACACACACATAAAATTAATTACACAATTACCATAATTAATTACCAATTAATTAATTATAATTAAGTAACAACCAACTATTAATGTATCAATTAAAAATACATTACTTCCCACCCTTTACACCTATGAACACCAAAACACACACCTAATATTAATTACACAATTACCATAATTAATTACAAATTAAATAATTATTATTACTTAACAACAAATTATTTATTAATTAATAATAAATTACTTTAAACATTTAACACTATAACATCTCAATTAAACAAATATTAATATAAATAAATAAAAAATAACCAATTAATTGAATATAATTAAATTATTTCCCACCGTATTCCCCTATAAACCCACAACATGCTACAGAACTAAAAACGCAAAATTCAAATTAAAAAAAAATTATAACTACTAAAAATGTAACACATATATTAAAAATACAAGCAATTCATATACAAAAAAACATACATCACATACATTTAAAATATATACTAAAATACATGACATTAATAAAAAATTGATATTTTTAACAACTATATTTTTGCTAACGATATAAAACACTTCGATATTTTTAAAATCAATATTACTTACCTTAAGTCGATATTCTTAACCACGATATTCTTGCTTTTGATATTTCTGAACCACGATATTTCTGACTCCATATTTGTGCAACTCGATATCTTAAACTCGATATTCTGTCTGCACACCGGTTTAGCCCGCCCTGACCTTTAGGAGTCACGTAACGCCCCTCTTCCCCCATTTGTAAGTACTTTAGCTCCAGAGCGATACTCTTTTGTTAACAGTAACGCTATCATGGGTGGCTTGGCCCACCTGGTCCAACCTCTAGAACTGGGTCTGGTTCCGTGGTGTACCTGGGTCACCTGGTAGGTGGGGGTGAGGTGCAGCCCCTCCAGGCTGAGATTGAGACTATCGCAGCCTGCCAACCACCTAAAACTCAGACAAAGGTGAGAACCATCCTGGGCCTCAACGGGCACTACAGAATATTTGTTAAGAGATATGGCACAATTGTTGCACCCTTAACAAAGCTGACTTCCAAGAAGCAGCACAGATTGGTGATATGGACAGAGGCTTGTCAGAAAGCCTTTGATATCCTCAAAGAAACCATGTGTATGGTACAAGTACTCAAGGCACCTGATTTCTCCAAACAATTCATTGTGCAGACACATGCTTCAGAGCATGGCAAGGCTGCAGTCTTATTACAGCTGAATAAGGAGGGCCTAGACCTACCGGCAGCCTTCATTAGCAGGAAGTTACTTCCAGGGGAACAAAGGTGGAGCGCCATTGAAAGAGAAGCTTTTGCTGTGTTCTGGGCACTGAAGAAGTTGAGACCATGCCTGTTTGGACTCACTTCATGGTTCAGATCGAACACAGACCCCATAGATGGCTCATGCAAATGAGGGGTGAAAATCCCAAACGTTTGAGGTCATTCATCTCGCTACAGGGAATGGACTGTACGGTGGAGCACTACCCTGGGTCAGACCCTGCCAATGCTGATTGTGTCTCCAGGTTCTTCCGCCTTCGTTAAGAGAACTCAGAAGGGTTGGGTAGCTCTCCCTGCTTTCAGCTGGGGGACACACATTAGACCTCACAGCCTTCCCCCCAAAGTTGTGTCTACCTCCTCCACTTGACCAACGTCGCTTTTGCTGGCTTTAGGATTGCTAACCAGTGCTAAAGTGCTTGTTCTCGATCTCCTAAACACAGTAAAATTGGTTTATCCCCAATCCGCATATTGAATTTGCTTATACATTCCTAGTAAACTGGTACTACCTGTATCCCGAGATTGTAAATTAAATGCTACGAATAGGCCTTCAGCACTAATTGTACCACCCACTGAAGTAGCCCTTTAACCATGTCTCATGTTTGCCACTACAGAGCCTAAGTGTGCCATTAACACTGCCATGTAGACCTGGCATAATACACCTTTTGCAGGCCCAAACCTTACCTTTTTATTCATAGAAGTCACCCCAGGGTAGGCCCTGATCAACCCAGAGGGCAGTTTGCCACGTATTTAAAAGGCAGGACATGTACTATTGAGTTTTACATGTTCTGGTAGTGATAAAAACCCGAAGTTATTTTTCATTACTCCAAGGTCTATTTCTCCCGTGAATAACATTGGGATTACCTTATTACAATTTATAAGTGTAATTTCCAATTGGGAAGAGATGAGACCCCCAAGTCTGGTGTCTCTGGAATCCTGATTTAAAATCCTAATGCTCTACATGTCATACTTAGGGTGGTCTTCCCTCAAACATATTACCTACGTACCTCCACTATTTGCTGTATATTTGTGTTGGCCTTAGGACTCTGAGAACTTTACCTCTGCTAACCAGTGCTAAAGTGCATATGCTTCTTCCCTAAAACATGGTGACATTGGTATATACCTGATTGCCATATTTAGTTTACGTATAAGTCCCTTGTAAAGTGGTATACCACATACCCAGGGTCTGAAATCTAAATGCTACTAGTGGGTAGGCAGCACTGGTTGTGCCACCTGCACAAATAGCCTTTCAAACCAGTCTCAGGCCTGCCATTGCAGGTCCTGTGTGTGTAGTTTACTGCCACTTCGACTTGGCATTTAAAACCACTTGCCAAGCCTTAAACTCCCATTTCATTACACCTACGTCACCCCTAAGGAAGGCCCTAGGTAGTCCTAAGGGCAGGGTGCAGTGTAATTAAAGGGTAGGACATGTACTTTTAAGTTTTGCATGTAGTGACAAACAGCTAAATTCATTTTTCAGTACTGTGAGGCCTACTCCTCTTATAGGCTAGCATTAGGAAGTCCTAAAAACACTTTAAAGCTGTAATTCCTGATTAGAAAGGAGTAGCTAAATCATTTTTCATATCTTTGGACTGCTAATGCTAAATCCTCTTTATTGGTAAAGTTGGCTTTGACATTATTATTTTAGAAATGCCACTTTGAGAAAGTGAAAAGAACAGGTGATGGACGAAATGCTGAACAAATCAAACATTCACCCCCAATCAGAGATCTGGGTTGAATACATTGTTTTTTTCACTCACCACGCAACCCCAGTTTGGACGAAGCCATATGCAAATCAGTCTTGACCCTGCTCCCCATGGGAACAGTCCAGTCCAAACTGCCAGGCCACGTCCTCCCTGGACCGGAAACAAGCATCTGGGACCAGTTTCGGGATATCACCCCTCATCAGCCAGCATAGCTTGAATCCAGTGGCACAGTGAGCACGGGACCCACATCTGGGCATACCCTTCCCACTTAGGGCATTAAAAGCAAAATGAACAGATGATGTATGGAATGCTGAACAAATCAAACATTCACCCCCAGTCGGAGTTCTGGGTTTAATCAATTGCTTTTTTGCTCATCACGCTACCCCAATTTGGACCCAATCATATGCAAATCAACCTGGACCCTGCTCCCCATGGGAACAGTCCAGCCCAAACTGCCAGGCCAGGTCCTCCCTGGACCTGAAACAAGCATCCTGGGACTGGTTTCGGAGTATCACCCCTCATCAGCCAAGCTAGCTTGAATCCAGTGGCACAGTGAGCACAGGACCTATATTTGGGCATATCCTTCCCACTTAGGGTGACAAATGCAAAAAGAACAGATGATGGACGGAATGCTGAACAAACCAAACATTCACCCCAGTCAGAGATCTGTTTTTTTTTGCTGACCACGCCACCACAGATTTGACCCAGCCATATGCAAATCAGTCTTGAGCTAAAGGAATGGCTGGGGAGGCAGGTATCTGTATTTTTAATGTATATTGTATACATAAACAACCTTGTTCTGCTCATATCTAAATTAGACGAGCAGCGCCACCATGTGACAGAGTGTCATAAGTGTGGTGATGACAATTAAGTGCCAGTGCCAAGCACCGGAAACCAATTAAGTGCCGGTGCTGAGCACCGGAAATGACCCGCTCATATTAAGCACTGGGTGATTGGAGGAAACACTGGAGTGGTCGTGCAGGGAGGGGGGGGCTTGCGTTGGGAGTGGTGGTGTTAGAAATAATATATTTGTTTTAAAAACTTACCTTTAGCCGCCGGCCATCTCCAGCATCGCGCCGCATCTCCCCTTCCTGGTCCCAGCAGCCCCTGGGACAGACTCCCATCCAATCCCTGTGCTGCACAGCAGCACAGGGATTCGCCTGAGCGGGCTAGAAAGATGCTCCGGTCAGGCCAGGGAGTCTGTGGGGGGTTCTCCAGCCTGGCTGCTCAATGCAGCTGGGCTGGAGAAACCTAAGTGCGCATGTGTGTTTTAGACGGCTTGAGACGGCAGACCAAACACACATGAGCACTTAGGGAGTGCACGTAGCACTCCTCCTCCCCCCTTCCATGCCTCGGCCCACCCCTCCCTACAGCGCTGGCTCAGAGCCAGCAAATGCAAAATGAAATGATGCAAGAACATCTTTTTCTTTTTCATTTGTTGGCTCTGAGCCAAGCGGTGGGGCGACGCTCCTCGGCCATTGTGGAGGAGCTGCTGCTGCAGCCCTTGGTAATCTCTCACTTCACTGCCCTTATTTAACGCCAATATTTTTAAATTTACTTTTGGAGCATTCTTTATAACATGTTATACACGTTCTAATTTCTCTCACTGCAATATGACATTCTGAAAATATGGCATCAAAACATATTTTCCTCACTATCCAGATTATAGATTGTATCTTAGCTCTTATTTTAAAGAAATATTCTTCTTTAGTCAAAAGAGCTGCTTATGTTCCTCACACTAGTTCATACTATAAAGGAGTTCGCAAACCCTTTGTCCATAATAGGTGACATGTTTAATAGTAGGGGTGCCCCATTGTCAGCATTAGGCAGCGCATTGTGATTTTTCATGTTCACAGGGTAAAGCTTATTGCTTTTTCATTGTTGAGCCAATAGATTTTTGTTGCATCAATGTACACCTTCAAAATGAGACACCGCAGTATTTTTAGCTACAAGTAATTGAACTTGCACTTTTTCATTACGTTTAGAAAAAAGATAAGCGTTTTATTAAGTTTTGGGAACCATACATCATGCGAGTAATGACTCTCAAATGTGGACAGTAATAAACTCGCTATGGGTCGAGTCCTTAAGCCTTGTATGATCCTTTACAGAGTTATAAATAAAAAATGTTTTTCTCTATGTAAGATAAGAAATTAATAAAATATAAACTCGATTATCCCAATAAAACAACTAAATGTTGCTTTATGAGTGTTACCATGCCTTAACAAATTTAACTTGTATTGCTGACAATTTCAATTTAATTTGTACGTGAATGCTTACCCAGAATTATTTTTGCAAATGCTGCTTTCCACAGTAACATAGGGTAAATGATCGCTGGGCACATTTACTATTATTCTTGGAACCACGCCGCAGCAATGAAATTTAGGGGCGGATGTACTTAGAATTTGTGCAACGCAGTGCTGTACGGTAAATTGCTGGGCTGTGATGCAAGACTGGGAGAGAGCTGTAAAGCCTAATATCTACTAGGATATGGAGTTCTTCAGCTCTCTCCCTGCGCTGGTGCACTTGAGGTTGCCTTGCGCCAGCTCAGGCAGGATGCTTTTTGTGAAGGAAGGGATAACTTCCTGCACAAATCAATTCCTAGAGGGCTACTCCTCTATTTATGTGTGCTGCAGAATACCGCACATGAGGAAAGAAGAAATAACGAAGAGAAATAAAAATATTTCTCCTTGTTATGCCTCACTTGGGAAGGCATAGCATTTTGACACATTCCCAGGTTTGCTTGTTTTAATAAATCTGGGAATGTCACAAAATCCGTGGATGAATGCGTGAAAATGTCTATGCTCCACCTGTGGAACGCCATCCCACTGCAAGGTAAAGCAAGTCAGTGCTAAGTACTCCATTAACTTATTTTGTATTTACTATACCATGCAAAGTGGCTTTTCATGGATTAGTAAATACCAAAAATTATTTTGCGTTGGGCTGTGCCACAAAAGTGATCCAACCCGATGCAAATCATAGTAAATATGGGCCATAGTTTTTAAGTACTTTTTAAGGAGTAAACAAAAATAAATATTGGATGCAAGAAGACTCTAAATTTCATGAAAAGCCTGTTGTCTATAAATCAAAATTCTACTGGAAATTCAGACACAGAGTTTTATGCTTAGCTTCCATGGAGATGTGATGCATATAATTACCTTTGAGTTCTTTCATATGGCGAGAATGTTGATGCAAATATTTGCCATATGTACATGCTCCAAAAATACATTTTTATTTTTTTTATTTTAAGAATTGTGTCTTGTATTCATCACTTTTGATCATCTTTAATTTGTGGTTTCTTTGGTATAGATCTTAGAGTAATGTTGAATGAATATAAATGTTCAGGTCCAAAGGTTTTTCTTGAAGATTATTCATATGTCTGTTTTTCACATGTTTTTAGATACGTATGTATGCCTTAGTATTTGGACAGTGAAAACTGAGCTCAGCAACAATAGAGCACTGAATGGGGGCATTGCCCCAGGAAGATACAGTTATAGTGGGAATGTCAGCCAATAAAACATGTGTCAAGGCCTGCTACTGCATTCTGGCTGCACAGTTTTTAAATTGTATATTCAACCTGTCAAAATAACCCTTTTCACAGGCCTAAACCTTCCTTTTTAATACTTATAAGTCACCCCTTAGGTAGGCCGTAAATGGAACTTGGGCAGTGTGCATGGTATTTTAAAGTAGGGCATGTATATTAAGGGGCTGATTTCGATGAGTGTCGCAAAGCCTCCGACCTCAGGTCAGAGGCGTTCCGACACTCATCGTCGGTTTCACTTTCCACCGCCTAATTACAATGTAGGTGGTCAGAATTGAAACAAGCCGGTCATTCGGACTAGCTTCTGATGGGCTCAAGGAGCCCATCGCCCAGTCGGAGAACGGCCCTTAATCCCAATGGACGGTGTTTCCGCCGTTGGGATTACGATGCTTGGTTTCCCACAGGCTTTCCATGCTGGGCTTTAAGACATGGAAAGCCTGTCGGAAAGCGAGTTTGGGGGCCCACAGCAGGACCTTCTCACTGCAGCCTCAGGTTGAGGGCAGAGGAGGAAACTATGGTGCCCCCCTGTTGATCCCTGCACTGCGTGGTAGGTACCTTGAGGTGCCTGCCACGCAGTGCAGGGATGAACACAATCTCCCATTTTTCATTGGGAGCTTGTGCTGCATTAAGATACATTAAGAAATGAGAGCATGCGACCCCACCATGTGTGGTCACATTATAATTGCGGTGTCGGGACCGACGACCGGAGGTCGGTCGGTCCCGAGACCGCAACGGTGTGGTCACAAGCAACTCTGACTGACATTGTAATAAGGCCCTTAGTGTTACATGTGTCCTGGCAGTGAAAACTATCCAAAGTCATTTTCCAGTGTGGCAAGGCAGACAAATCCACAGGAAATCAATGGGCTACACTATAACCACTTATAATGCTAAATTTAAGTTTGGGACTAGCTAGAACAATAATTTGAGGACTCATTTAAATACTGATTTAAAATCCAACTTACTAGTAAAATCGGATTGTACTCTAGTATTTTTAAAAGGACACTTTTAAAAAATGTCTTTTTTCCTGCTTAAAACCAAAAAAGGCTTTCTGCTTGTGCCCAGTGTCACATGACTACTGATGGCTCCGGTTTGGTGAGATGTGGATTGCTCCCAGACAGTAGACAAAGGGCTTTGGGTGTGGGGAGGTGTTTGTCTACTTTGGGCAGAATGGCCTGAGGGCTGTACCCAGACAATTCTTGTATTTTAAAGGATGAATACTCTGTTACTGGCTCATGTGGCTCACACCTGGGCCTGCCTCCTTTTTGTCATCCTAGTTAATGAGGCTCCGAACCCATTAGGATGGGGAACTTCCCCAGAACTTGTTTGGAATGACCACAAGGGAGCATTTTCTTTCTTGTACCTGCCGTGAGGGGAACGGCGAACAGCAGCTTTCTTCCTCGCCCGTTGCCGTGAGGGGAACGGCCACCGGAGGGCACTTCAACCCCCAGCAGCCCAAGCGGCGGCGCCAGCCGTGACGCTGCTTTCCGCGCCCGGAGGCGCGATAAGGCTCGACAGGCCTTTTGCAGTGTGGGGAGCATTTTCTTTCTTGTACCTGCCGTGAGGGGAACGGCGAACAGCAGCTTTCTTCCTCGCCCGTTGCCGTGAGGGGAACGGCCACCGGAGGGCACTTCAACCCCCAGCAGCCCAAGCGGCGGCGCCAGCCGTGACGCTGCTTTCCGCGCCCGGAGGCGCGATAAGGCTCGACAGGCCACACGCAGCGCGGGACGCGCGCGGGCGAAGCCCGGGCCAAGGGCGGGCCCGTCTGCACCCGTCTGAGCCCGGCTGAGACTGGACTGGGCCACCCCCCCTGCTTTTTACCCAGGGCTCCTTACGGCACGATTGAAGGTAAAGTGAATTTCATTGCCCCACATGCTAGATTGTGCGTTATTGAGCCATAACACAGGTGGAACGAATTGACCCCCAGAAATGTCTAACCGGAAAGGGGTAGTCGGGACTTTGGATGCCTTCATTGTGAGGGCAGAGTCTCTTCTGTCCCATGAAATTGAAATTACGGAGCGCCGATTGTCCATGGACCCTGCTACTTTGTTTTCTAGTTTGTCAAAGGGTGGACCAAAGGCTGTGAAGACATTATGCGCATCTCCTTGTAAGTTACCGTCTTTAGAAATTTGCGCCGCATCACCTGTTTTACCAGATACATTATCTTTAATGCCGTGCCCGGGAGTCGTGAGTCAGGTTGCATCAGGTATTAATACCAGAGCACGAGGGGCATACTCCCACAAGCCCGCCAAACTGAAAACACTGCCATCTAAACGCAAGAGGAATACCGGGAGTGATGGGTTGCCCAAATCAAAGGCTAAGCCCAAAAACTCTAAAACCGATCATGACAGTGCCAATAACCCGGGAGTTGTCTGCACAGCCTCAGTGGGAACACAGACTGACTTTGTTTTCGATTCTGCCGGTAATGACATTAACCTAGTTGCCAATATAGGCGCTGAGGGAGGCATTGCCGTTTCTCCTTCTGTTACCAGGCATATTGACATCACTCTGGGTGATATTAAGATTGCACTTGATAAGACCTTTAATTTAATGAAGGTGGAGTTCGAATGTTTAAAATCTGCACTGATTAATGTGGCCGACAGGACTATGACCTGTAATGTAGTACCCAATAATGATGTTGGTAATTTACTGCCCTCTTTAAACAGTCAAATGAGTAACACACCTGGGGTAGAGTTGCATCCTGGTCTTGCTACCCAAAAAGGTCCCATTATTGTTACTCCGCATCTTAACTGTAGTCATGTAAACACAACTCACCAGACAAAAACACATAGTAAGCAAGGGGACAGAGGGGCTACTTCACAAAGACACATAGATAATCTGAACTTTGTATCGGGAAGCAGCTGCCCCATAGTTCAACCCCCAGCATACTTGCATGTGATGTAAGAGCAGCTAGGGATACCCCTAATGTTCCCAGTAATGGCCTCCTGAGATCCAATCCCGATGTACTCGACCTACCCCCAGCCTCATGCCCATATGTGTTAGTCCTGGCCGGGGTTCCCTACTTATCTGGGGAGCAACGGGAATCCTGGGCAGACCTGCGTAATAAGGCCGTAGATTGGCTTTGTAAGCATAAGGGGTTCCACCCATCCAAAATGAATGATATCATCATGGCTAGAAGAGTCGGGTGGGTTGGCCATTCTCTCAAAAATATAGATGGCGACTGCATTGTTCTTAATTTTCGCAGACCTAAGTTTGTTCGCCATCTACTGAATATTTTTGAACAACCAACCACTCAAAACACCCATATTAGTGCACTCCCCTGAGTTATTTTTACAAGCCACTCAACAATCCTCAAAGGGACTCCCCGTTTTGCCTCTGATAACAAATAGGTTTAACTCGTTATCTAACCTAGATACACAGGACTGACAATTATCAACCAGGGACGCTCAGCTTTCCCAGCAGCCCCTTCTGGAACAGCCCCTTGCCAGTACAGTTATAACCATTACTGATAATGGCGAAAGTCCGCCCACTAGTATTAATAATGGAGCTGATTTGAACATCCTCAGCTGGAATGTAGCAGGACTGCACTCTAAGCTCGACGACCAGGATTGGTTGCGCCTGGTCAAAGACCAAGATATTGTCATGTTCCAAGAGACCTGGGCCACACACGATTCACACATTGAAGGGTTTCATTGCACTTGTGTCCCGGCATCCAGCCACAATAAAGGTCGACCATCTGGGGGCCTTCTTATTGGTCTTAATGTAGCGACTGGTGGTAGCTATAAGATACTTCCAACAAACAGCCCTAACTTCCAAGTAATACTTTTTAAGAGAAGAGTCTCTCTTTATTTGGTTAACTTTTACAATAATGATTTTGCATCAGTCCCCAACAAGAGTTTTATTGAGCTTTTTGATTTTATTTCCAATCTAGATTACCAGGCATCCGGTTGGAATACTATTGGGATTATTCTGGCTGGGGATTTTAATGCAAAATTTTATGACAGGCATTGTGTCACGGAACCACACACTACGGGCCCTTCTTTTCGCAGGGGAGCGGAACTGACAGCTCTATTGAGCTCGCTCAATTTAGTTAATGTCATGGAGCAGTTGGGTACATCTCATGCCACCAATAACCATCACCCGACCTTCAGAGGCAGGGGACATTCGTCCGTAATAGACTTTGTTTTCATCTCTCCTCTATTGACGGATTATTTAATTACTGCAGAGGTTGTTGCCACTATTCAGGGGGATCATAACCCCATTAGAACCGCTTTCAGATTGGCACCCCGACACATGTTCCCAATTGAATGCAGGGCTAAAGATTTAACTCCATCTACCGACAACCTAACACTGTCATGGAGGGGTATTGATAATGGGGATCTGTTTAAATTACTTGTGAAGGGCAACTTACTCCATATTACCTCCTGCTTGTCATCTGAAGCTCCCCATCAGGAGGTAGTTGGTGGTTTTTCTAAACTCTGCCAGGCAGTTAAAACTCTTCTGTTAAAGCCCGTTTCCTCGAAGAAACCGGGCCCTAGATGGTTTGATTCTGCATGCTCTGCTGCCAACAGGAACTTGCGTATGGCTTTGTCAGCTGACCCCAGGTGTTCCCATGATGTAATACAGGCTAGACAGATGTATAAACTAGCTATTACTAACCGGAAAGAGGCACTCGTAAGGGATCGTTGGGAAGCCTTATCGCAGGCTGCTACGGAAAAAAGGGGTAACTTATTTTGGACTGCTGTAAGGGATCTTAGATCCATGGGACAGCTATTAACACCAATTAGCTGCACAATCTCGAGCCAGTCCTGGGAAAATCATTTTTCAAATATTTATGCCACCCCGCAGGGAGAGATTGAACAGCTGGAGTATAGTCTCCCCAACACTCTTCAAATCACACTCCCTGAAATAGAAGAGGCTATCCATCAGTCTATCGGGAATAAAGCCCCTGGCCCGGATGGGTTACCGATTGATATTATCAAATGGATCCCGGACTTCTGGGCTCCCCTTCTCCTGAATGTTTTTAACCATTGTATGTTGGGCCCGCTCCCTGATACTTGGGCAAAAAGTATTATAGTTCCAATATTTAAAAAGGGGGATAGGTCGCAGCCCATTAATTACAGACCAATATCGTTGATTGATAACACGGTTAAAATACTGGGCAGAGTCCTATATAACAAGATCCTGGAATGGTCAGAGGAATATGGCATTTTAGAGCGCTGCCAGTTAGGCTTTCGTAGGAAGGTTGGTACCATCGAGCAATGTCTGAACCTCAGCCTTGTGATTGGGAAATATACCATTGCTCGTAAAACTCCTGTCTACCTGGCCTTCATGGATTTGTCCTCAGCTTTTGATTTTGTCAACAGGTCAAAGCTGTGGGCCATCCTGTTGGGCCATGGTTTAGACGCTCCCCTGGTTCATTTCCTGGCTTATCTTCATAAGGACCTTCAGGCACAAGTGAGAATTGGTAGAGGTGGTGAGGTCTCAGGGCCTATCAAGGTAGGAAGGGGGGTCAGGCAGGGATGCGTTCTGGCCCCCTTCTTTTTATTATTTATATTAATGGCCTGAACAAATCATTGATAGGTGCAACCAAAGATGTGCCTATGATTAACGGCAAACCTTTGCCGGTGTTACTTTATGCTGACGATGCGGTGCTTATAGGTCGCACCCCAAACTCATTGCGCATTTTAGTACAGTCGTTTGTTAAACATATGGACAGTCTGGATTTAAGAGCTAATTTAAAAAAATCATTTTTAATGTCTTGTGGCCCACAAAAACGCTCCCTCACCTCTATCTCCGTTGGTAGCCAAAAATTAATATGCACTGGTAAATTCCCCTACCTTGGTGTGGTCTTTGCTGCGAACGGCTCCTGGACTGAGCATCTTTCTCAGTCCAGGAGCAAGTTCTCAAAGACCATCAATTCCATTTTTAGCTTTCCCCGTCCCAAAAACACTGGCGTTATTTTAGCTATCTTAAAATTTTTTAAATTGCAATGCGTCCCAGTAGCTACTTATGGAGCGGAGATTTGGGGCACCACAAACAGTTCCTGCATTCAGCGGGAAGAAAATAGATTCTGCAGGAAACTGTTGGGCGCCCCAATCTCGACATCTCATTATGTTTGCCATAAAGAATTAAATTTAAATTATGTCACTGATTTTATACGTGCTCGCCCGGCTCTCTTTTGGCTGTCTGTCTGGAAGAATGAGGAAGCTATTCTGACTAGAGATATCATCATGGACTGTTTGAAGTGTGAGAAAGGGATGGATATCCCCTGGCTATCCAGAGTTTATCGGAGCTTATGCAGTATTAATCAGGGTTGTATTTTTAGAAACCCTTGTAAAGCTGAAACACTACGGAAAATAGATCTTAGGAATGCACTTTACCTACTTTACAGTACCGAGCGCATAGCTCAGGAATCACAGAAAACCCTTGTCTCTAGTTATATGTCACTAGTTCAATATTGTTATCCCCTACCAAACTACCTCACCTTACCTATGAGTCACTGGGAAAGAAGTCTGTTATTCCGTCTCAGAGCAGGGACACTCAAGTTTGTATTATGTTTTCCCCTTGGTTATCATCCCAAAATTGATTTGGTACCCTGCCCATGTGACGGAATTAGCGGACAGACAACCCTGCACTTTTTATTCTTTTGCAAATATTATATGAAATATAGCAAGGGGACACTCTATCCCTATTTTAAAAAAGGAAACCTGTTAGCCTGGATCTGGCTTATACAAGCATGCTTGGTATGATCGATGAGGAGCTTGTATTCCGCTTAAGTACTTTTCTGAGAGCTGTGATCCGGGCACGTCAGTCCATGTCAGACCCTTGAATTCTTAACTGTGATTGGTTATGTTGTAAATAATGCATTTTATTCATCATATTTTAAGATGTGAAATTGTGTCTGTTAATTTTAACAGTTTTTTTATGGTTGTACTTTTATGGATATACTGCCTATCCGAATAAAGATTATGAATTGAATTGAATTGACCACAAGGGAGGATTTGCCCACTATTATAGCCACAGCTCTGGATGTGCCTAGGGAGCTCTGACTAAGGGAAGAATGGTCCTGCCATCTTGGATTTAGGTACAGAAGGGCACTGTGGGATAAGGCCCACTAAAACACACAGGAAGTGCTCTAAAAGGGGGCAAAGTCATCTCTATGAACTCTTACCTCATTAGCTAGGGTGTGGCTACTGGTTGTTGCCATCCACAGATGGCATCCCCAGTACCATCCACATAACATTCCTGGACCTGTGAAGAATCAGAAGAAGGACTGCCCTGTTGTCTGAATCCTGATGGAAGACTGGACCTGATTACCTTAAACCAGGAACCCAGAACTGACTTCAAGGTTAAGTTGGCTGACTTTCTGTGTGAGCTACAGCGACACAACAACCTTCAAGAGGCCTTTTCCTATTTTCCATCTGACCAGCCCCAACTGGACCTGACCTGGTCTCCTCTTCTGGCCTCTGTGTGAGTGTGTCCCAGGTCATGTCCTCAAAGCCCTGGGCCCTTGGATGTTTTCAGACTGTACTCAACTGTGCCTAACTGAAAGCTTCACAAGACTCAACACTGAGCAGTCGATGCCAACAACCTTCATCAACTGCTTTACCAGATTCAAGGATGAACAGCCCCTGATCGACTGCTTCAGTGTTCCCGGTGCAGCACCCAAGCAATGATGACAACCTTTGATGATGGTTTCACCCGGCCCAGTGCCGAGCAGCCTCTGATCAACTCAGAGACCTCACACCGTGGCTCCCCATTGTCAGCGAGCCATCCCTCAGATTCAGGACACTGCCTGGCACACTGACATTTTTCTCCCTCTATTAGAAGATCTAAGTGAGAAGGTAAATTTGTGACCACTACAAACCTGGTCCCTAACTGGCAATCCATCACAGTCAGCCCTAACTTATGACTTTGACCCAGTCTAAGACGACCAGATACCCGCGGTTGGTGCTTACTGCATTTTGGTGATTTTTTATTTGCAAATTTCAAATTCATATTTCTGAATCTACTTATTGGACTTTTGCCATTTTGGTGTAATTTTATTTATCAAAAATTACAGTAGTTTTCTAAATTGGCTTGGGAATTTTCTTGCATTGTATTTTGACTTTATTACTGTTTGAGTACTCCATGCATACTTTTCACACTGCCTTTAAAGTAAGCCTGTCTGCTCTGTCCCATAGCTATATGGGGTGAGCTCAGGTTAATTTAGTGACTTTAGTGATTCACCCTGACAAGGATTGTGTTTATAATTTATAATTTCTTACATTGATGGCAGCAGTGGGATTCAGTACTTGTGTTTGTGCAGTACCATTCAGTGATTAGTATAAAACCAAAAATCCTTTTATATATGACATCAAAATCAATGTTTTTTTAATTGACCTTTGATTTTTTTTAACTGCCCAATTTTTGACCTTTCCTTAAACTACATCGCTATCCACCGATTTGTTTCTTGCACCTGTGAATTTTCAGAATAGTGTTAGACCTGAGCAACATCGAGAGCTTCAAAAGTCCAGAGCCGAAAGAGCTATAGAAGGAGAGGGCACTGAAGCTGGCAAAAGGACTTAAAAAAGTGGAATACCAGATAGCCCTTAGAGCCTGGGAGGAGGTTTGGTAGCTGTAAGCCTGCATACAGGGGCAAGACCAGGATGGCACTGAGGAGAAAGAAGGGATGAAGGAAGATGAAACAGAGGCAGAGGAGGATGGCCCTGCAGAGGTTCCTGTGCAAGAAGAAGATATGACTACAGAAGCCAGATGCCCTTCCTTGTACTGAGTAAGGAGCCTACCCCCCCCCCCGCAGACTGACCCAGTCAGAGCTGGAGGACAAACAAGCAGAGAGTGCCTTGAAGCTTCAACTTGCCATTCTGGCCATAGCAGAGAAAAACCTGGCCACAGAGAAGAAAATCTTGCCATGGAGGAGATGAAAGCTGAAGCAACAGCAGAAATGGCCCTAGAGAGGAGAAAGCTGACTTCATAGAAGGAGGAAATGTTGCTGGCTTATGAAATGAATCACAATGAAATGGACATGAAAAGCTAGGAGACTGAAAGAGTCCAGTGAAGATGGTGGAAGTTACACAGAAGTACCTCGTGGCAGTGAAAGGGTACCCATCCCCCAAGACCCAGTACCCAGCTTTGTGATGGAAGAATACATTGACAAGTGTTTGAGGCCTCTGAGGTGGCCTTTGAATGCCCAGGGCCCCAGAGGAGATTTGAAGGTCAGGCAGTCTCTGAAAGCATGTGCTAGTCACAAGGAGGGATACCATTTTGTCCCTGGATGAAGCAGACAGGATGAGTAATGTTACTATGAATGAACCCCTTATTGTCAAGTTTGGTCTTACCCCAGCGAAATACTGCTTAATGTTTAGAGACAGCCAGAATCTGTTTAACTAGTCCTGGGTGGAGTTAATGGATTACTTCGGTGATGCACTGGATGGTTGGGTGAAGAGTAGAAAAGTGACTCACTATGATAGGCTGTACAATCAATGTATAAGAATGCACATGTTCAATAATTGCTTTGCTAAGTTCCATAACACCTTATTGACTCCAAGGTCAATGTACCCAGGAAGCTTGCAAAGAAGGCTGATCTCTGGCTTAGTACCAGGGTGTCAAAGAAGATACCTGGGAAACCCCAAGAAATGTGGACAGGGTCCCCACTAGCCAATGGACGTTACAGAACAGGGAAAACCAAAAGGAGTTCTCTAAACATCCCAAGGATTGGAATCCCAGTCTAATCCTGAGCAGAAGATGGATGTGTTCAATGGGAAGATGTCCCCTGGCTCCTTCCAGCTCAAGTGCTATGAGTGTTACAGGTATGGGCACTATAAAGGGGATGTCATCTGTCCATCAGCCCCCCACTGGTGGATCTACCCCAGGAATGGCAAGTATAGTACTCAGGGAGCAGGTTGTGCCAGTTAGTTTTGGAGGTAGTTCAGAGGTTACCCTAGTGTCCCTGGGTGACAAAAAATTGTTCCTAAGGCTCACATGCCTGATAATACTGAACATATAGCCAGTGGCTCACCATCAAAGGGCCGAGGGTGGTGGCTCTTCAAAACATAGGAGCCAATGTAACTACTGTTGGATGCCATATGGCGTCCTAAAAGCAGGTAGTCCCTGATGTGACAACAGCTGATGTGACAACAGACAACCAATTGGATCAACATCCAATAGCTCTGGTTTCCTTTGAGTGGAGATTTCAGGTTCCTTAAAGGTAGCTGTGAGTCCAGCCATGCCTGTTGACTGTCTGTTAGGAAATGACCTAGAGCATACTAACTGGAAAGGGGTGAGTTCAGGGCCCACTTGGAGATGTTGGGATTGCCTGAGTGGTATGCCTGACCACACAGTCCATGACTACCCATCAAAGGAGTCAGAAGGACTTGGAGCCTGAAACAATGGCCCAGGTGCCTGCCAGTCAGAGGAAGTGCAAGGGGCATGAGAAACCCTGCTCAGAAATTCCAACAGGTAGGAAGTAGGCTGATCCAGAAGGTTAAGCCCTGGAACTTACAGGGGAAGACATTGCTGCCCTGGGAGACCTTCCTGATTTAGCCAACTGGCAAACTGTGGGAGGACTGTTACAGGCAGAGACCTGCATGGCACAGAAGTAGTGCCCCACTCTTGAGGACCTAGGGTGGCAGTCCAAGGCTCAGGCAGCTGGCAACAACTCTGGTGATCACTACACATATTGGGAGAATGGTCTCTGGTATAGTGAGTCGAACATCTCTGAGCCTGGGTCAATCTGCATGTTGTTGGTCATCTGGTGTTACCGGGCATTCCTAATTGAGTTGGCTCATGACATACCCCGGTAGGACATCTGGGGCACGCCTGGTCACCGACTTATTTTGGCCCCAGATGAGGATCATTTAGATGCATTCTGTTGATCTTGCATGACCTGCCAGGCCAGTAGAAAGTCAGGGGTGAACATAAGGCTCCTGTACTTCCCTTCCCTGTAGTAGGAACACCATTTGAAAGGGTGGTCATTGATATTGCTGAGCCTCTAGAGTCTAGACCCCACAACTACCTATGTCAACAGGTTTACCCTGGCCTTGGTGAACCATGACACACGATATCCTGAGGCCATTCCTCTGAGATAGGTGACTGCACCCATGGTGGCCAGGGACCTGATAGGGATATTTATCATTGTGGGTTTCATTGAGCAGGTTATGTCTGACAGAGGCACCAGCTTCATGTCAACATAGAAAAAGCTGATTTGGGATGAGTGTGGGGTAAACTATAATTTATGCACAGCATACCACCCCCAGACCAATTGGCTATTTGAGAGATTAACAATCAAAAAGAACGGCCTCACAAAATTATTAATTCTGCATTAATAAAATCGTGAGTGCAAGAAACTAATAGGTTTGTAAGAAGAACCCTCACCCACCAACCTAGTTGGTGGCATGCTTCACCATAGGGTTCCCACCCAGGATGCTGAGTGCATCCCAGCTGTGCTTCGACACCTGATTACAGTGGAGCTGGTGTTTTTGTCTGTGCAAGGTGATAGTGATGGATTAAAACTATCTACAGGGTCCCCTTCCTCAGCAGGAATGTTCTATTATTGGGGGCCCATTGGAGCTTCAGGGGATGTCTACCCTGGCAGATTCAGCTCACACCTGGCCCTGCCTCCCCTTTTGTCTTCCTAGTCAACTGGGATCCAAACCTAGTAGGAGGGGGAGCTACCCCAGAACTGCTTTGGAGTGACCACAAGGGAGGGTTTGTCCATGATCATAGCCATGCCTTTGGATGTGCCCAGGGATTTCTGACTAAAGGAAGAAAGGTCCTGCCATCTTGGATTTAGGCAGAGAGGGGCACTGCAGGGTATGAAAGTGCTGTAAAAGTGGTGTGTGTCACCTTTCAAAACTCTTTACTTCATTGTTAAGGGATTGGCCAGTGGTTGCCCGCACACAATGGTTGGCACAGCACATAAATGTGACATCCTCAGAATCCTTCTCAGAACACTGATGGACCTGTGAAGAATCAGGAGAAGAACTGCCTGTTGTCTGAATCCTAAAGAAAGACTGAACCTGCATGTCTTGAACCCAGAACCCGAGAAGTGATTCCAAGGTTCAGTTGGCTGACCTCTTGTGTGAGATAAAGGAACACTACAAGTTTCAAGAGGCCTATTTCTGCTTTTCTGTTGACCAGTCCCAATAGGACCTGACGGCCTCTGTGTGAGGGAGTCCTGACTCCAAGTACTGATACTAAGGTCCTGGATCCTTAGTTGTGGTCAGAGTGTACTCCTCATTGCCTAACTGAAAACTTCCCTGGACTCAACGCCAAGCAACCTTTGTCGACAGATTCGATACTGAACAGCACCCAATCGACGGCTTCGCCGGACTCACTGCAGTACAGCATCCAAGCAATGGTGACAAGCTTTATGAGCTTTATATTCCCCCTCGCTGCCCCCATTTTCTGTGTCCAGTTTTTGCTTTCTGTACCCCTCGCTGCCCCCTTTCTCTGTGTCCAGTTTTGCCTTCTGTTCCCCCTCGCTGCCCCCATTTTCTGTGTCCAGTTTTGCTTTCTGTACCCCTCGCTGCCCCCTTTCTCTGTGTCCAGTTTTGCCTTCTGTTCCCCCTCGCTGCCCCCATTTTCTGTGTCCAGTTTTTGCTTTCTGTACCCCTCGCTGCCCCCTTTCTCTGTGTCCAGTTTTGCCTTCTGTTCCCCCTCGTTGCCCCCATTTTCTGTGTCCAGTTTTGCTTCCTGTACCCCTCGCTGCCCCCTTTCTCTGTGTCCAGTTTTGCTTTCTGTACCCCTCGTTGCCTCTCGACTCCCGCCGCTGCGTCCCCTGCGGCCCCGCCCCCCTGACTGCCCATTTGCTGCCCCTGCCTCCAGCCTCCCAGCTGCTCCTCCCTCCCACCTCCCCATATATGGCGGCCGCGCGCAGCGGGCACGCCTAAGGCAAGCCCGTCTGCGCCCGTCCGTGCCTGGACCGCGCCCAGTGCCAGAACCCCTGGGCTGTGCGCCCCCCGCTCCAGCCTCGAGGACCGACGCCGATACGATGCCACCACACTCCACGCTCTCAACCCCGGACGAACGCACAACTGCTTCAAGGCTGCCCCGAAACGCACCCATGGTCCCTTCACCTGCCGGAACAGCAGCTACATCAGCCTCAGAGCCACTGAGGCACCCGCCAAGAAGGACCTCAACCACCTCCGATGCATCCTACTGAACACCCGCTCCGCACGCAAACACGCCGTCGAGCTCTGGGAC
This sequence comes from Calotriton arnoldi, assembly GCA_963921515.1. NCBI lineage: Eukaryota > Metazoa > Chordata > Amphibia > Caudata > Salamandridae > Calotriton > Calotriton arnoldi. The sequence continues at coordinate 28,110 of CAWUFW010010343.1, read as the reverse complement.
CTGCTCGACACATCATCACCAGACGTCGCCTTCCTGACAGAGACCTAGATGAACGACTCCTCCGCCCCCGACATCGCCATAGCCATCCCAGACGGCTATAAGATCACCCGTAGAGACCGCATCAACGCAGTAGGAGGAGGAATCGCCATCGTCCACAAGAACACCATCAGGGTCTCGACCAGCACCGACGACACTCTCAGCACCGCCGAACACATGCACTTCCAGATCCACACGGACCCCAACACCACCCTTAGAGGCACCCTTGTCTACAGACCCCCTGGGCCCCGACCCCAGTTCAGCGACTCCATCGCCGACTTCATCAGCACGCACGCCCTGACCTCTACCGACTACATCCTCCTCGGAGACCTGAACTTTCACCTGGAGAACAACAACGACAGCAACTCCACCACCCTAATCGACAACCTCGCCAACCTCGGTCTGAGCCAGCTCGTCACAACACCGACCCATTCCGCCGGCCACACGCTTGACCCCATCTTCTCCTCAAGCTCCCACGTCTCCTTCAGCCACACCACGGAACTCCTCTGGACCGACCACCGCTGCATCCATTTCACCTTCCAGAAACCCACCACACACCACCGCACCCAACAGATCCCACGCCGCTGCTGGAGCAAAGTCACCGAAGACCAACTACGGGCAAACCTTGCTCTCAGCCCTCCCTCCGACCCATCCAACACCGACGACGCTGCCTGCAACCTCAGACGATGGATAGACGACTGTGCCAACACCCTCGCCCCGCTGAAAAAACTCACCTACAGTGACACCACCAAAAGAGCCAGCTGGTTCACCTCGGAACTCTTAGCTTCCAAGCGTACCTGCCGGAAACTAGAGAAGAAATGGCACAGTGATAAGACACCGGACAGCCACGCAGCCCACAAAGACGCCATCCGCAACCACCACCACCTCATCAAGTCCGCCAAGAGAATCTCCTTCAAAGACCGCCTCGACAATAACGCACACAACAGCAAGGAGCTCTTCAACATCGTGAAGGAACTCTCCAACCCCAGCTCCAACACCAACGACATCCCGCCGTCGCAAGCCCTGTGCGATTCCCTCGCGACCTTCTTCCACCGCAAGATCGCCGACATCCACGACAGCTTCAACACCCAGACAGCCCCAACCAAGATCGATGCACCAGACTCACCGCACACCATCGACCACGACCCCCTGCCAGCCTGGGCCAGCGTGAACATCGATGACACCATCAAGACCATGAGCACAATACACTCCGGCTCCCCGTCAGACCCTTTCCCGCACCACATCTTCAACAAAGCCAGCAGCTCCATCGCACCCCACCTGTGCAACGTCATCAATCTCTCCTTCGAGACCGCGACCTTCCCAGAGAGCTGGAAACACGCAGAGATCAACGCCCTACTCAAAAAACCCAAGGCGGACCCAAGAGACCTCAAGAACTTCCGGCCCATCTCCCTGCTTCCGTTCCCAGCCAAGGTCATCGAGAAGATCGTCAACAAACAGCTAACCCGATACCTCGAAGAAAACAGCATCCTGGACCCATCCCAATCAGGGTTCCGCAGCAACCACAGCACTGAGACTGCCCTCATCGCTGCCACCGACGACATCAGGATCCTGCTGGACAACGGTGAGACCGCAGCCCTCATCCTGCTGGACCTCTCCGCCGCCTTCGACACTGTCTGCCACCGCACTCTACGCGCACACCTCCACGACGCAGGGATCCGAGACAAGGCCCTGGAATGGGCCACCTCCTTCCTCGCCGGCAGAACCCAGAGAGTCCGCCTCCCACCATTCCGATCCGAAGCCTCCGAGATCATCTGCGGCGTACCCCAGGGATCATCCCTCAGTCCAACAGTGTTCAACATCTACATGGCCCCGCTCGCACGCATCGCCAGACAGCACGACCTCAACATAATCTCCTACGCCGACGACACTCAACTGATCCTCTCCCTCACCAAGGACCCCCTCGCCGCCAAATCCAACCTCCATGAAGGAATGAAGGCCGTCGCCGATTGGATGAAGATCAGCCGACTAAAACTGAACACGGACAAGACAGAGGTCCTCATCCTCGGCTCCAACCCCTCAGCCTGGGACGACTCCTGGTGGCCAACGACACTGGCAGCAGCCCCAACACCCACCGACCACGCACGCAACCTGGGAGTCATCCTCGACTCAACGCTCTCCATGGCCAAGCAAGTCAATGCAGTCTCCTCCTCCTGCTTCAACACCCTCTGCATGCTTCGCAAGATCTACAGGTGGATCCCGACAGATACAAGAAGAACAGTCACCCAGGCCCTCGTCAGTAGCAGACTTGACTATGGGAACGCCCTCTACGCGGGAGCCCCGGCCAAGCTCATCAAGTGACTGCAACGCATACAAAACGCCTCCGCACGCCTGATCCTCGATGTACCACGCCACAGCCACATCACCCCCCACCTGAGGAACCTGCACTGGCTCCCCGTCGACAGGAGAATCTCCTTCAAACTCCTCATCCACGCACACAAGGCACTCCACAAGACTGGCCCAGCCTACCTCAACAGACGACTCATCTTCTACATCCCCAACCGCCAGCTCCGCTCCGCCGACCTCTCCCTCGCCACCGTCCCTCGCATTCGAAGAACAACCACCGGCGGCAGATCCTTCTCCCACCTCGCCGCCAAGACCTGGAACACCCTTCCACTAAGCGTACGACAGACCCAAGACCTGCTGACCTTCAGGAGGCTACTCAAGACCTGGTTGTTCGACCAGTAGCAGCACCCCCCCTTTTTTTCTCCCCAGCGCCTTGAGACCCTCGCGGGTAAGTAGTGCGCTCTACAAATTCTGTGATTGATTGATTGATTGATATGAGCAGTCTCTTGTAAACTTCGAGTCCTCTCAAGTCGTCAGAATTTTTTCCCCCATAAGAAGTTCTAGGTGAAAAGGCAACTTTATGACTGGGATGAACCTGGTCCCTGTATCAGATCTATGATCCATCACAGTTGGCATTAACTTTTGACTCCAACCCAGTGTGGTGCGACAAGATACTTGCAGTTGGCGCTGATGGAGCAAGAACTCACAATGAGACTTGCTCGTAAGCAATACTCTCACAGTATTAATTATTAATCTTTGTAATGTCTGTACTAACAAATGCACACATAAATACAATCCTAGAGAAGCTTGCCTATGTGTTTAAGCTAATAAGTAACGCTTGTCTAATCCAAAATGGCCGCTAAAGCGCGGGAATCTCATTGCGCATGTGTCAGCCATATCACGTGGTATGACGTCTTTCTTTGCTTGGAGGGAAAACTTTGCTTCTGCGCAGTGTGTATTAAAATGGCTGCTTAATGTTTTCACGTGCTACAGCTTGCTCATATGCTGCAATCAAAACTGTGGTATTCTAACGCTATTAATGCGGGATAGATTTTAATTAAATGGGAATAGAGTAGATAGAGTGGGTATACAGTGAAACCATTTATTTGTGATTTTAATATTTTCTCCTTTGACTTTTATTAGTCCATAAATGGGCCTGGGTTGGTTGAACTGCAGCTCGAGAGACATTGGTTCTGCGCATGCGCCCTGAAAGGCTGACCAGAGGAAGCGATGAAGTCAACTTGGAAGCCCTCCAAGGTCGCAAAGCCTGGTTCACAAGTTCATCTGAAATGTACCTGAAGTCGATACAATTGTATACAAAATGTATTGCGGAATCAATGGGAAACGGGTGGGAAATAAAGCAAATGTATTAATTGTGATGGGCGGTATTTTAAAACAATGGGCTTAAAGAAATTGAAATAAATTGACATGGTGTGAGGATCAACCCCCTGTCCCCGTCCAATCAGAAGTAGTGGGCCCATAAATTTGCAACATTTAGGGGAGGTTCATGGGCATAGAAGGGTATAATAGATATAGAATTAGCTAATTAGTTAGCATTAGGACGCACAAGCTTAGACAGTACGAGATCCATGACAAGCTGATCGATTGCAGACTGAACCGCTGTCCAGAGAGGTCCTGAGGTGGGGGCGGCGGAACCTTAGAAGACGACCTGAGAGAAGCAAGGAGAAGCGAGGTATCAGAGAGGGGAACGACGCAGGCGTCGTTGATAGAGAGGTCACCATCCTGTCCTGATCCGGGTCCAGAGGTCTTTGGTCTTCATCCTTCCTGGGTCCTATCTTTCCAACTCCTTGGCCAAGGGGTTTGGTTTCTCGCACCTTTAGGTAAATATAAACGCAACCTTTAGTTGTGCTGCTGTCTCTATCTTCTTCTTTCTGAGGAACCGTCATTGATCAGACAATTGATTATTATGCTTCATCCTTGATATACGATTAAGTATCATGTGGTTCTGTATTTTACTCTGCTAAAACTTTAGATAAACATTTTAAAACTTCCTGACTCAGTGATTATTTTAGAATTTATGAATTGTAATGAATGTCACTCATTTTAAACTTCCCAATTATCAAAGGGTCCATTGGTAAGTCATTACTCTTCAATCAGAAAAGTAATTGGTAGCAGGGATATTGATAAAGAGTACAACTGACCCCCCCGCGGGAAATTGCTATCGTAGTATGAATGTATGGGCCCAGGTGAGTATTCGGTGTATGAATGCTTGTTGCTAGTAACCCGCTGGATCAGTTTTCTGGTTATCAGAGGATGGTTGTACTTTGTTAATTAGGTAATGAGAATTTTATTTTTATAAACTAACATCCGTTTGTTCAAAAGTTTTGTTTTATGTTGTCCAGAATTCCCCGGGGAAAATTGAATAGCGGATGGTAAGTGGAAGCCATACTGCAGTGAGGTTATCTGTCAGGCAGAAATAGTACTGAAAAGTTAGGTAGGGCTATCAGTACTTGTTAGGGACTCTATGCGTGTGAATGATAGCAGAGGAATACGCTGGTAAAATTTGATGTTATATCACCTAGAAAGGGTAACATTGAAGAAGTAGCAGGTATTTCGGAAGCTTATGTGAAGGGTAAACGGAAGGGTTTTACTCGTTGTGTATGTTTAGTAAACGGAAAGGTTTTACTAAGTATGAGAGAAACTATCTTTTTCAATTATTAGAGAAACTGGCACGATAGCGAATGTTTTATGTTGTTACTGAATTTTAATAAGAAGCGTAGAGAAAATAAAGTTGTGCGTACGATTTTGTAAAGGAAGGGTCAGCTGCCGGAGAGGAAGCTGACGTCACCAACGCTGCACTGGGATTGGTTGAAACAGCGGGAGTGGAACGACTCTTGTAAAGGAGGGGTCAGTAGTCAGGAGTAATACTGACGTCACAGGTGTCGCGCTGGGATTGGTTGAAACAGCGAGGGACAGAAAAGCGCAGATTGTAAAGGAGGGGTCATCAGAATAGACGTCACTGAAAAGCCGCGCTAGGATTGGTTCAAGAGACAAATGTTAGCTGGAATTTAATTGGTTGTCAGTATAGAAGACGAAATCCTAGTGGATAGTAAAAATTATATGTGGAAACGTGATCCGACTTTAACAGGAACTCGTCCGGATAGGAGATTCCTAGGCTTTGCAGAATATAATTTTATACACAGAGATTTACCCAAAATGTACAGAGAAAAGAGGAAGATGTCATTTCTACAAAAGATTAAGAATTATTTTAAAAAGGATAAACCCATCAAAACTAGAGAAGGAATTATCATTCCACCAGCAAAAACACCCGCTTCATTTATGATGATGGAGAGAGGTTATCATACTTGCGTATGGTTAGAGAATTGGATAGAATATACAAAAAATTATGGAATATTAGCGTTCCCAGAGAATGGCACTTTCAATGGGAGAATTCTTCAAAATTTGAGATTGAGGATGAATGACTTAGAACCCAGACCAAGATTAACTCAATACGAAGCCTTAGAAGAGTGGGAAACCGAGGCATTCGAACGTGACCGATCCAGAGGTAGTAGGGGCTATCGGGGATTTTTTCCTAGATATCTAAATGAGTCAAGGGATGGTCAAATGAAACAGTGGAGAAGAGCGATGCTTACAGAAGGTTTGTATCCAATATTAATGGCAGAAGAATCATTAGGGAGTAAATGCACAGAAAAGACAAAACATTTGACAAGATTTGGAGATTCTGAAGACGAATTTATGGAAGAAATATTAAAGAACCCGCCACCATATCAGGAAGGGACAGGTGGATGCACCCCAAGCGCACCACCTTTAAAAACACCATTAGTACCGCAAGTATTGCATAATCCACCAGTTAATAGGGTACTTCAGGATAAAGAAAAAGAGTCTATAGACAGAAACAGAGCAGAATTGATACAGAAAATAACACAGTTGAATGCACATCCTGATTCCCTGACCATACCTGTTACGATTGGTCCAGTGGTTCCCTTATATGGTGACAAGGTAAATTATCCAAAACCATTAGTTATGCCTACACCTGTAGAAATTCCTAAACCTGAACCTGTAATAATTGATGATGAAATCAGTGATTGCGAATCTATGATATCCTTAATGGATTTACCTATTCGAGGATCAGTAAATAGTACTCCTAGAAGAATAACACCTGGTTGCTCCAAAGATATAAATATAGTAACCTCATCTGGAACTAAGAGTGCCACAGTAGTAACGCCAGAAGACTTAGAAAGGTGGGCACAAGGATCAGACAGACAGAGTTCACCCCCAAACATCATGGACATCTACAAATTAAAAGTCGAGTTAGAAGAAATGATAGCAGGCAATGTAGGAGTAGATCGGCTAAATACTTACGATGAAGGAGAACTATTGTTCGTATGCAGAAGCATAACTAGAAATGTAAAAATATTTCATGAGAAATTATCAGATTTGGCTTTACAAATGGGAATTGAAATAGGAAAGTCAAAAGTATTACAGAAACCCTATAGAGCAGACTTTTCTGATAAAGTTTTAGAAAACATGAATGCCTCTGGCCGAAAACTACAAGTAAAAGAATTAATGTCAGTTTTACAGAAATGGGGGGATTTAGATAAATGGAAAGCTAGGTGGGCAAAGAAAAAGGAAGAGGCACGGTACAGTAGAACCACTTCTGAATATTTAATGAAGGAAACAGGAAAGCAGTTCAGATGTACCCGATGCGAGAAGTACCTGGAGGAGGTTATGTTCATGTCCCATGGAGTAGACAGGATATTTTGTCATTTACGAATGATTTTCCAAAGTTGAGAGAAAAACCAATTGAATGGTACAAGCAGGTTGAGAGGTTCGTGAAAGTGTCAAAGGTATTGTTGAAGGATTTGGATGGTTTGTTTGACATAGTGGTACCTGCAGATTTGTGGACAGATTGTAAAATTACAGTTGATTGGCCGAGTGAAGAGTATCCTAGAGATCCAAAGACAGGTGCTCCATCAAGTGATGTAAAGAAAAAGTATCAGCAGGTAATAACTTACCTGAAAGGGAAAATACCACCAAAAGAAACGGATTGGGTGAAAATAGACAGAACTACCCAAGAAGCAAGTGAATCGGTACATGCCTATTATGAACGTTTATTGCAGGTATTCAAACAGTATAGTGTATTTGAGGACATTGGAGATAAAAACATGAGTCAGTTTGTTTTCCGATTTGTTTATGGATTAAAGCCGGAAATTTGTCAGATGATTAAGCAGCACATGTTGTGCTGGCAAGGGAAGCCCATAGATGAGATTTTGAAATATGCAAAATATTGTGGAGACGACATTGAGGATAGACACAAGAAACTGCAAGAGAAAGTGATGTGGGCTCAGGTGAAAATGGCTGAGCGACAGGGAATTAATTTGGATAATCCAAATGAAAATCAGGGAAAAGATTCTGGAACGAATGGTGACACAGGAAACAGTGGTAAAGTGAGAGGACGAATGAGTAGAGAAGAGGCTAAAAAGAAATTTCCTTGTCATGGATGCGGAAAATTGGGGCATTGGAAGGATGAATGTAAAAAGATTCGAAATAATAATGGCCCAAATCAAAATTTAAATCCACAGACGCAGAATGACTCACAACAGGGTGTAAATCCTCAGAGTCAGTTACCACCTGCACCTATACAGGGTAATGTAAGCAGAGCAAAGCACGGTACAGACGTCGGATATCAAGGAGGAAGTGGTAAGAATGATTATGTAACTTCACAGTTTCTTTTACAGGATGACTTTTATCCATATAATCAATGACGGTGCCTAGGAGAGGGGGAGAAGGAGTGCGTACTTGGCGCATCCTTGCCGGTAGACCAGTCAGGTCCATATGTTGAAGGGAAAGTAAGAGGTAATGATATCACTTTCCTTTTGGACACTGGTGCTACACGTTCTACTGTGAGAACAGCAGACATCCCAGACCTTCCTCTCTCTGGTGAAGCTATCCAAGTTGTGGGTGTGGCTAATCGAAAGATTAAAACACCTCTTACTGAGCCAATGGAAGTAAAAATTGGAAATTTTAGAGAAATGCATCAGTTTGTAGTGTGTGATTCCAGTCCAGTAAACTTATTGGGCCGAGATTTGTTGTGCAAAATGAATTGCACAATCTTCTGCACACCGGATGGTGTGGCAGTTCAGACCCCGGATGAAGACCATGTATATAAAATTATGATTGCAAAACAAGGTACAGAAGTAGACGAGATGTTCTCCTTGATAACAAAAGACGAGTTACCTGAAGAATTAAGAACTACTGTAAATTCCATAGTATGGGATTTCACAGGGAAAGAAGTAGGACTTATGGCCAAAATAGACCCAGTAAAAATCACTGTAAAAGAAGGTGCAATTTTCCCGAATACTAGACAGTACAAAAAGAGTGCAGAAGTAAAAGCAGGAGTTATTGAGGAAATTAACAGAATGGTAAAACAAGGCATACTAAAAGAAGTAATGAGTAGCCCCTGTAATTCACCAATCATGGGTTTGAAGAAACCTAGTGGAAAGTATAGGATTGTTCAGGATCTACGCAAAATAAATAAGATTGTGGAACCTTGTTGTCCTATAGTGCCAAATCCTGCAGTAATCCTATACCAGATTCCCTGGAGTGCAGAATGGTTTACTGTGATTGATTTATGCCAAGCATTCTTTTCCATACCATTGCACCCAGATAGCCAGTATCTTTTTTCATTTAAATTTGAGAACAAAGTCTATGTATGGAATCGTGTTCCTCAGGGGTACACGGAAAGTCCTTCCATCTTTAATCAAATATTGAAAAAGTGCTTAGAGAAGCTAGTGATGCCAGGAAGTTCAGTCTTAGTGCAGTATATAGATGATTTGCTAGTGGCATCCAACACCAGAGAGGATTGTGTAGTCGACTCCATTGCATTATTAAGTCACTTGGCTGAAGAAGGGCATAAAGTCTCACCTGAAAAATTGCAGTTTTGTACAACAGCAGTTAAATATTTAGGACACCAAATTGAGAGGGGAAAAAGAAGGATAACCTCTGAAAGAGTAAAATTAATCAAGAAAATGCAAATGCCTGTAACCCAAAGAGAAGTGAGAATGTTCCTTGGAATAGTGGGATATTGTCGACAGTGGATAGTAGGATTTTCGCTGCTAGCAAAACCATTGATTCAAATGACGAAAAAGAAGGCAAAGGACCCGGTGAATGGGATGATGAGAGCGTAGGAGCCTTTGTAAAATTGAGAAGTGCTTTGTGTGAAGCCCCTGCCCTAGGCATGCCTAATTATACAAGGGGATTCGCGTTATTCTGTCATGAGAGAGAAAATTGTGCACTCTCAGTCCTAACTCAGAGACATGGTTTGGACCAACGTCCTATAGCATATTTTTCTGCTACATTGGACCCAGTGGCAGCAGCGTTGCCAGGCTGCTTAAAAGCAGTAGCTGCTACATATTTGAGCATTGAGCAAAGTGAATCATTTGTAATGGGACATCCTGTCAAAGTGTTTGTTCCACACTCAGTTGTGATTCTGCTGACAAGAACCCGAACTCAGCATCTTACTCCTAGTCGGCTGACTAAATATGAAAGAATAATCTTAGGTGCTGAAAATGTGACTATTGTCAGGTGCACAATTGTAAACCCTGCTACTTTACTACCAGATCCGTATCATGAGGAAGTCAAAGATGATGAAGAGGAACATGATTGTTTACAAGTCACAGAATTGTGTACAAAGCCGCGTCCTGATATGCAGGAACTGCCCCTCAGAGATCCAGACAGGGAGCTGTTTGTGGATGGTTCATGCCAAAGGCATGAAGATGGTAAACTAAGTGCAGCATATGCTGTATGTGAATTAACTGGAATAGTCGAAGCATCCTATTTACCAGGAGTCAAATCTGCACAAGTAGCTGAATTAATCGCTGTAATTAAAGCCTGCAAAATTGGGAGGAATCAGAAAGTAACTATATTTACAGATAGTCAATATGGTTACGGGGTTGTGCATGATTTTGGCCAACTCTGGATGCAGAGGGATTTCATGACTTCTTCAGGATCCCCTATTAAAAATGGACAGTTTGTAAAAGAACTGCTGGAAGCAATACAATCACCAAAAGAATTGGCTGTGGTGAAGTGTGCCGCACACCAGTCAGGAGATGACTGGGTGGTAGTCGGTAACAGATATGCAGATCTGGTGGCTCAACACTGTGCCAAAAACAGGTTGTCAGTAAATAAAAGGGTTGAAAGGATGGGAATCAGCTGCCAACTTATGCTATATGCACCACCGGAAACATGGAATGATGTGAAAAGACTGCAAGATGATGCTGATGAGAGTGAAAGAGATGCATGGATTAAAATAGGATGTTCTCGAAGGGCAGACGACGATGTGTGGATTTATGCCGATGGCAGACCAGTCATGCCCGACTGTCTGATTTCACAAATGGCCAGAATGTATCATGGAGACACACATGTAGGGAGAGATGGTGTGATTAGACTCTTCAGACAAAATTGGTACAATCCAAGGGTTAGGGCTGCAGCAGAGAGTCTTTGCCAGAGATGTTTAACTTGCCAAATGAATAATCCAGGAAGAAAAACAGTAATTGGTTTGGGAAAAATTGGAAAGGCAGAGGGTCCATTTGTAAGATTACAGCTCGATTTTATTCAGTTGCCACCATGTAGAGGACTGAAATATGTACTTGTCATAGTGTGTCTGTTTTCAAAGTGGGTGGAGGCTTACCCTACCAGAAGGAATGACAGTATTACAGTCGCAAAGTTGTTGCTACGAGAACTCATTCCTAGATTCGGTTTTCCAGTAACTTTGGAGTCAGATAGAGGAAGTCATTTCAACAACGATGTGATCAGAATAATCTGTGAAGCATTCCAAATTGAGCAGAAATTGCACTGTGCATATCGCCCAGAGGCTTCTGGAGTGGTTGAACAAATAAATAACACAATAAAATCAAGATTGGCAAAAATGTGTGCATCAACATCATTAGATTGGCCAGATGCATTGCCACTTGTGTTAATGGGACTCAGAAGCATTCCTGATAGAAATACCGGATTGAGTCCTCACGAAATAATCATGGGAAGAGCAATGAGACAAGCACATGTACCTACAAGTAAACTGCTGAATATAACTGATGATATGGTTCTAGATTATTGCAAAGGATTGGCTGACCTAGTGCGTTCTGTCTCTCACCAGGTTGGGGAAGACGCAGTTTCCAGGCAGCCTGAGCAAGAGCATGATCTGAATCCCGGAGACTGGGTGGTTGTGAAGCATCACACGAGAGAAACGTGTCTATCACCCAGGTGGGGCGAACCTTGTCAGGTTATACTAGTTACGAACACAGCTGTGAAATGTGCAGGATTGCCTAATTGGATTCATGTAAGCCACACCAAAAGGGTGCCAGAGCCTGAAGAACAAGATCCTCAGACAGCATCAATAACTGAGGAAGCTGAAGGTTGCCCAGCTGAAGAATCCCAGGTGAGAGATTCGAGAGAAGCTGAAGGAGAACAACTGAGCACAAGTCAGGACTGGATACCAGTGGTTGATATACCAGAAGTTTACAACAGAACAAGAAGCCGAGCAAAATTAGAAGAAATTAAAGAAGATCAGATAGGCGAAGAAGAAGCAGCTCAGGAAGAGGAAAATGAAACAATAAGAGAACCTGAGCAGGACCAGATAGGGAGAGGAAATTGAGCTCAAATTGACAACGAAACAACAAAATTTGAGCAGGGACAGACAGGTTTAGAAGAACGCGTCAGGCTGCAGAAGTAGAAAGTGTAATAAGCCCTGATCAGAACCAGTTAGATCTTGGAAAATACAATCAAGAAGAAGATCACGAGAATCTCAAGCATGAAGACGTGAATCCTGAACAAGATCAGTTGTTAGAAACTCACAGTGGAGCAAATGAAGAAAAACCAATAAGACCTGAAAAAGAACAAAGAGAAGAAGAAACCAAGAACGGAGAAAAACAAACTGTGCCACAACTTGAAATAAAAAGAACTTCTGAAGAAGAAATAAGAAGTGAAGAAACAGTGCAAACAAAGAAAGCCAGAAAAGGTGATCATTGGCCTAGTGTCATTAAAAGAGTAAAATACCATATAGAAACCAGAAGTGGAGATCCAGAACAAGTAAATGAAGTAACAAGCATAACTGGACAAACAAGTGGAACTGAAAAACGAAAAAGTAAAAGACTGAAACTTGTGAACAACGAATTTAAAGGTCCTGATTGGACTTATATAATCCTTGAAGACTGCGAAAGTTCAGAGTCGAGTGAAAGTGGTGACGAAGGAACAAGTGCAGAACTGACTTATGAGAAAGAAATAAAACCACCTTGATAAACATTAAAGTCTTGGAAGAAAAATAAGAAGAAAAATCTTCCTTGTCAAAAATGCCTAACGACAGAGTTTCTGGGAGACCGAACGGAAATGTTGTAAAAGATGCTGTGCTATATGCATATGTAGTCTGGTAGTGGTGCTTATAGTATGGTTAGTTCTGATCGTAGCAATTCCTTACCTTCTGATAATGGATAAAAAGATTAACAACGAAACGAAGGGAAGGTTAGATAACTTGAAAGGTAATAGAGTAAAATTAGAAGCAGAAGATGAACCAGGGTTTCATCATGAAGTAACAGATAACGACACTAGTTTGAATGTTTTCACAAAATTATTGTTTCAATATGTAGATACCATGGAAGTTAGTAATTGTTATGTTTGTATGAAGTTACCCGTATCAGTAGCAGAAGGATTAACATACCATCATTTACCATTAACTTATGGCATATCATGCAGTGTATTGGCTAGTTTATTTGATAAAATAGGGAGACTTCAGTATTATTATTCGAATATAGATGTGATATTTTCTGAGATTCCAATTCGAAAGAATATGAATCCAGTGATAAGTAGTCAAGACGCACAGTTTATGGGAGAATTTTTCTTAACTATGAAATCGATAGATATAACACATGCACATAGAAGCAATCTAACATGTTCGTTACATGAAGAAGAAAAGATATTTTTGAATTTAGTAGAAGATAGAAGACAAGATTTCCAAAAGAAAGCATCTGAGCATAAGGCTCATCTGCCACCTTGGGCTGAGAAAAAGGTAGTTACACACCTGGCAAGGCTCAAGCTGCTATGGCTCTGGATTTTGTAAGGACTGGGAAAATTTGTCTACATAGGCTAAAGACTGAGTATAACAATTTTTTATTGGTACCAGTGAATGTGAACATAATTTCTTAATTCTTGGAGGTTGGGGACTAAAGGGAGGAACAGATTCAGTTTTTCCTGGAATCTATTATGTGTGTGGGAATAAGGCTTACTTTAGGCTTCCTGCACGGTGGTATGGAAGTTGTTATTTTGGAATAGTATTTCCAAAAATATACCACGTAAAAAGAAACACTGGGAGCAATGAAAATAATAGTGAATTAACACGTAGTAAAAGAGCTAGTTTTTCTGAAATTGTAGGTGATATATTTGGTTCATTGATACCTTCAGTGGGAATAATTCTGAACTCAAGGAAAATATGTAAATTATCTACAGTGGTTGATCGTTTATCAATGGACACTGCTGGAGGATTTCTAATGATTAATGCGGAGATGGTTGCGATTAGATCAATGGTTATGCAAAATCGACTTGCTCTTGATATAATATTAGCAAAAGAGGGCGTGAGTCTGTAAATTATTGAAGATGAAACACTGTTGCACGTACATACATGACAAAAGTGCAGAAATTGGAACATATATACAGAATATAACAAAACTTGAGAATGAATTAAAACCACTGGAAGTTGATAGTGTATGGGATAGATTGACAAATAGTATTATGTCAATTGGTACCTGGTTTGCTAATGTAGGGAAAGGACTTATAGGTCAAATATTAGTACCCTTAGCAGGGATAGCAATAATAGTACTGTCAATAATAATATGGTGCAAATGTTGTAGAAAGAATGAGACGTATAGAGTGACAGGAAAAGGAAAGAAACGAAAATTTGATGAAATTGAACTAGAAGATCTAAAAAGTGAATTATACAAGAAACTGAAAGGAGATGTTAAAAATAGAAAGTGTAAAAATGAAGCTGAGACAATTTTATGCTAAAAGTTGGCATCTGGTTGTGGGTAGTATTTTGATGGCTCAGAAACGCCATCAGAGAGGGGATTGATGGAGCAAGAACTCACAATGAGACTTTCTCGTAAGCAATCCTCTCACAGTATTAATTATTAATCTTTGTAATGTCTGTACTAACAAATGCACACATAAATACAATCCTAGAGAAGCTTGCCTATGTGTTTAAGCTAATAAGTAACGCTTGTCTAATCCAAAATGGCCGCTAAAGCGCGGGAATCTCATTGCGCATGTGTCAGCCATATCACGTGGTATGACGTCTTTCTTTGCTTGGAGGGAAAACTTTGCTTCTGCGCAGTGTGTATTAAAATGGCTGCTTAATGTTTTCACGTGCTACAGCTTGCTCATATGCTGCAATCAAAATGTGGTATTCTAACGCTATTAATGCGGGATAGATTTTAATTAAATGGGAATAGAGTAGATAGAGTGGGTATACAGTGAAACCATTTATTTGTGATTTTAATATTTTTTCCTTTGACTTTTATTAGTTCGTAAATGGGCCTGGGTTGGTTGAACTGCAGCTCGAGAGACATTGGTTCTGCGCATGCGCCCTGAAAGGCTTACCAGAGGAAGCGATGAAGTCAACTTGGAAGCCCTCCAAGGTCGCAAAGCCTGGTTCACAAGTTCATCTGAAATGTACCTGAAGTCGATACAATTGTATACAAAATGTATTGCGGAATCAATGGGAAACGGGTGGTAAATAAAGCAAATGTATTAATTGTGATGGGCAGTATTTTAAAACAATGGGCTTAAAGAAATTGAACTAAATTGACATGGTGTGAGGATCAACCCCTGTCCCCGTCCAATCAGAAGTAGTGGGCCCATAAATTTGCAACATTTAGGGGAGGTACATGGGCATAGAAGGGTTTAATAGATATAAAATTAGCTAATTAGTTAGCATTAGGACGCACAAGCTTAGACAGTTCGAGATCCATGACGAGCTGATCGATTGCAGACTGAACCGCTGTCCAGAGAGGTCCTGAGGTGGGGGCGGCGGAACCTTAGAAGACGACCTGAGAGAAGCAAGGAGAAGCGAGGTATCAGAGAGGGGAACGATGCAGGCATCGTTGATAGAGAGGTCACCATCCTGTCCTGATCCGGGTCAGGAGGTCTTTGGTCTTCATCCTTCCTGGGTCCTATCTTTCCAACTCCTTGGCCAAGGGGTTTGGTTTCTCGCACCTTTAGGTAAATATAAACGCAAACTTTAGTTGTGCTGCTGTCTCTATCTTCTTCTTTCTGAGGAACCGTCATTGATCGACAATTGATTATTATGCTTCATCCTTGATATACGATTAAGTATCATGTGGTTCTGTATTTTACTCTGCTAAAACTTTAGATAAACATTTTAAAACTTCCTGACTCAGTGATTATTTTAGAATTTATGAATTGTAATGAATGTCACTCATTTTAAACTTCCCAATTATCAAAGGGTCCATTGGTAAGTCATTACTCTTCAATCAGAAAAGTAATTGGTAGCAGGGATATTGATAAAGAGTACAACTGACCCCCCGCGGGAAATTGCTATCGTAGTATGAATGTATGGGCCCAGGTGAGTATTCGGTGTATGAATGCTTGTTGCTAGTAACCCGCTGGATCAGCGCCTAAACGGTTTTGGCACTATTTTTAACACAAACTTTTAAAATGTATATTTCTGGTTCGGTTTATTGGATTTTTGTCTTTTGGGTGTCATTTTATTTATTAAAATTTACTCTGTTTTTCTAAATTATTTTGGGGATTTTTCAACAGCTGCCCGAGAACCTCATCCGACAGCTATCCGACCATGTGGAGCCTTCATCGGCCACAGCCTGCTGCTTGCCTGATGAAAATTTTGGACTTTCATTTTAAAGACTAAGGGGCATATTCATGAGAGGCTTGCGCTGGCATTGCACCATGAAAAGTGACACAAAGACGGCGCAAGCAGTAAGTCATATTTGTGAAACAATGCATTCGCAAAAATGAATAATTAAGGGTTGCTTGGGGCAAAAGCTGCACTGAAAACTGCAGTGTCGCGCAACATTTAATATATGCAATGTAGGCGTTCCCCAGCAAAGTCAGATGCAACTGTAAGTGGTATCTATGGTTGTAGCACTGCATCACTCATCGTGTGGGAGTGCAATGCAAAGCTAGAAATGCACCAGAAACGCTGGGCATTGTCAAAACAGGCATAGGAAATGACGCAGTGGCATATATACAGGAACAACAGAAAACACTTTGACAAGCTCAACTACGCCATGGAGGTTGTCATACTGCAACTTGAAGTAGCTAGTAGACCACTGCCACCACTACTACCACCACCATTACCACCAGTGAGGCAGCGAAGGAGGAGGGAGCGTGTTTTCTTAAGGCATATCCCTCATTCACCTCAGGGAGTAAGAAGTCATACAGTTTTACAGACTCACGAGGTTGTCCTTCATAGAATTGCAGGAGAAGATTGTCTCCAGCCACCAACTGCAAGGCCTAATAACATTCCACCACATGTCAAATTGATGGCTGTGCTCCACATGCTGGCCTCAGGTACCTTCCAAATCACAACAGCCAGATTGGCAGGAATTTCACAGGGAGCATTTTCTACAGTCCTCCCCTCTGTTTTGGATGCCATAATCAAACTCACACCTCAGTATCTTCTCTTCCCTAAAACTACACAACAACTGGACACCAAACAAGGATTCTACACCAGAGCTGGATTTCCCAATGTTCTTGGCTCAATTAATTGCTCACATGTGCATTTGGTGCCCCCTGCTGCAACATCCCACCTGTACACAAATCACAAACAGCCATACTCCATCAATGTCCAGGCTATAGTGGACCATAAGGGAATGTTCATAAATGTGCTGGCTAAATATCCTGGGAGTACACATGATGCCTTTATCTTCCGCCACAGATAAATCAATGAGTGGTTTCAGAATGGCACATATGGGAATGGCCCACTCATTGGTACGGGAATCATAAATATACTTAACACCAATTAAGAAGTTGCAATGTATGTCATAACACTCTGGAGCCGATTCCGATCTCACTCGGTAGGGCTCCTAGCGGCATCCGTCAGTAGCGAGTCCGAGCCGTACGCGTGTTTCCCGACCGACTCGTACAGCTGTACGAGTGAGCAAGTACGAAGCGATAAACGTGAAATCGCCGACCGAATCGAATCCGGGACCGAACCGCTCCATACGTCTCATCCATAAGCAAACCGTGCCGTGCAATGGAGGCTATTTCCGACTGAGCAAGTACGATGCACGAATCGTACAGCCGGATCGAGTCAGAGCCACCGACACGTAAACGCTCCGGGAAGCGTACTTCGGGGGGCCGTTGAGGGCCCACCTTCACCCATAGCCTTATGAGTCGATCACAGGGGGGACCCAAGGGTCCTCCCTACACATGCATGTACGGTGCGGTTGGCACCGACGCGTCCCCACTACAGGGGCGCCCTTTTGTGCAACGTACCTTTTTCGTCAATGGGAGCCTATGTACGCGACGTACAACAGGCTCCCTTTGACTTCGATGTGGCTCCGAGCGACCCGTGTCCGTCAGCGCTAATTCGCATCATACTCGGGCGCTCGGAGCCCCGGAGCACGAGTCGGTCAGAAAGCCTTCCGGATCCGAGCCAGACAGAGGCTTTTCCGAGCGAGATCGGAATCGGCTCCTCTGTGTTTGTGTATTTATCTTGTGTCATACGCACATAGTAGGGATAACTGACTCCAGCATGTAGACAATGATGTTCTATTGTGTCATTCCCTCACTGATCCTGCAATGGAAGTAGGGAAAAATCAACTATGAGAAGTATTGTGTCAACTCACACTGTGTGAGGGAGCAGAATCACTTTTTCTGCACTAGTTACCAAATCAACACATTAATCATGTGGTTTAGAAATGAAGTCAATATGGGTAGAAAAGGTACTTATTAGGTACATGTGAGATATTTGTTTGTGCAGTGGTGTATCTTGGCCTCAGTAATTTGTCAAAGTTCCACTAAAATAATGGGTGTTGAACAAATCATGTGTTCCTAATTAAATGTGTCACACATGGCAGTAAACATGTATGTTGACCAAAGTATCAGGAAGAAAGATTGAAGAAGTAATTGCAAATTCCATTTATGTCTAGCACTGTAGCTTTAAATCATGTGCAAATGTCAAATCTAGGTACATATGTGATACCAAAAGTACAAAGTACACATATGTCTCAGCCATTCTTACAGTCTTGGGCCAAACATACACACAGTTATCAACCCACACTGACATACTTCATCAATGTGAGAGATGACCAGTTTGGTGGCTCAAGTTCTCTACATTTCCTGTATCACAGTCCATCAATGTAAAACTGACATAGTCAATTAATATGCTGTCAAACGTGTCATACACCAGTAAATGACATGGAATTAAATGAAACCAGGGTCAGGTATCACAGTGTATTGAGTATTCCAAAATCAACACTCTCTTGCCACATTAATGATGTCATAATCAAGGCATATAAGTACTGAATCACCTACAAAGCAAATTTACATAAATGCATGTGAAATCTGAAAGTGTTGTGTATAGGTCTGTAGCAGAACATTACCTCTAGCTACATCAGTTTATTCCATATATAAAATGGCTTACATTGCCAAACCTATGTGTTGACTAAGTTCAGCATGACACCTTGCCATACAAAAAGTATTAGCTGTTATTTGTCAAAAAGTGATATAACTATACATGTCACGAATCACTGACAGAATATCGACTACAGAAATATCGACGACAAAAATATCGGAGCTGAAATATCGATGTTCAGAATATCTAAGGGGGTCATTAGGATAGCGGGCGGATCGCCACCGCCCGTATGGCAGTGGCGATCCACCCGCTATTTCCCACCGCCCGCCTCACATTTCCCCACCGCCATATTAGTATGGCGGTGGGGACCCAGGCGGACGGCAAGACCGTCCACCGGTTTTCCGCCGGTCGACCAGTCGACCGGGCGGAAAAGGGGCTGGATATGGTGCCGGAGTCTGCTAGACACCGCCATCCATATTACCATGGGCAGCAGTGCAGGGCTTTCCATGGTGGAGACCCCGCCATGGAAAACCAGGCAGAGTTTGCTTTCGGGGGCTTGTAGCGGGCCCCCAGGGTATTGGGGAGGGTGGGGGGGATGCACATGGGGGGTACCTATGGTACCCCCCTGCATTGTCATGGACATGGTGGCAGGCACCTCGCGGTGCCTGTCACCTTGTGCATGACGATGCACACAGTGCATTCCCAGCATTGTTGCGGGCGGTGCTGTGAGCACCGCCCGCCACAATGCTGGGAATGGAGGATGCCACCGCCACGGTGGCGGTGGCATCCTAATCGCCTGTGCGGGACCACCGCACCACTGGCGGCCGGTCCCAGCACCGGCAGGGTGGCGGGCGGACGAAAGTCCGCCCGCTATCCTAATGACCCCCTAAGTCCCATCTACATTATGGTAAGTACAAAAATATCGTTGTAAAAATATCTTTGTAAAAAATATCGTTGTTAAAAATATCGTTTTTTTTTTATTTCTAAAAAATAATGTAAAATAAAGTAAATAATACATATAATTAAAAAAACCTAGGAGGTCATTATAATGATGGGCGGATCGCCACCGCCCGTATGGCGGTGGCACTCTGCCTGCCATTTCCCACCGCCCGCATGCCATTTCCCCCCCACCATATTACGATGGCGGGGTGACCCCGGCGGACGGAAAGACCATCCGCCGGTTTTCCACCGGTCTGACAGGGGACAGGGCGGTAAAGGACACGCCATCCATATTAGGATGGCAGCGGAGAGCAGCCTTTCCATGGCGGCGTTGCTGCCATGGAAAGGCATACAGTGTTTGCTGTTGGGGGCCCGTTGCGGGCCCCCAAAGATGTTGGGGGTGGGGGGTGCACATGGGGGGTACCATACCGCCTCATTTGCATGCACAAGGTGGCAGGCACCGCGCGGTACCTGTCACGGTGTGCATGCAAATGCACAGCATGCATATATTGCATTTTGGCGGGTGCTGCTTACAGCACCGCCCGCTGTAATTCAATATATGCGGGATGCCACCACCACCGTGGCGATGGCATCCTAATGCCCATGGCGAGACCGCCGCTCCTATGGCGGATGGTCCCATTCACCATTACGGTGGCAGGCGGACTTTGTCCGCCCGCCATCGTAATGACCCCCCTAGTTAGAATTATTAGAAAATGTTTAAAATTATAAATAATAAATATAATTTTAATAAAAATTAAACATACATATATATAAAATATAATATATAAATTTACTTTATAATATAAAAAATGAATATTATAATAAATTATAAAATGTTAGAAACATATTAAAATTATAAATACATATATATACATATACCAGTAAATATAAAATAAAAATACAATATTTATATAATAATTTTAAAAATTAAAATATTTTTAATCTTTTACAATTACATTTCACACTACATTAACGGGAACAGTAGGCAAAAAATTGGATAGAGGAGAGAATAAAATTACTATTCCCACTCCACGGAGTGCAACAGTAGGGAAAGTGTTGGATAGCGGATGGGAATAATTTACTATTCCCACTCCAGAAAAAGCAACAGTAAGGAAAGTGTTGGATAGCGGAGGGGAATAATTTACTATTCCAACTCCAGCAAATAAAACAGTAGGGAAAGTGTTGGATAACATATGTGAATAATTTACTATTCCCACTTCAGGGAGTGCAACATTAAGAAAAGTGTTGGATAGCGGAGGGGTAAAAATTACTATTCCCACTCCAGGGAGTACAACAGTAGGGAAAGTGTTGGATAGCGGAGGGAAATAATTTACTATTCCCACTCCAGGGAGTGCAACATTAAAGAAAGTGTTGGATAGCATAGGTGTAAAAATTACTATTCCCACTCCAGAAAGTGCAACAGTAGGGAAAGTGTTGGATAGCGGAGTGGATAAAATTACTATTCTCACTCCAGCAAGTGCAATAGTAGGGAAAGTGTTGGATAGCAGAGGGGAATAATTTACTTTTCCCGCTCCAGCAAGTACAACAGTAGGGAAAGTGTTGGATGGCGTATGTGAATAATTTACTATTCCCACTCCAAAGAGTGCAACACTAGGGAAAGTGTTGGATAGCGGAGTTGATAAAATTACTATTCCCACTCCAGCGAGTGCAACAGTAGGGAACGTTTTGGATAGCAGAGGGGAATAATGTACTATTCCCACTCCAGCAAGTACAACAGTAGGGAAAGTATTGGATAGCGGAGGGGAATAATTTACTATTCCCACTTCAGGGAGTGCAACATTAAAGAAAGTGTTGGATAGCGTAGGTGTAAAGATTACTATTCCTACTCCAGAGAGTGCAACAGTAGGGAAAGTGTTGGATAGCGGAGTGGATAAAATTACTATTCCCACTCCAGCAAGTGCAATAGTAGGGAAAGTGTTGGATAGTGGAGGGGAATAATTTACTATTTCCCCTCCAGCAAGTACAACAGTAGGGAAAGTGTTGGATAGCGGAGGGGTAAAAATTACTATTCCCACTCCAGGGAGTGCAGCAGTAGGGAAAGTGTTGGATAGCGGAGTGGATAAAAAAACTATTCCCACTCCAGCGAGTGCAACAGTAGGGAAAGTGTTGGATAGCGGAGGGGAATAATTTACTATTCCCACTCCAGCAAGTACAACAGTAGGGAAAGTATTGGATAGCGGAGGGGAATAATTTACTATTCCCACTTCAGGGAGTGCAACATTAAAGAAAGTGTTGGATAGCGTAGGTGTAAAGATTACTATTCCTACTCCAGAGAGTGCAACAGTAGGGAAAGTGTTGGATAGCGGAGTGGATAAAATTACTATTCCCACTCCAGCAAGTGCAATAATAGGGAAAGTGTTGGATAGTGGAGGGGAATAATTTACTATTTCCCCTCCAGCAAGTACAACAGTAGGGAAAGTGTTGGATAGTGGAGGGGTAAAAATTACTATTCCCACTCCAGGGAGTGCAGCAGTAGGGAAAGTGTTGGATAGCGGAGTGGATAAAAAACTATTCCCACTCCAGCGAGTGCAACAGTAGGGAAAGTGTTGGATAGCGGAGGGGAATAATTTACTATTCCCACTCCAGCAAGTACAACAGTAGGGAAAGTATTGGATAGCGGAGGGGAATACTTTACTATTCCCACTTCAGGGAGTGCAACATTAAAGAAAGTGTTGGATAGCGTAGATGTAAAGATTACTATTCCCACTCCAGAGAGTGCAACAGTAGGGAAAGTGTTGGATAGCGGAGTGGATAAAATTACTATTCCCACTCCAGCAAGTGCAATAGTAGGGAAAGTGTTGGATAGCGGAGGGGAATAATTTACTATTTCCACTCCAGCAAGTACAACAGTAGGGAAAGTGTTGGATAGCGGAGGGGTAAAAATTACTATTCCCACTCCAGGGAGTGCAACAGTAGGGAAAGTGTTGGATAGCGGAGTGGATAAAATTACTATTCCCACTCCAGCGAGTGCAACAGTAGGGAAAGTGTTTGATAGCAGAGGGGAATAATTTACTAATCCCACTCCAGCAAGTACAACAGTAGGGAAAGTATTGGATAGCGGAGGGAAATAATTTACTATTCCCACTTCAGGAAGTGCAACATTAAAGAAAGTGTTGGATAGCGTAGATGTAAAGATTACTATTCCCACTCCAGAGAGTGCAACAGTAGGGAAAGTGTTGGATAGCGGAGTGAATAAAATTACTATTTCCACTCCAGCGAGTGCAATAGTAGGGAAAGTGTTGGATAGCGGAGGGGTAACAATTACTATTCCCACTCCAGCAAGTGAAACAGTAGGGAAAGTGTTGGATAACAGAGGGGAATAATTAACTATTCCCACTCAAGCAAAATAATTAAAATTAATTTACAAAATTTAAATTAATTATAAAAAATGTACCTACCACCATATTCCCCTATAAATGACACCACCAATATTATAAAACATAACACTATTAACATAACTAATTTATGATTAATTAATTAATTTATGAAAATTAACAAACATATTAAAAACAATCAAGAATAAATTAATTCACACGATTAACACTATAAACATTTTTAACAAAATTATTATAATAAACAATTTAAAAAAATATATTAAAATTAAATTACTTCTCAGCCTACTCCCCTATCAACCCACAACCCGCTCCTAAAAAAATAGCAGAATTAAAATATTTGCCAATTAATTATTAATAATTAACAACAAATTAATAACTAATTAATATCAAATTAATTACAACAATGAACAATATAAAATATTAAATACATAGATATTAATTAATATATTTTTTTTTATTAATTATAATTAAATTACTTCCTACCCTATTCCCCTATAAACCCACAGCCCACTCCTAAAAAAAAAAGATATTTACCAATTAATTATTAATATTTAACAACCAATTAATAACTAATTAATAATTAATTAATTACCACAATTAACAATATAAAATATTAAATACCTAAATATTAATTAATCAAAATGATTTATTAATGAATTATAATTAAGATACTTCCAACCCTATTCCCCTATAAACCCACAACCCGCTCCTAAAAAAAAACAATTAAAATATTTACCAATTAATTATTAATAATTAACAACCAATTAATAACTAATAATTAATTAGCACATTTAACAATATAAAATATTAAATACATAAATATTAATTAATCAAAATTATGGGGCCGATTCCGATCTCGGCCGGTAGGGCACCGAATCGGATTCGGCTTAACCGGATCCGATTCGGAGCCCTCTTTCCCGACCGATTCGAACGTGCGTCCGGGCGAGCGAGTACGATGCGAGCGCACGAGAAATCGCCAACCGACTCGTTCGCGGTCCGAACCGCTCCGACCGACTCGCACGGACACGACTCGCACCGCGCAATGGAGACGTACCCCGGCCGGGCAAGTAGGATGCGCGCCTCGAGCAGTCCGACCGACTCGCACCGTCTGGCTCAAAAGGGCAGTTGGAGCCAGACTTTGGGGGTCCGTGTCGGACCCCCCTGTACGCGTAGCCGTGCGAGTCGCACACCGGGGGGACCCATGGGTCCCCCCTACCTGGGCATGTACGGCGCGAGTCGCATCAACGCGTACCCGCTGTAGGGGGCGCCCTTGTTCGCCTCGCACCCATTGAGTCAATGGGAGCCCGCGTACGCGTTCTACGACTGGCTCCCATTGACTTCAATGGGAGTCCGACCGAATCGAGTCCGATTGCATGCGTACGCATCGTACTCGTTCGGTCGGGCTGCTAGAGTCCGATTCGGTCGGAAATCTCTCCGGGTCCGGCTCGGTCGGAGTGATTTCCGGCCTGAATCGGAATTGGCCCCTAAGTATTAATGAATTATAATTAAAATACTTCCCACCCTATTCCCCTATAAACCCACAACCCGCTCCTAAAAAAATAACACAATGTAATTAATTAATTAACTAATCAATTAATAAAATTTAATAACCAATTAATATTTAATTAATAAAAAATTTATTATAAATAATAATCAATAAAAATTATTGATTACTTTATTAAAATTAAATTGCTTCCCACCCTATTCCCCTATAAACCCACAACCCGCTCCAGAACTATAATACACAAAATTGAATTTACATAAAATAAATAACTTCTAAAAATTTCACAAATACATTAAAAAAACAGATATACTTATAAAAAAACATTAGATCACATACTATTAACATACATACTAAAATACAGAACACTAATATAAATAGCGATATTATTAACAACGATATTATAACAAACGATAATACTGACTTCGATATTAAAAAAAATGATATTTCTTACCTTCATGTCGATATTCTGGTCACCGATATTCTTGATGTCGATATTCTGTCCCTTTGATAATTCCAAATCGATATTTTTGTACTTCGAAAATAAAAACTCGATATTATGTCTGTTTACCCATGTCACAGGTCGGAAATTCATAAAATGTAATAAGGAAATAGCCATGCTACATTAAGTGAACAAATCAAAGGCTGTGCTTGTCATGTAGGCAAGCAGAAACATCATTGGTGTCAAAAGGACAAATGTATGCGTGAGGGTAAACATGTTGGCACCGTCACAACATACTTAGGGCTTAATATATGCCAGACAATCTGATCATAAATATGTAACTTGCACATATAGTGAGTGAAAATAACATAGAGCTGGCAAGAACCTTCCAAAATACTCATCATTGTAATCTACTGCCTAAACATGACAGTCAGCATGTAGAAGTGCCCTATGTCTCAGGACATGGGCAGTATGTGCAATGACACATAGAACTTGAAGATACATGTGTAAAGAAGTGGTCAAGAGTATCTAACACATATTGGTCAAAAGTGTAAGAAATGTGTATGAGTTTGTCAGAATAAATAACACACATGAGCAGTTATATCTAAGTAACAGTGTGCAAATTAATTTACTGATGTATGTTTGTACTTTTCAGGTGACCAAGGATATGGGTTGCAGCCATGGGTCATGACCCCATTCAACAATCCTCAGATGGAGGCCGAAAAAAGATTTAACACAGCATTAACCAAGACAAGGAACATTGTTGAGAGGAGTTTGGGGGTTCTAAATACCAGGTTCTGATGTCTGGATATGTCAGGCAGAAGATTATTGTACTCACCCCCTCTAAATCCAGAGGAACTGGAAGAAAATGAAGACAATGATGGAGATATTCAGCACACAATGGCAGGTCAGTGGAGCCGTGACCAAATCGTGGCAAATTTGTTTTCTTAATCATTATCACTTGATGGTAATACTGACAGAAATATGTCAACTTATCAACAAATAAATATTTTTTGAAACACATTCATTGTGTAGTGTATGTTTGCAAGCCAATGTTAAAACCTAGTCGCTCACATCTTCTCAACTAGATGTAGGCCTCAATATATATGAATCATGTTGTCTGAGCTGTTGATCAACATGGGGGCCATACCTTCAAATAATAAGAAATTAACTCAGCAAGCCAATGTGATGCAATGTACTGAATGAAAGGGAAAGGGCAGGATTGCCACATATCTACACAGTAATAAGCCATTCTTGTCCTCACGTAGTTTTAAGCAGTGCAGTGCAGCACATCAAGCCGTCTCGCTGTGTTCTGCAGCAGCAAAGTGTGTTTGAAATGGTAGTCAGTGTATGATGAACACAAATCTCCCAAAAAGTCAGTGTCTGAGGTGAACTTCTCATTGTAGTGTGTCTCACACGGGGACTAGCATGCAGAATGTCAGCACTTTGCAGAAGCAAATATTGCAGCAGATACCATCACAGATCATGAGTGACAATTGTCATGGACAACGGCCTGGTCTCAGGTGTAGATGTTAAAATGTCATTTCTAAAGAAGGCAGTCATGCATGTCTGGGGATACAGAAAACACTACACATGTGACACCTTTCCTGGCCAGATTGATGTAAATACCACATCTGGCCACAGTGAACACAATACACATTTACCAGGCTTTGCACAGCAATGCAAAGAGGCTCAAAGGCTTGTAACAAAACACAATTAACAGGTGAAGTTGCAATGTGTGGCATTAACCAGAAAAGTGAGACAAGGGAGATATTTGCCAACCATCACATCACATCAGGAATACAGAGATGGTAAATGTGTGAAGCGTCCATGTCAAAAGTCAAGAGAACATGTATGTGTACACACATAGGGGTCGATTCCGATTCGGGCCGGAAAAAGCACCGACCGACTCGGAGCCGGAATTAATTCCGACCGACACGTACCTGTGGCGCCCGACCCGCCAAGTACGATGCAAAGCGTGCAAAATCCGACCGACACGTACGGAACCCAAGCCGAACGACCGAGCCGCACGGAAAACAGCAATCCGGCCGGAAAAACACGCGAATCGAACCGACCGACACGCACCCGGAACAAATCCGACCGAAACGTACCCGCGAACTCCAAACCGCCAAGTACGATGCAAGGCGCGAAAACCACGACCGAGTCGTACGGAGGACAAGCCGTACGACCGACACGCATACAAAACTGCGAGCCGAAGTAACACAAAACACCGTGACCGACGCGTACGCAGCATAGAAAATAGCACAAACACAGTGTGAACGAAACGGAGAAGACCGTACGAGACAACTGCAGGGTCCGACTCGGTCACAAGAACGTTTCCAACATGCACAGAAAGTACTAAGGGAAAATACACAAAAAAAGGCCAAACAAGCAATTACAAAGCCAATAAATACAGGGGGGGGTGGGGACAGAGAACAAAGACACACCCACAACTCCACCCATATAAAGGACACAAATCCCAACCATGATCCTTTGCAAATCCAATTCACATGCCAGCACTCAACAGACAGCAACCACACACCCACAGCTCATCCCTCACACAAGCCACACACCATCAGCACACCAACAAATAGCTACCTCACATACACCCAGCAAAACACACACTCACACACCTTCACCTGCACACCAACACACACATCACTCACCATCACCATGCCCCCAAAGAAGAATCACAAGTTCCTAGATAGTGAATTGGAAGTCATGGTAGACGAGATCCTCAGGGTAGAGCCACAGCTGTTTGGCGCACTGGTCCAACAGACACCCATCGCCCAGAAAACAAAGATGTGGGAGAGGATCATCAACAGGGTGAACGCACACTCACCATGTCTGCGCACAAAGACTGACATCCAGAACAGGTGGTATGACGTGCGCAGGAGGGTACGGGACCTGCTGAAGAAGGACTACCTCCTGAGCAAACACACCGGCAGTG